>OZ023214.1:35296468-35450557 GCA_963995525.1 Escarpia spicata | reverse complement strand
CTCACTCTGTCTCTGTCTCACTCTGTCTAGGTCTCTGTCTAGGTCTCTGTCTTTCTGTCTGTATATATGTCTGTCTGTCTCTCTCTCTCTCTTTCTCTCTTAGTCTCTCTCTCGCATTCACTGGTAATTGGGTACGGTCATGGATCTTTGCACATTTAGCACGAATGACAATGTTGTTATTATATACATGCCAACTGTTATTCGTCTGCGCACAAACAATGTCATGGTGCATTACCTCAGAGACAATGCATTGATTCAACTACCGGTGAACATTCTAGGCATCACGTGGGAGCCGAACAATGGTTCTTTCTTAGTCACTTGCCGAGAGGATTTAACTTGGCTTTAATTTGTGACTGAGAAGCGTAAAACGACCAATAGGAATACAGTGGTTAAACTATAGATGACACAACGGGTTTCAGTACAACACCGACATAACTGGTGGATGGTTGACTTGCGTTGGTCCAGCTGACATTCTTGTATGCAACAAATAATATTCGCTTGACGCTCCATATGGTGCTTCGTGTAACATGTGATTTCAACTGTGGAACAGGGTATAGGACATGAAAACAAATGCCGGAAAGGATAGCATGAAGGAGTAGCCATTTCAAGATGACTGCAACAGCGACACCCGAAGGAAGGTAGGGACTTTGGATGTTTAGAACGGCAAATAGTTGTAGACTGTTGTTTATATTGCTTTTGGGTACAACAAGACAATTAATTGTTGTTGACTTGTCTATTCCTGGCGGCAGGCATGCGCGTGCAAGAAAAGAATATGGTTATTGTCTTTAAACTTTACTGTTGTATTGTATGGTAATGTGGACACACATATAGACAGACATGTACATACGCACTGGCGTGGTGTGGCCATAATGCATCTTGACAATCACAATGCAAATACGCACACTCTTGTGCTTGGCAAATAATAATTAGATTATTTGGCTGTGATCAAAGTATTAGAAACAAATGTATCGTCACTTAAAGGACACAATATCAATGCTCTAGTTGACACATTTATAATGCAACGCACCACGGCGGAGTAAACATAGGTTCTGACATCATTTCTCCTCGTTTCAATTCACCATTAATACCGCACTGTGTATTGTACTTGAACCGTTGTTGGTATAATACATAGACAATAAATATGATTTGACTTTTGGAAGTTTCCCCACTGTGTGCGGCCATATTGGATTCGCCCCCTATCGTCGTCAACCCAAACTGTCCATTACCTTGCATACATCAGACTACATATAATAGATTACTAATATTATTTATGCCGCATATACATACGTTTACTGCATCACATCATGTAACATAACATATGAGCAAAGTTTTAATACCATTCTAACAAATAAATAACTTCACTAGGTGTAGATATGCAAGATTAATTAATGTTGAAGTTCACACACCACAATTCCGGCTGCCTGTGTTTGGCTGGTTATAAAAGCAGGTAAATTGTCTATGTTAATTGCAGCTTGACGTGCTCAATATATAGGGTTATATCACGTGGCATGGATGACCACACCGGTTATGGGAACGCCGGGAAGGCTTGGGGGCCGATATTTCCCTCCCCTGCAGGGCACGACCACACGGGGTGGATCAACTGTGAGAGATCAGGATTGTGACACTACCCTCCAGGGTAGGGTTGTAAGGAGCTCCCGAATTATGTCCCGAGCCGATCATTGGTGCAGTTAGCTCTGTATCATAGGCAGTAACGGCTCAAGTGTCTCCCACTTCCTGATTCTCTCTTTTTGTCTTGCAAAAATGAAATTCAATGTTGCAGGGTCATTTTTAAGACCTGAAAATAAAGTGAATAACATTTTAGAGGTCCTCACATATCCTGTTCTACCTTGACTAGGCATTACTGCCTCTGCTTCTTATATGTCAGCTCTCGCTTTTGAAATCTGCTCAGTCTGGCACAATCCAAGATAGGAGTGGGGCAGTGTATTCAGTTTTCATAGGGGGGTTTTGCCATAACTTAACTATTTTTGCGTCAAACGACTGAACCGGTGAAGCGTCGTTATCCCTCTATGTAACAAAATTGGATGAAACTGCTGCATATTTCCTTGTTAGTATCTTATACATTTCAATCATGTCTCCTTTGAGGCGACGTTATGATAGAGTTAGACATTTCAGTCTCTGTAAACGTTCTTTGTATTCGAGGTCTTTGAAACTAGGAATTAATTTGCTTGCTCTGTACTGAACATTGTTAAGACGTGTAATATGTTTCATTAAGAAAGGACTCCATATCTGATCAGCGTATTCAAGGTGTGAATGTTTAATCCATGTGATCGAAAGTACGTCGGATTATCCCCATCATCAAATTGGCTTTATTCATTTTTCTGACATACATGCCTAAAAATTAAGCATTGAATGGAAAGTGACCCCAATATCTTTCACCTTGTCCGTAATTGTAAGTGTTGTCTGGTTGCTTCCCAGTGAATAGCCTTGATTCCTTGTGGATGAAGATCCAAATCTCATCTGGTTACATTTATCTGGGTGGAATTACAAAAGCGATGTCCAGCGTTCAGCAGAAATATGATCTTCTTGCAGATTTGCGCAGTCTTCTGAAGAGACTGAAGAGCTTCATATCATCCGCAAACGTGAACATATGATAGCTCGTTATAACATCAAGTAAATCATTTGTGAATATAACAAAAAGAAGGGGGCCAATCACTGTTCCTTGTGGTATTCCACTGATTACCTCCTGCCAAATTGAAAATATGTTATTTACTCTTACTTGTTGTCTTCTGTGGGCCAGCAGAGCTGTTACCCAGTTAAGAATGTTCCCTTTTATAACATATCTCTGGAGTTTCTCAGTAAGTCGATTATTTTGAACCTTGTCGCAATCTTTCAAAAAATCACAATATATTATGTCTATGCATCCTCCATTATCCAGTGTTTCTCTCCATAAACCGAGTAATTTTGAATAGTTTAAATACTGTAGAACGGCCCTTGATTAATCCAAATTGCTTATCGCTCAGCAAGTCATTTTCTTTCATATGTTCAGTGATGGTGTCCCTGATTTTTCCTTCCAATATTTTCTCATCTGCGCTCGTTAAAGTGACTGGTCGGTAGTTCTGTGCAGATAAGCTAGCTTATTTCCAGTCTGTGGATAGTTTTTATGTTTTTCTATACTTCAATGTATGTAAAGCTCTAGAATAAGCATGCTCAAAATCACAAAAAAATGTATAAAAAATGTTTTTCTTAATAATGGCCGAATTTATTTCCTGTATGCATAAACTTTAACGAGACCGGCTGCTGTCTCCTTAAAACAGCGGTCTCATGTACGCCGTGAAATATGCATAAACGGTCCCCTGTATATATATATATATGTATGTATATATATATGGAACTTCACTATTAAGGTCGCCATTGGGACTGGGTAAAATAACCTGAATAGCGAGGTGACCGTATTAGTTGGACTAATTTCCCATATTGTACAATATATATGGAACCAATTTTGGACTGTCCTAGGGTGACCTTAATTGCAATGTGGCTATAATAATGATGTGACCGTTAACCGAGGTTCAACTGTAACTATTTATGACATGTGTGGATGTAGATTCTAATGCGTTTGGGCTATATTTTACCATTGTAACTGCCGACCATCAACATTGTGTACACCGTTTCAAAATATGTATGTCGAAATCCGGAGTGTCTGTTTAAATAATAACGTACTTCCAACCTAACTGAAATCCTGAGATGTTATCCAGTTAGGCATACAATTATTGCATGAATATCCCCTTCCTAGACATTACCGAAGTTGGTGTCTAGCAGTATGCTTAGAATGACTTCTTCCTTATTTGTTGTCTCCAGACCTACTCTGCTCCTATTTCTATATTTGATTGCAGAGGCATGCTTATTGTTCTTAGCTCTCCTGCTGACATCAACAAGTGTCTTGGCTCTCTCTCACAGGAAGGCACTTGTCAGTCCTAAGGAGGAGATGACAATGCAGGTTCTTTCATAAGTCACCTGCACAATGTGACATCGTTCCACCCCCTCAGCAGATAACATAAATGGTGGTCTGATAACATTGCCTTAGGTATGCCTCTCCTGGGGATATAGAAAGTTGACTGATATGTATAGTTGACAGGGACACATGTCACAATCATGCACACGCATGCACGCGTGCACACACACACACACATTGTGTAATTTCAGAAGCTATGGTTGATTAGTGGTGGGATTATGAGAGCTACCCATCGGCTAGTTTGAAATGGCCTGAGGTCAGACTGTTTGATATAGGAAATTGTGTCACAGAGAAGAAGACAGAGAGTTGACAGGCATTTATACAGTGTTCGCGGCCAGTCACACAGGGTCACACTGAATGTGGTGATGACGAACAAGGTTGAGCGCTGTTTTGTGGACTTAACCGTCTAAAAGTGCATCAATAGTAACATCATAGTTGTGACTGAATGCTGCTAGAGTATTGTCTTGTAAATGCAGACATACTATGTCATTTGATTGTTTAAGCCTGTTGAACTGTGTTGTTTATGACAATAGTGTTTCAGTGTTGTGTGTGGCAGGTTCGATCCCTGCTGATGTACATAAACCATACACTACTGGTTGTGCACACACACTTATTCCACTCAATAACGCCGTTTACAATAATTCCACCTAAAGTAAGTTAATTCCACTTACAAACTATTGGAGATAGCACAGCAAATTAGCATGCCACATATAACATGGCAATGGCAGCTAGGTATGAAGAAACTTCAGAAGGCCAAGCAATAAATCAGTCGTGGAAACAAGGGTGGAAGACAAACAACCCAAGTGGAATAACAATTTTGGAATGTGTAGTTTTTTTAATTCACAGAGAAAACATCAACAAGGAAGTACTTCTACCTTCACCCCGAACATCACCCAGTTGTATATATATCATAGCACACCAACATGTGATGCAAATGTTGCCTATGTGCTATTCAGTAAACAGATGGCTGGAGGAAAGGAGCCAACTTGCATGGTTTCTACAGAGACATAAGTAGGCGACCACATGCTAATGTTCGACAACTAAAACCGTTCTCTAGTATGAGCGGCTATACTGCTGATAAATATATTTTCTGGGGTGTTTGCCAAGGATGGGTGCTGCTGTAATGCAATAGTTAATTTTGCCAATTTTAAATGTAGTGTTTGCAAAACTTTGGATAATACCGTACTGTTTTTACCAGGTACTTCTATTTTGTGTGCAATTTTAACTGACATGCTTCATACAGTATAGACGTTAATCACTAATGTACTTTTCAGGATTTTGACAGAAATTAATCGTGCATATTGCAAGGTATATTATGTCCTGGTGTTATGGTTTCTAGATTATTAGGCTTCCATAATATCATATGAACACTTGCCATAACAAGATAACATTTTTGTAACAAATTTACTGACACATCTGTGACTATGTACACACATGCTGAATAATACAAGGCATTGGTAATCAGTATGACAACAATATTTTCAGACAAACATGTCTATTAAAACAGGCAAGTCTCTTTTTCTTTGTCCCATGATCAGAAGTAATGAGCGAGTAGCGTTTTTGTTTTCACTTATCTGGATTTATTTTAAAGTATGAATCGGCTTGCTCTTTGCTTAACTAGCGTAATGCCTGTTCTTTATGTGTTCATATCATAACGGTGTATTATAGTCAACTATACATGGTTAGTAACGTCTGCACTGTTATTGAAACCATGACTATTTAAATAAGTTTGAAGAGACAGTGTTAATGAATGTCAAATATTTCAAAGACGTTCAAGTTAGGCAATAACAAAATAATTTTCTTCTTGTGTTCCTTTATATAAAAATAAATAATACACAAGTTACTATTGATAGTATACATACTTGAATCGTGTGAAGTTTGCTTATTACCCCCAATATTAACAAAAACCCAACATTACCCAGCTAAATGTAGATCTACACACCATAAACTGTGTTCATTTTGGAACCAATGAGCATCCAGTTTTCACCAGGTCAGATATACACAGCTAGACGAGCATGTCAATAAATCTTTAAATAATTTACTACAAAAACCTAACATTTTCATTATAACATACTGACATCTAAAATATAAGGCAACATTGTTGTATTTTGAACATAGATATAATTAAACCACACATGGTTCATAAAACTCTACAAAACTACAAAAGCAGGCATGGGACATGTGAAATGTTGAACATTCTAATGAAATGCATCACAAGATTTCTTTCCTCTACAAATCTGTTTCTGTGTCGAAAATGTTCAGTAAGTATTTGGCATATTTGGCATTTGCGCTCAATAAATACTTTGTATCTGACCATGACTTCTGTTGGCACGGCACGATCTAGTGGTATGATTGCACATAATTACCTTCTCTCCATCATATTAACATCTCTTTGTGAATCTGCCCTTCTACGTTCAAAGACATTTTACTACTAGAAAATGTGAACAAATAAAGTAAAATTACAAAGAATTCATATCTACAGGCTAGTGGTACAATTCATTGAGACAATAGTTAACCTCCTATTTCGCATATACCTTAATCTACACATTTCATATCACTGTAGCTACACACAAGTTTACAGTGTCTAGATTCTGTTGGCAACATTGAACATACATCGTTTGTTTTCCTTTGGTTGACTTGTCTCTGCTGCCTAAGTTAATATCTACTCTTCAGCATTTCCTATTACAGCATCAGGCCCAGCAGAACCAACCAACCAATATTCCAACATGTCCCCTCCTGCTGCATAGGCATCAACCTTCATGACATTTTCTTTGGCACTTTTCACGATTTCCGATACTTCTATAATTTCATCAGTTATATAATATATTATTTAACATACACATTTTCCAGCCATATCACAACAAAACTGTACTTTTGTTTCAAATCAAGTACCAATAATAATAATATTATAAATAAACTTTCTTGTTCTTGTTTTACTTGTTCTGTTAATAAGTTTCAAATCAAGTATCAACCAGCTGAGATATATAATTTTAATTGGTTACAAAACAATTAATAAAAGTAATAAAGCTGACAAAATAAAACATTTTGTTTAAGAAAGAACTGTCTACAACACTGTCCCAAAAACCTAAAGAAACAAGAACAATTCAGAGATATATACAATGTAGGAGTTTGAGTTTGTTGGTTCTGCATAGCCCAAAGATACACTGTAGCAACTGGATGGCCACATTAATGAGTAGTGTCAGGGTGCCACGTCAAGGGCAGTTCACGTCGAGCAGGGCAAGACATTGTCACCCCGACAGCGTCCGTGATGAGGTCAACAGGTCCCTTGCCCTGGATGTACAGGTTGCTGACACAACCCTCCAGCATCTTCTTGTGCTGGCCAAATGTCATGCCATCCAGGTTAGGCATGACGCCTGAAGCATAACAACCACTGTCAACCCTCTGGCAACACTGGCCGAACACGCTTCAATTACCCTATTCATCACGTACGTGATCTATTGCCTAGCAAAACCTCAGCCAAGTCATCAGAAAACATGTGGTGGGTTCGGACATTCTGTCGAATATCTTGTTGTAATTCTGGTCACAAGTGTTTCTTTAAAGCAAAAACATAAGGCGATTTTGTTAAAAGTGACAACTGTATGAGGGAATGATTGATTAATGAGATGTCATGCAGCAATAGTAATGTCATTCACATATATATATATATAACCATTAACAACACTGTTGACAAAGCAAAGCTTGATGGAGGTTACGTGCAAAATTGTATTGTGACATAAGCAAAACCGCAACATAGTGGATACATCAATTATTACACAAACTAAAAAAAATACTGGTCCACCAGAAGGGATAACTTGGTAATTTGTATATACCTATTGCCGTGCGTGTTCAGTATGAGATATGTGTAAGACTTACCAATATACATGTTGCTGTGTGTGGTCAGTATGAGGTATGTGTAAGACGTGTGTGTTCAGTATGAGATATGTATAAGACTTACCAATATACATGTTGCTGTGTGTGTTCAGTATGAGATATGTGTAAGACTTACCAATATGCATGTTGCTGTGTGTGGTCAGTATGAGATATGTGTAAGGCTTACCAATATACATGTTGCCGTGTGTGGTCAGTATGAGATATGTGGAAGACTTACCAATATACATGTTGCCGTGTGTGGTCAGTATGAGATATGTGGAAGACTTACCAATATACATATTGCCGTGTGTGTTCACTTTGAGATATGTGTAAAACTTACCAATATGCATGTTGCTGTGTGTGTTCAGTACGAGATATGTGTAAGACTTACCAATATACATGTTGCCGTGTGTGGTCAGTATGAGATATGTGGAAGACTTACCAATATACATGTTGTTGTGTGTGGTCAGTATGAGATATGTGCAAGACTTACCAATATATATGTTGCTGTGTGTGGTCAGTATGAGATATGTGTAAGACGTATGTGTTCAATATGAGATATGTATAAGACTTACCAATATACGTGTTGCTGTGTGTGTTTAGTATGAGATATGTGTAAGACGTGTGTGTTCAGTATGAGATATGTGTAAGACTTACCAATATACATGTTGCTAGGTGTGGCCAGTATGAGATAAGTGTAAGACTTACCAATATACATGTTGCTGTGTGTGTTCAATATGAGATATGTGTAAGACTTACCAATATGCATGTTGCTGTGTTTGTTCAGTACGAGATATGTGTAAGACTTACCAATATGCATGTTGCTGTGTGTGGTCAGTATGAGATATGTGTAAGACTTACCAATATACATGTTGCCGTGTGTGGTCAGTATGAGATATGTATAAGACTTACCAATATGCATGTTGCTGTGTGTGGTCAGTATGAGATATGTGTAAGACTTACCAATATGCATGTTGCCGTGTGTGGTCAGTATGAGATATGTATAAGACTTACCAATATGCATGTTGCTGTGTGTGGTCAGTATGAGATATGTGTAAGACTTACCAATATGCATGTTGCTGTGTGTGGTCAGTATGAGATATGTATAAGACTTACCAATATACATGTTGCTGTGTGTGTTCAGTATGAGATATGTGTAAGACGTGTGTGTTCAGTATGAGATATGTGTAAGACTTACCATTATACATGTTGCTGTGTGTGGTCAGTTTGAGATAAGTGTAAGACTTACCAATACGATTGTCGGTGATTTCAACATCCACTGGGACGAGCCATCTGACAACAGTGTGAAACGTTTCGCCGACCTGCTTGAGTCGCTCAACATCATTCAACATGTTCAAGTTTCAACACACATCGACGGTCACACCATTGATCTGATCCTCACTCTATCCGGAAATCACGACATAACTTCAACGAAAACATCGTTGCTGCTGTCTAATCACCTGTGGGTGGAATGTGTCGTCGATATGGAGAAACCGATCACTTACCGAAAGAACAAAACATTGCTTATGAAGGCAAATCTCGACCAGGACAATATGGACCGTTATAGACAGATATCAAACCTGCCGTTTGTATCAAAGCTATTCGAAAGGTGTGTTGCACGCTGTCTGGTCGACCACTTGACTGATAACAATATTCTTGAACGATACCAATCAGCCTACAAATCGCATCACTCCACGGACACTGCGCTAGTTCTGGTACATAATGACATCCTCGAGGCGCTAGACCGGCGGTATGGAGTCATCCTGGTTCTACTTGACATATCGGCCGCCTTCGACACAGTTGACCATGAAATTCTGCTCAGCCGATTAGAATAACGCTTCGGAATGGCTGACCCCGTGCTGGCATGGATGCGATCATATCTAACCGACCGGTCGCAGTCAGTAAATATACCACGAGGCGCTTCCATCTAAATTAGCGTCGCTTGTGGCGTCCCTCGATGATCGGTGCTGGGGCCTCTGTTGTTCTATGCGTACTCAGCACCTATTGTTGATATCATCAGAAGACACAACCTGGGCTCCCATCTCTGCGCGCACGATACCCGGCTATACGTCAAATTTGAGATGACCGAAACCAACAGAATGTTGTCTCTACGCCGAATTGAGCACTGCATCAACGACATCCGCGTGTGAATGATAACAAAACGGTCGCACTTGTGTTAGCATCACGAAACAATTAAGCGAAACACAATTAATATCATCGTGATCACAATTGGCGACTGCGACATAACGTCAAAACCTACTGCCAGAAACACCGGCGTTGTATTCGACTCGGAAATGTCGATGGGCGTCATGTAAAGAACATGTCCTGCGATTCTACCATCTGAGGAACATTGCGTTGATCCAATCGTGCCTAACACAGAAAGCCGCAGTCCATCTTATGTACTCTCTTGTTATATCGATAATTGACTATGCGAACTGTCTGCTATATGACATCCCCGACTGCAAAGAGTGCAAAATGCTGCTGCCTGGCTGGTCGTTCGCTGCCACAGATGGGACCACATCACACCGGTACTCAAGAAACTGCACTGGCTTCCCGTAAAGCAACGCATTCATTACGCAATTCTGCTACATGCGTTTCGTGCTCTACGCACAGACTGGGACCAGCTTACATCACCGACCTACTCCACGAACAAAGAGCTACTCGAGTGTTACGTTCAACTACAAACAATGACTTGTACGTGCCACTATCTCGCAGCCGAAACGGCGTCAGAACTTTCTCGGTTTCTCCTCGGCTTAATAAAACGAAAAAAAACGTGTTTGGAAAAGAGTAAACTTACAAATAATAATGTTCGTGAGCATGTAATCCGCTCGTGTTTTGGGCCGGTTGGCATGTACGACCCCCACAGAATCTGTAATACTACAAGTATAATATATTATGTAACCCTGGCGGAATTGCTTCGTGCAAGCGGTTGATTAGGCTATTCTGATGTCAGTCGCTAGACGCGGGTAGTGTAGTTGGAGCCACACCCAATCGCAGTTTGCTAGGGATCATAGACGTGTCCACAAACATATACGTACATTTCTTTGGCTCCGTATTACGGGTATCAATATACACGGCCTGGTGAGTTATTTGTTTTTCATGTTATATATAATAGTGATATTATTAGAATAATGCGTAACTTAAATTGTTTCTTGTTGCCCCATTACCCGTCACTTCGGGCATGCCAGCTATAGTATGACGAGTGTAGCAGTGTTGTGTCGTGTAATGTTCAGTTGTGTTTACAGACGACTTACATATTTAGCAAGCATTTTAACAAATTATTGTGATGTATAGGTACATCGTGTGCATACGCTTGACTTTAGATAATGTGATAATTACTGGTTAAAAGAAGTACTTAGCTAAAGCAAGTTTCTCCGACTCTTTGTTAGTACACGTTCAGAGAAGTATCTATAGGGTGACTAATTATTAGATGCGGTTTAACACGTCTAATATTAGAACAGCCAACGCAGCTTAGTAATGTAACGTTGGTTGCTTGACTACACTGTTGCGATGTTGTAGTCGCAACTAGCACGCTGTCTCTCTGTCTCCCTGCCCCTATCTGTCTCTATATATATGTTTTTCTCCACGTCTCTCCTTCTCCAACTCTCCCTCTCTCCTCGTATCTCTCTGAAGCTCCTCCATCCTCCGTGTTTGTCTGTTAGAACGTCAGTCTGTAAGTCTGTTAGACAGTACGCCATTCCGCCTGTCTGTGTGCTTGCCTGCCTGTCTGTCTGGCTGCCTGCCGGCCGCCTGCATCCTTCTCTGCCTGTATGTTTCTCTGACTGTACGTCTGCCTCTATGCCTGTCTATTTGTCTGACTGTCTGTCTATCTTTTCTCAACTTTTGCCCTTGTCTGTGTCTCTGTATCTCTTTTCTCTCCCTATCTACCTGGATGTCTGTTTGTCTGCCTGCATGCCTGCCCGCCCGCCCGCCCGCCCGTCCGTCTGCCTGCTGGCTGTATGTTTATCTGCCAATCTGTGCCCCAGTCTCTGCCTCTATGTATCTCCTCTCTCTCTCCTGTCTGCCTGCCAGCCAGCCTGTCCACCTACCTGTTGATTGTACGTTTACCTTCTCATAGCTGCCTCTGCCTCTGTCTATATCCCTCCCTCCCTCCCTCCCTCCCTCCCTCCCTCTTGTTCTGTTAATAAGTTTCAAATCAAGTATCAACCAGCCGAGATATATCATTTTAATTGGTTACATTTCTGTAAATAAAAGTAATAAAGCTGACAAAATAATACATTTTGTTTAAGAAAGAAAGAACTGTCTGCAACACTGTCCCAAAAACCTAAAGAAACAAGAACAATTCATATATATATATATACAATGTAGGAGTTTGAGTTTGTTGGTTCTGCATAGCCCAAAGATACACTGTAGCAACTGGACGGCCACATCAATGAGGGGTGTCAGGGTGTCACATCTAGGGCAGCTCACGTCGAGCAGGGCATGATATTGACACTCCTGACAGCGTCCGAGGTGAGGTCAACGGGTCCCTTGCCCTGGATGTACAGGTTGCTGACACAACCCTTCAGCATCTTCTCGTGCTGGCCAAATGTCATGCCGTCCAGGTTAGGCATGACGCCTGAAGCATAACAACCACTGTTAACCCTCTGGCAACACTGGCTGAATACGCTTCAATTACCCTATCCATCATGTACGTGATCTATTGCCTAGTAAAACCTCCGTCAAGTCATCAGAAAACATGTGGTGGGTTTGGACATTCTATCAAATATTTTGTTGAAATTCTGGTCACAAAAGTGTTTCTTTAAGGCCAAAACATAAGGCGAAGTTTTTAAAGTGACAACTGTATACGGGAATGTTTGATTTATGAGATGTCATGCAGCAATAGCAATGTAATTCACAGATATATAAAACCATTAACAATATTGTTGACAAAGTAAAGCTTGACAGAGGTCACGTGCAAAATTGAATTGTGACGTAAGCGATGGCGCTACATACACAGACGCAAGAAACGGTTTCAAGAAGTATTTATATGAGACATCTGATGAAGATTGCATAACTTGGGATAGTTGTATGCAATGCCATACATGTTTTCTATGATTGTTCCAAGCTACATTTTTAAGTACAAGATAATTTGTGAGATTTACTAATATACATGTTGCCATGTGTGTTCAGTATGAGATATGTGTAAGACTTACAAATATACAAGTTGCTGTGTGTGTTCACTATGAGATATGTGTAACACTTATTAATATACATGTTGCCTCGTGTGTTCACTTTGGGATATGTGTAAGACGTACCAATATATATGTTGCCGCGTGTGTTCAGCATGCGTAATACTCCTCCAGATTTTCCCTCTACAAAGCTGAATTCCTTTCCTTCCAGTCCTGAAGTCAACAACATTGTCCATAGTAATCTACTCATACCACAGCTAATATCACAAATCCCCGGGTTTTATTTTTAAATGGAAAAAAATTGCTTTAAAATTTATATCGGTTAAAGTATGATCAATAATTAGCTATTAATATGATATAAAATCAGTATGTGTAAATGTTGGGAATCTTGCATCACCATTTTTTAACTGGAGTCTTCAGTTGCAACAAAATATTTGATGAAATGTCTTCAGTTGCCACCATTTTGGAGTCTTCAGAAAGTTGCCACCATTTTGCACATAACAGATATTCAAACCTATTTTGTTTGATTAAAATAAGTGACACATCACTGGAATCAAACTATGGGAAAACAGAATAAATGATCAGAAGTAATAATACTGACAATAGCCTAACAATTTTTTTTACTTATACTCATAATCAGTCAACTGCCTAAGAAGTTTCCTTTATTCACTGACACGTAACCTATCCATCACGAGACCTGTTGCCTAGCAAAACCTCCTTATACATATTGCTTAAACATACATCCACACAAGGCATTTGACTAGGATAATTGCAGACCTACAAACTAAACACATACCTGTGTATTGCGCTGGACAGTTACACCTATATTCTGTGCTGCTCACTTCAATACACTGTCCATCAATAGTGCAGGGTCGCTTGACACAGGGCGTCATGTCACCACAGTCGACAATGTTACTGCTGGCAATCGCGTCATCCACCAGGTAAAGTGTGTGACCCTTCAGAATCACCTACAGCAAGACAACTCTCATGGCAAGGAAATGTTTACAGCAGTTCCTCGTGACAATTTAATGTTTACAGAACATCCTTTGTGGCAATGTAATGTTTATGTCACCATCCTCATAGCAATGTATTGTTTACAACAAACCCATCATAACAATGTAATGTCTACAGCAAAGCCTTTGTGATAATGTAATGTTTACAGCACACCCATCATGGCAATGCAATGTTTACAGCACACCGTCCGTGGTAATGTAATGTTTAAATCACCCATTTGTGGCAATGTAATGTTTACAGCACATCCATCATGGCAATGTAATGTTTACAGCACACCATATATGACAATGTCATGTTTACAGCACACCACAACCCCCTGTAGCAATGTAAGAAGGTTTATAAAAATACTAACTGTCTATCAACAATCAAACTGTTAATATTAGATTGTACAGTGTTAACAGGTCGATGTGGCTATCAGTCTGCAACTACAACAGTGTTGCATGTATGGACGGAAGATAGTTCTGTCATTCACCCTCTTTGTAGTCTTGCCACCTACCTCTCCAATACAGCCATGGAAGCCGGTATCCATCCCCACCCCAGGCGCAACCCTCACATTAGGGCCAACACCCCCAAGTTCCAAGGGTCTCTTCAGATTGAGCCCAATAGTTCGGCCGTGGGATGAACCTGCAAAGAAGAATAATAAAAAGGCCTTATAACTTACTGTTTTCATTCTCCCTCTATTTGTTGACCTGACTTTAGTTGCTCAATATTCCTGTTACAAGGGTAGTAACCAACTAGAGATATTATATATCACTATAAGATATGAGTTACTATAAGTTGTAAAATTGTAATGCAAGATACAGTTTGACTGTCAGCTACATTTTGAGACTGACGGGTACCGGGTAATGCATTCATTTACACCTATATTGCTACTATCTCTCTCTCTCTCTCTACATCTAATCTAATGTGAAATTGTATTACAAATATTCATTTGTCTATATAATTACCATGCACACTTAATGTACTAAACAATGTCTAAGACAGTATAAATGATGTAAAACTGGGTCTGCATGATCTAAATCTAAAGCAGCATTCAAGTTATCTAAAACTGTATCGGAATTATAGAAAATTGTATTTGAGTCATATATATATAGATATATTGATCCTTGCAAGCCAGAGTGTGGAAGTTAGATGAGTCAAACTAGTAATTGACCTGCTGCCTATAGTGAGTGATTTCAGAGGCTGAGTTAAAAATCAGAGTTTCGCAAAGCAATCAGCCAGGTGGTACTGCTGGCTGGCACTGACGTAATCAGCAGGTAAATTTGTCTAAGTTAAATATGACCGAGTTACTGAATAAGTTGCCAACCAATTGTAGGAATGTGTCTGAGCAAATGTGTCAACTGGTGACACACGTCGGTGAAAGAAATTGTGCTAATCAACACACAGTGTAGTGGAAGCATGCAGAGTAGGCTGGTTTATAGCTGATCAGAAACAAAAGCAGTGGCTGAAGCTGTAAAGCTGTAAAGCCAGGGTAGAAACGTAGGGTACAAATAGGTGTTTACAAGCAAGGAACAAAAGCAGGTACATCTAAACCAATGGGTTTGACCATTAAAGCGGAAATAAAAGATTCCGCGACACAACTAAACACACAAATAGGTAGAAGACACATATAAAGGCACATGTTGTGAAGCTGCCTAGAAAGCATGTTATTGACTCCAGCAGTACACCAGGAATAAGGGTAATCAACCATATGTGTTGACAAATACAAAAAAACATGGATAGATTTTATTTCGAGCAAAGTTGACATTTCAACAAGGATTTTTCTAATCATTTCAAAGAGAAAAAACTTATTTCATGTCCACAATGCAAGATAAAATAGATTACAACAATCATAAACATTACAACCAATCATCAACAGCTGTTATTCATGTATGATTAACTGATTTATATGGCTTTATGCTAAAAGATTCAAGGAGAAATTCTGGATGCTGAGAAATCACATACATTTTCCCTACCTTCTTCTCATCTATATACAAGTCTCATATTACTTGAAAACATCAACTAAACCATTAGCTGCCCTGGCTATTGTAACTACAGACATTTCAATTGATGCATATGAAATGTGGCTAATGTAGGAATGTTCTTTCCCTAGGAACAGTTTGTGAACACAAAAAGTATCTCCATATGCAGGTTAATTTGTCATAGCAATCGCTGAAATCACCAGTTCCACCACTCCAACAACATAAGAACTTATGCGGGAAGTATTTATCAGTATTCGTCATCTCCAAGATTGCAAGTACAAAGCACAGCGGCAAGAATGTGGACATGTTAACTTGTATGATAAGAACTGAATTCTGCTATAGCAGAGCATGTACAGCAGAGTAGAAAGTTGCTTTGCACATAATTTTTAACATTTCTCACATTTAGTATGTGCACTGAGTGTGCAAACTGTTTGATTCTTTTAATTAAAGATGCCACTTTGTAGAACACTGTAGAAGGTAACATTTTCAAAACATTATTACATCCATTATGTATTTATTTGCAAACACAGCTTTGTACTACTACAACACTGAAGTCTTGCTGCCTTCACTGGTTATAAAAAGTAAAATGGATATATTAACAAAATCCTAATGAAACTTATTGACGATAGTGAGCAAACTAACTTTATTCAGACAGACGCATTATATAAACGTTGAAGAAAGTGAATATAAGACTGTAGTGATGGGGCTGGAATTTGGTATTGATCCAAAAGATATTTCTTCAGATAAAAAGAGAAACCGAGTATTGACTTTTTCCGTAATTCTAGGTGGCATGTTTCTGAGTTGAGTTGGCAAGTAGTGTCTTATACACTTTTTGGCTCGGGAGGAACGGCTGTACGGAATAGAGATGTAATGACTTTGCCTAGTGTGATGGCCATGGTGTGTGGTATTTAGTGAAAATAAAGATTTACAGTAGGAAGGAACGACACTATTCACAAATGTTTTGATAAAATATCAGACATTTTTGTGTGAAAATGTCGTCGACTTTCAATAAGTTTAGTGATTTCATTAGAGGTTCTTTATGGGAATTACATCCGCTATGGGTTATAATTCTTATATTTTCTGACAAATTACCCAAAAATTATTTACAGACAAAAAGGACAATTTACTGATGGTGTCCAACACCAGGTGTCTACACTCACGTTCTACTTCGAGAATGGCAGCCACCTGCGCCTGGCCAGCAACGTTTTCAGCTGTGCACACGTACAGACCTCGGTCTTCTGGCATCACGAGTAATACGCATGTTGTTGTCAACCTGATCACCAGACAGAGTAAATATGTATTACTTTTATGCACACACTCGCACACATACAAACCCATTTATCCACCCACCCACCCACCCACCCACCCACTCTCCCTCTTCTCTCCTCTCTCTCTCTCTCTCTCTCTCTTTTTTCCACTCCAATGTGGAGACACACTTTCGTTTACCACCCGCCTACCCTATATTGTTTTATTGTTTAGTTAGGCTTCTAGTTTAGTTGTAAATTATAATTTCTTGTACTTTCTTGTAGTTGTACCCACTATAATAATAATAAGAATGATAAACTTCTATAGCGCCTAAATCCCCAGGAATCTGAGCTCAGAGGCGCAACATACAGAATCGTTGGGCAAAATCATTAACGTGGACAAGCAAGAGTGACTAGAGTCGTCATTAGAGCAAGGGGCTGTCGAAGGTTAGGGTGGGAATGTAATTTCAAATAAATAAGTCTTCATTTTTTTTACGAAAGGTATCTATAGTCTCAGATTATTTTTAAGTGACAGGAAGTTGATTCCAGATTTTAGGTGCAGCTACAGAAAAAGCACTTTTGCCAATATTAAGCTTGGTTTTCGGAACAAAATGTCATTGTGAAAAAGTTGATCTGAGATTCCTGGGGACACTGAAAAAACTATAACCAAATAGGATGGGTGCTGGGTAGAAAGGGTACAATATGTGACAGCAATACTGTGTAGGAGTGAGTTGCAGTAGTCAAGGCGACCGCTAATTAGAGATATTAATATTGTTTTAGCAGTAGATAAAGACAAATGATGCCAAATTCGACGGATATCATGTATATGGTAGAAACAGGATTTACATACTTGAGAAAAGTTCTGGTGAAAGCTGAAATCACTGTCAAAGATAACACCTAGATTACGAACAGTATCTGATGGTGATTTATCATTACCAAGCAATTTATTCTTGCCTTAATATCTTTCATAAAGTAGCAGTAAACATATATTGAGTAGCAGAGACTAACTGCTCCATCAACTAACTCAGAAACAAATGCAACGACTGCAGAAAGTACAGAACAGGGCGGCCCGTCGATGGCGTCAAGAAATAATTCTATCACATCCCATCACACCACACCGCTACTGATCAAGCTGCACTGGCTGCCGATTGCAGTGCGAAGAGTTATACATGACCTCTAATGGCTCTATGAATCTCCACATGCATGTATCTGTATATTACGCTGACCAATCAATCTTGATCATTAAACAACAGTTGGTTTATTGTTGGAGAAAACAAAAGAAAAAGGAAATATACAAAAGACCAAAAGTATGAGAGAAGAGAGAAAAGATATGGATATAATAAATATTATATTTATTTGATTTGGTAAACTGCTAAGCCTACTAAGTCTAAGGCTAAGGCTAAGCATATTTGGAAACAGCTTTTTCCCAGTCACAATAAAAGAGTGGAATTCTCTACCTCCAAGCATTGTATCAAGTACATCACTGAATTCATTCCAGATTAGTCTAGCCCAACATGTAAAGAATTAATCCATAAGAGCCACCATGCGCACTGGCGTGATGTGTGGACATTTTGCCAGTCAAAATACAGATACAGATAAAGATACAGATGCATATCATACGTTTGTGTGAATTTGTGATTATAAACACAACACCCGTTTTTTTTAATGTTGACTTTAAATACTAGGCGATCTTTTACTTTCTGACCTAACCATGAAAACGACCACCTACACGGCTACAGCCGCCAAACTTCTCCTCATATATCTTACATACATACACACACTACGTTTAAAAAGAATTATTTTACATTCCTACAACGATCAAATTTCGCAAAACAAACTCAAGTAAAACTCGACTTCTACGGCGGCAACTATCCGGTTCTCCGCGGTTACCGTAAAATTGATATTGTGTCGAGCTTCACAGAAATTCTGTACAATGGCGCTATCATTACTGTACGCATGTTCGCGCGCGATGTAAATATAATAATATATCGTTAATATATACGGGCGCGTGAGTGTGTGTGCGTGTGGTAGTTACAATAATTTGTTACTGGCATTGTTTCAGTTAAAAAGTAGCTCGATTAATTAAGGCATGATTATTATCATCAGTATGGTTTGCAGGTAATGAAAGTTTTCTACTTAATGTAAAAAAACAAAATAGGTCTTACGAATACACAATAATTGTGTTCCCGTGGGTCAATTCTTTTTCAGTTGATGACCAACGCACGAGTCGGTGCTCCAATGAATTACACAATTTTGGAGGGCATTGAGACGTAGGATGAATCATATATATTCGTTTATGTGAACATTTGGTTAAATTGTGGATTTTTCTAAGCTGGGAAAGTCATTTCCGTAATTAGTTAATGTGACAAACTGAACTAAGAAGACGCCAATCTTCATTTCCAGATAGTTTTTGTGTCACCATTAAAAGTGCAGGTTTGGAACAAATTATGCACAATTTGCTGCCACTCTGTATGTAAAAGGAAACTACTTGTGATACATCAATTGGCGGTGAACACGGCAATTCGTTGTAACTGCCGCGAAATTACGACGATGAATTTTATTGTTTAATCCATTCTTCCCACAATAAAAAAACTGCATTATGTAACCATCGTAGTGAATCGCAGGTGGGCCGGTGTCGTGAGAGAATGAACAACTTTCACACAAGTCGTTTCTGGGAAGTAGTGGCCACAGCCGGACATGTATCTCTCGTTCATTACGTTCCCATGGCATAGACTTCTCCGTGATTCGTGAAAGTGCATATTTGCCTAAGTTGCATGTTCGTCAGACGCAAGCAGTTGGAACACATTTTCTGTAGTTGTTGCCCTAATTAATCGAGCTATTTTTTAACTGAAACAATGCCACTAAACAAATATTGTAACTACCACACACACACACACACACACACACACACACACACACACACACACACACACTCACGCGCCCGTATATATTAACGATATATTATTATATTTATATCGCGCGCGAACATGCGTACAGTAATGACAGCGCCATTGTACGGAATTTCTGTGAAGCTCGACACAATATCAATTTTACGGTAACCGCGGAGCACCGGATAGTCGTCCCCGTAGAAGTCGAGTTTTACTTGTTTGTTTTGCGAAATTTGATCGTTGTAGGAATGTAAAATAATTCTTTTTGTAACGTAGTGTGTGTATGTAGTGTAGCCAGTGTAGGTGGTCATTTTCATGGTTAGGTCAGAAAGTAAAAGATCGCCAAATACTATTATAAATACATGTGTGTGCGTGCGTGCCTACCTGCGTGCGTGGTGTGTGCGGCGTGTGTTACTCCAGTGCATAGTTGAACAATCGTACACAATTATTATTGAATGACTAGCTGCTAATCGTGGAAATTGCGAATTTGCGATGAACGGTGGCGCCACGTCACGGTGTATGGCGAGGCTAGTATGTTATCGGATAGGTGGCGCTACGGACGTTTCCCGGCATATTCAACTTCGCGTGACGCTGTTTAGTTGGCTTTCTCACAACTTGTGTAGTTATTTAGTTAGTGATTTGTGATGCATTGAGTAAAACATGGAATCGTCATGTCAGCCAACATATCAGCTAAAGAGGATTGGAAAATCAGCTACTGTTCCCGGTGTCAACGATATCCTTGTGTATGCAAAACTCAAAAATGCTTGCTCAAACGTTCCTGTTACGAATCGGGCATAATTTGCTAGTCGTCAGTCGGTAGTGTGGTATTTGATATGTCCGACTGCCGATCTCTTTTATCTAATTGCAGGTTATAACTACATGGTTCTGTTTGTATATAATTAAGCAGGAATTGCAGAATAATCTACTAGAATTCTTAATGAATTATTAATCAATTTATGCTATTGGCATCTACTGAAAGAAGAATTCAATTGTGTCATTGAATTTATGGAGACAACTTTGCACACGAGTTATATCAGCTGTGTCTGTGTGTCACCATGTGTGAGATAGTTAATGCCATGAATATGGTCATTGACTATGTTTATGAATTATAACAGTGATCCAGAATATTTTCTTACACATCAATATACAATCCTCAGTACTGTCATAGTCATACATAATTTAATGCATTTGAATTGATTGATATGATATGTGCAAGCTGTGGATGGCTTAGTGGTGCACCTGTGTGTTGGCTGTGCAGCTAAATAGGAACCAATTGCACAATATGTTTTTGGTTGATTCATTTATACATACATCTTACTTAGCATCTTGTTTTACATCAATCATCTAACGTGTAGACGATGTTCTGGACATTACATACTTTTTATATTAACTACAGATGTTCCAGGAGGAATGTTGTGTAAAATGTGTTTGGACAATTTAATCAAATGTGCAATCTACGCAAGATCCATAGATGGTATAGTGCCACCGTTTGAAGCAGTCTGCAGATAGGTGTGTCATCAAGCGATCAGCAGATTGCACAGAGCCATAATATGTAACATTTTCATGAATGCAGACTGGTTTCTATGACAGGTTGAGTCACGACGTCACAAAGTTCGGGCGACATTCTGGCAATGACCATTATCTAGACTCATTGGAATTGAGTTATTTCATCTCTCGCTGGCATGCTGAAGTACACTTTGTAGAGGATGACCAGGACAGGAAATATGTGCTCCGAGACAATAGTCTCAACGGCACTTACGTCAATGGTTCAAGGGTGAGTGAAATTGGGGACCAAATATTTTGAAACTGGTCGTAAAAAAAATAAGGTTCATGGTGTAAAATACCTCAGTAATTGATTTGTCTTGTGTGGCTGTTAGATTAGATTTGCGTCTAACAGCTACCGAGCTTCTTGAGTGAGATTACTGTGCATCACTGCAGTGCAATATAAAACTAACCCTTATCAGACTTGAACGTTTTAATGTTGTTAAAGGTGAAGGGAGACAGAGCCCTGAAGGAGGGAGATGTTGTCATGTTTGGTCATCCGCATGGCAAGGACATCAAGCCTGGTCAGCTAGGAACTGACGTCACAGACTCTGAGTTTGAATTTCTGGTGAGACCCCTTGTTGGTATCTGGCGGAAGTACACACCAATGCATATCCCAGAACCTAGAGAATTTACACACTGATCAGTTAAAAAGTATTAAGTGTCGTTGTATGGACAGAGCACATCATTAGTGTCGGGATTGTTGGGATCAGTGATTACTTGATGGTGAGGATAAGAGCCTCTAGTGGCATATTTCCATTATTTTCTGTCTTAACAATTTTTATATACACGTTTCATTTAATTTATATGCAACTTAAAGCTCTTAAATTAATATGTATATATAATATAAACATTTTAATTATGCAATTTAGTGTTGTACTATTGTATTGCATTTGATATTTTTTATACATGTGTTAAAACATAATGTACTTTTGTTTATTATTCAGCACCTGTGGTTGTCCATCAGAATTAAACGGTTATTAGTATCACTGTGTAATCTGTTTGTGTGAAGCAGCTAAAAGCACTATTCTCTGCTGTTGTAGTTTCAGAAAGCCAAGCATCAAGTCACAAAGTCTCCAGTCCACCTCGGTGCAGCAACATATGAACTGCCCAACAGTCCAGTTATAGGTCAAGTAGATGGGTCACCTGACATTACAAGGCTCGGCCAACGAACACCAACATTGTATTCGTGTCTTTCCACTGTGTCACGCAAAATATTGTCCCTCGAGAATGATGGGAAATTCCTGCTGAAAGATATTTCTAACATTCGGTAAGAATCATCACTGTGGTTTTTGTAAATAGTTTTGAAAGCTATTATTTAATGCTTTACTCTTGTTGCTTTAAAAACATAATAATATTGTTAGCATTTACAAATTCGTTGAGTGCACTGTTGCAAGTATGACAGTATATCTGTATTATCTGTATAGACTGCATTTATGTTGTATGGTCCTAGTCTAAACGGATACCGGTTCTACGTAAGTCCACGTCATCAGAAATGTCACGTATCACCGATTTTTCGTATGCAATATACCCTGTAGATATTCTAAGATGACTGACCTGTTTTAATACGGTTTTGCTTCAAATTTAACAGTTGTAACAAAGTACATATTTTCTTGTACTTGTTATACAAGTATAAAACCCAATGTCGAAGAACAAATACTGTTGATGGTAGACAGATTTCCAACAAACTGTGAATACAGAATAGGAATACTATATAATGTGCCTGTTAACCAGTGAAAATGTGCCATTACCGACACATTATTATTGAGGTGTGCAACAACGTTACAACTGATTCTACAGGTGCACATCACCTGGCCAACTTCTCCATCTTGACCAACTCTTCAACTCACACGGTGTCGCCAGAACACATACGAGCCACTCAGGGGCGCCACACACAGTATCGCCATCGGCTGACGACGGTGATGACAATGGTTGGTGCAGTCTCCTGATACATTATATTTTTGTGTATATATATATATAATATATGTATTGTTAATTTGGCATAGATAATAAATAAGTTCTTACATAGTGTGGTACCCAGTCCTTAAGATTGTTCATAGCACTTTACCCTTCACTCGTGTTCATTTGAACATCTTGACTTCTGTAGGAAGCATTCAGCCATGCTACAATTACTGCACAAAGATTATTCATACACAATTATCCATCACTATCTGTAGCCAGGCATGAGTAAACTAAAGATAAATACATCGACAGCGTGGGTTTCCTTATTGCTGCTTTAATGACATTTTATCAAACATTTTCTGTCTGTATATTTATTATATTCGCTATTAATTCTATATGGCAGACAAGTTGAGGGTAGCCATTACCCAAAAACGGCCATATAATCAATATGCTATATCTCCATTAATACTGAACATATCTTTAAAAAAAATTGTGTACTAGTTAGATAAATGAATGGTATATGATGTTTGAAATATGGGCTCATTTGCTTGTGTATTATCATGGCAATGAATGTTTCTAGTGAGACTGATTTTCACATCCTTGAAAATTATTCTGAGCTAACAACTGTACGTGTGATCATGCCGTTGTCAAGAATCATCAGCTAGAATGCTCCTTTGTCAGATAAGGTGGTTTTGGGCAAGGATATCTGACTTCACCAACTGTTATTCAGATATTAGCATTTTTCAAGACGCTTTGAAAAATGCTTAAACCTAAAGTCCCATCTCACAAAAATCATTGCAGTCAGATTTCCTTGCCCAAAACCACCTTATTGCACAAAGGAGTATTCTAGCTGATGATTCTTGACAACTACATGATCACACATACAGATAGCTCAGAATAATTTTCAAGGATGCATGCCTCTGGCAGACTTGAAACGTTCATTGCCACGGTAATACACAAGCAACTGAGCCCATATTCCACATATCAACTACTATTCATTTAACTAATCAGTACTCCAAATTTTGGTAAGATACGTTCAGTATTAACAGAGATGTGGCCTATGGCCATTTTCGGGTAGTGGCTACCCTTAACAAGATTGATGGAATATTACCAGTCATTTCATACACTGCAGTGAAATGTCCCTTGACCTTTCATGTGTGTGTTGTGACGTGCTGCCATCTGTTGTCAGAAATCCTTCAGGCCGCCATAGAGTCAGCAGCATCGTTTGGCGAGTCGGACAGCGAAGTTGAAATATTGGTGTCTCAGTCACCCAGTCCAAAGAGACACAAGGCTAGCAGTAGGTTCCTATACTGTCCGTTATAGTTTGCTGAACGACTTTGCCTTGTTATATGTGTGACTATGATATAGTGGACTTTTTCTTTTGCTTAAAAGTAACAACTTTGACATTCCCAATTGAACTTGCACATTTTGTATGTGCCCATGGTATATGGAACATCGGATATATGGACAGTGTGGCCAGTTCCTAACAGACATGGGGTCAAATACATTGAAAAGTATTTAAATGCAAATACTTTTAACCTGAGTGACCTGTATCAACTGCCTAGACCAAGCAACAATTTAATTAAGTACAGCTGTGATAACAGTTTTCATTGACAGAATTAAATGTTGAGTATTTGAAAAAAGTATTTGATTTTTCATATACTTTTAAAATGTATTTAAATGCAAATGCAACTATTTTTGGCTCCACATTGTTAAATGCAAATACTGGATCAGTTGCATTTAAATGCATTTGACCCCATGTCCGAGTCCTAATGTGTTCCTCTTACAGAGGAACCACTGCATGCTGTAAAGTTGTGGAGTGACTGCGGTCTTCAATTTGAAGAAAACAAAGATTTGGTACTGAGAACTTGGGCAACAAAACTGATAGACTCGCATATGATTTGAATAATAACTAATTTGAGTTTCTTTTTTAAGTGTCTTTAATTCAAGTGCCACACATACACAATGTGATCTCTTACAGATGGCCAATATCCGTGGATAACCTCCCAACTGCGTCAGCCGACTGTGTCTGCTGCCCTGGGTCCATCGCTGTCCCCCCGCCTCAGTGGGGTCCAGAAGGGTATCTACCCTAGTGTGACACATCGTCCTATCACAAACATTGCACCCCAACACAGTCTTGAGCTTGCTACCACTGCAGCATACCAGACAAGTAACCCAGCACCACAAGAAAAGACATTGGAGTTGCCACTGGCAACTGTTGTTATGGCAACCAAAATGGCTCCACTGAACATTAGAGAAAACGGTCAAAACACATCAGTCACAGCAAGAAAGTGGAAATATAAAAAACGTAAGTTTTCTTAGTTTGTATTATGCATCTTAAAAAAAGTAAACATTGCAGCTTTAGTGGAGGCAGCTTATTATAACAATCTTGTATCAGTGTGGTATACTTGTTAACTTGAGTTTGTAAGAATCCAGGCATTTTAATAATTTTATATATATATTATATAATTGAATGTGATGTTTTTTTAAAGAACATTATTGTACTTGTAGACACTCCAGGATAATATACAAAAAAAATACAGGATAGCTAAATAATGCTTTACACAGTATTTCGCATTATCTTGAACAGTGCCCCTTAAGTACATGGGGCATTAGACTAAAGTTGTGTCAATAGTGCAGTATTCCCAGTAGGACTCACTGGGTGGCAAGTGTTTCATGTGTGGTGACCTGGGTTCTAATACCTGTGGGTGTTCAACGTTTGTGTAGACAAAAAAGATGATTTTATATTTTATTCATATTGATCATAAATGAATACCTGGTGGTAGAATTGTGTGAATTGACTAGCTTTTGCACAGTAATTTCCGCATGGCTGAATCCTCTTCAGAGCATTTCAGTTGACATTTAAGAATGAGGAAGGAGGGGCAGAGAGATGTATGTTTAGAACTATCTCGAGGACTGGATAACTTGACACATCAGAACATGCCTTATTATTTTAGCAGTTACTTCTTAAAAGAGAGAAGTTTTTACATAACACAGTTTCCAATCTTGGACTGCTCAAAGCATTTGTACTTCACACCTCACTCCCAGGCAGACCTGTTCAGTCCAACATCATCTCGACTGTTGTGGGAAGAATTCATCTATGCTGCAATTATTGCAGACTATTCTTTCACATATATCCAACACTTTCTATAGTCAAGTACTCAACTATACATCACAGTGAACTGAGGCAATGTGGAGTGAATGAAATTAATTATACTTTGAAAAGTAGGATTCTAAACCAGGTTCTCTTAATGAGAGTCATGTTCTAAGTTTCTAACTAACCCTAATATCATTACAGTGTAATAGCAGTCAGCCAAGTTTACTTTTTGAAACTGAACTGTGGGAGGAGATTTCTTACTACATGATTGGACCACCAGGCCATATATAGCATTGCAGGAATGCTGTTGCATCACAACCTATTTCAAGTCCTTATTTCAGGGAAACTGAAGTTCTCAAGAGGCAGAAAGGGCGAGATGAAAGTGCGTAAGTTCTCCAAGTGGCACTCCGATGGCGACCAGTGCGACTCCTACGACTGCTGCCTGCCTGAGAACGATGAGATCTCTTGGGTATGTCACACCATTGCTTACTCAGACATGTCTGATGATAGTATGTCAACTTTTTCTCACGTAAGGTGAAGGTGTCAACTGGTCTGCTGGTAGAGGAATGTTTTTTCAGTCGACTTGTTTAAAATTCATTTTGCAAAAAACAATTCTATCAACTACAACTTGCTGGCTCATTTGTGCAAATGACAGATCCAGAAAGTGATATCAATAATAATTATGTACTTGAACAATATTTTCCATATCAGACAGCCCCCACCATGAATCGAGACCAGGGATACCATCTGCCTGCCATCTACAATGTTTACATAGTATGATACATTAATAGGGCGGCATGATGTCTACTCACCAGGCCTGGGATCAATTACATTGCAATGTAATCTATTACTATTACATTTGAAGCAATTACTATTACATTTTTCATCGGGACACAGGTGTAAATACAATAAGTACAATTGTTTGACTCAGTCTCAAGAAGTTAAACAAGACAGGTGAATACAAAATCTAACTTGCCATTTATTGATACCCATGCCCAAAATATTAAAAATCATATTTGATAATGTCAAGTACTTTCATCACCATCATCATTAGGGAAGTATTATAAAGTATAAAAAATCAAATATTTACAACAAAATATATCTGTATCATATATACCATATTTAGTACAATCTACTTACTACAGTGACTAAGGATAGAACAGATACATTCCATATTATATTTAAATACCATACTGGAATGAAAGACAAAACAATAGTCAATGCCACATAACTTGGTGGATTATATTAGTCTAATTAAACCACATTGCTCTACTGCTGCTTGGTGGACAGTTCATTATTGGCTCAAGTATAAATACATCAGAAGATTGTTCACACCTACTGTAGCTTAGGCTGAATTGTGTGCACAATGTAGGCAGTCATTAAAGCCATAGGCTTACTTGAAAAGGGTATTTGGCACTTGGCAGAACTTGCTTCAAAGCAGTGAAAGCCCAGTTTAATCCCTTTGCTCAATGCAGCAGTTACACTGTACCAGTGTATCTTACTAGGTAAACGCTCATCAAACTCTAGGGTAAAACTTCACCAGGACCATGCTGAAGTTGACAAGGGGGAGCAACCATAAAACCTGGAGAAACTAGTGGAATCTACAACCTAATCAAATGGAATTATTATGTAGTTGAAATTTGGTTTAAATGTTCAATAGTAATATAAAAGTAATAGGTCAAATTATATTACATTGCGTCCTATTACTATTACATTGAGTTTTTGCTCAACCTATTACTTCAATATTTGTAATAATTACATATTACTATTACCCCAGGCCTGCTATTCGTACTTTCACAAGTTGTCTAATGATCAAAATCAAATCTTTTTATTATTTCAACAATAGCATGCACTATGCAATTAAGCCAGCTGCATATATTAAATAACACACCACAGAATTGGACTTTAATGCAACTGACTCATCAACGGCTAAATCAATTTTAGGGGAGTTTTCTGTTGTTTAGTATTACTACACAAGCCATATTTACGACAGATAGACAGCAGTCCTCGAAACCATCTAAATGTTTGGAACGAACCCTAAAACTGATAAACATGCTTAGCCAGCAGAAAATCTCCAAAACAAAGTATTTTAGCTGCAGTCTCTCCTTAATCACAGAAAGTTTGGTGCCCGAGATGCAAACCGTCTAAAAGGAAAATACATACAAACATACCCTCCCCCATTTCAAGCACATACCACACATATTACAAGCACATACCACACACACACACACACACACATTACAAGCACATACCACACACACATTTCAAGCACATACTACACACATTACCTGCACATACATTTCAAGCACATACCACACACACACACACATTACAAGCACATACCACACATACATTACAAGCATATACCATAGACATTTCAAGCACATACCACACACACACACACACACACACACACACACACACACACACACACACACACACACACACACACACACACACACACACACACACACTACACGCACAGTCACACAAACACACTAGCTCAGTTAGTTAGATTTTAAAATAAATATATTGCAATATAATAAAGTAATTCATAATTAAAATAGATAAATTTAAATCTACACATAATAGTAACATATTAAATACACTGCAGTCAATCAAATAAGTGATATTGCTGTCAAATGTGAATGAGACTCCAGAAGTTGTCGTGTTGCAGGTACAATGTGACGATTGTGACAAGTGGTACCACACGGTGTGTGCTGGGTGTAACTACAACACCGTCAAAGAAGACACGACAGAGTTCCGTTGTGGCTGTACGTAACAAGTGGCACCACAGGGTGTGTGTGACCAGTCAGTGGTGACAATGGTGTCTTCAGTGGTATTTAGTGGGCAAGTTACACTGCAGGTGTCACCAATGTGCAGGTGTTTTGTATGCAGCTGTGTGACTGAATGACATGAGAATCCACATGAACATGTTTTTATTGTAGAATGAGTTATGCATTTACGTCTATGTTTGATGTCGTGTGAATAATGTCAGTGTTTTTTCTGTAGTTGTAAATTACAGTTTGTGTTCTATTAAACACATAATTTTAAGTTCTGTTACATACAACATTGTGCAGTGTATTAAGGGTAGCCACTACCCGGAAACAGCCACATCTGTGTTAATACTGAACATATCTTAACCAAATTTGGAGTACTAATTAATTAAATGAAAGTATATGATATGTGGAATATGGGCTCATTTGCTTGTGTGTTACCATGGCAATGAACGTTTCTAGTGTGACAGAGGGGCATGCATCCTTGAAAATTATTCTGAGCTAACAAATATATGTGTGATCATTCAATTGTCAAGAATCATTAGCTAGAATGTCCTTCTGTCAGATAAGGTGGTTTTGGGCAAGGAAATATGACTGTTGTGAGATAGGACTTTAGATTTGAGCATTTTTCAAGGCATCTTGAAAAATGCTAAAACCTGATCAACAGTTATGAAGTCAGATATCCTTGCCCAAAACCACCTTATCTGACAGAGGGGCATTCTAGCTAATGATTCTTGACAATTGTACAATCACACATACAGTTGTTAGCTCAAAATAATTTTCAAGGATGTGAGAATTAATCTCACCACAAATGTTCATTGTCACGGTAATACACAAGCAAATGAGCCAATATTTCACATATCATATACCATCCATTTATCTAATTAGTACTCCAAATTTGCTTAAGACTGGTTCAGTCTTAGCAGAAATAAGGCATGTGTTATATGGCCGTTTTCGGGTAGTGGCTACCCTTAAACAAACACATTGTTTTTGTGTTTTAAACAAACACATTAAACAGTTCTTTTCTACCAACTCGGGCAATCAACATTTTTATAGACATGTTTATTAGACTGTACACAGCGACAGTTTTGTTTTTACTAACTGAACACAGACAGATTTATTTGTACTGACTGTACACAAAGACAAGTTTATTTGTACTGACTGTACACAAAGACAAGTTTATTTGTACTGACTGTACACAAAGACAAGTTTATTTGTACTGGCTGTACACAAAGGCATACTTATTAATTAGTACAGGGTTACATGTACATGGTTACATGAAAGAGAACCTGAAGTAAGCCAGTTTTATATCAATTATATCACACTGTTCGTTTTGATGTTTAAGATTTGAGAATGTTGTACCAGAAAGCTGCTATGTACAGATAGCATGGCGCCAAGCCAATGCTAGCACACTGTATACACTATATTGAAGTATTAAATTACTTCTAAAGTAAAACAGTTGCAAAGTTGTGTTGTTCTTTGAAGGTTTAGTGGCATCTAACAACTTCAATTGAGCAAACATGCGATGAAAGTACATAAAATACATTACATAATTTATAATATATATTTATAATCTTTATTATATATAATTTGTTCAATATATAACATACAATATCATAACAAGTTTAACTGTACAATAACCAATTACTACACTATTAAAATCTACTTATATAATAGGTTTAGACAACTTTGCATGCAAATAGTATATAATAAATAAAATGCTTCAGCTGTAGTTAAACTATCAAACAAAGCCAATGAGTATAATATCAACTGAGATTGCAGCATTTATTTCTGGATAGTCCCATAAACTGGTGTATTAATGAGCAGTGAAATTACCGAATTTCCAAAAGAAATCAACACGGCCATAACCAATTCTACATTGCATTAAAATCACTGATCATTTCTAGAGTAACTCTGTAAGACGGAACATCTGGCTTACGTTTTGCCACAATAGCTTGGATATGTAGAAGGTTGGCACTAGTCATAGCAAGCACACATGTCACTATTATAATTGTTAATCCTGTGTGTGTGTATATATATATTAAGGTCAAGCTTTCACAGGAATTACTATATTGAGCATGTTCGGGCTAGCCACAGTGCACTAGTCTTATGAGACTTTTAGAAGTGCAGTAGTTCTACATCACTTCCTTGTGTCTAGTTTTAAAAACAAATTTTTTATTAAAAATAACTGCTTAACTGTGGAACCACTTTTTGAAAATGTCTACAGTGGGGCAAGAAGGAATAGTATCCTTTTAAAGTATTTATCAAAATAAAAAAGTGTTGCTCCTGCGGGAAAACATACTAGTGAAGACAGCCTTGCCCCAACATTCTATATACGGTTAACCCAGCTGCTTCCATGACACATCACCAATTAAAACATCTACACTTGTTTACAGCACCAACATTTGGCTACATCACCAATTAAAACATCTACACTTGTTTACAGCACCAACATTTGGCTGGTTACTCACCCAGGCAAATATAATATGTACAGCAGAGGACTCGGTTATTACACGGCTAAAACAAACAATGTCCTTGATCAACCATGGCACACCTTATTGCTACGCTCAAGGCGTCGTGCACGGTACAACAGTTGAAAGTCATCCGGATAATACTGACAGCAAACATGCTACATACAGGGTACAGCAAACCCCGCCAGGTCATGTGTCATTGGTGTACTAAAATGGGCACTTGCCGGTTCTTACAGTGTCTTTGTCGTTACTACCATAAATGAAATGTATTAAAAATACCAACCAACTGGTTCTGGGCAATATTTAAAGTGTTGAAAATCCGTTAAACACATTTATAAATAACATTGAGCATATATTTAATTAGCAAACCTTTAAATTAAAGGTGTCAACATTTGTCAATCTATGGCCAAATGTCTGGACATGCTTGCAGCCACAGAAACAGAAGCGAAGTACTATTTTCACAACTGATCAACATAATTCCTTCCCTTACTAACAGAACTGAGTGACTTCTTGTGAACCTTGCAGTAGGTTAGTCGTGACAGTACCTGATGAACAACCTCTAAGTGAAGATGGGTGAGGCTGTTGTATCCCAGATGGTGACTTTTCTACAGTAAACTCAAAGCCCTGACATCACAGGCCAAGTGCTGACTTCACCAGTCCCTGCTGTGTCCTCTCAATGAGACTCCACTGACCCGACACATGACTCGTCAGTTGAAGACGTTGATCTTGTTTGAGATCGGCTTGCGACACATGTGGCAGATCTTGAGTGGCTGAGCACACTTGGCACAGGCTCCGTGGCCACACAGGAAGACAATGGAGCGCTGGTGCTCCAGACAGATGGAGCAGGTCTGTGACTCCTCCAACTCATGCAGCTTGCGTTCCAGCTCCATCACCTGAATGTCACTGCTCAACTGACGCTCCACCACTGGCACGCCACCTACAGGCACAACACAATCAGACACGTTACCTACAGGCACACAACACAATCAGACATGTCACTGCTCGACTGACGCTCCAGCACTGACACGTCACCTACAGGCACAACACAATCAGACACGTTACCTACAGGCACACAATACAATCAGACATGTCACTACTCGACTGACGCTCCAGCATTGACACGTCACCTACAGGCACAACACAATCAGACACGTTACCTACAGGCACACAACACAATCAGACATGTCACTACTCAACTGACGCTCCAGCACTGACACGTCACCTACAGGCACAACACAATCAGACACGTTACCTACAGGCACACAACACAATCAGACATGTCACTACTCAACTGACGCTCCAGCACTGACACGTCACCTACAGGCACAACACAATCAGACACTTTACCTACAGGCACACAACACAATCAGACATGTCACTACTCAACTGACGCTCCAGCACTGACACGTCACCTACAGGCACAACACAATCAGACACGTTACCTACAGGCACACAACACAATCAGACATGTCACTACTCAACTGACGCTCCAGCACTGACACGTCACCTACAGGCACAACACAATCAGACACTTTACCTACAGGCACACAACAAAATCAGACATGTCACTACTCAACTGATGCTCCAGCACTGGCATGCCACCTACAGGCACAACACAATCAGGCACGTCACGTACAGGCACATAACACAATCAGACACGTCACCTACACACACAACACAATCAGATATGTCACTACTCAACTGACACTCCAGCACTGACACGTTACCTACAGGCACATAATATATTCAGACATGTCACCTACACACACAATACAATCAGACATGTCACTACTCAACTGACATTCCAGCACTGACACGTCACCTACAGGCACATAATACAATCAGACATGTCACCTACACACACAACACAATCAGAGAGAGACACTGAATGAAACTGTATCTGTTAATGTGCTGGGTAAAACACACTACATTTGATTAAACTCTTCTCACTCTAATCAACACTGTTGTTATTTATTTAAATATAAAAAATATATTGAGTGCAATTTATGGATTCCCTCCGTCGTGGTTTTTCAATGACATAATCAAAATTACTGCATGATTTACATTATTAGGGCAGCCTGGCATCTGCTAACTTAGGTCTTAATTTGGGCCAATGGTACATTTTTAGGGATGAATGCTCAGTGATTTTTGGCTAGGTCTACATCCCTAGAGATGGAAAATAGGTGACAGCATTGCAGCAATCACCTAATCACTCTTTTTTACACTCCCCATATCAGCGACAATAAGTTTTCTATGAAATTGTTAATGGGGGGTCCGATACACAAACTACTATGGCCTATTTACTACACATCTCAGCAGAATGAAAATTGGACATGATTTGGTTTAAATGGCATGCTTTTCCATACATATCAAAATTATGTTTATATCTTGAGAATTGTGGATGTTGTGGTATTTTATCTACCACATCTCAAATTGCAATACACGGCATTCAGGTTTTCAACAAAAAATCACTTAAATTCTGGCTAATAACCACACGTATCCTCATTCGAGGTTCTTATTGCACCAGAATGTTGGCTTACATCCGTAGATATGGAAACTATGTGATAGCATTGCAGTACATACATTCTTTTGTGTGAAATCTCTCTTAATCCTTTCACCATTTCTGTGAAAACTATTTTTCTATGTAAATAGCTGAAGGGGTGGTCACGCACAAACCATTATACAATAGTTATTATACATCTTATGGGTATGATAATTGTACATAATTTTTGCAGCCAGGGAGAAAATTGGCGCTAGGCAATCAAGCTATTACAGCGTCCACAAACGCTGCACTGATGTATTATACTAAAATGCGATTTACTGCACGCATTCGATAACTTATCACATTTTAAAATCAATACAACACATTGACGAGCATCTTGTTCCCCGCAGTATTCTTGATGCCAAGGGTTGTCGAATACTATTTGTGTTTGGTGGTGGTGGCACCCCTGGCAGAATATACTGGAATACATTTATAACTCGCCCCATTTATAATGCAGTTCCATTTCGTTGACCCCAACTACCGCGTTATAATGAGGCGCGACTGTACATGGACTTTTTATGTGTGTTAAAGGGACAAGAATCCAGATAAAGTATACTTATTATACTTATATCACACAATAAAATATCCGAAAATGTTTTTCATGTACCTGTATATTATTAACATTTCGACTCTATCATGGGAGTGACTCCCGAGGATGATTAGATTTAAAACCGAGGTTACATTCATAACGAGTGCATTAAATATGCACACGGTTACAGATAAACAATTCCTACTATCGTTCATTCCGACGCATCCACGATGCCGCCACCGAAAGCAGTTTCGTAAAACAAACACGATCACTCAGTTTGTTTAGAACGGCAACACCGGCACCGACAATAGTTATTGTCACTAGTGCTACCACGTTTACAGTAATGGCCGATGTACATCGTGCCAATGAAGTTGTTACCGTTGTTAGCCAGCCAGGCGAGCATATTAACCCTACGGCTACGTCTAGCCACAGGCCGGGTAGATTTAGCCCTATTTAGCCGACTGATGATACTATTACTGTCACTGGCGAAATAGAAAGTGGCACTGTCATTGGAATAGCGCATGACACCAACAGTGACAGCCCGCCGTCACAACAAGCCAGACCCAGAGTCTGTCAGCTGAACGTTCGGCTACGGCTATGTAAACTAGTGTAATTTTGTTCTCTATTATTCAAAGTATTATTTTGCTATGATGAGTATGCCAATCAATTTTATTTTAAGATTTCTTTACAATTTGTTTTACATATTTAACATGGGTTGATAGTATTTTTTTAGTATTCATTTAAAATAATAATTATTTGATATGCACTAGGTCATATATGCATCAGTGCATCATTTACATTTATTGTGCAGCTGTCTTGCAGGAGCAAGTCAGTAAGTGTAATGATAATTTTGTGATAAACCATGTTACATTTTTATACATCATTTGTTTTTTAAATGTGTTTATACCTTGTCCGAGTTTTCATTTGCCGGGGCTGTAATTAACTATGTAAAAATAAATATGGTTGCTGATATAAATGTAACTATTATTTATGTCATGATGTTTTATCATCCATCTTATAGATATATATATAGTGTATATATATGTTTTTGGAGAGCCACATATATATATATTTGTATGTATATATATATATAATTATTTACTATATATATATACATGTATATATTATATATATGGTGAGCCTCGGGGGGTGTAGTTGGAGTTTTTTGAGCCTCGAGGGGATGCAGTTGGAGGGTTTTTGGTGAGCAAATGTCCACTAGTAAATTTTGAACCTGCATGAAGCCCTGGTCCATGACATTATATCCGAATTATAGAGGTGCGACTGAAGTGTGAAAAAGAGTGATTTCTCACAGAAAGCTGGGAGTGCTGCAATCACCAATTTTCCATCTCTCAGGATGTAGGCCTAGCCAAAAATCACTATGAGCATTCGTCCCTAAAAATGTACCGACAAACCCTCTGGCTCATGGCCTAAATCAAACATTCCCGCATACAGGTGTCACTTAAAAACTTTGCCTTATGTTTTTGTCATAAAGAAAAACGTTTGGGGCCAGAATTTCAACAAAATATATGAAGGAACGTCCAAATGGTCCATGTGTCTGGTAGCCACTTTTTGATGGCTTGGTGGATGTTTTGCTAGGCAACAGATTAATTCAGTTTACACAAAATTTATTTAAAAAACATGTGGTGTTGCTTACATAGCAGTGAATATGACACCTTGTGATAGTACTAACACTAACAAAAAGGTCACCAGTTAGTTGAGTGGCCCATAGAACACGCCACATGTACTAGTATTGACGTACCAGTCACAGGCTGGAGGCTGAATATAATCTCCGTGTCTTGTACATAAAATTGTAATTTCTGAGATGAACCACCATTACCATGACAACACCCACCTGGCCCGATCTTTGACTTGATGGACGTCTTACATTTGAGGCACTTCTTGAAGGGGTCACAGCACTGCATACACATGATCTTGTGCTTGCACGGCTCAAACGTCACATTGGCACGCATCTCGGAGCACACACAGCACTCAGGACTGTCTGACTCAAGGAACTCTCTGAAGAACAACACACGTAGCACTCAGGACTGTCTGACTCAAAGTACTCTCTGAAGAACAACACACCCAGCACTCAGGACTGTCTGACTCAAAGAACTCTCTGAAGAACAACACACCCAGCACTCAGGACTGTCTGACTCAAGGAACTCTCTGAAGAACAACACACGTAGCACTCAGGACTGTCTGACTCAAAGAACTCTCTGAAGAACAACACACCCAGCACTCAGGACTGTCCGACTCAAAGAACTCTCTGAAGAACAACACACCCAGCACTCAGGACTGTCTGACTCAAGGAACTCTCTGAAGAACAACACACGTAGCACTCAGGACTGTCTGACTCAAAGAACTCTCTGAAGAACAACACACCCAGCACTCAGGACTGTCTGACTCAAGGAACTCTCTGAAGAACAACACACATAGCACTCAGGACTGTCTGACTCAAAGCTTTAACTCTCTGAAGAACAACACACCCAGCACTCAGGACTGTCTGACTCAAGGAACTCTCTGAAGAACAACAAACGTAGCACTCAGGACTGTCTGACTCAAAGAACTCTCTGAAGAACAACACACCCAGCACTCAGGACTGTCTGACTCAAAGAACTCTCTGAAGAACAACACACCCAGCACTCAGGACTGTCTGACTCAAGGAACTCTCTGAAGAACAACACACATAGCACTCAGGACTGTCTGACTCAAAGAACTCTCTGAAGAACAACACACCCAGCACTCAAGACTGTCTGACTTAAGGGACTCTCTGAAGAACAACACATGCAGCACTCAGGACTGTCTGACTCAAGGAACTCTCTGAAGAACAACACACGTAGCACTCAGGATTGTCTGACTCAAAGAACTCTCTGAAGAACAACACATGCAGCACTCAGGACTGTCTGACTCAAGGAACTCTCTGAAGAACAACACACCCAGCACTCAGGACTGTCTGACTCAAGGAACTCTTTGAAGAACAACACATGCAGCACTCAGGACTGTCTGACTCAAGGAACTCTCTGAAGAACAACACACCCAGCACTCAGGACTGTCTGACTCAAGGAACTCTCTGAAGAACAACACACCCAGCACTCAGGACTGTCTGACTCAAGGAACTCTTTGAAGAACAACACATGCAGCACACAGGACTGTTTGACTCAAGGAACTCTCTGAAGAACAACACACGTAGCACTCAGGACTGTCTGACTCAAAGAACTCTCTGAAGAACAACACACCCAGCACTCAGGACTGTCTGACTCAAGGAACTCTCTGAAGAACAACACACGTAGCACTGAGGACTGTCTGACTCAAAGCTTTAACTCTCTGAAGAACAACACACCCAGCACTCAGGACTGTCCGACTCAAGGAACTCTCTGAAGAACAACAAACATAACACTCAGGACTGTCTGACTCAAAGAACTCTCTGAAGAACAACACACCCAGCTCTCAGGACTGTCTGACTCAAAGAACTCTCTGAAGAACAACACACCCAGCACTCAGGACTGTCTGACTCAAGGAACTCTCTGAAGAACAACACACGTAGCACTCAGGACTGTCTGACTCAAAGAACTCTCTGAAGAACAACACACCCAGCACTCAGGACTGTCTGACTCAAGGAACTCTTTGAAGAACAACACTTGCAGCACTCAGGACTGTCTGACTCAAGGAACTCTCTGAAGAACAACACACCCAGCACTCAGGACTGTCTGACTCAAGGAACTCTCTGAAGAACAACACACCCAGCACTCAGGACTGTCTGACTCAAGGAACTCTTTGAAGAACAACACATGCAGCACACAGGACTGTTTGACTCAAGGAACTCTCTGAAGAACAACACACGTAGCACTCAGGACTGTCTGACTCAAAGAACTCTCTGAAGAACAACACACCCAGCACTCAGGACTGTCTGACTCAAGGAACTCTCTGAAGAACAACACACGTAGCACTGAGGACTGTCTGACTCAAAGCTTTAACTCTCTGAAGAACAACACACCCAGCACTCAGGACTGTCCGACTCAAGGAACTCTCTGAAGAACAACAAACGTAACACTCAGGACTGTCTGACTCAAAGAACTCTCTGAAGAACAACACACCCAGCTCTCAGGACTGTCTGACTCAAAGAACTCTCTGAAGAACAACACACGTAGCACTCAGGACTGTCTGACTCAAAGAACTCTCTGAAGAACAACACACCCAGCACTCAAGACTGTCTGACTTAAGGGACTCTCTGAAGAACAACACATGCAGCACTCAGGACTGTCTGACTCAAGGAACTCTCTGAAGAACAACACACGTAGCACTCAGGACTGTCTGACTCAAGGAACTCTCTGAAGAACAACACACCCAGCACTCAGGACTGTCTGACTCAAGGAACTCTTTGAAGAACAACACATGCAGCACTCAGGACTGTCTGACTCAAGGAACTCTCTGAAGAACAACACACCCAGTACTCAGGACTGTCTGACTCAAGGAACTCTTTGAAGAACAACACATGCAGCACACAGGACTGTTTGACTCAAGGAACTCTCTGAAGAACAACACACTCAGCACTCAGGACTGTCTGACTCAATGTCTGAAGAACAACATATGTAGCACTCAGAACTGTCGGATTCAAGGAACTCTCTGAAGAACAACACACCCAGCACTCAGGACTGTCTGATTCAAGGAACTCTCTGAAGAACAACACACCCAGCACTCAGGACTGTCTGACTTAAGGGACTCTCTGAAGAACAACACATGTAGCACTCAGGACTGTCCGACTCAAAGAACTCTCTGAAGTAAAACACATGTAGCACTCAGGACTGTCCAACTCATCAAACTCTCTGAAGAACAACACACACAGCACTCAGGACTGTCCGACTCAAAGAACTCTCTGAAGAACAACATATCATCTCAACATGTAAACTACCAGCAGGGAACTGTATTTCCAAACATCTCATATGTTATTACATTAGTTATTGTACTTATATATTTTCCAGTCCATACTTGTTGTTATTTATGCTACCAACATATCACATATACATTTTCACTGACATTGTTAACAGCAGAAGAGAAATACAGTAATTGAGCTATCTTCATAAACATTTCTCCCAGGGTTCTCAAGAGGTTAAGTGTTGTGGGTCAGGGTACAAAAACAACTCTTGATGTTCAGGGGTGGGTGTAACTCAACAGTTTATAAATTATTGCACAATTCCAAGTCATAGACTCTTATTTCTGCACTGTTTGTACTGTGCAACACTTTCTCTAGTGACAGCACTACAAGCAGTAGAGACTCACCGTGCATGGTGATTGAGGATGTCGACTGCGGCCGGGTCTTGCACTAGGTTCAGCGGTGTTTGGCCCGCGTGGTTCTTAATCTGCAGACTCGCGCCTCTCTCTACCAGGAAGCAAGCTGCGGCAAAGCTGCTCGAACTCGTCATGCGCGTTTTCGGCTGCTTCGACTTTATCTGTAGCCACACATACATGCACGGTGTAGCAGTAGTGGAGATGTGGCAGGTACATTCACGGTGTAGCAGTAGTGGAGATGTGGCAGGTACATTCACGGTGTAGCAGTAGTGGAGATGTGGCAGGTACATTCACGGTGTAGCAGTAGTGGAGATGTGGCAGGTACATTCACGGTGTAGCAGTAGTGGAGATGTGGCAGGTACATTCACGGTGTAGCAGTAGTGGAGATGTGGCAGGTACATTCACGGTGTAGCAGTAGTGGAGATGTGGCAAGTACATTCACGGTGTAGCAGTAGTGGAGATGTGGCAGGTACATTCACGGTGTAGCAGTAGTGGAGATGTGATGGGTACATTCACGGTGTAGCAGTAGTGGAGATGTGGCAGGTACATTCACGGTGTAGCAGTAGTGGAGATGTGGCAGGTACATTCACGGTGTAGCAGTAGTGGAGATGTGGCAGGTACATTCACGGTGTAGCAGTAGTGGAGATGTGGCAGGTACATTCACGGTGTAGCAGTAGTGGAGATGTGGCAGGTACATTCACGGTGTAGCAGTAGTGGAGATGTGGCAGGTACATTCACGGTGTAGCAGTAGTGGAGATGTGGCAGGTACATTCACGGTGTAGCAGTAGTGGAGATGTGGCAGGTACATTCACGGTGTAGCAGTAGTGGAGATGTGGCAGGTACATTCACGGTGTAGCAGTAGTGGAGATGTGGCAGGTACATTCACGGTGTAGCAGTAGTGGAGATGTGGCAGGTACATTCACGGTGTAGCAGTAGTGGAGATGTGGCAGGTACATTCACGGTGTAGCAGTAGTGGAGATGTGGCAGGTACATTCACGGTGTAGCAGTAGTGGAGATGTGGCAGGTACATTCACGGTGTAGCAGTAGTGGAGATGTGGCAGGTACATTCACGGTGTAGCAGTAGTGGAGATGTGGCAGGTACATTCACGGTGTAGCAGTAGTGGAGATGTGGCAGGTACATTCACGGTGTAGCAGTAGTGGAGATGTGGCAGGTACATTCACGGTGTAGCAGTAGTGGAGATGTGGCAGGTACATTCACGGTGTAGCAGTAGTGGAGATGTGGCGGGTACATTCACGGTGTAGCAGTAGTGGAGATGTGGCAGGTACATTCACAGTGTAGCAGTAGTGGAGATGTGGTGGGTACATTCACAGTGTAGCAGTAGTGGAGATGTGACGGGTACATTCACAGTGTAGCAGTAGTGGACATGTGACGGGTACATTCACGGTGTAGCAGTAGCGGACATGTGGCGGGTACATTCACAGTGTAGCAGTAGCGGACATGTGGCAGGTACATTCACAGTGTAGCAGTAGTGGAGATGTGACGGGTACATTCACAGTGTAGCAGTAGTGGACATGTGGCGGGTACATTCACGGTGTAGCAGTAGCGGACATGTGGCGGGTACATTCACAGTGTAGCAGTAGCGGACATGTGGCGGGTACATTCACAGTGTAGCAGTAGCGGACATGTGGCAGGTACATTCACAGTGTAGCAGTAGTGGAGATGTGACGGGTACATTCACAGTGTAGCAGTAGTGGACATGTGGCAGGTACATTCACAGTGTAGCAGTAGTGGACATGTGGCGGGTACATTCACAGTGTAGCAGTAGTGGACATGTGGCGGGTACATTCACAGTGTAGCAGTAGCGGACATGTGGCGGGTACATTCACAGTGTAGCAGTAGTGGAGATGTGACGGGTACATTCACAGTGTAGCAGTAGCGGACTTGTGGCGGGTACATTCAGAGAATAGCTGTAGTGGACATGTGGCGGGTAAGAGTTTTATGCAAGTTGTGTTGTATGTGCACTTGAAGTAATTAAAGACACCTAATGGACATGCACTGTCCGAACTGACAAGAAGAAGACAGAGTTTACTGGAAATAATGTGGTCTAAATTATTAATTCTCTTCAGATGAAACGTTGGCTGTATGAGGGCATACTGTCACCAACCTCTAACTAGGCTGACCAGCAGAATTGAGAAGATTCAAAGATGATTGTTCCCATGACTGACATGGTGTGAACTAACTTGGTGGCATGTGGGAATGAGGGAGCAAGAGAGGGCAATGGAAGGCTCCAGCTGGAGTGCTAAGGATGGACTTACCTCGGCTATGAGGGGGGCCCGGGACAGGTTGTCTGTCAGTGACCGTGTCAACACAACATGGAGGGGAGTGTCGCCATCTTCATCCCATGCGTTCACGTCAGCGTCTGTGACATGTCAAATGCAGATGTCAAAACAATGATCAAAATAATCGATCTTGTACAAATATAACAAATTTATTGATTATTTTTAGTGCCCCATCCAAATAATTGTTTTTGGCACAATATAAATTATAAAAACATACACATTAACAACTATTAATGTACACAAATATGCCATTTGTTAGAGAAAAATACAAAAAAGAATAAATCTACTAAAATTAATACACACAAAACATCACTTTAATTAAACTGGTATCTTTCTATATCATTTGACACTTCATTGTGACATTACAGTAGATATATCATAACCGGATGAATGTTGGCATTATGTTCGTTGTCTACAAGTGATTGTGTTACCATTAGCAACCAGCAGTTCAATCAACTCTGTATGACCCTGTGATGCTGCCAACAGTAGCGACGTCTGGTGGCGATTGTTCATCACTTCCAGATCTGCCTTGTCCTGTGAACACACCAAGACAACTCTAGGTTCATCAGCGTTGATGTCTTCTGCACTATCGCCTCAACTACAAAGCAAGTCCTGTCAACATAAGCAAGTGAGCATTTCTCTTTCAAAGGACAGAACAAAATTAAGTTGTCATAAACATTTAGAAGCAACTACTGGTAAATATTTATCTCAATAAGGAATTATGCTCTCTGTGTGTCTTAAAGCATTCAGCAGTGTGATTGGAAATATGAGAGTGCTAAAGAAATGACAACCACCTCCCTCACACACTTGAGCATGTCAGCATTCATGTCGATTTTACACTATGGCATTTTTCATTTATGAATGAAATACAACCTGTGTATCCCTCGATTTACTACTTCTGCAGGAAATGACATATCACACACGTAACTAATTATATACATCTAGATATCCAAAACTCTAAGGGGTTAAATATGACCATCTCGACAGCATGCTTACTGCTCCAAAGATTAATTACAATTGTCAAATATGCATGTGAAACATATTGCTGTGAATACAAAAGAGTTTGGCTAGAGGAAGTTGTCACCATGAGGGCCTTGGCAACGTCAAAGTGTCCGTTGAGAGCGACGAGGTGAAGCGCTGCGAACCCGTCATCTTTCTTCATGTCCACCAGTTGGCCCGCCCTCTGTAGTATCTCGGCCACCGCCCTACAACGACACAAACACGTCACCACACTGTCAACCATACTCACATTATCAGTGCGTTTGTTATATGTCAACTCCTAGTCAATAACATTGATACTATTTATAATAATAAATTAGGCATTTATACTGCAGTGTGTATCCCAATAAAACCACCTCACAATGTTAAAATAAAAATGTTGTTAAAAATAAGTTAAGTTATAAAACATTATCTATGCTAAATAACTAGTTAGCATACCCACTAATGCAACTGTAAACTACATAACTAAGTAAACTTTCAATGACAAATATTCAACGAATTTGTTATTTGTATCATCAAAGCAAGCTACATTTGTAGTACAACTGAATAACTTTGTAGCAACACATCTGATGGGGCAAGGTGGCAACTGGGACAATGTTTAAATCCATATGAGTAGAGCTGAATGATGATAACATCACCACAGTTTCACAAGCAGGATATCAATCCATGTGAGTAGAGCTGAATGATGATAACATCACCACAACTTCACAAGAAGAATATCAATCCATGTGAGTAGCGCTGAATGATGATAACATCACCACTGCTTCACAAGAAGGATATCAATCCATGTGAGTAGAGCTGAATGATGATAACATCACCACTGCTCCACAAGAAGGATATCAATCCATGTAAGTAGAGCTGAATGGTGATAACATCACCACTGCTCCACACGAAGGATATCAATCCATGTGAGTAGAACTGAATAGTGATAACATCACCACTGGTTCACAAGAAGGATATCAATCCATGTGAGTAGAGCTGAATGGTGATAACATCACCACTGCTCCACAAGAAGGATATCAATCCATGTGAGTAGAACTGAATGGTGATAACATCACCACTGGTTCACAAGAAGGATATCAATCCATATGAGTAGAGCTGAATGATGATAACATCACCACTGGTTCACAAGAAGGATATCAATCCATGTGAGTAGAGCTGAATGGTGATAACATCACCACTGCTCCACAAGAAGGATATCAATCCATGTGAGTAGAACTGAATGGTGATAACATCACCACTGGTTCACAAGAAGGATATCAATCCATATGAGTAGAGCTGAATGATGATAACATCACCACTGGTTCACAAGAAGGATATCAATCCATGTGAGTAGAGCTGAATGATGATAACATCACCACTGCTTCACAAGAAGGATATCAATCCATGTGAGTAGAGCTGAATGATGATAACATCACCACTGCTTCACAAGAAGGATATCAATCCATGCGAGTAGAGCTGAATGATGATAACATCACCACTGCTCCACAAGAAGGATATCAATCCATGCGAGTAGAGCTGAATGGTGATAACATCACCACTGCTCCACAAGAAGGATATCAATCCATGTGAGTAGAGCTGAATGGTGATAACATCACCACTGCTCCACAAGAAGGATATCAATCCATGTGAGTAGAGCTGAATGATGATAACATCACCACTGGTTCACAAGAAGGATATCAATCCATGTGAGTAGAGCTGAATGATGATAACATCACCACTGCTTCACAAGAAGGATATCAATCCATGTGAGTAGAGCTGAATGATGATAACGTCACCACATTTTCACAAGAAGGATATCAATCCATGTGAGTAGAGCTGAATGATAACATCACCACTGATTCACAAGAAGGATATCAATCCATGCGAGTAGAGCTGAATGATGATAACATCACCACAGCTTCACAAGAAGGATATCAATCCATGTGAGTAGAGCTGAATGATAACATCACCACAGCTTCACAAGAAGGATATCAATCCATGTGAGTAGAGCTGAATGATAACATCACCACAGCTTCACAAGAAGGATATCAATCCATGTGAGTAGAGCTGAATGATGATAACATCACCACTGCTTCACAAGAAGGATATCAATCGATGTGAGTAGAGCTGAATGATGATAACATCACCACAGTTTCACAAGAAGGATATCAATCCATGTGAGTAGAGCTGAATGATGATAACATCACAACTTCACAAGAAGAATATCAATCCATGTGAGTAGCGCTGAATGATGATAACATCACCACTGCTTCACAAGAAGGATATCAATCCATGTGAGTAGAGCTGAATGATGATAACATCACCACTGCTCCACAAGAAGGATATCAATCCATGTGAGTAGAGCTGAATGGTGATAACATCACCACTGCTCCACAAGAAGGATATCAATCCATGTGAGTAGAGCTGAATGGTGATAACATCACCACTGCTCCACACGAAGGATATCAATCCATGTGAGTAGAACTGAATAGTGATAACATCACCACTGGTTCACAAGAAGGATATCAATCCATGTGAGTAGAGCTGAATGGTGATAACATCACCACTGCTCCACAAGAAGGATATCAATCCATGTGAGTAGAACTGAATGGTGATAACATCACCACTGGTTCACAAGAAGGATATCAATCCATATGAGTAGAGCTGAATGATGATAACATCACCACTGGTTCACAAGAAGGATATCAATCCATATGAGTAGAGCTGAATGATGATAACATCACCACTGGTTCACAAGAAGGATATCAATCCATGTGAGTAGAGCTGAATGATGATAACATCACCACTGCTTCACAAGAAGGATATCAATCCATGTGAGTAGAGCTGAATGATGATAACATCACCACTGCTTCACAAGAAGGATATCAATCCATGCGAGTAGAGCTGAATGATGATAACATCACCACTGCTCCACAAGAAGGATATCAATCCATGCGAGTAGAGCTGAATGGTGATAACATCACCACTGCTCCACAAGAAGGATATCAATCCATGTGAGTAGAGCTGAATGGTGATAACATCACCACTGCTCCACAAGAAGGATATCAATCCATGTGAGTAGAGCTGAATGGTGATAACATCACCACTGGTTCACAAGAAGGATATCAATCCATGTGAGTAGAGCTGAATGATGATAACATCACCACTGGTTCACAAGAAGGATATCAATCCATGTGAGTAGAGCTGAATGATGATAACATCACCACTGCTTCACAAGAAGGATATCAATCCATGTGAGTAGAGCTGAATGATGATAACGTCACCACATTTTCACAAGAAGGATATCAATCCATGTGAGTAGAGCTGAATGATAACATCACCACTGATTCACAAGAAGGATATCAATCCATGCGAGTAGAGCTGAATGATGATAACATCACCACAGCTTCACAAGAAGGATATCAATCCATGTGAGTAGAGCTGAATGATGATAACATCACCACTGCTTCACAAGAAGGATATCAATCCATGCGAGTAGAGCTGAATGATGATAACATCACCACTGCTCCACAAGAAGGATATCAATCCATGCGAGTAGAGCTGAATGGTGATAACATCACCACTGCTCCACAAGAAGGATATCAATCCATGTGAGTAGAGCTGAATGGTGATAACATCACCACTGGTTCACAAGAAGGATATCAATCCATGTGAGTAGAGCTGAATGATGATAACATCACCACTGCTTCACAAGAAGGATATCAATCCATGTGAGTAGAGCTGAATGATGATAACGTCACCACATTTTCACAAGAAGGATATCAATCCATGTGAGTAGAGCTGAATGATAACATCACCACTGATTCACAAGAAGGATATCAATCCATGCGAGTAGAGCTGAATGATGATAACATCACCACAGCTTCACAAGAAGGATATCAATCCATGTGAGTAGAGCTGAATGATAACATCACCACAGCTTCACAAGAAGGATATCAATCCATGCGAGTAGAGCTGAATGATGATAACATCACCACTGCTCCACAAGAAGGATATCAATCCATGCGAGTAGAGCTGAATGGTGATAACATCACCACTGCTCCACAAGAAGGATATCAATCCATGTGAGTAGAGCTGAATGGTGATAACATCACCACTGCTCCACAAGAAGGATATCAATCCATGTGAGTAGAGCTGAATGGTGATAACATCACCACTGGTTCACAAGAAGGATATCAATCCATGTGAGTAGAGCTGAATGATGATAACATCACCACTGGTTCACAAGAAGGATATCAATCCATGTGAGTAGAGCTGAATGATGATAACATCACCACTGCTTCACAAGAAGGATATCAATCCATGTGAGTAGAGCTGAATGATGATAACGTCACCACATTTTCACAAGAAGGATATCAATCCATGTGAGTAGAGCTGAATGATAACATCACCACTGATTCACAAGAAGGATATCAATCCATGCGAGTAGAGCTGAATGATGATAACATCACCACAGCTTCACAAGAAGGATATCAATCCATGTGAGTAGAGCTGAATGATAACATCACCACAGCTTCACAAGAAGGATATCAATCCATGTGAGTAGAGCTGAATGATAACATCACCACAGCTTCACAAGAAGGATATCAATCCATGTGAGTAGAGCTGAATGATGATAACATCACCACTGCTTCACAAGAAGGATATCAATCGATGTGAGTAGAGCTGAATGATGATAACATCACCACTGCTTCACAAGAAGGATATCAATCCATGTGAGTAGAGCTGAATGATGATAATATCACCACTGGTTCACAAGAAGGATATCAATCCATGCGAGTAGAGCTGAATGATGATAACATCACCACTGCTTCACAAGAAGGATATCAATCCATGTGAGTAGAGCTGAATGATGATAATATCACCACTGGTTCACAAGAAGGATATCAATCCATGTGAGTAGAGCTGAATGATGATAACATCACCACTGCTTCACAAGAAGGATATCAATCCATGTGAGTAGAGCTGAATGATGATAATATCACCACTGGTTCACAAGAAGGATATCAATCCATGTGAGTAGAGCTGAATGATGATAATATCACCCCTGGTTCACAAGAAGGATATCAATCCATGCGAGTAGAGCTGAATGATGATAACATCACCACTGCTTCACAAGAAGGATATCATCTGATAATCTAAAAATAAGCATTCCACAGGTGATAATTACTTCTGACTGTATCGCGTGGGGTAAGTTTGAAACAAGAGAATAAAAGAAACAACTCACAGGTGACTTACATGTGGTTGCCTCTGAGTGCGGCATAGTGGAGCACATTGAAGCCCTTCTTGTTCTTTAGTGAGAAATCAGTTCGTGGGTACGCACAGAGCTTGCCCACGATTTCTCGGTTCTCTTTGCTGACAGCGTCATGCATCACTGTGTCGCCATAGCTGTCCTACATCACCATGGCAACAACACTTAGCAACCTCATCTAATAAAGTAGTTCATTTACTAAAATGCATTTATGGAACTGAATATTCACTCACATCCCAAATTAGAATATAAATAAATTGCAATACTTTAAGGACTTAGTAACGACTTGTTTGAATTTTCAAAATGACAAGGCATGAACAAAACATATCTGAAAGAGACATCAACATTTTAAAGATAATTCTGTAAATAGAGGTCATGAACTGACCTGTTTACAGAAGTCATGAACTGACCTGTATACCAAGGTCGTGAACTGACCTGTATACAGAGGTCGTGAACTGACCTGTATACAGAGGTCATGAACTGACCTGTATGTTGGTGCTACACCTGTGATGCAGCAGGATGTCCACACAGCATGGATGCTGTTTGCTCACTGCCATATGTAGACTGCTGCACTGAACTTTGTTGAGGGCATCCACTGTTGCCCCATGACTTAGCAACAACTCACACACCTCCGGCTGGTTACTGCAAACACAACTGACTTGTACAGACTGGTTACTGCAAACACGACTAACTGGTACAGACCGGTTACTGTAAACACAATTGACTGTTACAGACTGGTTACTGCAAACACAACTGACTGGTACAGACTGGTTACTGCAAACACAACTGACTGGTACAGACTGGTTACTGCAAACACAACTGACTGGTACAGACTGGTTACTGCAAACACAACTGACCGGTACAGACTGGTTACTGCAAACACAAATGACCGGTACAGACTGGTTACTGCAAACACAAATTACCGTTACAGACCGGTTACTGCAAACACAACTGACCATTACAGACTGGTTACTGCAAACACAACTGACTGTTACAGACTGGTTACTGCAAACACAACTGACTGGTACAGACTGGTTACTGCAAACACAACTAACTGGAACAGACCGGTTACTGCAAACACAACTGACTGGTACAGACCGGTTACTGCAAACACAACTGACCATTACAGACCGGTTACTGCAAACACAACTGACCGTTACAGACTGGTTACTGCAAACACAACTGACTGTTACAGACTGGTTACTGCAAACACAACTGACTGGTACAGACTGGTTACTGCAAACACAACTGACTTGTACAGACTGGTTACTGCAAACACAACTGACTTGTACAGACTGGTTACTGCAACTACAACTAACTGGTACAGACCGGTTACTGCAAACACAACTGACTGTTACAGACTGGTTACTGCAAACACAACTGACTGTTACAGACCGGTTACTGCAAACACACCTGACTTGTACAGACTGGTTACTGCAAGCACAACTGACTGTTACAGAAAACACAACTGTTTGTTACAGATCAAGTACATTACAAGAATAGGGTTTAGAAACCAAAGTGTCAGAAGCAAAATCCCAAACACAGATTTAGTCATATTTAAAAGTCAAAGCATCAACAATATTCTAGTCAAAATCAATAAAACTGAATTTGGTTCTCATTCAAAGAAAGTCTGTGTTTAGCACAAGTTGCTTATTTGATCTGCTGTAATTGTTGACTGTTTTGATGTTTAGACAACTTAGAAGATATGTTGTTCTTTATAATGTCACAACACCTCATGTAGAGACAGGTACACCTCAAGCAGTCACATGACGTACCCAAAGACGGAGTAGTGAAGTGGTGTGTCCTCGTCATCATCAGACAAGTTGACATTCGCCCCACTCGCCAGCAGTGATCTTACAATATCGACATGACCTTGGTGACACGCCACCTGCAATGCCGTCTTGCCTCGACTCCTCTGGTCAACCTGCAACAATGACACAAGTTGGTGACACACAGAAACTGTGTCAAGTGAAACAAACATGATAAATACCAGTGACCTATGAGACAAGATCTAACCATGACATGTTCACCATCCACTGTAAACCACAACATACAACTCACCCACCTATTCCTGCCAAGTCTCCCGGAAAATTTGGGAGTCTCCCGGATTTTGGGTTTTCCGTTAAAAATCTCCAACAGTACCCCCTTCCCTGACCCCCCCATCTTCTGATGTCAATGAGCCAAGACAGCGGAGAAGCTAAAAAAACAGCAAATACAGTGGCCAAAAAAGTTCAACAGCACCCCCGTACCCCCCCCATATCTCCGAATGTCAAGATCAGAGACAGTGTGATGACACAGCACAACACACAAAAAGGAAGTGTGCTAAAAAAATCTCCCAGATATCAAGAAAAAACCTGGCTGGTATACCTATTCTGGGGACAGACCACAACATAGAACTCACCTACTTGTTCTGGGTGCAGACCACAACATAGAACCCACCTATTTGTTCTGGGGACAGACCACAACATAGAACTCACCTACTTGTTCTGGGTGCAGACCACAACATAGAACTCACCTATTTGTTCTGGGTGCTGACAACAACATAGAACTCACCTACTTGTTCTGGGTGCAGACCACAACATAAATCTCACCTACCTGTTCTGGGTGCAGACCACAACGTAGAACTCACCTACCTGTTCTGGGTGCAGACCACAACAGAACTCACCTACTTGTTCTGGGTGCAGACCACAACATAGAACTCACCTACATGTTCTGGGTGTAGACCACAACATAGAAGTCACCTATTTGTTCTGGGTGCAGACCACAACATAGAACTCACCTACTTGCTCTGGGTGAAGACCATAACATATAACTCACCTACTTGTTCTGGTTGTAGACCACAACATAGAATTCACCTATTTGTTCTGGGTGCAGACCACAACATAGAACTCACCTACTTGCTCTGGGTGAAGACCAAAACATAGAACTCACCTACTTGTTCTGGGTGCAGACCACAACATAGAACTCACCTATTTGTTCTGGGTGCAGACCACAACATAGAACTCACCTACTTGCTCTGGGTGAAGACCATAACATAGAACTCACCTACTTGTTCTGGGTGTAGACCAAAACATAGAACTCACCTACTTGCTCTGGGTGAAGACCATAACATATAACTCACCTACTTGTTCTGGGTGTAGACCAAAACATCGAACTCACCTACTTGTTCTGGGTGCAGACCACAACATAGAACTCACCTATTTGTTCTGGGTGCAGGCCATAACATATAACTCACCTACTTGTTCTGAGTTCAGACCATAACATATAAGGGGTCAGCACACTGTCAGTTTTCCCTTTGGCGACCATGTTAATGTTTTGTGTGATTATAAGAAAACGTGACCTATAAAGTTTCTTAAACTTCTCACCTGCTGTTATTATCATCTTATTGACATGCTGGTTCGAGTTTAGTCAAAATCTAATATCTCTAGCTCTTGCAAAATGCCTGTATGTATGACACCCGTCAATATTTACAAATGGATGCAGGTAGTAATCCGGCTAAAGTGTCTACTAGTGAAATTGCTGCCAGATACCCTTCCGCTTAGTAAAATCAGCTAAAAAGACACCATTTTACTGTCAACAGCTTCTACAATCACATCTAGGAATCTGACTACTCAAATGCACTTATGTCAGAGCAAGTGAATATTGTAAAAAGTCATTTCTAAAAAATATACTGCACTTTTTTTCATCTGTAACCAAGCACGAAGTCTAACAGTATCCTAACCCCATAACTCACCTACCTGTTCTGGGTGCAGACCACAACATATAACTCACCTACTTGTTCTGGGTGAAGACCAGAACATAGAACTCACCTACCTGTTCTGGGTGCAGGCCATAACATATAACTCACCTACTTGTTCTGGGTTCAGACCATAACATATAACTCACCTACCTGTTCTGGGTGCAGACCACAACATAGAACTCACCTACCTGTTCTGGGTGCACACCACAACATAGAACTCACCTACCTGTTCTGGGTGTAGACCAAAACATAGAACTCACCTACTTACTCTGGGTGAAGACCACAACGTAGAGTTAACCTACCTGCTCAGGGTGTCGAGCCAGCATTGCCTTGACGACATCTGCGTTGCCGTTAGCAGCCTCCTGCACCAATTGCACTGGTTCTAGAGAGTGCAGTGCCAAGGCCAGCTGCTCCATCATTGTGTCCTTGGTGCCTATAACACCAAAACAGGTTTTAGTAGAATGGAACAAACACACAGGTTATAGTACACTGGAACAAACACACAGGTAGTAGGACACAGGAACAAACACACAGGTTGTAGTATACAGGAACTAACACACAGGTAGTAGGACACAGGAACAAACACACTGGTTGTAATATACAGGAACTGTCAACAAACACACAGGTTGTAGTATACAGGAACATACACACAGGTTGTAGTATGCAGAAACAAACACACAGGTTTTAGTATGCAGGAACAAACACACTGGTTGTAGTATACAGGAACAAACACACTGGTTGTAGTATACAGGAACAAATACACAGGTTGTAGTATGCAGGAACAAACACACAGGTTGTAGTATACAGGAATAAACACACAGATTGTTGTATACAGGAACAAACACACATGTAGTAGTATACAGGAACAAACACACTGGTTGTAGTATACAGGAACAAACACACTGGTTGTAGTATACAGGAACAAATACACAGGTTGTAGTATGCAGGAACAAACACACAGGTTGTAGTATACAGGAATAAACACACAGATTGTTGTATACAGGAACAAACACACATGTAGTAGTATACAGGAACAAACACACTGGTTGTAGTATACAGGAACAGACACATAGGTTGTAGTATACAGGAACAGACACACAGGTTGTAGTATACAGGAACAGACACACAGGTTGTAGTATACAGGAATAAACACACAGGTTGTAGTATACAGGAACAAACACACAGGTAGTAGTATACAGGAACAAACACACTGGTTGTAGTATACAGGAACAAACACACAGGTTGTAGTATACAGGAATAAACACACAGGTTGTAGTATACAGGAACAAACACACAGGTTGTAGTATACAGGAACAAACACACAGGTTGTAGTATACAGGAATAAACACACAGGTTGTAGTATACAGGAACAAACACACATATAGTAGTATACAGGAACAAACACACAGGTTGTAGTATACATGAACAAACACACAGGTTGTAGTATACAGGAACAAACACACAGGTAGTAATATACAGGAACAAACACACTGGTTGTAGTATACAGGAACAAACACACAGGTTGTAGTATGCAGGAACAAACACACTGGTTGTAGTATACAGGAACTGTCAACAAATACACAGGTTGTAGACTATAGGAACTGTCAACAAACACACTGGTTGTAGTATACAGGAACTGTCAACAAACACACAGGTTGAATTATGCAGAAACAAACATACAGGTGGTAATAAACAGGAACAAACACACAGGTTGAAGTATGCAGAAACAAACATGCAGGTTGTAGTAGACAGGGACAAACACGCAGGTGGTAGTAAACAGGAACAAACACACAGGTTGTAGTATGCAGGAACAAACACACTGGTTGTAGTATACAGGAACTGTCAACAAATACACAGGTTGTAGACTATAGGAACTGTCAACAAACACACTGGTTGTAGTATACAGGAACTGTCAACAAACACACAGGTTGAATTATGCAGAAACAAACACACAGGTGGTAATAAACAGGAACAAACACACAGGTTGAAGTATGCAGAAACAAACATGCAGGTTGTAGTAGACAGGGACAAACACGCAGGTGGTAGTAAACAGGAACAAACATACAGGTTGAAGTAAGCAGGAACAAACACACAGGTTGTTGTATACAGGAACAAACACACAGGTTGTAGTATACAGGAACACACACACAGGTTGTAGTATACAGGAACAAACACACAGGTTGTAGTATACAGGAACAAACACACAGGTTGTTGTATACAGGAACAAACACACAGGTTGTAGTATACAGGAACACACACACAGGTTGTAGTATACAGGAACAAACACACAGGTTGTAGTATACAGGAACAAACACACAGGTTGTTGTATACAGGAACAAACACACAGGTTGTAGTATACAGGAACAAACACACATACACAGTTTGCTGTGAGAGGTCTGTCTGTATTTACTGCAGACACGCTGGTCTCGTGTCATTGTGTTGTGTTTGCTGTGAGAGGTCTGTCTGTACTTACTGGAGGCACACTGGTCTCATGTCATTGTGTTGTGTTTGCTGTGAGAGGTCTGTCTGTACTTACTGGAGGCACATTGGTCTCGTGTCAGTGTGTTGTGTTTGCTGTGAGAGGTCTGTCTGTACTTACTGGAGGCACGCTGGTCTCATGTCATTGTGTTGTGTTTGCTGTGAGAGGTCTGTCTGTACTTACTGGAGGCGTGCTGGTCTCATGTCATTGTGTTGTGTTTGCTGTAAGAGGTCTGTCTGTACTTACTGGAAGCACGCTGGTCTCATGTCATTGTGTTGTGTTTGCTGTGAGAGGTCTGTCTGTACTTACTGGAGGCACGCTGGTCTCGTGTCATTGTGTTGTGTTTGCTGTAAGAGGTCTGTCTGTACTCACTGGATGCACGCTGGTCTCATGTCATTGTGTTGTGTTTGCTGTGAGAGGTCTGTCTGTACTTACTAGAGGCACACTGGTCTCATGTCATTGTGTTGTGTTTGCTGTGAGAGGTCTGTCTGTACTTACTAGAGGCACACTGGTCTCATGTCATTGTGTTGTGTTTGCTGTGAGAGGTCTGTCTGTACGTACTAGAGGCATGCTGGTCTCGTGTGAGTGTGTTGTGTTTGCTGTGAGAGGTCTGTCTGTACATACTAGAGGCATGCTGGTCTCGTGTCAGTGTGTTGTGTTTGCTGTAAGAGGTCTGTCTGTACATACCAGAGGCATGCAGGTCTCATGTCATTGTGTTGTGTTTGCTGTGAGAGGTCTGTCTGTACTTACTGGAGGCACATTGGTCTCGTGTCAGTGTGTTGTGTTTGCTGTGAGAGGTCTGTCTGTACTTACTGGAGGCACACTGGTCTCATGTCAGTGTGTTGTGTTTGCTGTGAGAGGTCTGTCTGTACTTACTGGAGGCACACTGGTCTCATGTCAGTGTGTTGTGTTTGCTGTAAGAGGTCTGTCTGTACTTACTGGAGGCACACTGGTCTCATGTCAGTGTGTTGTGTTTGCTGTAAGAGGTCTGTCTGTACTTACTGGAGGCACACTGGTCTCATGTCAGTGTGTTGTGTTTGCTGTAAGAGGTCTGTCTGTACTTACTGGAGGCATGCTGGTCTCATGTCAGTGTGTTGTGTTTGCTGTAAGAGGTCTGTCTGTACATACTAGAGGCACACTGGTCTCATGTCAGTGTGTTGTGTTTGCTGTGAGAGGTCTGTCTGTACATACTAGAGGCATGCTGGTCTCGTGTCAGTGTGTTGTGTTTGCTGTGAGAGGTCTGTCTGTACATACTAGAGGCACACTGGTCTCATGTCATTGTGTTGTGTTTGCTGTGAGAGGTCTGTCTGTACATACTAGAGGCACACTGGTCTCATGTCAGTGTGTTGTGTTTGCTGTGAGAGGTCTGTCTGTACATACTAGAGGCATGCTGGTCTCATGTCAGTGTGTTGTGTTTGCTGTGAGAGGTCTGTCTGTACTTACTAGAGGCATGCTGGTCTCGTGTCAGTGTGTTGTGTTTGCTGTGAGAGGTCTGTCTGTACTTACTGGAGGCACACTGGTCTCATGTCAGTGTGTTGTGTTTGCTGTGAGAGGTCTGTCTGTACATACTAGAGGCATGCTGGTCTCGTGTCAGTGTGTTGTGTTTGCTGTGAGAGGTCTGTCTGTACTTACTGGAGGCACACTGGTCTCATGTCAGTGTGTTGTGTTTGTTGTGAGAGGTCTGTCTGTACTTACTGGAGGCACACTGGTCTCATGTCAGTGTGTTGTGTTTGCTGTGAGAGGTCTGTCTGTACATACTAGAGGCATGCTGGTCTTGTGTCAGTGTGTTGTGTTTGCTGTGAGAGGTCTGTCTGTACATACTAGAGGCACACTGGTCTCATGTCAGTGTGTTGTGTTTGCTGTGAGAGGTCTGTCTGTACTTACTGGAGGCACACTGGTCTCATGTCAGTGTGTTGTGTTTGTTGTGAGAGGTCTGTCTGTACTTACTGGAGGCACACTGGTCTCATGTCAGTGTGTTGTGTTTGTTGTGAGAGGTCTGTCTGTACTTACTGGATGCACGCTGGTCTCATGTCAGTGTGTTGTGTTTGCTGTGAGAGGTCTGTCTGTACATACTAGAGGCATGCTGGTCTCGTGTCAGTGTGTTGTGTTTGCTGTGAGAGGTCTGTCTGTACATACTAGAGGTATGCTGGTCTCATGTCAGTGTGTTGTGTTTGCTGTAAGAGGTCTGTCTGTACTTACTAGAGGCACACTGGTCTCATGTCATTGTGTTGTGTTTGCTGTGAGAGGTCTGTCTGTACATACTAGAGGCATGCTGGTCTCATGTCAGTGTGTTGTGTTTGCTGTGAGAGGTCTGTCTGTACTTACTAGAGGCACACTGGTCTCATGTCATTGTGTTGTGTTTGCTGTAAGAGGTCTGTCTGTACATACTAGAGGCATGCTGGTCTCATGTCATTGTGTTGTGTTTGCTGTAAGAGGTCTGTCTGTACATACTAGAGGCATGCTGGTCTCGTGTCAGTGTGTTGTGTTTGCTGTAAGAGGTCTGTCTGTACATACTAGAGGCATGCTGGTCTCGTGTCAGTGTGTTGTGTTTGCTGTAAGAGGTCTGTCTGTACATACTAGAGGCATGCTGGTCTCATGTCATTGTGTTGTGTTTGCTGTAAGAGGTCTGTCTGTACATACTAGAGGCATGCTGGTCTCATGTCAGTGTGTTGTGTTTGCTGTAAGAGGTCTGTCTGTACATACTAGAGGCATGCTGGTCTCATGTCATTGTGTTGTGTTTGCTGTAAGAGGTCTGTCTGTACATACTAGAGGCATGCTGGTCTCGTGTCAGTGTGTTGTGTTTGCTGTAAGAGGTCTGTCTGTACATACTAGAGGCATGCAGGTCTCATGTCATTGTGTTGTGTTTGCTGTAAGAGGTCTGTCTGTACATACTAGAGGCATGCTGGTCTCATGTCAGTGTGTTGTGTTTGCTGTAAGAGGTCTGTCTGTACATAATAGAGGCATGCTGGTCTCATGTCAGTGTGTTGTGTTTGCTGTAAGAGGTCTGTCTGTACATACTAGAGGCATGCTGGTCTCGTGTCAGTGTGTTGTGTTTGCTGTAAGAGGTCTGTCTGTACATACTAGAGGCATGCTGGTCTCGTGTCAGTGTGTTGTGTTTGCTGTAAGAGGTCTGTCTGTACATACTAGAGGCATGCTGGTCTCGTGTCAGTGTGTTGTGTTTGCTGTAAGAGGTCTGTCTGTACTTACTAGAGGCACACTGGTCTCATGTCATTGTGTTGTGTTTGCTGTAAGAGGTCTGTCTGTACTTACTAGAGGCATGCTGGTCTCATGTCAGTGTGTTGTGTTTGCTGTAAGAGGTCTGTCTGTACATACTAGAGGCATGCTGGTCTCATGTCAGTGTGTTGTGTTTGCTGTGAGAGGTCTGTCTGTACTTACTGGAGGCGTGCTGGTCTCATGTCATTGTGTTGTGTTTGCTGTGAGAGGTCTGTCTGTACTTACTGGAGGCACGCTGGTTTTGTGTCATTGTGTTGTGTTTGCTGTGAGAGGTCTGTCTGTACTTACTGGAGGCGTGCTGGTCTCATGTCATTGTGTTGTGTTTGCTGTAAGAGGTCTGTCTGTACATACTAGAGGCATGCTGGTCTCATGTCATTGTGTTGTGTTTGCTGTAAGAGGTCTGTCTGTACATACTAGAGGCATGCTGGTCTCATGTCAGTGTGTTGTGTTTGCTGTAAGAGGTCTGTCTGTACATACTAGAGGCATGCTGGTCTCATGTCATTGTGTTGTGTTTGCTGTGAGAGGTCTGTCTGTACTTACTGGAGGCACGCTGGTTTTGTGTCATTGTGTTGTGTTTGCTGTGAGAGGTCTGTCTGTACTTACTGGAGGCGTGCTGGTCTCATGTCATTGTGTTGTGTTTGCTGTAAGAGGTCTGTCTGTACTTACTGGATGCACGCTGGTCTCATGTCATTGTGTTGTGATTGCTATAAGAGGTCTGTCTGTACTTACTGGAGGCATGCAGGTCTCATGTCATTGTGTTGTGTTTGCTGTAAGAGGTATGTCTGTACTCACTGGATGCACGCTGGTCTCATGTTATTGTGTTGTGTTTGCTGTAAGAGGTCTGTCTGTACTCACTGGATGCACGCTGGTCTCATGTCATTGTGTTGTGTTTGCTGTGAGAGGTCTGTCTGTACTTACTGGAGGCGTGCTAGTCTCATGTCATTGTGTTGTGTTTGCTGTAAGAGGTCTGTCTGTACATACTAGAGGCATGCTGGTCTCGTGTCAGTGTGTTGTGTTTGCTGTGAGAGGTCTGTCTGTACTTACTAGAGGCACACTGGTCTCATGTCATTGTGTTGTGTTTGCTGTAAGAGGTCTGTCTGTACATACTAGAGGCATGCTGGTCTCATGTCATTGTGTTGTGTTTGCTGTAAGAGGTCTGTCTGTACATACTAGAGGCATGCTGGTCTCGTGTCAGTGTGTTGTGTTTGCTGTAAGAGGTCTGTCTGTACATACTAGAGGCATGCTGGTCTCATGTCATTGTGTTGTGTTTGCTGTAAGAGGTCTGTCTGTACATACTAGAGGCATGCTGGTCTCATGTCAGTGTGTTGTGTTTGCTGTAAGAGGTCTGTCTGTACATACTAGAGGCATGCTGGTCTCGTGTCAGTGTGTTGTGTTTGCTGTAAGAGGTCTGTCTGTACATACTAGAGGCATGCAGGTCTCATGTCATTGTGTTGTGTTTGCTGTAAGAGGTCTGTCTGTACATACTAGAGGCATGCTGGTCTCATGTCAGTGTGTTGTGTTTGCTGTAAGAGGTCTGTCTGTACATACTAGAGGCATGCTGGTCTCATGTCATTGTGTTGTGTTTGCTGTAAGAGGTCTGTCTGTACATACTAGAGGCATGCTGGTCTCGTGTCAGTGTGTTGTGTTTGCTGTAAGAGGTCTGTCTGTACATACTAGAGGCATGCAGGTCTCATGTCATTGTGTTGTGTTTGCTGTAAGAGGTCTGTCTGTACATACTAGAGGCATGCTGGTCTCATGTCAGTGTGTTGTGTTTGCTGTAAGAGGTCTGTCTGTACATACTAGAGGCATGCTGGTCTCATGTCAGTGTGTTGTGTTTGCTGTAAGAGGTCTGTCTGTACATACTAGAGGCATGCTGGTCTCGTGTCAGTGTGTTGTGTTTGCTGTAAGAGGTCTGTCTGTACATACTAGAGGCATGCTGGTCTCGTGTCAGTGTGTTGTGTTTGCTGTAAGAGGTCTGTCTGTACATACTAGAGGCATGCTGGTCTCATGTCAGTGTGTTGTGTTTGCTGTAAGAGGTCTGTCTGTACATACTAGAGGCATGCTGGTCTCATGTCAATGTGTTGTGTTTGCTGTGAGAGGTCTGTCTGTACTTACTAGAGGCATGCTGGTCTCGTGTCAATGTGTTGTGTTTGCTGTAAGAGGTCTGTCTGTACATACTAGAGGCATGCTGGTCTCATGTCAGTGTGTTGTGTTTGCTGTGAGAGGTCTGTCTGTACTTACTAGAGGCATGCTGGTCTCATGTCAGTGTGTTGTGTTTGCTGTAAGAGGTCTATCTGTACATACTAGAGGCATGCTGGTCTCGTGTCAATGTGTTGTGTTTGCTGTGAGAGGTCTGTCTGTACATACTAGAGGCATGCTGGTCTCATGTCATTGTGTTGTGTTTGCTGTAAGAGGTCTGTCTGTACTTACTAGAGGCACACTGGTCTCATGTCATTGTGTTGTGTTTGCTGTAAGAGGTCTGTCTGTACTTACTAGAGGCATGCTGGTCTCATGTCATTGTGTTGTGTTTGCTGTCAGAGGTCTGTCTGTACATACTAGAGGCATGCTGGTCTCATGTCAGTGTGTTGTGTTTGCTGTGAGAGGTCTGTCTGTACATACTAGAGGCATGCTGGTCTCGTGTCAGTGTGTTGTGTTTGCTGTAAGAGGTCTGTCTGTACTTACTAGAGGCATGCTGGTCTCATGTCATTGTGTTGTGTTTGCTGTCAGAGGTCTGTCTGTACATACTAGAGGCATGCTGGTCTCATGTCAGTGTGTTGTGTTTGCTGTGAGAGGTCTGTCTGTACATACTAGAGGCATGCTGGTCTCGTGTCAGTGTGTTGTGTTTGCTGTAAGAGGTCTGTCTGTACTTACTGCAGACACGCTGGTCTCATGTCAGTGTGTTGTGTTTGCTGTAAGAGGTCTGTCTGTACTTACTAGAGGCACACTGGTCTCATGTCATTGTGTTGTGTTTGCTGTAAGAGGTCTGTCTGTACTTACTAGAGGCATGCTGGTCTCATGTCAGTGTGTTGTGTTTGCTGTAAGAGGTCTGTCTGTACTTACTAGAGGCATGCTGGTCTCATGTGATTGTGTTGTGTTTGCTGTGAGAGGTCTGTCTGTACATACTAGAGGCATGCTGGTCTCATGTCAGTGTGTTGTGTTTGCTGTGAGAGGTCTGTCTGTACTTACTGGAGGCGTGCTGGTCTCATGTCAGTGTGTTGTGTTTGCTGTAAGAGGTCTGTCTGTACTTACTAGAGGCACACTGGTCTCATGTCATTGTGTTGTGTTTGCTGTGAGAGGTCTGTCTGTACTTACTGGAGGCACACTGGTCTCGTGTCAGTGTGTTGTGTTTGCTGTGGGAGGTCTGTCTGTACTTACTGGAGGCACATTGGTCTCGTGTCAGTGTGTTGTGTTTGCTGTAAGAGGTCTGTCTGTACTTACTGGAGGCACGCTGGTCTCGTGTCAGTGTGTTGTTTGCTGTGAGAGGTCTGTCTGTACTTACTGGAGGCACATTGGTCTCGTGTCAGTGTGTTGTGTTTGCTGTAAGAGGTCTGTCTGTACTTACTGGAGGCACACTGGTCTCATGTCAGTGTGTTGTGTTTGCTGTGAGAGGTCTGTCTGTACTTACTGGAGGCACATTGGTCTCGTGTCAGTGTGTTGTGTTTGCTGTGGGAGGTCTGTCTGTACTTACTGGAGGCACATTGGTCTCGTGTCAGTGTGTTGTGTTTGCTGTAAGAGGTCTGTCTGTACTTACTGGAGGCACGCTGGTCTCGTGTCAGTGTGTTGTGTTTGCTGTGAGAGGTCTGTCTGTACTTACTGGAGGCACACTGGTCTCGTGTCAGTGTGTTGTGTTTGCTGTGAGAGGTCTGTCTGTACTTACTGGAGGCACATTGGTCTCGTGTCAGTGTGTTGTGTTTGCTGTAAGAGGTCTGTCTGTACTTACTGGAGGCACGCTGGTCTCGTGTCAGTGTGTTGTGTTTGCTGTGAGAGGTCTGTCTGTACTTACTGGAGGCACACTGGTCTCGTGTCAGTGTGTTGTGTTTGCTGTGGGAGGTCTGTCGGAGGCGTGTGCAGCAGGCAGGGTTAAACTTCCACTGGAAGTTGTCAATACTCAGCTGTAGGTCTCTGTTTGCGTACACCTTTGTCACCTTGGCCTTCCGCCCCAGAGCCTACAGACAGTCAGACACGTAGATACATAATGAGGTGTGTTGTATCGATAAAAAACACATCTTTTTATGCAGTAAAAAGGTGATAAATTTCTACATAATTAAGATAAAACTGTTTACATGTAATCGTAATTTAACACAATATATATGTATATATATATACTAGAATGTCCCAAGTTGAAGCGTCACAAAATTCCATGGCAATGTGGTTATTTTCCTTTTTTCTCAAACTTAAAACATTTACACTGAATGATGGTATACAAATCAGGTTTTTTTTACAATTGTAAGCTGTCGAACAGAATAAAAACCAACATGATACCAAAGATGATGCATGGACTAAGGGATACATGATATATCCTTGGACTAACAACTGCTAAATACAGGTATGCACAATCAAAGTTGTTGCACTCCTCTTTGTTCCTTAAGTCCAGGTTGAGGATGGCATTGAAAGTGGACCTTAATGTTTGTTTCCCTTCTGACACAGACCCTGATTACCAAAACTAATTATGGTTAATTTATTATGGTACAAGTTTAATAGTGTAGGTATGTGTGACTGCTTGCAGAGTTGACTCACGTATCTCATCGTGTCTGTCCACTCTACGTGGTCTTTCTGCAGCTCCTGCATCGTCGCCAGCTGGTCACACACTCTCACCTCGTCACCCACCGCAAATTCATCCACCTGACACACACGACAGAGTGTCATCACGGACTGGTGTCATCGCTGTCAGTGTCAGCACTGACAGACATCACCATGCTCAGTGTCAGCACTGACATGTGTCACCACCGACAGGTGTCACCAAGGCCAATGTCAGCACTGACAGGTGTCACCACAGTCAGTGTCAGCACTGACAGGTGTCACTACTGTCAGCATCAACCCTGCCTATAACTGAGTGCACATAAATTATTTGTACGTAATATAATACCAATATTTAAAGCAGGATAACAGTCACCTTACAAATATATTTGACAACATGCTGATATTATACAACATGAAATCTTGGCAAGTGTTTCAGTCTCACAGAGCAGAGTCAACTAGACGAACACTCAGTAACACCCCACTCTACCACAAGTAAACTGTCACTCATACTTACACCTTTAGTGAGTGAGCCAACATGGAAGGTCCAGTATACTTACAACTTTAGTAAGAGAGCCAGCATGGAAGGTCCAGTATACTTACAACTTTAGTGAGAGAGCCAGCATGGAAGGTCCAGTATACTTACAACTTTAGTGAGAGAGCCAGCATGGAAGGTCCAGTATACTTACAACTTTAGTGAGAGAGCCAGCATGGAAGGTCCAGTATACTTACAACTTTAGTGAGAGAGCCAGCATGGAAGGTCCAGTATACTTACAACTTTAGTGAGAGAGCCAGCATGGAAGGTCCAGTATACTTACAACTTTAGTGAGAGAGCCAGCATGGAAGGTCCAGTATACTTACAACTTTAGTGAGAGAGCCAGCATGGAAGGTCCAGTATACTTACAACTTTAGTGAGAGAGCCAGCATGGAAGGTCCACCGGTTGCTGCAACCCTCGTACTGCACGCGGACGTCGCCCCGCTCAGTGATCCGATGTACCTTACCCACCCGGCCCGAGTACTGAAACATTCACGGGGTGGTACACTTATCTTATGTTTTCATGTTTATGTAACAATATAGTGGAATCCCATTAATGCTAATCTGATAATCCAGAAACCTGGACAGAACTTCCAAATGCTAATAACCCAATTGATTAACTGACAGAATGCATTAATTAACGACTGTTAACTCTGCAATATAGACATATTCCTATCATCATTCACTATGATGATGGTTTTTATAAAAGCAAGCTGTTATATTCAAGCTTCATAAAATGGTGGCCCGCTACAATCGAGGAAACATACCTACGTATGTGGGTAAGTTAATGTTTTCCTCTTAGATGCCTTGAACCAGAGTGCCAAACTTTCTGGGATTAATCTACAATCCCACGAATACTAATACAATAAGTAATAAGTGTGCCTCTATTATAGTTGTTAAGATTATAAAAGCCACAAACTGCTATATCCTATAAATATTCAGAGGAATAACATGTACAAAACAGTTAACTAGCATTAAATAGCCATTTCCTACATCGTGAGACACAGTGACTGCCTCCATCACACACCTCAGCCATGCGGGGGTTCCACCCTCCATGACCCTCCTGCATCTGCTTCAGGATGTCAATGTCAAGGTCGACTTTGACGAGGTCACCAACCTTGAACATGGAGAGTATGTTGGCGACCGGGGACACCTCCGTTTGCCCTGTCACCAACGTCACACGATGTCAAGTCATCAATGCATGTATACAAATTATTATGAACATGCAGAATTAAAATAATGGAGAAATTCATACAGATCATTATACGACATAAGTAAGTCCAACATATAAATAGTGCACTGATGTACAATTGCTTTACTACTTCACAGTAATTACTGTGGTGCAACATTTCACAAATCTCCGTACAACTCTATAATATAAACCATGTAAGGGAAGGGCATTAAGAAGTGAGCAATACAATACAGGTAGCATTAGCAGTGTGACAGGTTCTTCAAAGGGTGGAGCAGTCTCACCTAGGATGGGTAGGTGTTCTGGGTAGTAACTACCACCTGACGCTTCCTCCACATACTTCAGGTCAACCTTGCCCTTGTGACCAAGTCTATAGACGTTGGTGACTCCCGAAGCCCAGGTGACGTGGGCTACACTGTGACCAGACTCGTTGTCCCAGCCTCGGATCTCCTTCACTGTGCCCTGCTTGCCTTCCCCACCTGGCAACAACACACACCAGTTACAGTTGCCCAGCAACAACACAGTTTATCGTTGCCTAGCAACAACACAGACAGTTTACTGTTGCCTAGCATCAACACAGACAGTTTCAGGGATGAGAGTGACATTCAGAGAAAAAAACGGAAATTTTGCTGTGGCCCACATTTCAGCCCGAGAGGACTGTCTCATCTATTTGGGGGGAGATATTTTTTAATTGTAGACGACATATGGTGTATTTTGAGCAATATTAAATAGAAAATCTTAACATGTCCAATAGCAAAAAAGCACACGGACTCACACACACATTGTCATAGTACTAACTCATTTGTTAATGATATTTTCTTGGCTGAACCCGAGTTGGCTGACGGGCAGCTTTCTCCTTGGCCAGCTTTGTCAAAACAGCCCGTTGATGGGCCATTCTAGCTTTTTTCGTTGCCAGTTGAACTGCTTCCTTAGCTTTGTACTTGGTGGCTGCCTTCGTCTTTGACATGTTCACCTCAGTTTTCTTCTCCTCCTTCATCTTTCCTTCCTCGGCAAGAAGGATGAAGTACATTGTGTATGCACTGAGTGCTTCACTGTCTGGATAGTGTTGAATGTACTAACATTCTTTCTGGCAGTGACAGTATTCATGATGCTAGACATGTGACTAAAACACCCTTCCACTTGAGGACCATGAATGCAGCTCATCATTGCAGCCACCAGCTTTGACAAGGTTGGGAACTTGCCAGTAGAGAATACGGTAGCCCACCACGAGTCCAATCTGGAACTTGTGGGTGCTTGTGGAAGTGTGTTGTCTACATGGAATCGGCGAACTTCCATGTGATACGCCCTCTGTTCAGGTTCTAATAGAACATTGGTGGCCAGCGTGGGCAGTGCCAGCGTGTGTACTTCAATGCCTTCGGTTCCCCTCTGACTGTTGCCTGTAGGATCCAATCCGCATAGTTGACATCGGCCTCGCACCACAAACAGTAGGGTTTCCCTGATGCTGATAATTTACTGATGAATATATCCAACATAGTGTCTCCAGCCGATCTCTCCAGCCATGCCCAATTCCACTTATTCTTGACACTTCTGTTAATGTCCTTCACGCAACATTTCTCTTGCCGTACAACAAATCGTCGATTAGTTATTGTGTTAAAAAATGATTAACATCTCCACAAAATACATTGTCGTTTCCTATTGGTCCACTGCTTCTGCACGCGCGCTTCGAAAGCGCTGAAGTGAACAGCCGACAGAACTAAGGGTTTTACTTCGCAGATTCACGGGTTCAGTTGGGTCGGTTCTGTCTCTAACTGCCAGGCAGCGTCATTAACACGGCGACTCTCGGTGGATAGATGGTTAACTCAATCCGCAGATAGATCGTCAGTGAATTGTCCAGGATTGTATATGCCCTACCCCAACATTAATTTTGTTCTCCCCGGATTTACACGATTCACAAAAGTGATCTTTGGAGCAGTATAAAAACCTGAATTCCGGCAAAAACCGGAAATTTCTCATCCCTGCAGTTTACTGTTGCCCAGCAACAACACGGACAGTTTACAGTTGCCTAGCATCAACACAGACAGTTTACTGTTGTCCAGCAACAACACAGACAGTTTACTGTTGCCTAGCAAAAACACAGGCAATTTACTGTTTCCTAGCAACAACATGTGCAGGTTACTGTTGCATAGCCACAACATATGCAAGTGGTTGTTGTTGTTGCCTAGCAACAATACAGCCCAGTTGCTGTTGCCAGGCAATAAGATAGCATATTGAAGGATGTCCGGCAATAAGACAGTCTAGACAGATGAATTATTGTTGCCTAACAACCAACAATGGCAGGTTATTGTTGCCTAGCAGCAAGTTACCAACAACAAAGTCCAAATAATGTTAAATAAGTATTAATGTGACTAACTTTATAAGTACTACTTCTTATCACGAAACAGTTTAAACAAAATCTAAACAAATTTTTTAAATACTCAATTTACATATCTTCATTCACCTACAATAAACTGAGCCTAGTGAAATAAAAAGAAAGTCAACTTACATTTCAACTACAACAATTGAGTTGAATTGCTGTTGTTTATTATGTAAAAGTAATGAGTATGTTATGTACTGAACCCACCGTCCTGGTTCCCCCAGTCCCAATTGGGTCCACGGATGACTTTAGCACCGGGAAAGATCCCCAAAGACTCGATCTTCTTGGATGTGCTTCTCCTTGGAACCTTCACCCTGCAACAAACAAACAGCACATACGATCTCACCACTGCAAGCTGCCACGACCCAACAAACACCACTACAGCGTACCTCTCATCTTGGAACAAGAAACATACAAATACAGTAACCTCGCTACTGTGAACATCTGAATAAGACTTAGTAAGCAATCCTTTGACAGCTGTGGTAGGCAAAAGGGTTTTTAGGAACAATATGGGATGGGACATGTAAAAACCATCATCAAATTGAGGGATTGTCGAGGACTTTTGGGGAAACAAACACAAAATGTAGCAGTAGTTTCTGATGATTTTAAGATGACATGGGGTTCATTATAGATGTTAGGTACAGCAACAGAGAGAGAGAGATGAAGACAGAACCGTACCCAGGCGATATGGAAGAGTCAAAGCGGAGGAAGGCGTGATGGACATCATGTTTGTCAGCCATGTAACAGCGCTGGCACAGGTCATAGTCACGACATTTGGCACACTTCCACCGCAGACCCTGCAGGCCCTTCTTCTTGCACCCACTGCATACTGTGTTAGGGTGCTTCACACCTACAAAAAGACATCACAATACAACCATCTAAGACCGTTCTTGTACCCCTTGCATACTGTGTTAGGGGCAGACCTACAACATGGTATTATAGCATCATAATAACAAAATCTTACTTAATCCTCTTCACTCAAACTGGAACAACTAGCCAAAAACATCATGTTTCCAATGTATTCCCTTTTCAGGTGCAATCTCCATCACTTTCCAGGAGGTTCCATGTTTCATAATTTCCTTAGCTAATGCCCTCTCCATGATTTGTTTTCTTGGTTTTCTTTTCCCTTGACTATCCACAGCCCGTCTTGTGACATTCTACAGCCCACCTTGTGACATTCTACAGCCTTTCTTGTGACATTCTACAGCCGTCGTGTGACATTCTACAGCCCGTCTTGTGGTGGTTTCTTTCAAGAGGAGGGTCCTATCTAAATCACTTACTTTGTATAATTTCTTTGTTTTGCAGAATCATACCACTAATAACTACCCATCCCCAAGAGTCATCTTTCTCTCAGGTCTTTACTGGATTCACACTAAGCCTTTATCTTTTGTCATACGAAAAAAATCAAAGTTGGATAAGCTATTTTGCAGTCATTTAATAATGATGCTTTATGTGTTTATGCTTTCCCAACAGAACCTGAAATATAACATAATTTATTATTTATTGTCATGAATACCTGGTTAGAGTACGTAGACAAGGATGATAAAGAATGGTACACTGTACAGTCAGTACACAAGAAATCTATCAGCAAAACTGCTTAGACCTGAAATATACACCACCTATTCACACTCTGCTGTTTGGGCAGATGCTACTTTAAATGTAACACACTTGCTATATATCATAAAACAAAGAATCCCGCCCATTGCTACAACAGGCTGATTTAAATTTGACTTGAACATAATCGAGGTTTAAATCCAAACCAACGAAAGGAACATGTTTCCTAGATTCAATATAATGCAACCATTGCAAGCACACAAACAAAATAGAATCCTACCAGCACAATGAAACAGAGTCCAGCCGAAGATGGACGTCTGCATGTCCAGTCTACACTACACATCTCCTTCCAACTGCATCCATCACCAGCCAGTGCCAGAGAAAACGAAGCTCGCACCATCACAGTATCAACACAGACAGCAACGGGCGGGTAAACAGTAGACTCAGTCCACAGATCAATTACGAGTCAACTATGGAAGCATCTAACCATTATGTAGGTAGTCGCTGTAATTTCCCTGTGGATGTTGAACCTTTTAGGATATCGCTGTGGCTGTGGCAAAGGTGAAAGGTCTTGTAAATGTGTCTGTAATCAGCTGGGAGGATTCATGTTGGACATGTTGATGTGTCATGGAAGAATCATGGACATGTTGATGTGTCGTGGAGGATCATTGATGACATCCTGATGATTCATGGGGGATCATGGAGACATCCTGATGTGTCATGGGTGAATCATGGAGACATCCTGATGTGTGGCATGGGGGATCATGAAGACATCCCGATGTGTCATTGATGACATCTCGATATGACATGGAGGATCACTAATGACATCCTGATGTGTCATGGAGGATCATTGATGACATACTGATGTGTCATGGGGGATCATTGATGACATACTGATGTGTCATGGGGGATCATTGATGACATCCTGATGTGTCATGGGGGATCATTGATGACATCCTGATGTGTCATGGGGGATCATGGAGACATCCTGATGTGTCATGGGTGAATCACGGAGACATCCTGATGTGTGGCATGGGGGATCATGAAGACATCCCGATGTATCATGGGTGAATCATGGAGACATCCTGATGTGTCATGGGGATCATGGAGACATCCTGGTGTGTCATGGGTGAATCATGGAGACATCCTGATGTGTGGCATGGGGGATCATGAAGACATCCCGATGTGTCATGGGTGAATCATGGAGACATCCTGATGTGTCATGGGGATCATGGAGACATCCTGGTGCGTCATGGGAATCATGGAGACATCCTGATGTGTGGCATGGGGGATCATGAAGACATCCCGATGTGTCATTGATGACATCTCGATATGACATGGAGGATCACTGATGACATCCTGATGTGTCATGGAGGATCATTGATGACATCCTGATGTGTCATGGGGGATCATTGATGACATCCTGATGTGTCATGGGGGATCATGGAGACATCCTGATGTGTCACGGGTGATCACTGATGACATCCTGATGTGTCATGGGGAAATCACGGAGACATCCTGATGTGTGGCACGGGGGATCATGAAGACATCCCGGAGTGTCATGGGTGAATCATGGAGACATCCTGATGTGTCATGGGGATCATGAAGACATCCTGGTGTGTCATGGGAATCATGGAGACATCCTGGTGTGTTATGGGGATCACGGAGACATCCTGATGTGTCTTAGGGGATCATATAGACATCCTGTGTCATGGGGATCATGGAGACATCCTGATGTGTCATGGAGGAACATGGAGACATCTTGATGTGTCGTAGAGAATCATGGAGACTTGGGGGATCATGGAGACATCCTGATGTGTCATGGGGATCATGGAGACATCCTGATGTGTCATGGGGATCATGGAGACATCCTGATGTGTCATGGGGATCATGGAGACATCCAGATGTGTCATGGGAAATCATATAGATGTCCTGTGTCATGGGGGATCATAGAGACATCGTGATGTGTCATGGGAACCATGGAGACATCGTGATGTGTCATGGGAACCATGGAGACATTGTAATGTGTCATGGGAACCATGGAGACATCGTGATGTGTCATAGGCGATCATATAGACATCCTGTGTCATGGGGGATTAGAGACATCCTGATGTGTCATGGGAACCATGGAGACATTGTAATGTGTCATGGGAACCATGGAGACATCGTGATGTGTCATGGGAACCATGGAGACATTGTAATGTGTCATGGGAACCATGGAGACATCGTGATGTGTCATAGGCGATCATATAGACATCCTGTGTCATGGGGGATTAGAGACATCCTGATGTGTCATGGGGGATCATGGAGACATCCTGATGTGTCATGGTGATCATGGAGACATTCTGATGTGTCATGGGGGATCATAAAGACATTCTGTTGTGTGTTAAGGAAGGATCACAGGGATATCCTGATGCCACAGAAGAATTGTGGGGACATCCTGATATGTACCATGGAGAAATCGCGGGGGACATACGGATATGTGCCACTGAGCCAGCAGGGAGTGTAGCAGTTGTTATAGAGCATACTGTAATTTACAGTACCTTAATGTAACTGGACTCGGTGCAGTAGAGCTGTGTTTAAATGAGTGGCCCTCACTGGATCTAAAGGAAGGTCCCAGTGCAGCGTCCCTGTAGGCTCTATGGGGCGTCAACAATCAACCATGATCCTCATGTAATACTCATCATCTAGAATCTGCTGTAGTATTCCTGCATGACCTGATATCATCAAGAGGGTAATTCAGCCCCCCTTCACATGCTCTGGCAGACAGTGTGACCTGTCTTCACAGCCTCAGTGCTTCGACAGGCCATTGTGGTTCAACAGGTCAATGTGGTTCAACAGGCCGCCATGGTTCAACAGGCCAACGTGGTTCTACAGGCCTCTTGAGTTCAACAGGCCAGTGTGGTTCAACAGGCTACTTTGGTTAAACAGGCCAGTGTGGTTCAACACGCCACCATGGTTCAACAGGCCACCAGGTAAGTGTTGTTCAACAGGCCAGTGTGGATCAACAGGCCACCATGATTCAACAGGCCACCTTGGTACAACAGACAATTGTGATTCAACAGGTCACCATGGTTCAACAGGCCACCTTGGTTCAACAGGCCACCGTGGTTCAACAGGTCACCTTGGTTCAACACGCCACCTTGGTACAACAGACAACTGTGATTCAACAGGCCATCGTGGTTCAACAGGCCACCATCATTCAACAGGTCACCGTGGTTCAACAGGCTACTACAGTTCAACAGGCCACTATGGTTCAACAGCCTACCTTGGTTCAACAGGCCACCGTGGTTCAACAGGTCACCTTGGTTCAACAGGCCACCATGGTTCAACAGGCCATTGTGGTTCATCAGGTCCCCATGGTTCAACAGGCCACCGTGGTTCAACAAGCCACCTTTGTCCAACAGGCCACTGTGGTTCAACATGTCACTGTGGTTCAACAGGCCACTGTGGTTCAACAGGTCACTGTGGTTCAACAGGTCACTATGGTTCTACAGGCCAGTGTGAAATTAACATTGTGAAATATGCCATAATGGTATCAATAGCCAGTCCTTTCTTAGTAAGTTAATGCCACTAACCAAAAATATTTGACATTTATGCATACCATAAAGATTCACTATAAAAAGGTACAGTAAAGCACCCATATTTGAAATATTCAAACTAATCCTAGATGTTGTATCCAAATAACACTGACAACCACCCATGGATGTGTCTGACTTCCCATGTCTTCCCACAACGAATCAACACTGTCAGTTACACCAGTGTAGTGGTATTTGCACAGGCACTCAACACAAATGCACATGGCTTCCTGTAAATAGTACATACTCATTCATCAGAAATGCAGACTAATTGCGTTATTAGGCTAAATCTACTGTTACCGAAATACGACACTTGCACATGACACAGAGTGAGAAACCAAACCCTGGAATGGCAGAACCAGAACAAACAGGGGTGACTCATAGACACAGGACAAGTACCAATGTAGTCCAGTGTCACCAGGGAACAATCCTGCCATAGTCTGACATTTTCAATGCCTGCCAGACATGTTGAGGCCGGCTTCCATGACATGCAGTGGCCCAATTGAACCTCGCGCTTTATGTATTAAATATACAATAAACTTAAATATGGTAGTTCTACTTCTAAGGTCTACACATGTCTTAAAATAGACCAAATCAACCAACATCCCTATAAATGATGCTTATGAAATGGGATATGCTGGATGTCAGCATCTTACATAAACTGAAAATTCAGTACTAATTATCAACACATTGTAATATACGGTATATTTCTATATTAATGATGGTTGTGAATCTTGAAGATTTGGCTGTACTTTGCATGTTATTATTAACATTAAAGCCTATGCAAATGAACCTTTTTATTCCTAATCTGAATGAAATATACTCTAAAAATAGTATCCTGATATTCACCTAATTTTAACCCCCTCCATCACCCTATTCAAGGCCCCGTTTGGTCGCGCTTTTCTGTTCATTTTCTGCACAGTTTGTTGCGACACCTAGCGGGTGCTGGTGACATCACTGCAGATAGCACCACTGGAATTTAGCATGGTACGCGTCTATGCGGGTTGGTGTTTCAGGCCATACCTAAAATTGCAATCGTGGAATTTAATATTTTTTTCATATTCCCACAAAGATAATAATCTTACCTACAAATGTGTCAATGGGATTTAATATTTGTTGAGATCACAATAAAGATAATAATTCCCCAGGAATCTCAGATCATCTGTTTCACAACTTTTTCTTCCGAAAACCAAGCTTAATATTGGCAAACATGCATTTTTCTGTAGCTGCACCCAAAAACTGAAATCAACTCCCTATCACTTCAAAACCATCTTAGATTGTAGCTACCTTTCATAAAGAAAACTGAAGAATTATTTATTTGAAATTGCATTCCCACCCAACCTTAGGCAGTCCCTTGCTCTAATGACGACTCTTGCTTGTTTACGTTAACGATTTTGCCCTACGGTTCTTGTATGTTGCACCTCTCAGCTCAGATTCCTGGGGATCTAAGCGCTATAGAAGCTTATTGTTATTATTATCTATAAATATGCCGTTGGATCTACCCAGGTTTAGTTTTTAGTTTTTGTTGTTTGAACATTGTGAATGATATGTAATCCTGCACTGTATATGCAGCAGTGGATACAATGCAAGGTTGAGCATTTGCGGTGTTCAAATAGCAATAACTCAAAACGTAAACACAATTTGCTGCGTACATCCAGCGACAAACTTGTAGATTTTTTTATATATTTACAGTGATATAAAAAAACAACAGGCCATACCACCGTTCGCCATGCTAAAGGATAGGGCGTGCTTAGCGGCTCAACCTTGGTGACTTCAGCAACATCTGACAGGCTGGTTGCTTTGTGACATGCAAATTACCACGTTTCAGCAGGCTTAGTGATATGAGTTCGCAATGAACAGGCTTCATATTTGGCACATTACTTGACAAGGGTATTAAGTTTACATATATATATATATATATATATATAGAAAGTTTCAAAGACATTTACAATTTCATTTCACTTAGTCTTTAAGGTGTCAGAACTTCGGGGGGCAATATTTTGGATTGGGGCATAGACACCAGATACAGGGGACCAACAGCTTACAGTGTCTCTTCTGAAAAAACACACAGGCAATGTAAAGAAAACAAAATTGTCTACGTTTTGAGTGGCTGATACTGGTATCGAACCTCCAACAGGTCGACACCAGGATTCAAACAACGGTTCCTTCAATCAACAGTCCAGCACTCTAACTGCTCGATCGCAGCGCCCTAGTTTTGAGGACTTATGTATAAAATAATGTTTTAAATGCTTTGTAGAGCAAGATCAATATTTAAAAAAAATATGATTATTATCATTACTCAGAATAATCCCTGGCATTTACTCTAGTGTTCCCCATACCAGGAAATGCAGTCAGAATAACTCTGCAAGCAATCACTTACAAAGCCACCTTTTTTGAAAGATTTTTATTATGTCTTATAATCAAAATTACTATTGCAAACAGCATACAAATAAGCAACTTCATCTGCCACTTACCAACAGGGCCGTTGTCAAAGACTCGCAGGTCATAGGCGCCCTGGTATCCAACTCGGTAGTTGGTGCGGAATCCAGAGTCCCACTGTACAACGACTGTCTTGCTGGGAGTATTGTTATTGCCCGACTTCCCAATCTCAACAACTGTACCAGTGTGGCCTTCCCCGCCATCCTGGTTCGACCACTTCCAGCCTGGGCCACGCACGACGCGAATGCCGACCTCCATGGCTAACTGAACACAAACACACATCAATGAGCATCAAGGCCACTCTTCACATGGTGCCATGTGTGTTTCAAAACACTCCCAAAGGTTTGCATTCACGAGTGATACACCATTACTAATTAAATTTCAAGTTGAGATTGTTACAGAATTATACATTCTTGTTTACAAAGGCTGACAAAAATGCGAGTCAGATGTATAACCAATACTGCAAAACTACAACAATAGCTGAAACATGTACAGCAAGCAGAGCACCACAATGTCTTGCAAATTAATTCAGTTCCAACTCTACTGATACATGTTTAGAGAGGTTGTATAAATATTGATTTTGCCGGAGAATAAGCTTGTCTTAGCTTGATGATAATAATCTGTATACACAGTGGGGGTAATGTACACCTATTGCATCGGCAAGCACGACGACTGTTCATCAGGTCACAAATAACTCATGCTTTTACTGAAAAATATTGTCTCTTAACTGTTCATCGTGTCACAAATAACTTATGCCTTTATTGAAAAACATGGTCTTTTAACTGTTCATCGGGTCACAAATAACTCATGCCTTTACTGAAAAATATTGTCTCTTAACTGTTCATCGTGTCAGAAATAAATCATGCCTTTATTGAAAAACATAGTCACTTAACTGTTCATCATGTCACAAATAACTCATGCTTTTATTGAAAAACATGGCCTTTTAGTTTTACTAGGTAATAAAAGAGAGACATGCAACTGAATACAGCAGAATAACGTGTTTGTTATTAATTGATGATGTGTTTACTTTATGCTGAATGTTTGCGATGTGTCTTAAGCTTGTATATGACACAGATAATTGCTTGTTCATACATACATAGTTTATTGAATGATAGAAATTAAGCAAGATTGTGGTCAATCCCTACAGCAGAACTTGGCAATCACTCACTCTGCACAGCCAAGGCAATCTCCCAAGACAGGTTGTCTTCTGTAGCAGGTATATTTACAATGAAAATTTATATAGCAAGATACTCCATCTGGCAGATAATGGGGCACACTATTACTACAGTGTCTAGTGATTTGTGAACCAATCTTTTGTTCTTCCTTTCTTTTGTAATAATAATAATCTTTATTTTAGATAGCGCCATATTCATAATGTTCACAGTGCTTTACAAAAGACTAATATATAAATAGTAAAAATTAAACAAATTTAAATATAAAGTAGATTAAAAAAGTAAATTCTCGTGTTAAAATAAGTACTTAAAATGTTATTCCGGCTGTTAAAAATCTAAAATAACTTAGAATATAGATGTTACTGCAGTCATTCAAGCAGTGTACACAACAATATATTAAGATGAGGTTTTAAGGCTGCCATGAAAGATTGAAGGGAGGTTTTGGAAGTAACTGCAGTTGGTAGACCATTCCATATTGAAGCTGGTGGAGCAGGCAGTACACAATGGTGTACACATGAGATACTTCCCAGGAAAGCAGCACTTTTCTACCTGTAAAAGCTCAAGAAGTACCAAGTCTGTGATTAGGATTAGTGCAGGTGATTGTGAGAACAGCTTAGAAACAAGCTGATGTAAGTCTTGGACTGAGGACCATAAGTGTGAGCCCCATAAACTGACACCTCAGTCAGCTGATTGTCATTAAGTAATCACACAAGCTACCTTTGTGTACACATCCTTGGTCTATTATGTTTACCCATTACCACTAGAGGTAGTTAGATGGTAGTAATTGACTACTTATCAAACTGGTGCTAGCAATGGGCAAGTACTGCTCCCAATACACCCCTGTCACAAGAGTGTTATGTAATAGTCACTTAGGACACTTCTATTCTGTTTTAGTATGATATTCCTACTTTAAAGAAAATAAACAAAATAATGTACCTAGGTACTGTCAACATATATTCACATTAATTACATAGTAACATTTTGAATAAGTTACATTTTGCAAGATTTTACTTGATTAGAGGATATTTCAAACAGTGACGCCACTGTGCAGAAAGACCACTGTGTCGCCATCTAATGAAGACAGCTGAAAACTAGAAATTGGAAATGTAATGAAAAAAGGTAACTTTGACTGTGAAATAGGTAAAAAGGGAAAATATTAGATTAGGTTAACATTAGAACAGGCTATCATTTTTGTTGGCACATCCTGACTAAAACCTATTGGTGTACCACCCAATCAAAATACCCTTGGTCTGTTTCTTTCTGTTATTCTGACAGTGACAACTAAAAGGTCACTGTTAGATGGAGTGGTGATTAGTTCAAAGAAAAGGAAGTGGCATTAGTAATTAATCATACAGTATTAGATATCTCAGCTCCTGTCATGTGTGAGCTTAGCCCTCTTAAATGAGATGGGCTTCAAGTCCCTCATTTAATCTAAGTCAATTACCCCTGGTAACTGTCAGTCTCAAGAGTTTTGTGTATGTTACAATGAGAAACAAGACTTCAGCATCTGGTAATTATGGAGGGCTGGTATCTTTCCATATATCTACAAAATTGCAAGTCTAATAATGGCACTGGAGAATGGTGAATGACAAATTTACTTAAAAAGAACTACTAAACAGTATCACAACTGATAGGAAATAACTAGATCTGATCAATCTAGGGCTCTGACTAACACATTAAAGGTATGTTTGTTGGTATTTATATTAGTACTCAGCATGAACAGTCACTGGTCTTTCATTCTTCTGGGCTGATGTTGATTGATGCAAAGTGATCTATTTATATAATAAAACTATTATATTTTATTCCATGACTGCTGAAAGTAAATACCAAGTCCATCAGACCTGGGACCAAGTACATTTTCATGAGTACGAATATGAGTACTTTGACAATGGATGAGTACGAGTACTTTGCTAAAAGTTGAGTATGAGTACGAGTACTTTGCTAAAAGTTGAGTATGAGTACAAGTACATTCTCACGAGTACGAGTAAAAGTCTGAGTACATTTAAAAAAATGTAAATATTAAATAATAATGTATTTTATTAATTAATCTCATTTATATAACTCAGCACAAGAGAATATGCAATGGCAATTTATCAATATTTTTAAAACTGTGAAAAACCTCTTAATTTCATTGGCATTCATTTTAGTGGCATCCTATGATCTTACCATCTATTTGCCATTGCACCGAATGAACAAGAGTTGTTCAAGGTTGAGTCCTAATTAGCCTGTACCGTTTAAGGTGGAATACTTAGAAGTTTGCAATTTATATTTTCTGATCGTAGACTACTGGTTTTAGAGAGGGTTAGCCATAAAACAGACTGAAAATCCCCTTTTGACTTTTTAGTCAGGCTGCTGGCATCGGATTATACTAGTATAGGAAGCAGTCTGACTTGGGCCACCTTATACTTCTACAGAGGAAGACTGGCAGTTCTTGTTCTTAACAGTTAGCACTATCAGCCATGGTCTCCAGACTACATCAAAGGCATTTCCTGTCTAAATGCTAATTGACTCTTTATGGACATCCTGGTGGCTTAATTGAACAAACAGGTTTATGGCCTGAACTGATAGCCTACTGTTATTGTGTGATTAACAGGGTGTTTCTGACTGGAAAAAGATGCTCTCTTTTGCCATGTTTGGGTATCATAGTCATGGTTATCAGAGAATGAGGTTGTACTATGTGTAGGGATGGTAAGGTGGTATTCTATCAGAAATAACAAAGTATTTCAAAATAGTTGAACATTTCATTATTTCAGGAAAGTTTCATTTTATAACTACAAATCAAATTATTTTCCCCAGTACATATTGAGAAAGTACTCAGATGTACTTGTAATGTACTCATAAAATCTGAGTATAATGATTATGAGTACATGACCCATAAGTTTTACGAGTACAAGTACTTCAAAAATGTACTCGAATCACAAGTACAGAGTACTTCCGTCCCAGGTCTGAAGTCAATTCTAGATCATGAGATCCTTTTACAAATGTTGGCAACTATGTCCTAATATTGGACTCATCAGAATCATCAACTTCCACTGACCATTCCAGTCTCAGCACCATCATAAACAGTTGAGTTCATGGTTGGAGTACAAGACTGACAGCTGTCACTCTTGTACTCCAATCATGAGTACTGTTTGAGCCAGTGCTGTTGAAAAGCTTTCTACTATATTAGCATTATACTTGTAACTGCATGCACATTAACTAATTGGCTAACACTGTTAGCTAACTGAAAAGTACAGGTTCACACAGATTTCAACTCACCTCACTGGGGGGGAGGGTACATCCTTTATAATTACATTTGATGACTGCACAATGCACAAACATTTGGAATGGCAGAACAGTGAGAATATTGCATATCTTCTTTTTCTTCCGTTAAGTGGCCACAGTCAACATCTGATTATTCTGCCACTATTTTGGGGGTCTGGCATTTGAAAAGAAAAACCGACCTCCTACAAAATATATAAAAATATACCCTACTAATAAACCGTAACTGTGGTGGAGCTGCCGGCAGGTTACCATCACTTCTTATGCCAGAGGCTAGCCGGCCCTAACCCTACATAAGGCAGTGTCAGGCCCAAGAGAACAAAACAGACAGAAAAAAACTACAAACCTACTACTAATACTAATTTTCTACTGCTCTCTAACAAAGACCTTAGTAGTTGGATGTCAGTCTGGAGATCCTTGACACAAAAGTGTCGACTGTGTTGGCCTCCACTACTGGGACTGGAAGGTCGTTCCATTTCCTGATGGTTCTGGGCAGGAACGAGTGCTGACGGTACTGAGTGCTACACTGTGGCTGCGAGAGCTGATGACTATGGCATCATCGTTGGCGTGGTGGTGACGGCATCAGCTTACTCTTCAGTCCAATGGCACTGACATGGTTGTTGTGGATTTTATATAGCATGGTCAGTCTAGCTATTTGGCGGCGTTGTTGTAGAGAGGGCCACTGCAGTTCCTCAAGCATGTCCTTGATGCTAGAGGTGTTGTGGTAGCGCCTAAGGACATACCTGGCAGCTCTTTATTGTATTGCTTCAATTTTATTTAAGGCACGTTGGGTATGGGGGTCCCATACCGTTGAGGCATATTCTAGGATGGGCCTTACGAAGGACTTATAGGCTGTCTGCTTGATGGAGGTCGACACTATTTTCAAGTTCCTCCGCAAGAAGCCTAAGGTGTTATTGGCTCTTGCACAGATGTTGTCGATGTGGGTGTTCCAGCCCAAGTCCTTGTTGATGGTGACACCAAGGTACTTTGCGGAGTCTGTGGTCTCAAGTGTGTGGCCATGGAGCTGGTAGGGGTGCTTCAGGACCTTCCTGGCTCTGGCAGTGTGGTGCACTTCTCTGGGTGGATGACCATGTTCCAGCTCTTCTCCCACTTGGCAAGTCGTTGGAAGTCTTGTTGTAGCTGCTCATGGTCTTTCAGTGCCTTTACCACGGTGTATACTGCTGTGTCATTAGCAAACATTCTGGCTGGTTACATCAGGTTCTCAGGCAAGTTGTTGATGTATGCTAAGAACAAGCAGGGGTCCAGAATGGAGCCCTGGGGTACTCTTTAAAGGACATCAATGAAGCTGGATCTAGTGCCCTCCATGACCGCTGCTTGTCTCCTGTTGCTGAGGAAGTTGGTGATCCATGCATTGGTGGTACCCTGTATGCCATAGTGATGGCGTTTGTGCAAGAGCAGACTGTGGTTGACCTTATCAGAGGCTTTCACAAAGTCCAATATTAGGATGTCTGTCTGCTCACCTTTCTCCATGTTTGTATAGAGTTTGTTGGTAAGTTCTAAGAGCTGAGTCTCACAGGATCTGTTCTTCCTGAATCCATGTTGCTGGTCACACAGATTTTATGTTTCTCATGGTGACGATGTGCTCCATCAATTTGCATGGCACACTTGTGAGTGACACTGGTCTGTAGTTGGATGGATCATGCTGTTCTCCCTTTTTGAAGACCGGTGTCAAGTGGGCATCCTTCCAGTCAGATGGGACTACTTGATGGAGAACTGGAATGTAGCTGTCAGGATTAGAGCCACTTCGAATGCCAGCTCTATGAGGATTCTGGGGCTGATGGTATCGAGGCCACTTGCTTTGTTGAGCTGCAGATTTTTAAGAAGTTTCCGCACCCCCTGAGATTTGGATGTTATCGAGAACCAGGAAGTCATGTGATAAGCCCATGTTGCACTTGGCTTGGAATTCTTCATAGGTATAGCTCCTGCCCTCACTGAACACCGACTGGAATTGCCTGTTGAGGATGTCGGTCTGTGCTGTTGGGTCCGATACCAATTTTCCTTCCATCTTCAGGGGAGTGATGCCGCAGTTGTAGGACTTCTCATGCTTTATAAAGGACCAGAAGCATTTGTTCCTTGTAGCCTGGTCAGCTTCTTGATCCTCATCTGTGAACAAGTTGCTCAGGTAGGTCCAATATGCCATTCGGAGTTGGCGTTGGACTTCTCTTCTCAGTTGCTGTGTCTCGGTCTTCAGTTCTTCTGTGCCATGGTTCCTCATCTTCTTGAATACCCGGTCTCGTCTCTCTCGGAGTGCTGGGCTGACCCAGGGCTGTCTTGTGTGGGACAATTTTTGGATGGCTTCCAACAGTGAAGTCTTGAACTTGGTCCAGAGTTCTTCAGTGTTGGCTTCAGTCTTCACTCCCTCCAATTCAGCAGCCAAGGTGTTCATTGCCTGCTTGAGTGCAATCAGCCTTGTTGTAGAGTGGGATGGACCGTGCTGTTTTCTCTTCGTGCAGTGAATGATGAATTCGCAGTAGACAGCATCGTGGTCTGAGACTGCCAGGAATACCTTGACGTGGGGAATGAGTTGTGGGGTGTTGGTTCCTCCACCATCTGTTCAAGACCATGGTCCTGGAGGATGTCGATAAAGTCAGTGTGGAGCCGGGGGCAAGCAGGATTAGGCTTCAAAGTCATCTGTTGCCAGTCTCAGGCTAGGAAGTTGAGGTCACCGCCAATTAGGAGGTGGGCATTGGGGAGAGTTACTGTCTTAGATAAAGATCGGTGGAATTCCAACAGGCTCACCTCGTCCGAGACGTTTGGTCTGTAGTACGCACAAATGTAGAGGGCTCTTCTGCCTTGGAGGTTCAACCTGATCCACAGGAGCTCACTGTTGACCTCCAGCTCAGGTACAATGTTGCTATCAAGGTTAGATTGTACAGTGATAAGGACACCTCCATTTCTGTTTTTCTCGGTCTTTCATGTGTCAGGGAAGATTTTCGCTCTGTTGATGTCAGGAATAAGCCAAGTTTCAGTTCCAATGACTACATCTGGTTTCACTGTCGAGGAGGTTAAGGATCTTGGCCTTCTTCCCAACAATTGACTGGAAATTTATATTAACCATTCTCAGAGGTCTGTTTTTTCATCAGTTCTGTTGACTGGCTTGGATTAGTAAGGAGGCATGCTGGGGATGTTGGAAGTGGGATTCAGTTGGGGTGAAGCAGGAATCAGTGGGGCTGGGTAACTTAATAGAGGACAAATGAGAGACTGACCAGTCAACTCCATGGAGATCAAACACATATATTTCTGATGAGGAAGGTCCTGAATCTTGGGTTAAGTTGGAAGAGTATTTCCTACCGTATGATAGGCCTACTCCTGCATGTCAATCCGACTCCTGTCTGGCTTCATCTTTTAACTCCAGTCTTTAACTTTAAGTCTTGTCTTACTTTAGAGAAGTTTAGTTTAGGCTTAGGCTTTGCCTTTTGGCAAGCAATTTTATCAATTGTTCCCTAGCCCAGGAAGGATTTCAAATTCCTGCCATTTATTATAACAAACAATGGACATTTACAATGGTTAGCCTTTTTTAATGATTGTAACTCTCGCCCAATGGCTTTAGTATTGGTCTGATGATCTAATAAAAACGCCTGTCAAGCCAAGAAAGAAATACAATTCTCGTGTAAATCCGTGTAAGACTAACTCGAGATGACACTTACCTCGTCTGCGTTGCTCACCGAACCGCCGTTCAAATAACAACCAAAGCTACCAATAACTGTTCTCTCACCGACAATCCATTGTAATGTTTTATCGACTTCCTCTTAATTTAGTTAATTGTTAAAATAACAAATGACATGACATTTACGATAACATTGACAAACAAGTGCCATCCGTCTTCATCTCTTCTACCCCGCAGTAAAAGGTTGTTGTACTGGCGGTTGACTGGTAATAACGTTCAACCAGAAACATAATAAAGCAACATTTGTGTACAGTAGAATATGGTAATATTAAAATATTTTCTTTTCTATATCGCAATTAGGATGGTTGAAATTACGTAGCACGAACTACTATATCAAAATAAACTTTTACCGGCTGTCAAAACTTTGTTGTTGGCTGTTCCGTTGCGTGGAGTTATCACCAGTCCTTCATGTAAACTACTCAACATCGTAATAACATATAAAATAATTAACTATATTTATTTAAGTGGTTTATTAAGCTTAGTTATCTACATGTCATGTTGTATTTAATTATTTTATTTTTATGGTTTTTGAAAAAGAAAATGTATTATAACATTGTAAAGTAGAGGAAGGCATTTGCTAAATGGAACAGTGCTGGGTAGAAATAAATTGATATACGTATGGGATATGGGAAATCAAGTTAAGCTAACAAATAAATATACTGATTTGTAGTATGCCAAGGCTATTAGGAAAACCAAGTTATGTTTTATGTTATTTTAATATTTAGTTATTTGAATGTGTGCAATCACCCTTCCAAAGCATGACATGTTTAACATATAACACTTATGCTTCATAATGATATAACTGGGAAACGAGATGGCACCCGCTATTAACTTATCCGTACGGGTCTCTTAGTCATCCATATTTGAAAGCACTGTGGGACAAAATAATCGTCCGCCATATTGCTAACTTTGTAGAATTATTGTTGTGGTGTTCGCTAGTGTTTCCTCCACTATGGAGGAGACAAAAATTATATACCATATAGACGACGAGGATACGCCGTATTTAATTAAACTCTCAGTTCCAGCAGACAGAGTGACACTGGGAGACTTTAAGAATGCGCTTAATCGGCCAAACTATAAGTTTTTCTTCAAATCAATGGATGATGATTTCGGGTGAGTGTTGAGATTTATGCTGGAGTGTCTTTTGTTAAAATATCCAGAAGGTGGTACATCGAAACGAATATGTACGTTCAGCTGCGACACTGACTCTGGTTGGAAGCTATGTTATCTAACCGTTTATTAATAACACGTAAATACTGCTGTCGTTGATAGGTGTAAATGCACGTCGACGCGTGTTTACAATTCAATTGGAGTACAAAATAGGTGGATGCGAGACGAGGTAGGATCCGGGGTCCCAGACGAGCGCCCCAGTAACGGGGTAACTCCGGAGTCCAGGTCGACTTATAGATCCACAATAAACTTCCTAATATATCTGACTGTCAGACATACGTGATGCAAATTTGCATTGGAGCTAAGACAAGCCAGTTTAATGAATAATGACAATAATTTTTGTTGTCAAGTCTCAAGAAAGAAAATTAATTATTTATCTATTCAGAATAATTAATTTTAAGTTGTTGTTTTTGTACGTTATAGTCAGTCTCCATGATGCATCCCCAGAATCTATGGAGATCTTGGCATTCTTGCCGCTAGATCCGGCACCGTCTGTGTATGACTTATAAGAATTGAGCATGACTGCCAAGGCAATTACATCAAAATCTGTCAGTGGTTATAACCGCCTGGATGCTTAATGCTGATAGATTTTTCAGAAAAAATTTGCAAGCATTTCTGTAAAATCAATTTGTCAAACAATTTGTTTGCATAACATGAAGGAAATAAATGGTAGGTACAATGTATTCCCTAATATTTTGAGTAGAAGGTTTAACAATTGATTAGCCAGCTACTGAATCTGGGCGGTGTCGATGAATGTGGCGGCAAGGTCATAGGCGCTCCAACACTAGGGGGGTCCGGGGTATGCTCCCCCGTAATTTGTTTATAAAATGATGCTATTTGGTGGCTTCTGGTGCAGTCTAATCATTTAATATCATTTTTAAGTGTTGCTTCAGTAGGCAAAAAATATACCCATTTTGCTATGAATGTAATCTCATCAGTATCCCAGGTAAGGTCATTTTTTAAATGACAACACATTAATTTGGTACTCTTTTTTAAATCTCAGTTACTCTTCATTATTTTGCAGTCTACAAGTAATAACCAGTCATTTATGAAAGTGAAGTTATGTTTAATAATGAAGCCAGCTGCTAGATTCATAACATCCCAAGCCTCCCATACATCTAGATGAACAAGAACTGACTGTCCATTGACAATACAGCAGTGGCACCGCCGAGTGGTTAATATTGAAAACTAATAGGTGTTGACAATGGCAGCAGGACTGCCGACCGTGGTTGTTTTTTCGCAACACGCTTGGGAAGGTGACGTATTTTGTAGAATACGGGATGCTTTATAATGAATAAGCTTGTCCGATTTTTTGGTCACTACCGTGTTATTTACAGCCCAGCTGTAACGCTGTATTAACAGCTGCCTAAGCGTAACAAATAGTGAAACCGTAACAGTTGGCAGGTCTGCACAAGCTGTCAATCACATTTCCATTCACAAAATTCACACGTACTAACCAAGATTTCTTTTCTTACTGTTAAATTGAAAGTTGAAGAGTGTCTTCAGCTGTCCATCCTCACCAAGTTTTCTTTTTGGAGGCATACTTGTTAATTGAAGAATCAGCGAAAATGATTAAAAAAAGTTATTGTTTAATAAAGACATGTAGACATTTATTAGCAACTTTAAAAGTACTACAGCAAGCATGTTTGAAGTCATTTATGACCTTTTCTGAAATTGTTTATCAGTTTCAAGAGGAATCATACAAGTGAATGATCATGGATACTGATTCCAGATGGCCAGCGTGGAGAAGAAACTGAGTTAATATTACATAACTTTTCCAAGTCTTCAAATGCACCAAAAACTCTTATTTCCATGACTCCACTTTTTGGCTTGCTTGACCATTTTAAATCTAGATCCTGATGGATTATATATGGTACTAGTTACATATACAACATTCTGGGATAACGGTAAGGTAAATACTCTGTACAAATTGAACAGGGGGCTAGTAGGTTTGAAAAGTGACTGGCCCAACATTTGTTGCATACATTTTGTAAGTGGAACTTATCATTACCAATTTTGGAGCTACGAGTGATGATTTTCTGTTTCAAAATGCCATTTCTCAAATATATATATATACTCTGTTTCAATTAATACATTTTATTTTTCAAAAATGATGATTTTCTCAAAAGGTGCATTTTCTTTCAAAATTATTACTTGCACAATTAATGGCAGTGCATGGTCATACTGTGTTGAATGATTTAAATCATAGTAAAGTAACCGTAACACATTAGTAATCCAAGTCAAATGATAGCATTCAAGCTTTTATATTAGCAATATAATCATTTGTTATAAATTGTATGTAACATTGCTAGAACAAATATATAACTGATTCTGAACAAAGGCTTATAATTAAATCTGCAACAATATTACAATAAAGACATTATACAATACAAACTGGTAGATAATTTTTTTTAGTAACCAATACTTTCTACAGATTATTTTCTTCTCTAAAAGTTTTCATTCTAGGTTGTTACATCATTTTAAAAAAAAGTCGTGTTATGTAAACAGCAGATTAAAGAATAATTTTAATATGAGCTTATGGCTTCCCATTTAAATATAATGGTGACAGATCTAACAATTGCGAAGTAATGACAGACCTGTCACAAAAGCTGAACAGGTTAAGCTTTTGTTACCCTTATCTTACTAAATATGTTGACAAGCTTGACATGTTTCACTGTTTTACCTGTTTACAGAATCATACAATAATAATATCTTACAGGTACATTTTGTTGAAATTTGCTGTGTTGACCCATAATAATTGAGTTCAGATAAGCAGCATTGTTTGGCTCCAGTGTATTGTAGTATTGATAGTATTATCAAGTTATCTGTTTTGTCAACTTTCATTCATGCCATGTTACTGATAGTCTATTTCATTCATGCCATGCCACTGATACTAGATGTAGAACCCCGGTTGACGTACAACAAAGACATGTCATTCTCAGGGTTCACATCAGTGCAAGTGTTGTTATAATGTTATTGCATAATATAAGCTTTTAATCTGTAGTGTTCTCTACGTAGTTATTATCCTTGTGTCATTAGTTGACTGAAAGCCGTCTCTTTAAGAAGTTATTTCTTCAACTTCCACCTATCATAATTGTCTACTGTTCATTACTGCCCGTTCAAGATCTCTGTTGTGTCTTGGCATTACATTACAAGGGTGTATCTCTAATTTAATTCTAGTCTTCATAGTCTCCTTCTACCTCTCACTTCTGTTTTCCATACTCTCTGTGTCGGCGTTTCACCGTTCATTCTCTTACATAACATGTCCTGCCCATCTTCGGTCAGCTAATTTCATTTTCAGGTGTTTCTTCATTCTGATCTCCTTAATTCCTCCTCAGGAACAAATGTAATTGTGTACAACAAGTACAGTACACTGGCATGTTTTGATTTTACGTTTCTTGTTTTCCTGCCAGGGTGGTGAAGGAGGAAATTGTTGACGATGAGGCACACTTGCCTTGCTTTAATGGACGAGTTGTCTCATGGGTAAGTTTGCTCCTTGCGCATTACTTTTAATATAAGGTCAGGTTGTAACGTAATGTCTAGTACAGTGTCTACTAGCCATGTGCCACATACATGCCAGAATAAGTAGCCGCCTATTGCTAGAATTTTGTGAGTTGGACACCTGAAGAAAATATTTTTTTTTCAGGGCAAGTGCTCTAAAACTAATGTCATTGTTAACCATTTCAGTACTACAGCCCTGATCAGCTGTGACCACTGAATACTGCATTCCCAGTGAATATGCAACATAATGGACTACCTCACTTCAAGTCAAGATTTGAGCAACAAAAATGCATTTTATAAATAGGAATGTTATTTTCGGAAAGTATGATAATCAGCAAATAAAATGACCCATATCATTTTACATTCCGTCGTCATGGTAACCAACAATCGAAGAGGGCCGTCAAGATTTCAACGTTTTTGCAGTTGCTGAACTCAGTTGTATACTAAAAAACCGGCCTGTCGTACTGAAATGGTTAAGTTATTGTTACTGCTCAAAATTTGACAAGATTACCATCCAGCTATAATAGATGGAATGCAGACAAGGAGCTTTTAGAGACTCCTGCCATATTTCACTAAGATATTATGGCCCGCCCATATCAGGTATCTAGCAGTTGCATTTTAAAAGATATTAACTGTGTTCTTAAGTATTTAAAGAAGCAATTTTTTTACTATCTTTGTAATCTTCCCCTGGTCTTGCCAAAACCACATTTTAAAGACATTGCTCTTTTTATAATTTCTATTTTTCTGTGTGTGCGTACTTATATGATAAGGAGTTCATGTATAGGCACGCAATATTCTAGATGTTGCCGTCATTTCAGACATGCACATCATTGTCTGTCATGGTGCCATATTTCATTGGCATGTATCCCAACATAACTGTTACTTGTTTTGATAAGAGTAGCCTCAGATCATTTGGCTGGTTGGTCTGACACATTCTTTGTTCTCTCAGCTGAATTACCTTGGGTCAGTTGGCTAATATTAAGTGTTAGCTAGAGCAGTTAAATGTAGACAGGGCAGATGTTGTGTATTCTCGCTGTAGTGCGACCTCACAACAGGTTAATAATGTTTCTTAATTCATTATGTAATCTGTACACAGGTAGTAGTTTTAATTGTTTTTCAGGAGTATCTTTTACTACAATTATTAGAAAATGTCACGGACAGCTATTAATTTTTAGATTTGTTGTAATAAGTGCTTAAACGTAAACATGATGTGGAAGTGTCGGTGTCAAGCCTATGGATCACATTAGACAGTTTATGCCATTCTTCTCAAAATGTTGTCTGTCAGTGAAAAACTACCCATGGATCCACATGTTTGGTAAGTGAATGCCCTGGATGGATGTCTAGATTAAGCCGGAGCCCAGTGGGAGATGTTAGTGTTGACACAGCTGTAGTGACCCCTGTATTGACCCCAATTATACTGATCATTTGACCATGGACGTTCTTATCTGAAGGTGCCTATTATTTGTGAATAAGCAAGTGGTAAGATTATCAGATAATATGTTATTCAGGTTCTAAAAATGAGTTTTAAATACCCTGTGTGTGCTCTTCTTATTTAATGCCCAGCATACACTGACCAGCGTACATTGACAACTAGTTTACCAAGCAACAGTTGAGTCTAATTTTAATTATAAGGGGTAATAAAAATGGGCACGTGCACTTTCGATAATCACATCTTATTAGGGACATACACTGATGATGCAACAGTTGAGCAACTACCTACGTTACCAAAATTCGGGTTTTTAAACCACTAACTGCATGCACACGCACCCTCTAGTGCAGTGCTTCTCAACTGGTGTGTGCCATGGCACGTTGGTGTGCCGCGACAACAAGGCGCAAGTTTCTCAGTAGTGCCAAGTAGACATCCCGGCCAATAGACTATTTGCCTATACGTGATCTGTAATTATTATTTGAGAGAGCGAGAGAGGAGATAGAGAGAATTGTTTGGAAACAGATCATGTTTACAATCTGCTTGAAATATTGAATGGTAATTAAGATATATAATTATTTTCAAAATAAAACTACAATTTGTATTAATTTTTATTTTGTATGGCACTTGGAATTAAATGATGTTGTTTGCAATACGTTTGTTAAAAATTGTCATATCCGTGGGGAAAATGACAATTTACTATTTACATTTAGCGCAATATAATCTAATGTATTTGTATTATTATTCACAGTCATGTAGGCTTGGACAAGGCTTTTTTTGTGTGAAATTTGTATTTCAATTTGTACTCCAGCCCTTGCGATTATATGTATTGAAATAATATTTGCACCACTAAAACATCAATTTGTTATCAGTTCATAGATAACATTTTGTTATGATAGCCCAAAAATTACGAGTTAAGAATGCTTTCAAAATAACCCATGAATCAATGATCTACAGGCCATGGCGACATGCTGCCTGTGCTAAGACACTATGTTGTTACACTGGCGCTGAGTTTAACATTTCATTTGAGAATTACTTGATATTTGTGTTATACAAGCATTTGCTTTATGCCTCGTAAAAGTTTTGTAGCAATACTTTCTATCCCAAATCCACTTTTTTGAATCGGAAGTGGTTATTTTAAAAAGAAATATAATAATGTACCATCCTTGAATATGTACAGGTTCATAATTAAGACATATTACTCTGAGAATGTACACTGATATGCATAGATACCAAATATATACAAATATATTAACAACAACATGTATGTTTAGCTTACAATCAATGCCTGAAAACCGTCTCGTGAATCGTGAGTGATTTATTGAAAAAATTGGGGCACCCAGAAGTATCCCATTTTTGTTGTGAAAGAAGCACTGAAGGATAGTGAGAGTTATTAGTTACTTGTGTTATAGGGACAAGCTTACAAATAGAAAATGTTTTGTGACAATACATGCTACGCCTCATTGACTTTTTGGGTCGGAAGTTGGTCAATTTTTAAGAAATATAACAACGTACCATCTTTGCATATGTATAGATTACAACTAGTTTCTGAGATATGTGTATTTTGCTCACAATCAAGGTCTGAAAACCCTCTCGTTAGTGATTTATTGAATAAATCATTATGTTTATCAACTTGGTGCACATTAACCATACACTGTATTTATGTTCTATTTATGTGATCTATACATTGTAGAGAACAATGCTACAAAGTTTCATTGACACAGGTTAAATAGTGCAATATATATGAACCTGTGAAATGTGAATAATTTTATTTATTTTTAAGAAGCCGTCACAACATTTTTAAGTCTCAAATTTATAATTGCCGTAACTCGAAAACTACTGAAGCTAGAACACAAAAATTATGGATTCTTACTTATCTTTCCAAAGGCTTTCAACAACCTGGTTCACTCAAAAATTGAAGAGATGAATGCTGCACCCATTGGTTGCGTTCACACGGAATGACCCATGTTGGTTGTTCCTTTTCCTGTGTGACCAAAAATTTACCAAAATTTGTAATGTACACTAATATATTTTAAAACGAATATCCAAAATTACAAAGAAACAGTGTTTGTGTTAAATATGTCATTACAGATAGTTTTAATTTAATATTATTTTATAAATAAAACAGTTATACTTAAACAAAGTAAACTATATTTCTTACAGAATTTAACTGTCTAACTAAAGTACATTAGAAAGATCTCATTACTTTATTATGTTGTAATGGTTGTTCTGGTTTTAGGTCCAGAACAGTTTTAGTTTTGAAAATTTTCCCTGACTCAAGGTGATCAGGGAAAGGAAACCCATTCACAAAAATTTATCTTCCAGATTTTCATATTTTTATTTGCCTGAGTTATGTTTTTTAGTTTTGTGCTTGTCTCCTGCCAGGTGCTACACTCCCAAAACAACACATTTCCTCATTTTGAAAACATGACATCTCAAAAACTATCATTCACGTTCATCTCATATTTTGCGTACTAATTGTGTATGTTGTTGTCCTCGACATGTGTAATATGAGATTCAAGATATTAATTAAAAAGTTGTATTAGGTCAAAAAGTGCATTTTTATAACAAAATGCTTGGCCGATCCTAAGCCATAGAGCTCTATAATAACATGTCATCTATCACTGATGGTAAACATAAATGTAAATATACGTTGTTTTAATCAGAATATATTCCAATTTCAAAAAATTTGATTCCTATTCCAAAAAATTTATTTTCCCAAGTTTGAATTAGTTTTTTCTTCTCTGTCTCCACCGTTTAGGGTGGTGGTTTCATGCCCAGTTCTAGGCATTATTTATTGGTTAGTTAGTGGCCACACATGACAATGGCTGATTGGGACAATATCTGTTAAGGTCATTCAAATCTTCCAGCATGTCGTGTTGATTGCTCATAGCTATTTGAGTGTTTTTGATGTTCAGTTTATTCTAAGGCTGGCGGCATCTGACATTCATTTCCCTGCCACATTTCTTGTTGTAATCAATATAGAGTTCCTATAAAAAAAACATTGATGTACATATAGCATGTTAATGTGACAGAATTGCACCATTTACTGTGTGATTTAGCACATGTAGATAATCACAGAATTTAATTAAAATGTAGGTCAAAAATAACAACTCATTCCTTTTTATTATTCATATCTAAATCTATTAGTTTGTTTGTTGACGAGATAGCATTGTCACAGTTCTAATTTCAGGCACTGCTTTGAAATTTACTCTGATGTTTTCAGTTCTGAGGGGCTTCAAATGTGACAAAAATTTGTAGGTGTAATCAGGGCAGGAAACTGGAAAAATTCCAACTGAACACTACATGACTTTATGCGGGATCATCATCCACACAATAACACCATTTAAATATTTTTGAAAATTTTTGTTCATAAATATTGTAATCAACATAAATGTTAATTTAAATAAATGTTAGCCCGTTTACTTGTCTGCCAGGACTAGTGCTATCTCTTATCAAGCACTTAAGCAAAGTGCTGAGAAACTTGCAGTTTCACTTAGGGTGTCTGGTAGCGCTATAAATTGATTGAAACTCCTGCTGTTTTGCATCAACTTCCTGTTTTACCTGTCAATACCTGTGGCTTCTCGGATGATTAATGACTACCTACAGTGTAGCTTTGAGACATATTCTGTTGAATCAAGCTTCTTTCCATTACTGTAGACAGTCTTAGCATCGGGCCAACTAAGTAATTCTAAGCAATCCCAGAACGCACAAATATTTCACATTGCACACTGATGATATGGAACTTTCGTTTCCTTGTATAATGTTTTTTTTTTTTTTTTTGCGAATGAACATAAATTGTGTGTCATTTATAATTATGCATTCCTGAAGAACTGGGAAAGCTAAAATGTTTTATTGTAGTTTATGTATTTGCACTGCAGTTACGACACATTTAAATTATGCAGTTCACTTCTACTTTTGACACCAGAGTTATAACTAATTTTACAGTTGTTTCACTTGGTTTTCTAAGAAGAAAATATAGTAGGTATCCTGGATTTGCACCCTGATGTCGTAGATCAGTTGTTGGCTCAGTGGTTGGTTGGGCAGTGTCTGTTATGGCTGTATAGGCCGATTCTTGAGTGGCCATCTTTATAGCATTTGCTGCACTTGAAAGAAGAAAATATATGTAACATTAATCTATAACGTTAATAAGTTTGATGTCACCACAAGATGTTTTCGTATTTCACTGACACTGTGTGCCAAGCTTTGTTTATTGCCCAGGGGCCGGTTTCAAGCGTACTTAAAGTTACGCAATTACTTAGCGCCACGTGTTTATATATTTAAAAAATCACGTCATTTATTAAGACAATCATCTTAGCGTTAAGAACATTCTTAGCCACTTCATGAAACCGGCCCCAGGTGTTTGTTAAGATGGATGCTTACTTATGTAGACCTTGGTGTGCCTGTTCTTTCTAAATCCAGTCAGCTCAGACTGTGACGCATGTAAGCTGATGGCACCTGGACAGTGTCATGTTTGTAGGGTCTAGTGGGAGGAAGTCAGAACTATCTCTGGTGTACCACAGTACTCACAGATGTGCCCTTCACATCACTGTATCTAATGTAATGTTACAGCATCAAAGCATGTAGTCAATTCTTCAAAATATTTGCAAATTTCAGGTTAGCTGTATGTCTTTCCTGAAGAATGAAAGTTCAACCAGTGTTTTATGTGTGACATTCAACCCTCCCCCCATGCCACCATCACCACCACCCTCCGTTAGATGCAGACATGCGAGCTGTTAATTTCTGTTAAATTGATATTCATCAGACTACAAAAAAAATGTTTTTGCAACAAAAAATTGTTGCCCAAAATGATGCTCCGTTTGAACCATAGACCTTCCATTTTGGCTCTGTAATGACAAAACAATAATCATTTAGAGCTTTGAATATTGCCTGATTTACCTGGAGAAACTGGTTTATTTCATACGTTAATACTTGCCAGAACTCTGACGTGTCTTGGCAGCTGAAACTGTGGACTAATTTTACAAAACTCACCCACCTGGGTTGTACTCTGGTTCCAGGGCTGTACCCCTGCTTCCCCTTCCATATGATGAACCTTGACAGTTGCTGTTAATTCCTAGTTGCTATAACTAATGTGTGTATATTTCAGTTGGTGGCAGCAGAAAGCAGTGTCTCTGACACCCAGTCACAGTGTACAGAGTCGCAGGCGGGCGATGTGCCCCCAGAGCGTGTGGCGGGCATTGGAGACAGCAGACCCCCCTCCTTCCAGTGAGTATGCACCCCCCTAAGTACCTAGGGTCTCCTGTCAACCGTTACTCCACTTTGTAGGTCACAAGTTGTAGAAATAGAGATTTCGGTTCATGGCAGAAATTACAAGACCTTTTATAAAGTGTTTCTAACTTGGGTGATGTTACTGTTTTATGGCACACAAAGCTGCACAATACGGGCAACGTGCAGACATTGATTGTCCCTGTGTTTGCAATGTTGTAGTTTAATTGAACATTTAACACATGTTCAATAAATGGAGTTTTTATATTACTTATGCTGCCTATATTTATACACTAGCAACGTATGCATAAGTCAGTTAAAGTAGACAGATTGGTAGAAGTAATTGGATGTCAAACAGAACACCACTTGTTTAATGAACGATTGAATGAATGCTTTTTAATTTCAGGTACAAAAACCCATAGTACAAGCCACTAACAAACTTTTTTCCAAGGCAGCTGTGACTTCTATAGTTTTAGCTGTGCACACCAGTCATTGACACTGACTGTGACATTGTGTTTGTAGTGCGAATGCGTCAACCCGAGACAAGGACAGTGACGCGTGTGACACATGCACTGAGACAGAATCTCTGCTGAGTTCACGACGAGGTGAGTCACACTGTCTGGCTCACTCATGCTCTTGTCGCATGCCGCATGATTAGCACACATCTTTGACATCAATACACGGACCATGGGCTGACAGCTGGGAACATAAGTTTACATTATCAGAGTCATTTCGTTGTTATTTATTTAATCCTGACCGAAACTGTCAGATTTATAGTGACTTTTCTGTCTAGGGTTTCCCTGGCAGCATGTTGGTTACCTCTCATACCACATTAATGGAAGTTTGGCTTTTGTTACAAGTCTTGTTCTTTATAGTAAGTTTGTTATGGACGTAAAGCTGTGGCAGTGCCAGTTGTTCACCTCTGATCTTGTATGTCTTAGTATAAAGCTGTATTAGTTTTAATTTGTTGTCGAATATATGCTTTGCCATATTCTTCATTTATTTTATTAATAGTATATAGGCTCACACTAACGTATTTTTCTGTTAGCTATTTTCCAACAACGGTCTTGCACTTTGGCCAAATTAATGTTTAGACATTGACTAAATGGGTAGTGGTTAGTGTGGTCTTAGAATCTAGTTTTTGTTGGGCTCAATGCAGCCACGAGCAATGGTGAGTAAGCAAGTTGTGCTTGTGTATATCCCTACACAGCCGATGTTTGGTGGTGATAAATAGCTAGAGAGGTGCAGTGGCGTAGTGGTTGACATATCCACTTTACATGCCAAAGTTCTGGGTTCAATTTGTGTGCCTGGCACGGCATGTTTGGGTAAAAGCCTGGCTCTTAACATAGGAGACTGTGTCTTGGCTCAGATTACTTGTTATTATCAGTCTTCTCTCTTTATAAGGAAACAAAGAGGAAATTCTGAGAAAGACATAACCAGTCTTAGTACCTTAGTATCTACATCTTAGCATACTGTCTGACATGCCCCTAAGACGTTAATGTGCTGATGTTGGAGTATTGTAAACTTACAAAGTGTATCTCTTTTGAGGTGCCGAGGTCCACTTGCCTCTCTCTGTGTTCACTTGATTACGTTGCCTTGTCATCAACCATTAGGCGGGATATTAAAGAACATAAACATAATTATTTTGTTTTTTATTTCAGTGGAAAATTGAGTTGTCAGTCATTCCCCAGGTGGCATCAGTGGAGCTATGTTAAAATTGTCATCTGCTGCATACGGTGCCATAATTGGCAACAGCAGAAATTAAGGGTACTTATAATTAACAATAACATGAAAGCGAAACTGATTTACTACCCATTATGACCCCTTGCGTTTAGTAGCATTACCACATGAAAAATATAAACTGCTTTACCTAAACATATTTTGTTATGCATGTAAGGAGCTTCTTCTTCTGAAGTAAATGGTTTTGATTTCATGAAAATCGGACTACTGACAAAGTTATTAAGTTGGAAATGTTACTACCCCAGGGGTTTTCATTGGAACGGTGAACATGAAAAATAACACAGAAAGAATAGGGTCACAGTATTTCCAGGGTGTACCCCTATTTTACAATTTTTGTCATTGTTTTCACAACAGATAAGTAATTAATTGAGGTAATTACTTAAAATGTTGCATATATAGGTATTTTCACACGAGGAATTTTTTTTCTTTTTTCGTTGACCTAATTTGCATATTTCATGACCTAATTAGCATAATATGGCCGCCATATTGAATTACAGACTGTAACAAGATGCAATTCATGTCATGTCATTAATTGTTTAGAGTACAATTACAGGGTATTAGAAAGTGTAACATATCTTGTTTCATTATAGTTAATTTCAATCCCAAATTTTTTGCAAAATTGGTGCATCATTTTCATAAAAATGGCGGCCATATTGAATGAGGATTCCCAATGTTTTTGTGAAGAAATTGTTATTCTGAGCATGTAATTAACTCAGTAATGGCGTTTACAATAGTACAGCATAAACTGTTTCATTGCTATCAATTAATTACCACAATTTGAATAATTTGTGGAGTAATTTGCATAAAATTAAATGGCGGACATATTAAATGTAGAATCCCAATTTTTTAATACATATTTTTGCAAAAGCACATCATTAATATTTGAGGCATGTTGTAAAATAGTACAACACATTTTCATTAGAACTCACTTAGTTTGCATAATTGATTATGTAATTATCATAAAACAAAATGGCGGATATAATAAATGTAGAATCCTCATTCGTGTTATAACAATTTTCAAAAGCATTATCAATTTATCATTTAACGTTTAGTGCTTCTTACCATAGTACTACATAAAGAGTTTAATTACTATAATTAGATGTCATTTAATTCCCACTTTGCATAATTAATGTCTATACTAGTTATACTTAGCTATGTGAAATGCAGAAAGTGTCCTGGACCTGAGAGATACCTGCATTTAAATACTCAGAGTAATGAATAATTGCACCAACAACTCAAATTTTATTGTTAGTCTCTGTTGTTACAATAGCTATATAAACGTAGTAATATATAATTATTAATTCAATAATATAGTTATACACACCAATAATATAATTGTGGCAATAAATGAATATTATAATGGTGGAAATACCAATCTTAAACTGGCTAGTTATTACTACTAGTAAGCAAACAACAAATGTAATAAGTTCTTATTTTATATTTAACAGAGTAAAGTTGGAATACTAGTTCCTGAATTTCAAGTTTAAAATCAATTATTAAGTGTAGCCAGCGTACTGTGAATAGGGATTGCCTGTATGACAGCTAGGCGCCAAATCCGCCTAGCGGACAACCAGCGCAACGTGGTTGTCCGCCTGGCGGATATCCAGCGGCATGCTGACGTTACCAGGCGGATGTTACTATTTTTAGCACAGCGTCACCGTCCGCGATGGCGTTTTTGAAAACCGTGCAACTAGGTCGCACAAAATGCGATTTCCGCACTTGTAAACCTTTTAAAAATATTTCATAACATATATCATCTGAACAGTCTGAAACTTACACGTAGGTGTGTATATACACGAACTTGAATTTTAGGTGATAACATTACCCAAAATTCATGTTTATACGATAATTCGACATAACTTTCGTTTGGTTTAACGCAGAAACTTCGTGCAACGACAGCAGTGAAGACGAACACGTCTTCTAATTGGTCGAGCAGATCTCATGACGATCCAAATAGGTTTACAAGTGCGGGTTTTCAATTTGCCGCGACCTGTTTTTGCGAAAACTGTACCATCGCGGAGCGCCGTCGGCATGACACTTTTGGCGCGAATCATCGCTCAATCACGAACGATAAGTTCGTCAAATAAAGGAATACTTTTAAAAACTTTATGCCATTGTAAAGAACATTATCTTGTCGTTCCAGTGATATTAAATATGTATTATTTAATGCGGACATAATGATGTAAGGGCTGCGTGACCGGTGACCTGTCGAAGTTTAGCGTCAAAACTGGCCAGATCCAACAGCCGCGGCAGCCGCTGTGGTAATGCTACGTTTAGGGCAGCGACAGAGCTCCTCCACCTCTGTTTGTCTCCAGTGAAAGTGAAGTGGCTAAATTTGGGATATATCTGCTCAGTTCTACTTACAGAGATGAGTTTGTGAGCATATTAGGAGTCTACCTTGTGGTTGCCACAAAGATCCGATTGTGAGCATATAAAGTATGCCTTCCTTGAAGGTTGCCACAAGGATGGGTTTGAGAGTATATCAAGTGTGTCTACCTTGAGAGTGCCACGAAGATGGGTATGTGGGTATATCAAGTGTGTACCTTGAGGGTGCCACAAAGATGGGTATGTGGGTATATCAAGTGTGTCTACATTGAGGGTGCCACAAAGATGGGTATGTGGGTATATCAAGTGTGTCTACATTGAGGGTGCCACAAAGATGGGTATGTGGTATATCAGTGACGCGTGTGACACATGCACTGAGACAGAATCTCTGCTGAGTTCACGACGAGGTGAGTCACACTGTCTGGCTCACTCATGCTCTTGTCGCATGCCGCATGATTAGCACACATCTTTGACATCAATACACGGACCATGGGCTGACAGCTGGGAACATAAGTTTACATTATCAGAGTCATTTCGTTGTTATTTATTTAATCCTGACCGAAACTGTCAGATTTATAGTGACTTTTCTGTCTAGGGTTTCCCTGGCAGCATGTTGGTTACCTCTCATACCACGTTAATGGAAGTTTGGCTTTTGTTACAAGTCTTGTTCTTTATAGTAAGTTTGTTATGGACGTAAAGCTGTGGCAGTGCCAGTTGTTCACCTCTGATCTTGTATGTCTTAGTATAAAGCTGTATTAGTTTTAATTTGTTGTCGAATATATGCTTTGCCATATTCTTCATTTATTTTATTAATAGTATATAGGCTCACACTAACGTATTTTTCTGTTAGCTATTTTCCAACAACGGTCTTGCACTTTGGCCAAAATAATGTTTAGACATTGACTAAATGGGTAGTGGTTAGTGTGGTCTTAGAATCTAGTTTTTGTTGGGCTCAATGCAGCCACGAGCAATGGTGAGTAAGCAAGTTGTGCTTGTGTATATCCCTACACAGCCGATGTTTGGTGGTGATAAATAGCTAGAGAGGTGCAGTGGCGTAGTGGTTGACATATCCACTTTACATGCCAAAGTTCTGGGTTCAATTTGTGTGCCTGGCACGGCATGTTTGGGTAAAAGCCTGGCTCTTAACATAGGAGACTGTGTCTTGGCTCAGGTTACTTGTTATTATCAGTCTTCTCTCTTTATATGGAAACAAAGAGGACATTCTGAGAAAGACATAACCAGCCTTAGTACCTTAGTATCTACATCTTAGCATACTGTCTGACATGCCCCTAAGACGTTAATGTGCTGATGTTGGAGTGTTGTAAACTTACAAAGTGTATCTCTTTTGAGGTGCCGAGGTCCACTTGCCTCTCTCTGTGTTCACTCGATTACGTTGCCTTGTCATCAACCATTAGGCGGGATATTAAAGAACATAAACATAGTTATTTTGTTTTTATTTCAGTGGAAAATTGAGTTGTCAGTCATTCCCCAGGTGGCATCAGTGGAGCTATGTTAAAATTGTCATCTGCTGTATACGGTGCCATAATTGGCAACAGCAGAAATTAAGGGTACTTATAATTAACAATAACATGAAAGCGAAACTTATTTACTACCCATTACGACCCCTTGCGTTTAGGGCAGCGACAGAGCTCCTCCACCTCTGTTTGTCTCCGGCCAAAGTGAAAGTGAAGTGGCTAAATTTGGGATATGTCTGCTCAGTTCTACTTACAGAGATGAGTTTGTGAGCATATTAGGAGTCTACCTTGTGGTTGCCACAAAGATCCGATTGTGAGCGTATAAAGTATGCCTTCCTTGAAGGTTGCCACAAGGATGGGTTTGAGAGTATATCAAGTGTGTCTACCTTGAGAGTGCCACAAAGATGGGTATGTGGGTATATCAAGTGTGTCTACATTGAGGGTGCCACAAAGATGGGTATGTGGGTATATCAAGTGTGTCTACTTTGAGGGTGCCACAAATATGTGTATGTGGGTATATCAAGTGTGTCTACCTTGAGAGTGCCACAAAGATGGGTATGTGGGTATATCAAGTGTGTCTACCTTGAGGGTGCCACAAAGATGGGTATGTGGGTATATAAAGTGTCTCTTCCTTGAGGGTGTCACTCTGTGCACCAGGTGACACTGGGGGACAGCTCAAAGCACGTCTATTGTTTTTGAGATTGTCCATATGTAATTAGACACAACAATAGCTTGATTACACCTCTAATTGCTGGTGACAGCTGTGAGCTAATTGACCTGCTATTTGTGCCCCTCTGTAAGAAATACACTCACATTGACATACCTGTGACTAGGCATAAGGCTGTCCTTTTCAACTCTCATGATGGCAGCTGCAAAAGTTGTGCCATTGAAGCATCGGTCTTTGAGTTTGCGCCAGGCCCTACACCATAACGTGTGCCTATGTAGTGTTACGGACATGGTGGGAATTCAGGCAACAAGAGTAGTCGAGCCAAGGCACAAAGGTTGGTTCTTTGGACAGTGTATGCTGGCTGTGTTGGGTGGTTGTATATGTTTAGATAAAGGGGAAACCGAAAACATTGCATAATACTAATACAAGATAAAAGATCAGACTAATATAACTTCTGTTGTGCCTAAATCCTTGGCAACTTAGCTCAGAGGTCCATCACGACAAAACGGATTGGTGAGTGTCAGAATCAATAAGTAGTATTAAAATTGTCAACAGATGGGTGGATATGTTATGTTCTAATGACTGCATTGTACAGTTGTGATTATGATTAGTTCAGTCGGTAGGCTTGCAAGTTGAAATAAAGAGTGAAGGAAGTAGTTTGAATGGGACAATGATTTGAGGGGTTAATCATGCAAGCTTCCTCAGCCCCTGGGGAACTGGGACAAATAATGGACATTTTGTCAACAATACCCTACTTACATGCTAGTTATTTGCTTTCGTTTATTCGCCCTTTGAGTACTTCACAGGGGGTCTGTTGATGTTTCATCTGGCTACTGAGACAGTCTGTAATTGCCCCAGTGAACAACAACAACTGTGTTCTTTAATGGTGATTCTTCTTGGCTGTAACATGGGATACCTGCTTTAGCTTAGTGTAGATCTGTGTCACTGATACCTATTTAAACAGTTTGTAACTAGATGACAATTAATCTGAACACATGTAATAGGTTTGATTCATGTTTAATGGGACTACCCTTTTTACTATCATGATTAGAAAATGTAGCTGCCGTCATGGTTTATTATGAACTTTCAATTTTGTGTTAATAAGCGCAAAATTAGAACGTGATGGAGCTTTTGCAGTAAGACTGATGATACGTTGCAAAGTGTCGGCAGAGAGGAGCAACTTTCTGTGTGTGTTTCCAATGTTGTAGCAGTGTTGTATCATTCTTTTAAATGTTATTATGTTGTTTCAGTGTTGTATCATTCTTTTAAATGTTATTATGTTGTTTCAGTGTTGTATCATTCTTTTAAATGTTATTATGTTGTTTCAGTGTTGTATCATTCTTTTAAATGTTATTATGTTGTTTCAGTGTTGTATCATTCTTTTAAATGTTATTACGTTGTTTCAGTGTTGTATCATTCTTTTAAATGTTATTACGTTGTTTCAGTGTTGTATCATTCTTTTAAATGTTATTACTTTGTTTCAGTGTTGTATCATTCTTTTAAATGTTATTACTTTGGTTTTTTAAGTCCTGTAACATTGTTTCTCATTGTTGCCTGGTTGTTTGGTGTTGTTTAGTGGTGTTGATGTTGTGTTCTAGAGCCCCGCCATGTAGGTGTCCGGGGCGGTCCCCATCCTCACAGACACGAACGTAAGTTGTCCCTGCTGAATCACCCCACTTCAACTCTCAAATCTCATGTGACATCCAGAAATAACAAGCACTTGTAAACAAATAAAACAGTGACATAAAACACTGTCTCCTACTCTATGGTCATATCCGTTGGTAGTTTTTAATTTCAAGGTCTTATTCACTGTCAGTATAACACTTGAGGGTCCTTAAACAGCCACCATCGCCATATATAATTGAGTCATTATCCCGTAATGTATTGAGGTGACAGCGATGCCACTGTGATCTCCCAGTGCTCAATGTATTAAAAATTGAAACATTGTAGAAAATTAGGATCGAAGCCACTTATATCCAATCTACTGTTGTTTTATGGTCAATGAATGTATGGATGTTACAGTGGTACTGACCGTACGTGTACCAGCCAGGGTATCAGTGTTAGATGTAGCAGCAGTGATTGACTATCTGGTCATTGTTTCAGCTCCGCGGTTGAATGGACATAGCAAGCATGAGCGACACAGAGACCACACTCACGGCTTTGACGCGACGTCCTCCATCATGAGCAGTGACATTGAGACAACCAGCTTCATGGATTCAGAGGAGGACGCTAGTAGCAGGTACGTTACCCCTCACCCCACCCTTATGTCACCAACACGCTCCACCCTCATGTCACCAACACGCCCTCACATCACTAACACGCCCCACCCTCATGTCACCAACACGCCCCACCCAGCCTATTTTTTCAAAAACTGTTCAGTAACCTTTTCTATGATTTTGCATAGACAATTCATGTGGTAATGCCACTGTACACAAGAAATCTATAAATGCTTCAATCATTCTAAGCCCCCCCCAGGGCCCCTCAAAATGCAAAATGTTTGCCTATTTTCTCAAAAACGTTGCAATGGCTTTTTGTCTAATTTTGCATACACATTCCATGTGGTAGTTTATCTCTTTCTTCTTTCCATTCTGAGGGAGGATGATAGGGGCAAAATGAGAACAGAAAATGTGTGCAAATTTTCTTAAACAAACTTTCACTGTGCTACATGTGAGATTGCAGCTCACCAACTCTCCTGCAAGGTTTCTACAACTACTGAAAATCGGCCTAAATATCAGAGTCTCGGAATAAAATTTAACAGTATTTTTAATAACACATAAACTAATATATACAATCTTCACGAAACGGTCTACTCGAATATTTTATTTCCAGGTATATTTTCACTGGCATGCATATTGTCTCCATCAAACATGTCAACATTTTACTTCCATCATAATGATCTGTACCTATGATTCACCAAAACATTTTATTAATAATTACAAACTCACAATATAATCTAACTGACTTCAGGGCCTCTTGGCCCATTTTTTACCAAAATGTGGCTATCTCAATCTCAGTGCAACATGCATTCTCCACTGGTGGTCACTAGTGTACACTGTACACATGAGATGCGTGACGCTATCTGGTGTGGAACAATGGCTTAAAACAAAAGTGGTGCCATCTAGTGTAAAATAGTGACATCTTCAAAAGCAACACAAAATTGTGTACTTTGATAGGACAAAGTTTGTGACATATTTTCATGTTTTTACGCCTACGCAATTTCTTTGTAAACCAGTTTGTACAGAAATCCTATTTTGTAAAATGTTGTCCTTTATAAATTTATATTTCATAATAACGTGTGGAGTCCATGGACTAAGCAATATAATGTAAAAAAAATGCATTGTTAAAAGTTGAAACTGAATCTAAAAATTGTCTGTTTGTCTCCTTCACATCGCAGTCATCCATCATAGTTATTGTATCTACCACCAGATGGCTCTCTAACATCAGTGGTTTTGCAGGTTTTCAACTGCGACAGAGTTAACGAATCGGTCGTCAAAATATGGCAGATACAGACGGCGAAAACGACGACATCGGATGCCACCAATGAGTAGGGTAGGTCAAACAAATGTCACAGGTTCAAGGTTGCTAAATACAGCTTATGCCATAATTTCAACAGCAAAATCAGAATTGACTTGAATTTTACTTGTATATTTGAATAATTGTTTTCTAGCCATTGTTATATGGTTGGTTGGTTTGCAATTCCAGTGTGGTGACTAAAGAGAAGCATTTTAATTTGGCAAATATATGACTTCACTTTCTACTGTTTTTGTTCTTTTTAACAGGTAGCTTTTGAGGTTGATGTTCTAGTCAAGAAATGCCTAATCTCTGACATGGCTAACAATTGATACCTTTTTATGTTAATGTTAAATATCTGTGAAGAAGATGTGACCAGCATTTGATTTGTTTGTTTGCAGGCCTCTTCATTTAGCAGTATTACAGATTCAACCATGTCACTAAACATCATCACAGTCACATTAAATATGGGTAAGTAACACTAAGGATTGGCACCACTAAACAGGGTGTCAGAGGGCATTTATTTGTTAGAATGACAGTGTTAGTACATATTTAGGCCTGACAGTGCATTGTGGGTTTGGGGCTACGTAACAATGTAAGGCAGTTAATAATACAGGTAGAAAGACGTGGAAGCAGTTTCACTTGCTTCAGGTCACAATCATTTTGCAATCATGTCTGTCTGCCAAGTTCTTGGACAATGCAAAATTAGTATAAAACATTAATTGAATACCATATTTAACTGTCAAATAAATTTGAATTTATGGTGTCAAAAGTAAGGATTAGGGACCAAAACCCTGAATGTCAAAGACAACAGTCCAGGTATGTTGATTAGTTGTGTAGGTAGACCACCAGTTTCTTGTTACACTACTCTAAGAGTAGATTTTATAACCAACGTATCAGTTTTATATTCTTGATCAGTCCCATGAAATTATACAGAAAAGTCCTGTGCTTGACATGGCGTACCTAGTACGAGTTTTACTAAAGAAGTGCACAACTGTTAGTGAAGACATTAGTTTGAGAGATGCTGGATTAGAATATTTACGATTGAGATATATTGTGTTATTTGCAGACACTGTCAACTTCCTGGGTATTAGCATTGTGGGGCAGAGCAACAAGGGTGGAGATGGGGGTATCTATGTCGGCTCCATCATGAAGGGGTAAGTTAGAAATCTGTACATGTGCTGCTGAGTATACTGGGTGGTTGAGTGTACAGCATACGTAGGACGTTATCAGTATCTGTGGTTGTCATTGAATGACGTGCGTATACTGATGAACTCGGAATTGTTTAGAGAATGATTGTCAAATAAATGACTTAAAAGTTGTCGCAGAATTTCCTCATGATGTTCAGTATTTACATTCAATTTTAATTGAACTACATAATAAATAAATTGTCAAATAAAAACACGATCTTTTATATAATATTTTGGTGAAGTAATCATTTATTAAATAATCATTCCATCTGTAGTGTGGTGTGTGTTGACAGTGGCCCAAGATGGCCATATAGAGTGTGTATAGAGTATAGTGTGGTGTATAGAGTCTGTAGTGTGGTGTGTATAAAGTCTAGTGTGGTGTGTATAGAGTATGTAGTGTGTGTAGAGTCTGTAGTTTGTTATGTGTATAGAGTCTGTAATGTGGTGTGTATAGAGTCTGTAGTATGGTGTGTGTAGAGTCTGTAGTGTGGTGTGTATAGAGTCTGTAGTGTGGTGTGTATAGAGTCTGTAGTGTGGTGTGTATAGAGTATGTAGTGTGTGTAGAGTCTGTAGTTTGTTATGTGTATAGAGTCTGTAATGTGGTGTGTATAGAGTCTGTAGTATGGTGTGTGTAGAGTCTGTAGTGTGGTGTGTATAGAGTCTGTAGTGTGGTGTGTATAGAGTCTGTAGTGAGGTGTGTGTTGACAGTGGTGCGGTGGCCCAGGATGGCCGTATAGAACCAGGCGACATGATCCTCGAGGTGAACGGGGTCAGCTTTGAGAACATGAGCAACGATGACGCAGTGAAAACTCTGAGGGAGGCTGTTCAAAAACCTGGGTGAGTCTTTTGGGTCCACAAACTTCAGGGAATTTTTTGGTTACAAACCTGAGGGAACACGTAAAAAACTTGCGGACTACAGCTTACCGTCACTGTTCGTCTTTACCGCTCATGAGCTGGCATATGTATTAGGGCCTGGACACCTGTAAAAGTTGACACATTGTTGGTTTCTTTCCAGTTGTCACCATGATTCTGTAAGATGTATTGATGATACATAGTCTGCATTTTAGAGTAAAAGGATGCGTGTTATAATAATAACACAGGTTCTTTGACCGCGCGATCTCTAACTAATAGTTGATCAATGTGCTCACAATATAAAACATAAAACAATTAAAATATATATAAATTAGTTATAAATTAATTAATTTACAAAATAACTAAATAAAAAGAAATTAGCCCCTGGTCCTAAAGTAACTACAGCCCATATCTTGGTGAAAACTCACCATGTCTTCAGAAAATTTGAGGATTATATTAGTTGGATGAAGATTGTTGAACATGTGATAAATCGCCTAATTTGCATAATTGTTGCCATGACAACAGCAATCTATGTGCCTATGGACATATACTCCCACTGGAAAAATTATTCAGAGTAATTGATAACAAATACCATCAAACTATTGCAGTAACTTATTTGTTGGAATGTTACTTTGCACAATAAGGTGGTTTTGGGCTCAGACTTCACATGTTTTATGACCATAGTGAATTGCGCCATTCAAGTGAAGATTGTTTAATTCCCTAATTGGTTGACACTTGTTTACAAAACCTTAAAATAAAGCCATGACATAAAAAATTGCTCATTGCACCTGAAACACTACAGAATAACGTGACAATTTCAATCCTCTATCTTGTGTAGTTTTTCCAGAATAATTTTTTTTAATAATAATAAATCACTTCTACCGCGCCAATATCCTCAGACAGTCTGAGCTCAGTGGCCCACCAAAACCAAAGGATTAAGCAGTCTCGTATTTGTGTGCTAGGCGAAAGTCGTCCGTTGTCACAAATGGTCAAAAATATCGTTTTGAGAAAGCAACCAAAACAAAATAAGAACGTCTTAGCAGAACGTTAAGCACTACGGACAGGTGTATGTCATCTGATTATAGGTACTTCTATTCAGAATCTTGAAAAATGCAAATGTATTGGGAATGCATAACATGTTAATCTATTGGAAAATGTTGAAATCCCAAAATGGCAAAAAATCTAATTTAGGACCAGTTGCTACCATTAACAACATTTATTTATTTATTTTACTTGTTATGGTTGATGAATTATTTCTAGCCAACTTATTCTGTGAATATTACCTTGTAATGTAGTGCAACTTCTACGTTCTTGCTGCATATTAACTGACTGAGTCTCTGTTGTCTTGCAGACCAATCACACTCGTAGTGGCCAAGTGCTGGGATCCCAACCCAAAGGGTTACTTCACCGTTCCTCGGCAAGAACCTGTGCGACCTATTGACCCCTCTGCCTGGGTGGCCCATACTGAGGCCGTGAGGGGGTGTGGTTACCCCAGGAGAGGGGCGGGACCCCTCAGTTCATCCCTCAGCACCATGACATCAACAAGTTCATCCCTGACCAGCACACTGCCAGAATCTGAACGTAAGTCTCTCGGATAACACTGCCACAATCTGAACGTAAGTCTCAGATAACACTGCCACAATCTGAACATAAGTCTCTCGGATAACACTGCCATAATCTGAACGTAAGTGTCGGATAACACTCCCAAAATCTTAATGTAAGTCTCGGATAACACTCCCAAAATAAACGTAAGTCTCTTGGTTAACACTCCCAGAATCTTAATGTAAATCACTCGGATAACATTGCCAGAATCTGAATGTAAATCTCTCGGATAACATTGCCAGAATCTGAATGTAAATCTCTCGGATAACACTGCCAGAATCTGAACGTAAATCTCTCAGATAACACTGCCAGAATCTGAACGTAAATCTTTCAGAAAACACTGCCAGAATCTGAACGTAATTCTCTCGGATAACGCTGTCACAATCTGAACGTAAATCTCGGATAACACTGCCAGAATAAACATAAGTCTTTTGGATAACACATCCAGAATCTGAACATAAGTCTCTCAAATAACACTGCCAGAATCTGAACGTAAATCTCTTGGATAACACTCGCAGAATCTGAATGTAATTTTCTCGTATAACACTGCCAGAATCTCGACATAAATCTCTCGGATAACACTGCCAGAATCTGAATGTAAGTCTCAGGTAACTGTCAGAATCTTAACATAAGTCTCTTGGATAACACTTCCAGAATCTGAACATAAGTCTCTCAGATAACACTGCCAGAATCTGAACGTAAGTCTCTTGGATAACACTCTCAGAATCTGAACGTTAATCTCTCAGATAACACTGCCAGAATCTGAACGTAAGTTACCAGAATCTGAACATAAGTCTCTCAGATAACACTGCCAGAATCTGAACATAAGTCTCGGATAACACTGCCAGATTCTGAATGTAAATCTCTTGGATAACACTGCCAGAATCTGAACATAAGTCTCAGGTAACATTGCTGGAATCTGAACGTAAATCTCTTGGCTAACACTACCAGAATCTGACCGTCTCTCAGATAACACTGCCAGAATTGGAATACACGTCTCGTCAGTGATAGACATGTTGCAACATTGTAATATCAAATGGTACCTTTGTGAATTGTATCGTTATATATGGTGATAGAGTAGCATACACAATAGGATGAGGCCCTAGGTCGTGTCCGAGCATTTATGCTACTCCACCAGGCACCAGCCATCTTTTCATGGATTTATGTATGTTTACGTTCTAGATCCTTCGATGCATTATTGTAACCTGTTAAATAGCGCCCCATATGCCTCTATATCGCTCATTTTACAAGCGCGATGCTGTAACGCACGACCACAGCGGTGCAGCCTAGCACAAACCAGGTCGCTATTTGGGCTTCAAAAGTGTGCTAAGACACAATATTTTCGTAATATAAATATGCCTGGGATGATGTTGAATGAAGGAACTACACAAGCACCCTACTCGCAACAGTGTGCAGTGTAAAGTTCGACATGCATTCAGCTTGCACCTGTTTTATTTGAGTCGGCATGCTGTTTTTGAAAGATACATAAAATCAAAATTACAGTGGTTAGTATTAAACAACACAAAATTATTGAGGTTCTTTAGGTGCTTAAAGTTTGACTTGAAAAGACAGTAAAACAGTTCTAGTCTTTGTAAATTAGCTATGCCAATAGTGTATAGACGCATTTACATTAGAGTTACGCTTCTTCACGTTTGATTGAGTTTATTAGAGACAATTATGTTTTGGGTATAACTATCATCATCGTCACAGTACTAAAGTATTACTGACAGTGGTGTTCTTTTCCTGACAATATCCGACACGGTTCTGAACTATTACTGACAGCAGGCCTATATTCCTGAAAATCAGTGTAAATGGGAAGACGGATTACTGACAGGAAGCTTTTGGGGTAGGCAGGTCTGGTAATGTATCCAACATTGGGTGTTTCATTGTATGACATTGTCACACGTTGCCTGTTGACAGGGTATGACGATCTCAACTTATCAATCAACACCGACATGCTGACAATCGTGCGAGCAATGGCCCAGCCCGAGTCTGGTCTTGAGATCCGTGATCGCATGTGGCTCAAGATTACGATACCAAACGCATTTATAGGTAGGTGTCAACCGTGAATCCACGCAGGAGACAGCTGGGTGAAGTGACTTCACTCAGACTTGAGCTCAACAAGACAGGTCTTATTAGTGCTCTGATGAATGTCATGTTACTAGATTTCAACTGAGAATCTGGTTAAAAATGAATGACATTGAAGCCAAGGAACCTACTAAATGTCCAAAGTTAATTACATCAAAAGAATTGCATAGCTTTACAAGTGTCATATATCTGTCCACATGTAAAGATATAACGATACCTGTTTTAGTAGTGCTACATTAGGCACAAGAGGAACCAGGGGGTATTTTATGTAGCCTATGTTGTTGAAATGGTAATTTCATTGTGTGAGCAATGTTAAAGTTTATAATTGCCAAGTTTAAACTTAGATCCCTGTTTTCTGCCGCACGATTGAGACCCTGAGTCACTTCCGACCTGGTAACTGACTGATACAGTATGACTGTGACTTGTAGGTTCAGACTTGGTAGACTGACTGATACAGTATGACTGTCACTTGTAGGTTCAGACTTGGTAGACTGACTGATACAGTATGATTGTCACTTGTAGGTTCAGACCTGGTAACTGACTGATACAGTATGATTGTCACTTGTAGGTTCAGACCTGGTAGACTGACTGCTATAGTATGATTGTCACTTGTAGGTTCAGACCTGATAGACTGACTGCTGCAGTGTGATTGTCACTTGTAGGTTCAGACTTGGTAGACTGACTGCTACAGTATGATTGTCACTTGTAGGTTCAGATTTGGTAGACTGACTGATACAGTATGATTGTCACTTGTAGGTTCAGACTTGGTAGACTGACTGCTACAGTATGATTGTCACTTGTAGGTTCAGACCTGGTAACTGACTGATACAGTATGATTGTCACTTGTAGGTTCAGACCTGGTAGACTGACTGATACAGTATGACTGTCACTTGTAGGTTCAGACTTGGTAGACTGACTGATACAGTATGATTGTCACTTGTAGGTTCAGACCTGGTAGACTGACTGATACAGTATGATTGTCACTTGTAGGTTCAGACCTGGTAGACTGACTGATACAGTATGATTGTCACTTGTAGGTTCAGACTTGGTAGACTGACTGATACAGTATGACTGTCACTTGTAGGTTCAGACTTGGTAGACTGACTGATACAGTATGACTGTCACTTGTAGGTTCAGACTTGGTAGACTGACTGATACAGTATGATTGTCACTTGTAGGTTCAGACCTGGTAACTGACTGATACAGTATGACTCACTTGTAGGTTCAGACTTGGTAGACTGACTGATACAGTAGCACTGTCACTTGTAGGTTCAGACTTGGTAGACTGACTGATACAGTATGATTGTCACTTGTAGGTTCAGACCTGGTAACTGACTGATACAGTATGATTGTCACTTGTAGGTTCAGACCTGGTAGACTGACTGATACAGTATGATTGTCACTTGTAGGTTCAGACCTGGTAGACTGACTGATACAGTATGATTGTCACTTGTAGGTTCAGACTTGGTAGACTGACTGATACAGTATGACTGTCACTTGTAGGTTCAGACTTGGTAGACTGACTGATACAGTATGACTGTCACTTGTAGGTTCAGACTTGGTAGACTGACTGATACAGTATGATTGTCACTTGTAGGTTCAGACCTGGTAACTGACTGATACAGTATGACTCACTTGTAGGTTCAGACTTGGTAGACTGACTGATACAGTATGACTGTCACTTGTAGGTTCAGACTTGGTAGACTGACTGATACAGTATGATTGTCACTTGTAGGTTCAGACCTGGTAACTGACTGATACAGTATGATTGTCACTTGTAGGTTCAGACCTGGTAACTGACTGATACAGTATGATTGTCACTTGTAGGATCAGACCTGGTAGACTGACTGATACAGTATGATTGTCACTTGTAGGTTCAGACCTGGTAACTGACTGATACAGTATGATTGTCACTTGTAGGTTCAGACTTGGTAGACTGACTGATACAGTGTGATTGTCACTTGTAGGTTCAGACCTGGTAGACTGACTGCTGCAGTGTGATTGTCACTTGTAGGTTCAGACCTGGTAGACTGACTGCTGCAGTGTGATTGTCACTTGTAGGTTCAGACCTGGTAGACTGACTGCTGTAGTATGATTGTCACTTGTAGGTTCAGACCTGGTAGACTGACTGCTGCAGTGTGATTGTCACTTGTAGGTTCAGACCTGGTAGACTGACTGCTGTAGTATGATTGTCACTTGTAGGTTCAGACCTGGTAGACTGACTGCTGCAGTATGATTGTCACTTGTAGGTTCAGACCTGGTAGACTGACTGCTGCAGTGTGATTGTCACTTGTAGGTTCAGACCTGGTAGACTGACTGCTGCAGTGTGATTGTCACTTGTAGGTTCAGACCTGGTAGACTGACTGCTGCAGTATGATTGTCACTTGTAGGTTCAGACCTGGTAGACTGACTGCTGCAGTATGATTGTCACTTGTAGGTTCAGACCTGGTAGACTGACTGCTGCAGTATGATTGTCACTTGTAGGTTCAGACCTGGTAGACTGACTGCTGTAGTATGATTGTCACTTGTAGGTTCAGACCTGGTAGACTGACTGCTGCAGTGTGATTGTCACTTGTAAGTTCAGACCTGGTAGACTGACTGCTGCAGTATGATTGTCACTTGTAGGTTCAGACTTGGTAGACTGACTGCTACAGTATGATTGTCACTTGTAGGTTCAGACTTGGTAGACTGACTGCTACAGTATGATTGTCACTTGTAGGTTCAGACCTGGTAGACTGACTGCTGCAGTGTGATTGTCACTTGTAGGTTCAGACTTGGTAGACTGACTGCTGCAATGTGATTGTCACTTGTAGGTTCAGACTTGGTAGACTGACTGCTGCAGTATGATTGTCACTTGTAGGTTCAGACTTGGTAGACTGACTGCTGCAGTATGATTGTCACTTGTAGGTTCAGACTTGGTAGACTGACTGCTGCAGTATGATTGTCACTTGTAGGTTCAGACCTGGTAGACTGACTGCTGCAGTATGATTGTCACTTGTAGGTTCAGACCTGGTAGACTGGCTGCACACACACGTGGAGGGGTTTGCGGACCGTCGTGACTGTCGCAAGTACTCGTGCAATATGCTCAAGGCGGGCTATATTCGTCACACTGTCAATAAACTCACCTTCTCAGAACAATGCTATTACGTCTTTGGCGATATCGGCGGAGGTAAGTGGATAGTCATAGCCACCTCTTGTATACTTACTTGTTTTTACAATTAAATACGTTGTGTCATGATTTAATAAATTGTAAACATTGTAAAATCTTCCTTTTTGTAAAAAAAAAACCGCTATCTTTGGAGCATTGTAAGTGCATCTTTGCGGAGTGCCAATGTTCTTTCTGTGCTCATTCACTACTTTAGATAATTGGTCTCTGATCTACCAATTGGCGATGTATATCAGAAAACACAATGGTATTTAGAGTTACTTACGCACATGTTTTCTCTAGAAGGCCTTTCCCTTACTTCAGAGAATTGAGCAATGATTAAATCTCCATCTGGCGTCTCTATAATGGTGATAACTGATGCCCTTGATGTGTTGCGTCATGGCTGGGTGTTAGGTAGCTGTAGCGATCTATTTACAAGGTTACGTGAGATGCAAAAAGGTAGATGAGATCCAGACATTGCCCCCACTCTGTAAACGTTGTGTTTGTTGGTGTGTTCAGGAGGAATTGAGTACGACTATAACACAGACATGACAAGTGGAGCGCAGTCAACTCTCATCCCCAACATCACCAACAGTGAGTCTGTCTCTCACACATCCTTCGGTCCAGGACAGAACTATGGCAGCTTCACCAATACATGTGCTTTGTTTACAAACAAAATGCAGGTGCTTAGTTAGGTAAAAGGGACTGTTTACAAAGTCCGTGAAGACCAGCAAACTACAAGTGGCTATACTTTTGCAGTTGTCTACAGAGTTTATACATTTGTACTAATTAAAATTGCACATTGACATGGATGTTCTGTATGTATTATTATAAATGACTGATGGGTAAAATAAAAAGTTCTTCTAGTCATTCTGATGACAACAACTGAAAGCTGCAAATACATAACAAAAACCGAATGTAAATTTGACTAAAATATATGAAAAAAATATAAATTAGCTGACGTCCATCATTTGTAGACTTGTCGTCGCTGACTCTGGAAGACATTGACTCGGTGTCCGAGGCAGAACGGGACACTCTTGGACCCCTTCCTCCGCCCTGGAATAATCAGTATTCATCGAATCCGTATGGGCCTAGCTACCTTCCTCCCCCAGTGCCACCTGGTGGTGCAACAATGAACTATGCACCCCCATTGAACTATGCCCCGCCTGCGAACTATAAGCCCACAACGAACTATGTGCCCCCGGTACCCTGTAACTTCATCACCGACACGTCAAGTTACGTTAGCATGCCTGGAGGAAATGGAAGCATTCACAGTTCTGGTGAGTGATAATTTCTCTGTTACCGTTCTTTTGTTTATCGTTGTTTACGCATGTTGATTTGGCAAATGAGTGTCTTATAATTGCTGTTGTATGCATGTTTCTTATTATTCTTTAATCTTAAAATAATTTCTGCATTAAGATTAGTTAATGAATGTTACGTTACTCGGTTTTAATTGCATGTTTTAAGTTTTGCCAACAAATAATAATTAACAAAAATGTCTAGATGGCAGAAATGTTAGAGAAGAAAAACTGAATTCTCGACAGCTTACTTGATGCCAAAGATACTGTTGTTTACCAGTGTTGTACCCCTGGTTACGATGTTGCTCCTGGTTGCGATGTGATCCCTGCTGCTTTGTTAATGAGCCCAGGAAGCACCGCCTGCTATGTGGGTTGGTCCAATTTAAGCTGCGTAATCTAAATTTTATCAAACTACATGTGAACTACTTCAGAAGTGTCCACAATAACACACTTCTGAAGTGGAAATTAAGTTACTACCAAAAATTCTTCATTACAACAACAGTTGCATTATTAATTATTATATTTGTCAACATCTTCTTCGTCTGTGATTTATTCTGGGGTCTGTGACTGATCTTGGTGCAGAATCTAAGATTAGGCACTGGATTCTGCATGGAAGAACAGTCTCAAATTTGACCATCATTTTGTCTAAAATTCATATGACCAAAGTAGGTCTATTGTGGACCATCTTAAATTGGACCGACACCTACGGACTGCGGCAGTAATATGTTGTATGTAAACTGAATCCTTCTGGCTTCCTAACTCTATGTACGTTGTGTAAACATGAAGTGTGTGTGCATGCTTGACTGGGAGCATGCTGCGTGCTGTCAGCGTTGCTGTAACTGCCCAACAAATTGGATGTTTACCGCGCTACGATGCGACACTGCCTAATCTCGTCTTCCATCGTTCCTTGTTGTTTTGCTTGAGTGCGCTTGGTTTACTTTCTGGCTCCGAGTGACTAGTCGTAAACAGCCGATAGTCACGCATATCAAACAACTGTGTGCTTGCCGAGGAACTACGAAACAGATAACAGCAATTATCCTACACACCCCAGTGAAAACAATGACAAAAAACCAGACTATTGTCGAGTGTTTCAACCAGTTTCATTTGACAAATACTTCAGACCGTGACCCTCTATTTGTGTTTATAGTTTACACCCCAAACATACAACACAAATTATTCAGCTCACAATCCAGTGTGAGTAGCAGAAAGCAGTGTGACCAGTGGTCATTTCCTGACCACATTTTATTACCCTTATTTAACCCGTATCCTTTATTGTTTGTGTTCGTCGTTTGTTCGTCTGTGTTCGTCTGTGTTTGCAGCCAGGATTCAGTGTCTGTTTTCCGTTTGTCTTTCTAGTGAAAAATGATAAGACTTGCGCTTGCATAGTCACCCATACATACAAACAGATCCGCAAGCTGTGGGAAAACCCTGAGAAACCTCTGCCAGGTAGTGGGGTAAAAAGGGGCCCAGGGCAGTTTGGCGATGATATGGACCGCAGTACGAGCAGTAGCACCGGTTCGTAGTCATTTGTCTTGTTGTCGTTGTAGTTGTTGCTGGTCGCACGTGTTGTTGGTGTTGTCGTTGCATCGCTTTCTAGTTCCTGCATGGCTTGGTCAGTCGTTTGTACAACCACTTCCCTCACCTTGTTTCCTAGTGGTGGGAGTGTAGCTGCATGTGTGGACGCCCAGTCTCCAATGGGTGGGATGGGGGTGTCTCACAGGAAGCAGATGTCAATTATTAATTTATTACACTGTACAATGCTGTCATAATTTTATGCAAGGTTCTTTGTAACTGTGTTTTGTAATCAGTAGGTATATTGATTAAAATAAATGTAATAATAAACTTCTGTAGTGCCTAAATCCTCGGGCTCAAGAGATACAACCAACAATAGTCACTTAGCATGATGTCATGAACAGGGACAGCCAAAAGTTATCGTTAAATTGAGGTGCTTCTGAAGATTTTGGATGAAAATTAATATTACAAATTGTAATTGATTAAAAAAAAAAAATTAGTAACTTGGCTAAAATGCTACTCAAATATCTGTTCGGGCAGAAAGCACTAAAGGTTTCTGTTAAAATGTTACTGACCTCTTCTGAGTAAGAAGAGGTCAGTAACAACTCTGACTCGAGTTTGTGTAATCTCATATTTTTGAGGTATGACACTAGTGATTGAGATTCTGTTGCACATGTAATTCTTGCATTATCATGACCATTGAATAGAAGGGTGTATAGTTTGCCTGCACCAAAGACATTTCTGTGGAACAGTCCCTCCTAAGCCTTTGGGCCTGTCTTCAGAAATCTTTGTATGCAGGTGTGCTGGCAGGTGTGCAGAGAAATGGTGATATACCCCCCAGGTACACCCCAAGGTACATCCCACCTGTGCAGGTTGCAGACAAGTGGGATGTACCTGAGGGGTGTACCGTAAAGAGACGCTGGGCTTACAACTGACTGATAACACAGGAACGGTGGCCTTAATAATAGCTATGATATCTATTACTTTAGCTTCTCGTGCTTGGGTGCTGCTTGATGCATAACACTTTCACAGCTTGCTTCAGTGCAGATGCATTTTAACTTTAAAATGCATTTGCAAAAGTCGCATTTGAACGTCCGGATCAAAAACACTTGCATTTGTATTTGAAACAGAAACAATTGCATTTGAATCAAAAACATTTGCATTTGCATTTGTATTGGAAACAGAAACAATTGCATTTGAATCAAAAACATTTGCATTTGTCCTGGGTGTCTGACTAGTGATATGTGTCATTGTCTGGTGTCTTCTTGGCTGCAATTTTTTAGAAGTTTTTTTTTTAAGTTCAGTTATCCTTTGACAATTACTATAGACCCTGACCTTTATGCTCTGGCAAGAGAAAGTCATCTATGCTAAGGCATCCATGAAATCTAATCAGTGAGGATCAAATACCTTTTGGAATCTAAATTGACCTGTAGCCAGTGTTGAACATTAACTCCACTCTACTTGTCATTTGATTGATCGAATCTGTAAGATAATGTACCATAGGGTGTTGATGTAAACACACTCAGAAGTAACTTGTACTACTGCTACTAGTATTTTAGCACCAGTACGTGCATTTGAATTATTCCAAACACTTACATTTGAATCGTTTTAAACCGTTCATTTTGAATAATTTTGAACACTTGCATTTGTATTTTAAAGTGCATTTAATGTGCACATATGTGTAATTTGGACGATTACCAACACTGTTTTACCATAGCTGATTGATGTTTAATGTTTATTTATTATTTGTTTATCTATTTATTTATTTTTCATGTACATTTTAGCCTAATTTATTGATGTTTACATTAATCTTAGTTTGTTTATTAAAATAATAATATGATCTTATCTATTTTATTTTATGTCACATTCCTTTTCTACTTCTGCTATATTTATTGTCTTAATTACTATTATTATTAGTTTAGTTTATTTGTGTATAACAACTATTGTTTTTATTCAAATGCATTATTTTGAACATACATTTGTATATTGTTATAAAGCGCTGTGAACAACATAGGATGTGGCACTTAACAAAATAAAATATATTATTTGCATTTGAATAATTTCAAACACTTTCATTTGCATTTAAATGCAAACGTGTATCGCTACATTTGCACTTGCATTTGAATCCTTTCAAACATTAGCATTTAAATGTGCTGGCTCGCATTTTAATACAAGCCTGCAAGTTCATATCACCTTAACCAGCTTAGCACTGCACAGCAGGCCTACATCTGGGTGTTGAAGTGGCACGTTTACTTGGGCTGAACTCACCATAAAGGCAACCTAAAGCTAAGACTGAAACTGAGGTCGTGGATTGATGCAGGTCACTGATTGACAGAGATCACTGACTGACACGGGTCACCAACTGATATAGAGGTCTTTGACTGACAGGGGTCACTGACTGTCATATGTCACAAACACAAAGTTCCAATACTGACATAAATGTCACAAAGTGACGCATGACGTTACAAAAAAGAAAAAGGTAAACAATTAACATGGTTGCTGGAAATTGTTAAATGCTCTTTCTTAATACAAAATACAAAAAGACAACATGTTAATTCCAGTTGGCATGTTCACTTGAGCACTCAACCCTAATCAGTCTGTCTGCCCTCACCGCAACCCCAGTTTTAAATTGCTAACCGTAAAGTTACTGACTTCAAAATACAAACAGTTTGAATCAACACACTTTGTCTTATTTCAAGTTTTTTTTAATTAAGAAAAAATACATTTTCAAAATGAAAATCCAACTTACATTTGTATTAAATTATAAATTATCATGTACTATTTGTGGACATAGTCTTTACTTTGCAAAGATATAATGCCTGCTGATATGTTACAGCACCATATAACGTATTCTTCACATTTCACAAGTTTAGTGACTGATCAGTATTGTGTAACAAGGTGTCTCAAATACAGAAATATCTTGCACTAAGATTTGGTCAAAGCACCATGCCATCAAACCAGCCACTTCACAGCACCATGCACCCTTTTAATACCTTACACAGGTGTTTCCGCTAACTTTTCCAGCATCTAACTTGTGGCTATGGCTTAATGAGTCCACCTGACCCATGTTTTGTTTTCAGTATAGGACAAAATAAATAATAAGTTGTAATGATGTCCTATACGTATTGTTTATGAACTTGCCGCCAGATGAACCATGTGTGAAGCAGTGTTTCGCCCTACAGTGCGGGTGGATGTACGTATCTGTTCAAACATTCTTCTATGTCGCAGGCGTCGCACGCTTCCCTCTTTCACATCTCTCAATCGTCATCAGATAATACCCAAGCAAAGTTCTCATAATTTTGGTGCATCAATGCTTCCTCGTAATGATTCTTTTCTAACTTTTCCTGCTTAAGTTGTTGGTTGTAATCCACATGTTGTGTCATTATATATTACCATGTCATATAGTTATTGTATTTATTAACACATCATGAGTATGCTGCATAACAATAGCTAATTAACCTGTTAACAAGTTGTGAAGTTGTAAACTAATTTACTAACATTAGCACTTCTAAAGCTTGCACATGGTTCGTAAATAACGTTATTATTTCCAGCAGACATTGTGCTATAAATTAAAATATCATTAAGTTATGTTAATAGTGTTTGATTGATGCTTGTGGTTTGTTTATTTGCCGTAAAAGTTATTAGAGCAGTCAGTGGTGGCAGGTGTGGCACTGTGACATGATAGCCTAGGTAGTTGGAGAGGGGAATCAGAGTGCTTCTCTCTGCTGTGCAGTGGTTTGTGACGGGTTTGAGGGTTTCTGGTAGCGTATTGAAACTTGGAATCTGGTAGCATGTTGGAACTTGAAAGTAGTTAACTGGTAGTTGGATAGTGCATGAATGTAACACTAAATGACATTGCCGGTATAACTCTGTTCGCATGAAGTCTTGCTGATGGAAGATATTAACTATCTGCCACTTGTAGTTTTCAACCTCACTCCTCCGTAGAACATACTAGCTCCATGTGGAATGTTCTCATCTACACCTGGAATGCTCTCATCAACACCTGGAATCCTCTCAATGCCACTCTTCCACATTGCAGGTAGCAGCGCATCCGGGAACAGCGCAATAAATGCAGACAAGAACGGCGACCGCAAGTCGCCACCTAATGCAGCGCCACCTAGTGGCAGCGACACTGAGTCTGGAAGCGTCTCGAGCGCACAGAGGGTGGGGGTACTGAGTGAGAGGGGTCAACCAGTGCCCCCGCCCCGTGACCTCGGAGCAACCAACCCCGACATGAACGCCAGTCGACAGTCGTTCCGCATGGCCATGGGGAACATGTGTAAGTATCAACAACAACAACTGACAACAATGGTAGATTGACAACACTAGCAAAGTGACAACTAACAACAACAGTAAACAGAGAACAACCAACAACAGCAACCGTTGACTGACATCACCCAACAAAACAGTAAATTGACACCAATCAACAACAGCAGTAAAGTGATACCAACTGACACTGGCAGTAAATTAACACCAACCAATGGTGGCAGTAATCTGACACCAACTGAGAACAGCTGACACCAACTATAAGACTGTATAACAGTTCACTGTCAGTAATACTAGCATCGAAAATACCAAAATCTTTTGGTAATGAATATCATAAGTTTATTTTGCACAGTTAATTAAAAATCAGCTAGACGCTACAAGTTTATTTTGACAGTTTATTAAGCATCAGCTAGACAAAAATAACAAGAAAACAGGATGTTTATGTGTGTTAATTAGTTAAATTATTGTTTTGTGTTATGGTAATCATACAATGACTACTGGTTAACAATCTGTTAGTGGGAAGAGTAAAATGGTTGATTGCCAGCAAGAGGTGTTGTGTATTGAGCTGTAGAATCTAGCCGTAGTAACTAACAATAATCACTGTTGGAAGGTCTTTGCCATATCAGAATAAGGCACAAGTAGACTGGTCATGCTATAAGACAGTTGTGGTTGATATTTCTGCTGTGTGTGTGACATTAAACATTGACCCCTTTCCTTGTGACTGTGACCTTGACCTTGTTCCAGATGCCGAGGACACGTTGCAAGCCATGGGTGACTTATAGCATATCAGCGGCAACTTGCGGTAGCGTCAAGTGTCGTTGTCTCCGTCACACTCGCAGCTTGCGTCACCTGCATCTGTCACTGTGTCACCTGCTGCTGTCACTGCGTTGACGTCACCGCCTCTCACGTGGATTAATGACGCGGCATCACTGTGTCACAGCCAACTGCCTTCGTGTCACCAAGGTGTAGAGATGTGTGACAGCTGGGACTGGATCATGAGTCGCTGTCATGTTGACGTGAAACGGATCCAAAGCCCCAGATTGCATCATCCTCCCAGATGACAAAAAGATGCACTGGAATTGTCACATTCAATGGTGTCGTGACTTATGCCATTTGGCTGACTGGAAGACACGCCACTGGACCAACCACTTCGGACCTCGTTACTTGGTGTTGTGAAGTTAATACTGGGGACAAACTCAGTCTGTCCTATCACTTCTTGGACTGTGGACACTGAAGGCTTCAAGCCAACTGTCGTTAGTAAATGTCACTTTGTGCTGTCATCACAGTCCAGTTGGGGAGATGTCACAAGTTCTCTTGCATGACTGTAAACATTTGTCTTGAGTTATCTCCCTGTCTTGAGTTCATCTGGTCATCACTGCACCTAGCAAGTTTACACAAAGTGGAATCAACATCAGATTTTACTGTTGTTTTAATGTGAAAGTTTGAAGGAAATTTGTTGTTTTTAATTTTTGAAAATTTTATTTTCTGCCTAGGTGCTACTTTAAAGAGATTATGCATGCATTTCTCAGCCTTTCACCAAAGTCAAGGGTGTTGCCATGGGGAAGTATCAAAGCCTAGGGGAGGTGCCAAAGCAAGAGCTGGTAGAGTTTGCTATGTTTCATAGTTTCTTTTTCAGATTAAATGTTTCTGATTCATCTCAAAGCTTTCATTCATAAAATTTTTCATTTAATGCGCACTCACACTTTCAAGTGCTGATTGGCACTCAAATCTGTAACTTGCATGAATGTTAAAACACAAAAAACCATAGCTGTATGTTCTGTGTAAATATGCCAAAAGCCTTGACGTATGTGTCAAATGCCTGTGCTTTACGTTGCTATTGATATTGTCTCATTTCTTACAATACTGCCATGGTTTATTTCTCAATAATTGACTCGATGGAATGAACTCTTGGAATGATCTGTTGAAATTACTGTTTACAATGAAATACAATGATCACAGGGAGTTTATAGATATATATATATATTTATATGTATATATATTTATATATACTGACTGTCAGATAACATATTGGAATGTTGCAACAAAGAAATTTAATAGGTTTAGTATTTTTAAATGCATCCTTGTTTTGCAAATGGCGATATTAGAATCAAATGAATTAGATTCGAATATGGATTGTGAATATATATCTGTCTGTATGGTACGGTAAATTAGTATTTTGAGAACGTGACAATCTTTGCTGGGAGTCCAACGTGATCTTCTTTGCTTGAAATGAACCTTTGTTTAGTCTCTAAATCATGTGACAGTGACAAATAAGCACAAGATGGGGATGTATCAGTTTTCCCTGTGTTGCAAATGTTCAAATCCATGTTCTGAAAGCAAAAAACTGCACAAAAGATGCATAACAAATTCTTGTGCCGTCATATTTTTGGCTGTTCGAATCATGCGAATACTTGTGATTGACTTGGAAACTTGTGAGATATTTAATGACTACAATAAAATATTTAAGTAAGGTATGGAATTGTATTTCTGCTGTTGCAGCTAGTGCTTCCATTGGGCGCCACTACAGGGTGCTGGTCTTGTAGTTCAGTATTGGGTATCACATCTTGACCTTATGATCTAAGTGTCACAGTGTGTAGTCTGATCACATACTAAGTCTTGTTCCTAGATGTTCAAACGACAAATGAACTTGTTATGCTGCATTTATAGAAAACGGATGGATTGACTATGGTGTGTTGTTATGTATAACATGAAAATCCATTTCCAAAAGTCCTATTGTAATTTTTTGACATGATTTTTATGCAATCACAATTTAGTGTCAGAATGAGCACAGTTTGTTTATTCTTGCAAGAAAATTTAGATTATTCCCAGGTGCTGTGAAAAAATCTGGCGATAACAAACAAAGATAATGTCCCAGTTGCTGTTGCATTAACAGACATTCTCTGTAAGAGATACCTGTCAAGTATGGACATGTATACACTGTCTGTACATTTTAGGTTTATGATTACCCTGTAATAATCTCTACGAATGGCTGTCAGGCAAGACAATGTTGATCTGGGATTGCCCAAGTCATGATGTTTCTAAACATGCATAGACCGTTTGATATTTCAGCACTTCAAAAGTAATGTCATTGAGCAGCCTGAATATCTTGGCTGGCGTGGTGTTTCTTTCCATTCAGTTATATGAGAAATGTCAGCTGACAGTTCAGGCATACTTGGGTAGATGTTGATGTCTTTTGCTTCATTAATACACATGTAACTGCACTAGTGCACTACACACATGGATGGTGCTGGGTGTGTTTTAATGACTGCTTGAAATGGCAAAACAGGTGACTTTGCACTTACCAACACCTAGAGCCATCTTAACCACCTTGGGTAGTGGCTGACTTCACTTACTCTCTGCGTGCCTACTGGTTCATGAGGCAGAAACAGGACTCTTTCCAGAAAGTTTTTTTTTTTTACGAGATAGGTCTTTGGTATCATGCTCAGCACCCCATCCTGAAAGCTGTGGAACTGACTTTAGGGTGCACTCACTATTAAGGTCACCCACAGGACTGAGTAAAAGTGACCTGAATAGTGAGGTGATCATATTGGTGGGATTAATTTCTAATACTTTACTGTATATGGAACTATGTGCTAGGGTGACCTTACTTGCAAGGTGGCTGTACTACCATAAAGCGATTTTCAACTGCACTGTATCCTTCAACCTGGAGGGCTCAACACCCAACCTGGAGGGCTCAATACCCAACAAGGAAGGCTCAATGCCCAACAAGGAAGGCTCAATGCCCAACCTGGATGGCTCAATGCCCAACCTGTAGGGCTCAACTCCCAACCTGGAGGGCTCAACCCCCAACCTGGAGGGTTCAAACACCCCAATCTGAAGGGCTCAACCCACCAATCTGGAGGGTTCAACCACCCCAACCTGGAGAGTTCAACCCCCAACCTGGAGGACTCAACCACCCAAATTGGGAGAGCTCAACCCCCAACCTGGAGGGTTCAGCCCCCCAACTTGGAAGGTTGGGACTCTGTCGTTTGTGTGGACTCTATGCTTCACATGTCCAGCATGATTAGACCTGCCAGGACATGAGACTCCTGCAGGGGTAACTAGTCAGATCATTGAAATATACAAGCCACCCCACCACAACAAGACATCAGTCTCATTGGGATGACACCCCACCTGTGGTGGGTGGTTGTGCCTCGGGTAACCAGTTGTGCATTTATTAGCGCTCATGGAGGGGAGGTCAGACTTACCTGGTACTTCCTTAAAATACATTAAAATAATTAATTTGTATGCCTAAAAATACTTGCTAATTTAAAATACATTAGTACCATAGTGACCATGTTTTGGGACACCCTAAAAATCTAGAAAAATTATTTTTGTACCGTATGTTTTGGGACACTTGTAAATATAATTATTTTTGTCCTGATGTATTGGGACACCAATTTTACGCACTTCTGATGAGCGCTTTCCCATTTTTTGCCGATGCAGATGCGTAAATAAAAAACTGTTTCAATAAAATGTTTTACAATCGCAGCTGCTCTGATGTAAACAACACAAACTGGGGTGACAAAAATTACTGTAGCGCCAGAACTGATGTTTTGATCTTCTCTCAGCTACTAGCTGGCTTTTATACATTGAGGAAGTGTCGCAATGTACATCTAAACTCCTAGTTGCAGTCTCCCAATGTCTGGCTGTAATGTACAAAACTGTGATCTCTCGACTGTCTGCAGTGTCCCAAGACTTGCGCATCGTTTCATGTATAGTTGATGTTTTGATCTGCATATGTGGACGTTCATCCACCAAGAAATTAGTTACTAACAGTGTAATGGATGACACCCTGTAAATACCAGAGGTAGTTTAATGGGATTACATGACGTTTTGTTATCTCTGTTGTTGAAATAAAAGTTTCATTAATTCATTAAAAAATGAAGTCCCTACATATAACATTTGTTTCACGGGATAGAAGGCCATTCAACCACTAAAAAAATAGTAACAGGGTAATAGTCGAGGTAAGCATGGTGAAGTTACAAAGCCAGGTTAACATGATGTGATGTCAGGATTCGTTCATGTCCCTAAGTATTGGGACAGTAAATTTGAGATTTACTTTTGTGTACTGATAATTTAATGATTTTTAAGTGTTCCAATACATACGGTCATTGCAGTATCTTGTATTTTGGGTAATTAACACATTTTTGAGGGCGCGTGATAGTGTAGTGGTTAGCACATCTGCCTGACATGCCGGCGCCCCGAGTTCAATACCCGGACCGGGCAGGTATGGTATATTTAGTGTAAAAACCTGGCTCTCAACATTGGGGACTGTGTATCCCTCGTGACTCGGAGATCACGTTAATGTCGGTCCCGACTCAATTTGGGACGTAAAAGAACCATTGAGGACGACAAGCACCCTGGCGGTGACCACCCTCAGTGCCAGCATAGAAAGGTCGGCTTGGCGATAATGTTCTGAAAAAGGCTGGCTAGTTGAATGAGACCTCATAAGATCATAACATTGTAACCACACAATATACAGACTAGTCAGTTAATAGAACGTTGCCGAGTGCTGGAAACAACTAGGAATTTTCAATTACTTATGAAACAAGACATTTTAATATATCCAGTGACGTACCTAACATTTCTGACAATAACCTAGGCTTGCACACCTCCCTTTACTGAGTGTTGCCAACTGATTTGATTTATTTATTCCCTGTAACGATATAAGCTTGTAGTACGTATTACATGCATAACATATAAATACAGAGTACATGAAATATATATGATACATAAATGTCGGAACTGCAGCCATTAATAATATTTGTAAAGCTATTTTCCATTCATCTATTCAGGCTGTTGAGTAGATAAAATCAAGCTTTTTGAAATAGTCAAGTACAACAAAGTGAGATTTCGATCAAACTTGGCATTATATTTCTAAATAGACATTTTAGATTTCATTAAATTGTTTCATTTTGCTTTCAAATTTTAATCAAATGAAATTACCCCAAATGCTTTACTGCATGATGATGTGCTTATTTCCCGAGAATAAACAAACCAAGTATGTACAATGATTATTCACAACGTACATAATATGGCACATTATTTAAAATCACTTGGGGGGGGGGGATTTCCAAATAGCAATTTCCCCAGGGCAGTAATCCTTAAAATCTTTACCTGCCATTTAAAACACACAACAGCTATAGAATACAAAACATGTCAAGGTTGTAAGCTTGCTGCCAACTTTGTAGCATGAATGCTACTCTGCCTCCTCTCCTCTCCCTTCCATGGACTGGACTTGTAGTTAGCAGTCTCTGGGGAGTGCGTGAGATCTGAGCTTGTGTAATGAGCGTGTGTTTGGTAGTGTCATTGACGTCACTGAGTGAACAAAGTGGCAATGTTCCAGCAGCCCCAGCCACTCGGTGAGTGGCTGTCCAGGCAGACAGACCGAAGCACAGTGTACAGAGACACAACTCAGAGGAACAAGGTGAGTGGCAGATGTCAATCATTCAATTAGTTATCTATATTGTGAGATGAGATCTTCAACTATATCTACACAAACACCATGACTAACTTTTTTAATGAATCACACTTAAAATACATAATGTTACTGTTATTTGTTTATGACTACTAACCTTGCCGTTCAGAGAATAATGTAACGTTTTTTGTAAACACAATGTTCAAGGTTAAAATTCAAATTAAACAGATAACAAAAAAATTATACCAACAACTTGTGGTTCATTGAATATATTTAAGTTGTCAAAATGCCAGAATTTGATAACATTTCTATATGTTTTTGCAATAAAGATCATTACAATTTTGTACTTTGACATCTATTGAGAAGTTTACAAAAACCACAACATTTGATTTTCACGTTAGAACTGTGTGTGAGATTGATAGTATCGGTGTCATTGCTTTTGGCCAAACCTTCAAACTGCATGTTTTGGTGTACATGTTGCTTTACTTTTTCCATCTTGTACCTCACGCGTATTACACAATTATTGTGATTACCGGTAATATCATGTACTTTTGTTTGGTGATTTCTCTTAAGACTAGAAGACATATGATCAACGAAAGTTTATTAGTGCCTCAGGAAATCAGCGTCGGGATTAGTTTCTGAATGTTGTAACAGCGCTGACTTAATCAGTTGATAATTAGTTTGATCTTGTTCCTTCTGGTACAGCTGATGTTGTTGGTTGATTGCCTGCAGTCTGTGGCACAGTCACAGTCTATGTTGGTGTCCTCTCTCCAAATCTTCCCAGGTTGTCTTCACATGGGGGTACATTCACTGTAGTCGTATCTAGAGTAATGGCCTATTAACCAACGTATATCAACTGGTGATCATTAGTTCCGTAATGGACTGGACATTTGGGCTAAAGACCTACATTTCACCACCATTCTGACGGCCGCCTGCGGGTACTGGGGAAATGTGCAGTATGTCATGCTCCAGGGCATGCCAACATATTGGCTGTAGTCCCTTTTTACACCCTCACCTTACTTCGCTGTAGGATATTTGTCAGGAAGCCAGGGTGCAGTGTTTATTGATATTGCTTGTTTTGGTAAGAGCCGGTTTGAACAGTAAATAGCGACATTAAACGAGCTGGTATCACAAGGCCGACTACTTGGCGTTGTGCGTCTGGTGATTAGCACAGCCTAGCGTCCAGATATGTTAGTTATGAAGTGATACCAACCGACACTGATACCTGCACATGGAAGAAACAGGATAAGTCTGTTCCCACAAGTGACGGACAGTAACAGTTGTTACTGTCATCAGTCCAGACGCAGTACACTGCGTCACAGATGTTGTACCAGCGACTCACTTGAGGTGTCTATTGGTTGCCTAATTAACAAATCTCTATTAAGTATTGTGCTGACTAGTTTATTTTAAGATTATTAATTATTAAGTTCATGACAAGTTACACATGTATTCAAATATATATGTGTGATCTTTTACATATTCTGGCATATAAACACCATGTAGAAATCAGATAACGAAATTTGCCAAGTTTAACAAGGCAGTAGGCGTTCCTTGAACCCAGGTCCTCTTGACCGATAATCGGACATTTTGGTCCAGTATGTACCCTTTACTTGGTTGCAACACTGTCAGAACTTGTTTTTCGTGTTGATGTTATGACAGAAAGTATTGTTTGCGTACGTGCAACATGCCTTCTCTGTTGTGCGTTCTCACAAGTGGAGATAGGACCAGAGATATGCTGTGTCTGACGCAGCGGCTCAACTTGAATCTTCTGTGTGGTTAATTGACTGTGTATCGGACACTTGGATGTCAATGTTTCATGTAGAATAGTATCTGTATTGTGGAATATTGTCAGATATTACTGCAAACCCACAAGTATGTGATGGATCATGTTTGACCACAAGTATGTGACGGATCATGTTTGACCACAAGTATGTGATGGATCATGTTTGACCACAAGTATGTGATGGATCATGTTTGACCACAAGTATGTGATGGATCATGTTTGACCACAAGTATATGATGGATCATGTTTGACCACAAGTGTATGATGGATCATGTTTGACCACAAGTATGTGAAGGATCATGTTTGACCACAAGTATGTGACGGATCATGTTTGACCACAAGTATGTGACGGATCATGTTTGACCACAAGTATATGATGGATCATGTTTGACCACAAGTATGTGATGGATCATGTTTGACCACAAGTATATGATGGATCATGTTTGACCACAAGTGTATGATGGATCATGTTTGACCACAAGTATGTGAAGGATCATGTTTGACCACAAGTATGTGATGGATCATGTTTGACCACAATTATTTGATAGATCATGTTTGACCACAAATATTTGAAGGATCACGTTTGACCACAATTATGTGATAGATCATGTTTGACCACAAGTATGTGATGGATCATGTTTGACCACAAGTATGTGATGGATCATGTTTGACCAAAATTATATGATAGACCATGTTTGACCACAAGTATTTGATGGTTCGTATTTTAACACAATAAGTATATGGTAGATCAAATGTTAACCTTAGCTTTTTGGTGAATCATGTTATTCTACAATAAGAGTATAGTAGATCACATTTTTTCAAAACTTGTACGTTGGATCATGTTTAACCACAAAATGTGTGTGGAGGGCCATGTATAACTTAAATGTGTGGTAGGCCATATATATAACTTAAATGTGTGGTGGGCCATGTATAACTTAAGTGTGTGGAGGGCTATGTATAACTTAAGTGTGTGGTGGGCCATGTATAACTTAAGTGTGTGGTGGGCCATGCATAACTTAAGTGTGTGGTGGGCCATGCATAACTTAAGTGTGTGGTGGGCCATGCATAACTTAAGTGTGTGGTGGGCCATGTATAACTTAAGTGTGTGGTGGGCCATGCATAACTTAAGTGTGTGGTGGGCCATGTATAACTTAAGTGTGTGGTGGGCCATGTATAACTTAACTGTGTGGTGGGCCATGCATAACTTAAGTGTGCGGTGGGCCATGCATAACTTAAGTGTGCGGTGGGCCATGCATAACTTAAGTGTGCGGTGGGCCATGTATAACTTAAGTGTGCGGTGGGCCATGTATAACTTAAGTGTGCGGTGGGCCATGCATAACTTAAGTGTGTGGTGGGCCATGCATAACTTAAGTGTGTGGTGGGCCATGCATAACTTAAGTGTGTGGTGGGCCATGCATAACTTAAGTGTGTGGTGGGCCATGCATAACTTAAGTGTGTGGTGGGCCATGTATAACTTAAGTGTGTGGTGGGCCATGTATAACTTAAGTGTGTGGTGGGTCATGCATAACTTAAGTGTGTGGTGGGCCATGTATAACTTAAGTGTGTGGTGGGTCATGCATAACTTAAGTGTGTGGTGGGCCATGTATAACTTAAGTGTGTGGTGGGCCATGTATAACTTAAGTGTGTGGTGGGCCATGTATAACTTAAGTGTGTGGTGGGCCAAGCATAACTTAAGTGTGTGGTGGGCCATGTATAACTTAAGTGTGTGGTGGGCCATGTATAACTTAAGTGTGTGGTGGGCCATGTATAACTTAAGTGTGTGGTGGGCCATGCATAACTTAAGTGTGTGGTGGGCCATGCATAACTTAAGTGTGTGGTGGGCCATGCATAACTTAAGTGTGTGGTGGGCCATGTACAACTTAAGTGTGTGGTGGGCCATGTATAACTTAAGTGTGTGGTGGGCCATGCATAACTTAAGTGTGTGGTGGGCCATGTATAACTTAAGTGTGTGGTGGGCCATGCATAACTTAAGTGTGTGGTGGGCCATGCATAACTTAAGTGTGTGGTGGGCCATGTATAACTTAAGTGTGTGGTGGTTTTTGATCACAAGAAATGTGTTGTAGCAGTACATCTTCCCAAACCTGGAATTCTCCACAACTTGGCTAAGGTATGCTTTTATGTTTTCAAAACGTTCATGTGGATTCCGTGTTCTTGCTGGTTAAAGATACAATTACACAGACAGAGGATGGGCAAAGATAATGTAATATGTTTATGGTTTTAATAGCTAAATTATAAATGTAATTGACAAAATATTCCAAAGCTCGGTCTTTAATTGTGTTTTTCTCCTCATAATGTCATTGAGTTACTTGAGAGAACAGTGTAAATGACATTGCCCCTCACTGGTCTAACTCCGCAGTCTACAAAATCTTAATGGATTATCGCCCGACTGAATTAGCGGTGCCGTCTGTTGACATCCCTAGCGCAGACATGCCGACACACAAACACACCGACGCACAGACGCGCAGACGTACCGACACACAGACATACCGACACACAAAACACAGACGTGCCGACACACAGACACTGCCGGTAACTGGTATGTAATCTAGTCCAGTGTCATTTGTGATCTAGTCACTCCATCTCCTGAGAGGGAACCACTGTCCCCCTGTCCCACTGTTATTTCTAGACTTGTCTTCTTCTGCAGCCCTTTATCTGCCACCTGTCAATGTGTCATTGATCAAGGGTCACCAGATCCAGACAGTTTCTCCATTTAGATCGCTATCAAATGATGGTCCTATGGGGAAAGCGGACACTGATGGTGAGATCTCATGTTGGCTGTCCTTCTTTACATTCACACACAGGACTTCCCCGTAGTTCCAGTTGACCATGTAGACTTTGAACATGTTGATTCCTTTTGCATGAGGTCCAGAAGACACTAGGCCTTCAAGGCTCTCTCTCTCTTGGCTTACGGCAAACTAGCCCAAACCACCAGTCTGCTGTGTTTGGTGACTTCTGTGATGGATCCTGGAGTGAATGTATCCTTTCACTTACAGTTGTTTTGCGTCCTGTATTCACTTGTAAGTCATAACATGCACGTCATGTTTGAGTTTATTTTTTAAATGGCGAGTTGCAATCATTTGTTGCACTCTCTCCTTTCCCTCAAGGTCGCTGTGAAATCATCTAGTTTTGTCACAACATGTTTCTTCATACAGAACATGAAATGTTTAAACTAGACTACCATGTTGGTGAAAGGACAGCAGTAAACATCGGTGCACACGTCGCGAGTTTAAAAACAAATTCTGCCAGGACAAATTATTTTGAATTGTCTTATTTTTGTTCTCTGCCAGCGTGAACTGGTCCATTGTTGTCACGTCTCATTTGCATTGTTTCTATTATGTCCGTTATTTGAGTGGCACCAGTCGTGCAGTCAAGAATTCCCCCGTCTAATTGACCATTAAGCCTTTCAGCTGCTGGTACTCAATCCAACAGAGTGGTCATCTATATTTCATAGGTCATTTATTCTTTGTTTCATCACGTTTTGTTTTCTAGTGTAAAAGGTTGATTCAGTAAGTGGCGAGGAATAAAAGCAAATGGAATGGATGAGTCAACAACATAGTACAATAGACTTGGGCTGCTTCTGAGACAATATACTTGTCTTGTGTGGGGCAGTAAGAGAAATAATGGTATATATTAAATATAATATCTAGAAGATGGAAGCATTGTCAGAGCTCCTCAGCTCATGTTCAATGTCACGGAAAATATGTTATGAATACGAATACATTTATTTCAGGCAAAAAAAACATATGTAATTGGTACTTATAAATAAAAAATATACATAGCTTTTTTTAAGTAGATAAGTTAGACACATAAATAAAAATAAAAAATCAGGAATAAGTTAAATAAAGTTAATAAGTAAGTATTAAAAGATTATAAAAAAAATTATTCAATAAATATGTAAAACATGATATAAAATCACTGTTTCACACTATACAGAGATTCGGCCCAGCTGGACCACATTGGCCCATTAACAATGTGTGTACATTGATACATACACTTTATTAGATCATTGTTAATATTGAGAATCTGTTTTCTAAAACCATAAACATTCTTATACAATATGGTGTCAAAAGTATCAATAACATTATTAACAAACTTGCTATTCGCACTGTATCCTAGCATCCGCATATTGTTGTAGGCAACTTTAAGTTTTAAATAAGTGCTCTTGTTAAAATTTATCCAGAGTTGGGAACAATAAATTGTACAACAATATTCATGAAACAGATTTAGTTTAACACGGAACAGTAGTGAAATTTACGGATAATGCTATTAGACCTGGCATAAAAGCTACGCAGATGTCAACATAACTTCATCATCCTTCAGGTCATTGCCTATCATTACTCCTAAATATTTCGTCTTTTTAACAAATACAAATTTGTTACTGTTCTTATAAATATCTGGGCATTTCAGATGAAAGCCTCGTGGTTTTGATGACCATACATATCGACTTTATAGGATTATAGTCAATATAATTTTCAACACGAAAAAATTTGCACAAATATTCAGCAAAGCCTGAAGACCACTGGTACTAGGCGCAATAACACATACATCGTCTGCATGAAACATATGATTAGTAGAGCAGTTGTGTATGAGACAACCTGTACATGTATTATTTAACACACTGCTTAAAGCCATTGATGTATACAGTAAATAGGTAGGGAGACAAAATCCCACCTTGTCGAACACCATTACATATATTAAGAAAGTCACAGATTGTGGAACCCCATTTAATACAAAACATTTGGGTTCTGTACCATTATAACAAGGTTCGCATGAGTATGACAGGCACACCTCGATTAAGCAATGTTCTAAAGAGTGTCCAGTGGTCCACTTTATCAAATGCTTTAGATGCGTCTAAAAAGCCTGTATACACACGACTGTTGGAGCTTCTATAATATTGAATAAAAAAAATTTAAATGCATAAATACAATGATCAGTGGAATGTCCCTTCTTGAATCCAAACTGATTGTCAGTTGTGTCCAGATACGATTCCATAAGGTCAAGCTGTATAATTTCAAAGATCTTAGAAGCAACTGTGATGACCGCTATAGGTCTGTAGTTATTAACATCACTTGTGTCACCAGACTTGTTTTTGACCAAGGGGATACTAATAGTATCAGGTAGATGTCCATGTGAGGTAGACTAGTATAAAAAATTGACAGTAGTATAGTTATGCACCTATCTGCATGTATAAAATGTTCTGCAGATAGCCCATCGTTGCCATATGCTTTGCCAGACTTAAATTTATCGATAGCATTTTGCACCGTGCAACATGTTATGTGTATGTCATTGTGGTTATACAAATTTCCAGTATTTTTTACACACAACTGCATATTTTCATCAATAGTGACATTGTTTAGAAAAGATTCAAAATGCATTTTCCACATGGCAGCTATGGAGGTAGGATCGTTAGCACCATTAACAGGTGAAGCACGAGGTATACCTTTCGTGTACGATTTTGATACGTTTTTTAAAAAACTAACTATCTTTGGTATGCTTGGAATTAGCCATAGCATCTGCTCGAGCCATTTCTTCATATTGTTGACACTGTTTAACCAGATGTTTGAAATGTAACCTTGTTTTCCGCATTAGTTCACAAATTGTGCCATGCTTGGGTTTTCCCATGTCACGCCACAAAATACAACAATGTCTGGCTTCAGTGTGTGCCTCCTTTCAACTTTGTAGTTAATTATTGCCCTGAAATGTCAACTTAAGACACCTTTCAACATCCTGTCTACAACCGGTTCCCACAATTATTGCCATTCCCACAGAACTCTGTACTTTATACCCACAGATGGCACCACTAAAACATTAACGCTGCGAGACAATAAAAAGAGAACTTACTGCGTAACTCATGTAGGTATCTGGACCACTGCCCACTATCTATCCACCAAGAGCTGTTGGCGCCGCCAGAATTGGCAACTCTCAAAAGAGAAAACATTCTGTCAATAGATGGCATAATACAAGCTTTGTTGAGATAAAGGTAATCACACACCCCCCACCCCGAGCCCAGCCAGGAACCTCTCACGCCATTAGCTGTTGTTCCTGCGTTATTCGTCCTCCGACCATTAGTTTGGTTAGTGCCTTCATGTGGACGTGGCATCTGTAGACTTCAGTGAGTAGTCCTACAGCCAGTCAGACCATGGCAGTTTACACTAGCAGCTACCAGGGCCCTGGCTCAATGGAGGCACCATCTGTGCTCTCTCACCCCACTTAGGGTAAGTCAGAACTCACAAGACTTGTTGATAAAGAGTGCAGGAAGGACAGTTTTTTCTTGTCTGAAATATGTAGAATAGACTTGTACTGTAACAATAGACTTTTACAAAATTAACATATACCCTGCCATCCTCCACTCACCCCCCTTCCACCCCGAGTCTTGGGTGTGCCCCAGGGTGCTGTGCAGGTGGGAAAGGATTCGGGAGGTTGTGATATGTTTACAAGTGCTACTGTGACAGAATGTGCCAGTGTTTAATGTAATTGTGTGTTGTACTTTCTGTTGGTTAAGTATTGTAACAACTTCTTTGCTGGTGGATAGATTTGTATCACAAAAATTACTTTAATATAGATAGATAGATACATTTTATTTCAGATCAATTATGTACATAATAATACAGTTTATACATTATTATAAGTATACATCTATGGAGACCTGCACTAAGAGCTACAAGATCGCTGACGTGCAGGCCACCATGACAAATATATAATAAATATGTCTGTATAAATATAACTTACTGATGTTATAACCACACACAAAAATAGTCACTGTAAATTAATTGAAGTACAAGAAGACTAGTAAACAAGTAATACCATCATTTATAAATATTGATATTAATAATTATCACTACTGTCTCTAAACCCACTGACATAATTATTGTCAGTTAGTGTTAACTAAAACAAAACTAGCCTAACCTACATTAATAGTGTGTACATAATTGGATATTGCATTGTTTCTGTATTATTAAAGAGTGTGGTTGATACCTGCCAAGGGCTGAGGAGTTGATCACTTTGGAAGACAGGAATCATCTTAAAGTGTGAGGGCACTGTATGAACCGGTGTTTTAGACATTAACAAGAAAATGTGTTTAATTAGAACTGTGTCATTGTCAATTACGGGTCAACACTTCTCATTTCTTCACATTGTTGATTGTTTAACATCAGTCCATGGTACAACAGGCTGTGTTGGTGAACTAACATAAAGGTACAACAGGCTGTGTTGGTGAACTAACATAAAGGTACAACAGGCTGTGTTGGGGAACTAACGTAAAGGTACAACAGGCTGTGTTGGTGAACTAACATAAAGGTACAACAGGCTGTGTTGGGGAACTAACATAAAGGTACAACAGGCTGTGTTGGGGAACTAACATAAAGGTACAACAGGCTGTGTTGGTGAACTAACATAAAGATACAACAGGCTGTGTTGGGGAACTAACATAAAGGTACAACAGGCTGTGTTGGGGAACTAACATAAAGGTACAACAGGCTGTGTTGGTGAACTAACATAAAGGTACAACAGGCTGTGTTGGTGAACTAACATAAAGGTACAACAGGCTGTGTTGGGGAACTAACATAAAGGAACAACAGGCTGTGTTGGGGAACTAACATAAAGGTACAACAGGCTGTGTTGGTGAACTAACGTAAAGGAACAACAGGCTGTGTTGGGGAACTAACATAAAGGTACAACAGGCTGTGTTGGTGAACTAACATAAAGGTACAACAGGCTGTGTTGGTGAACTAACATAAAGGTACAACAGGCTGTGTTGGGGAACTAACATAAAGGTACAACAGGCTGTGTTGGTGAACTAACATAAAGGTACAACAGGCTGTGTTGGGGAACTAACATAAAGGTACAACAGGCTGTGTTGGAGAACTAACATAAAGGTACAAGCGGACAGAACTAAGGTGATCTGTAGAAACATCCAACATCAGCGAGATTAATCATGTTAGTATCAGCAACTAGCAGCAGTCACTTCGTAGACAAATGTCCACGTCTGTATGTAGTGACTGTCACTCGGTCGTATTTAAATTCGTGATAATACGTGGTTTTAGCAACCACATTTCCCAGAGTTTCTTGCAGTTTATGTAACATCTGAGACTACACTTTGCCTATTGTTATCCGCCCAATTCCCAACTTGGGAAAGTGCAAGTTTTGTCAGGTTGCTATGGTTCTGTTAAATGCAGCTGCTGACAATTTCTTTTGGCTATTTTTGTAATATTTCCATCACCGCCGTAATAAATCTAATTCTACTTGGGTAGTGGTGGCTAATGGAATCAATACAAGACACGCTTCCCAGAACTGTGGCCAACAAAACACGATACAAACATGGTGCAGCTTGTAACCAGACTCCCAGTCAACTAATCATAATACCCGTGGGAAATTATGCTAATCTAGGAAAAAATATCTTCATTACTCACAGCTGGTTGGCTTTTAATCTGGGTGAGTTTTTTACATTCATTTCAGTTGTTTCAATTGTCAGAGGATTAGTGGATACCTGCACTTGTCTTTACTCGTGAGGCTGCTGGTTTGAAAGGATGTTTTCTCATTAATAATTAGTTTATTCTGTTGAAAAAAAGTGTAGTTTTTGTGTATGTGATATATTGCCCCTTGAGAGATCATGTGGAACCTGATGAGATCATCTAATGAATAGGGGAAGCCAATGAATAGTGGTAGTGACATTTGATTAGATGGTGATGATGACGTCAGATTAGGTGGTGGTCACACAGCTGATATATGTCATTAATAATGGGCAACCCTTGTCGGGTTTCTAACTTCGCATGCAAGGGAAAAGTACCAAAACAGGTGTGTAATTTTAAATGAATACTTTGCTAAAATAGCAATACGGTGGCCACAAGAAATCAATAGTACTGACCTAGACCTCCTCATGGAGTCGTCTGGAGATCACTCCTCAATTGTCTCAGGTAGGAAGGAGAAAGGTCTCCCAGTGCATCGCCAATTGGTAGATGAGAGTGGACAGGCCAATGGGCCAATTGGTAGATGAGAGTGGACAGGCCAATGGGCCAATTGGTAGATGAGAGTGGACAGGCCAATGGACATAGAAAGAGACAAGTGGAGTTAGTGGTAGTGGTAGTTGTAGTAGTAGTAGTTGTTGCAGTAGTAGTGGCAGTGGTAGTGGTAGTAGTAGTTGTTGTAGTAGTAGTAATTGTTGTAGTAGTAGTAGTGGTAGTAGTAGTAGTTGTTGTAGTAGTAGTGGTAGTGGTGGTAGCAGTAGTAGTAGTAGTGATAGTAGTGGTAGTAGTAGTTGTAGTAGTTGTTGTAGTAGTAGTAGTTGTAGTAGTAGTGCTAGTAGTAGTGGTAGTAGTAGTAGTGGTGGTAGTAGTAGTGGTAGTAGTGGTAGTAGTAGTGGTAGTAGTAGTAGTAGTGGTAGTAGTAGTAGTGGTAGTATTAATAGTAGTGGTAGTGGTTGTAGTGGTGGTGGTGGTAGTAGTAGTAGTGGTAGTAGTAGTAGTGGTAGTAGTAGTAGTGGTTGTAGTAGTGGTGGTAGTAGTGGTGGTAGTAGTGGTAGTAGTAGTAGTGGTAGTAGTAGTGGTGGTAGTAGTGGTAGTAGTAGTAGTGGTAGTAGTAGTGGTGGTAGTAGTGGTAGTAGTAGTAGTGGTAGTAGTAGTGGTGGTAGTAGTAGTGGTGGTAGTAGTGATAGTAGTAGTAGTGGTAGTAGTAGTGGTGGTAGTAGTGGTAGTAGTGGTAGTAGTAGTGGTGGTAGTAGTGGTAGTAGTAGTAGTGGTAGTAGTAGTGGTGGTAGTAGTAGTGGTGGTAGTAGTGATAGTAGTAGTAGTGGTAGTAGTAGTGGTGGTAGTAGTGGTAGTAGTAGTAGTGGTAGTAGTAGTGGTGGTAGTAGTAGTGGTGGTAGTAGTAGTAGTAGTAGTAATAGTAGTGGTGGTAGTAGTGGTAGTAGTGGTAGTAGTAGTGGTAGTGGTTGTAGTAGTAGTAGTGGTAGTAGTAGTGGTGGTAGTAGTGGTAGTAGTAGTAGTGGTAGTAGTAGTGGTGGTAGTAGTAGTGGTGGTAGTGGTAGTAGTAGTAGTAGTAGTGGTGGTAGTAGTGGTAGTAGTAGTAGTGGTAGTAGTAGTGGTAGTAGTGGTTGTAGTGGTGGTGGTGGTAGTAGTAGTAGTGGTAGTAGTAGTAGTGGTAGTAGTAGTAGTGGTAGTAGTAGTGGTGGTAGTAGTGGTAGTAGTAGTAGTGGTAGTAGTAGTGGTGGTAGTAGTGGTAGTAGTAGTAGTGGTAGTAGTAGTGGTGGTGGTAGTAGTGGTAGTAGTAGTAGTGGTAGTAGTAGTAGTGGTAGTAGTAGTGGTGGTAGTAGTGGTAGTAGTAGTAGTGGTAGTAGTAGTGGTGGTAGTAGTAGTGGTGGTAGTAGTGGTAGTAATAGTGGTTGTAGTGGTGGTGGTAGTAGTAGTGGTGGTAGTAGTGGTAGTAGTAGTAGTGGTAGTAGTAGTGGTGGTAGTAGTGGTAGTAGTAGTAGTGGTAGTAGTAGTGGTGGTAGTAGTAGTGGTGGTAGTAGTGGTGGTAGTAGTGGTAGTAATAGTGGTAGTAGTAGTGGTGGTAGTAGTAGTGGTGGTAGTAGTGGTAGTAATAGTGGTTGTAGTGGTGGTGGTAGTAGTAGTGGTGGTAGTAGTAGTGGTTGTAGTGGTGGTGGTGGTAGTAGTAGTAGTGGTAGTAGTAGTAGTGGTAGTAGTAGTAGTGGTAGTAGTAGTGGTGGTAGTAGTAGTGGTTGTAGTGGTGGTGGTGGTAGTAGTAGTAGTGGTAGTAGTAGTAGTGGTAGTAGTAGTAGTGGTAGTAGTAGTGGTGGTAGTAGTGGTAGTAGTAGTGGTAGTAGTAGTGGTGGTAGTAGTAGTAGTGGTAGTAGTAGTGGTGGTAGTAGTAGTGGTGGTAGTAGTGGTAGTAATAGTGGTAGTAGTAGTGGTGGTAGTAGTGGTAGTAATAGTGGTTGTAGTGGTGGTGGTAGTAGTAGTGGTGGTAGTAGTGGTAGTAGTAGTAGTGGTAGTAGTAGTGGTGGTAGTAGTGGTAGTAGTAGTAGTGGTAGTAGTAGTGGTGGTAGTAGTAGTGGTGGTAGTAGTGGTAGTAATAGTGGTAGTAGTAGTGGTGGTAGTAGTAGTGGTGGTAGTAGTGGTAGTAGTAGTGGTGGTAGTAGTAGTGGTGGTAGTAGTGGTAGTAATAGTGGTAGTAGTAGTGGTGGTAGTAGTAGTGGTGGTAGTAGTGGTAGTAATAGTGGTTGTAGTGGTGGTGGTAGTAGTAGTGGTGGTAGTAGTGGTAGTAATAGTGGTAGTAGTAGTGGTGGTAGTAGTAGTGGTGGTAGTAGTGGTAGTAATAGTGGTAGTAGTAGTGGTGGTAGTAGTAGTGGTGGTAGTAGTGGTAGTAATAGTGGTAGTAGTAGTAGTGGTAGTAGTAGTGGTGGTAGTAGTGGTAGTAATAGTGGTTGTAGTGGTGGTGGTAGTAGTAGTGGTGGTAGTAATAGTGGTTGTAGTGGTGGTGGTAGTAGTAGTGGTGGTAGTAGTGGTAGTAATAGTGGTAGTAGTAGTGGTGGTAGTAGTAGTGTTGGTAGTAGTGGTAGTAATAGTGGTAGTAGTAGTGGTGGTAGTAGTAGTGGTGGTAGTAGTGGTAGTAATAGTGGTAGTAGTAGTAGTGGTAGTAGTGGTAGTAAAAGCTTTATTTAATGATGATGACCATGTCATGTTATATCATGATTTTTAATGGGCCATCTCACACTGCATTCTTACATCAACATCAACAGCGTCTCAAAGGAGATGTCCCAAAGTTAGCATATTAATATATCAACTGTACACACATTGTATATACAGTGTGTATACATTGTATATACAGTGTGTATACATTGTATATACAGTGTATATACATTGTATATATACACTGTATATGCATTGTATATAGCATTACCAGTCCAGTTTTTATTGTCACTTCCAACCAACCAGCATTACTTATATATACACCACCGTATTATAAAACCAACTCTCTGGTCGTTTCTGTCGGTTATTTACATTTTTGGATTGATGGAGACTTCTGTGCCGCAGTTGATTAATATATTACTGCCTCATGTGGAATCGGTGATGAATAGTCGTATCAAGTTTATGCCGCTCCAGAATAAAATAAACTGACTCGGGCCAAAGTGTGATCAGGTGATCAGGTGATCAGTGTCCATCCACCTGTGGGTAGTGTTGTTGTCTGCTGCGATTTCTCATAATTGGTTGGTTGAAATGAGAGACGATTTTAGAACAGGGTTACATCATGTTTTCCTTCCTTATTCACGAATGTGTGCATCTTGCATTTATTTATTTAATTTGAATGTTCTTATATACTACATATTATATAATAAATGATGTAATATGAATGTATTATAATGTATATATATGTATATATATTGTGGGTACTCATAAGGACAAATAAGGTCAAACTAACTTATCCTTATATCAGATTTCCTTATATCTGTGGGAACATAAAACAGAGCTGGTCAGAATGGCTATTTCAATGTTTCTCCTTTTAATTAAGTATGTGTTTTTATATATCAGAAGTCCTTATAGCTAGTGCCCACTGTACAATTTTATATGTAAATATATACAATGTATACATTTTATTTTGATCGATGCTTACCCATTATTCATATGACAGTTTTGTTTTAGGCAAAACAGTTTTGCTAAGTTTGTTGTATCAAATTACAAACAGTTTGTTTATTAAAAAAATACCATTGTTACCAAACTGTACAAAACAGATTTGCCTGTCCAGCAACGCATTACCTACAAAATAGCAGAACTTACATATAAGGCATTAAATGCTAAACTATCGCCACCATATATGCAGTCACTTGTGTCAGCTTATAAACCAGCCAGACATCTTCGTTCTGCTGAGGGTAATAATCTTGTTGTTGCGAGAGCCCGAACCAAAGCTGGTGAATGCGCATTCGTTCATGCTGCCGCTACAATATGGAATGATCTACCAACTACTGTTACTTCCAAAACCTCCCTGCAATCCTTCAAGGCAGCCTTAAAAATTTACCTTTTCATTACAGCGTACACTGCTTGAAAGACCACAGACAATTTTTTATTCTAAGTTATTCATATTTTTATCTTGATCTTCTTAACAGCTGAAAGAACATTTGAACTACTTACTTTACCATGAGAATTGTTTTCTTTTTAATCTATTGATGTTTACACAGCATTACTAATACTATCTTAATTTGTTTATTTTTATATTTACATTTGTTTAATTTTTACTATTTATATTTTAGTTTTAAGTAAAGCGCTATGAACGCTATGGATATGGCGCTATATAAAATAAAGATTATTATATTATTATTCTTCCTCAGAGCTTCTCACAAGGAAAGGGTAAAGATTGACTGAAATATCAGAACTAGGTTTGGATGACTTAGTTGCTGTCAGGAAAGATTCCTTTGAACCGCCTCTTTCCATCTCCGACCTTCCTATCATCTGCCCTCCCACATCTCAGCCCTGACAGTAGCTTCCCTACTGCTTCACGGGAGGAGGAAGTGCCAATGGGTACAGGTATGAAGGGATCTGTCAGTCGGGTGTCATTTCACCTTCCCTTTCTCAGGGTTCTCTCAATACATGAAGGGGACATATCATTATTTACTTCTGCCTTCACGAGATATGAATAAAGTGCCAGTGACTTTGACATGGTAGCCCTAGGATTTGTTGCACCCTGAAAAAATAATTATAATTTTTTAAAAAGGAAACGTGTATTTAGTTAGGTTTTTGTAATTGTTAGTTATTTGTTGACACATTATATATCGATACATTTGAGAACTACAATCAGATGTTTTCATTGACTGCATGTGGGTCAGTCATTGGTGGAAGCATTCCCTGAAAAATAAACAAAATCTTCTTGTTTCTACCAACATTTGACGGGAACGTCTCCTGTGTTGATTTTCTCAAAAAAAATTAAATGATTTGACGAAAATTTGACAGTAGGCCAATGATATGAGATGCAACAACTTGTGTCATTGGGATAAGATATCAATTGTTATTTTACGTGCAGATCTAAAAAATAACAAAAAGAAGCAATGACATGTCGAAACAAGACAGGTGAAAAGATCAGACTGAGGAGGGATTTTAAATAAATAGCTCACTTGAATGGATTTGTGTCTTGGACTGTGAACTTTGACATTGTTCTGTATCTCAAGGAAGATAAAATAAACTGCTCCTTGACAGATAAAACTACTTTCTAAAACTTGAATAAATTAGGAAAGTACTGTACTTTGTCCTATATCTAATTATTTTCTTGAGTCGCCTGGCCAGAGCAGGTAAATTAGCAGTTAACATGACAACGTTTTGTGGGACAGATGTAAGAAAAGTCGGCCACTACATTTCCCAGAGGCCACTCACTCAACTGCACCAATTTGTTTGACTTCTGTAACGGGACAAGACAAAGTGTATGAATGCGTACAACTGACATTTGCTCTGCGACTGAATCCTTCTGGGATGCCAGTGATGTACTCATACTGTAATTTCCCAATTTTCCTCTGTCTCTGATGCCCGCATGCTGTAATAGCTTCATAAGTTTACTAGGCTTGTCATTTCCTAAGCAAATTAACTTCCAAGTTATTGCCATCCCTTTGGCAAACCATGAAGTAACATTTGCGTGATACAAATGGCTGGCTATTAGTGGAAATGGGTTTGCGTCGGCAAGATTAGGCAACATTCTTGTAGGCTGATTGCACAATTTAGACACGACTGAAGATATGCATGGTTAATTGGATTTATTACTGGTGCACGTTATTTGTGCATCGAATGAGTCTGGTAGGATTAGACCTGCTGTCCGACTCGCTCAAACCTTGCTCACCTTAGTGGTTCTTTGGTGCAGTTATTACGAGATTTCTTCAAATATTTATGAGTTATTAACTTACTGAAAATAGCCTAGAAAAACAAACAGAATATTCAACATTGATGAATACATGACTGGAGATTGATTTCACGTCTGTAGCAGTATATTGTAACTGTTTGTCAGTGATCATTACAATCTTCTTATTTGATGTAACTATATTGTAAAAAAGTTTTAGGTAGTATTGATCTAGTTACTTTATAGGTATTAGTAATTTAATTCACATGAAACAATGCATGCAAGTTTACAGTGGAATCTGCTTAATGATTAAGGCGTGAGTGATTTGATTACATTAAGCAGATGGTTTAGTTAAATGGCATATTTGAATACAGCAAGAATCGGGTAGGATTCCATCACAACCAATATATTTGAAAACATGGTTTAATGGACATATGCTATATTTTATATCAACGATTAGACAATTAAACCTGATTAATGATAAAACAATACTGCTTGATATGTTTGTGACAGCTGTCAATCATATGTGGTTAGTTAGAGCCAATTAGCACTGAGCTAACTACATGAGTGATGACTGGACAGCTGCTCACTGTGTACCATTACACATGATTGATCTCACAGCAGTGGTCAGTCAGTCTCACTGACCACTGGTCATAACAGGCTATATAACTAAACTTCTAGCAAGGGTTGTTGTCCATGCTCAGACTGCAGTGATGCCACAACCAGTGGATGCAAGTTGTAGTGGACACAGTTTGTAGTGGACACTGGTCAGGTAGAACAAGTGCATAACTTGGATACAGGTAAACAACACGAGAGTGTGTATAGTTATCTGGGGGTGTATTATTTGGGCTATTGCCCGATCTGAGGATGTATTTCCACATTAACCTGGTTTGTATTATGTCAGTTTGATGTACATGGTGTATGTATTACATGGGGTGTGTATTACATAGGGTGTATATTACATGGGGTGTGTATTACATGGTGTATGTATTACATGGGGTGTGTATTACATGGGGTGTATATTACATGGAGTGTGTATTACATAGGGTGAATGTGACATGGGGTGTATATTACATGGGGTGTTTATTACACTGGGTATGTATAACATGGCATGTGCAGGGGTACGGCGTGCAAAATGGGCCCCTTAAGCGAGATTTGTCATCAAATTTACATTTTTCATTCTAATAAATTATTCTAAACGGAATCATCTTCTCTACTTATCTGACTATGTCTGTGCTAAAAATTTAGCATATTTCTTTTTGAAATTACTGTAACTACGGGATGTTTCAGAACACCACCCGATTTTTTTGACTTACTAAAAGGTGTGCCCAAAACAGGCCCCTGCCTGCACATCCATTTGTATTATTTAGCCATCATCATTTATTTTGCAAACACATTGTGCATATTCGGACCCTGGCCAGTCATGGTGTGCCCACCCTTATAAAAAATACCATGATATATGAAGATATATAATTCTATATTATGGTATATCATGGGTGTAACATGGTATATCATGATATATCATGCTATACCCCTGCCAAAACATCATGACATTTATCATGGCTTAAACCATGGTATACCATAATATTTTCCCCTGCCAAAACACCATGATATTTATTATGGTTTCCATGGTTTTTTCATAAGGGCTTGGTGCATATTATTCACATTTTATCCTTTCTTCCCCATCCTTACTCTCCAAAAACAGTTGGTGCATTATTGTTTCTGCATCCAGTTGTCTCTCTTGTTTTCAAAGCTATGATACATCGCAGTGGCATGATGAACAATCTCTTCCTTCCCCGTGTAGTTCCACTCGTGTTGGTTTGAGGCTCCTTCCGCATTGTACAATTTTTTTTACATTTAGTTCTCATTCGAAGTTGATGTTTGTATGGCCGGAGTGTGGTGATGCCTGTCTATTCTCAGTTACTCGACTTTCGCTCTCTTGAAAGTGGGCCCATTTTGTACGCCGTTCCCCTGTTACATGGTGTGTATATAACATGGGGTGTCTATTAAATGGGGTGTATATAATGATGCAGTCCCCCCTCCCTGGCATCCAAATCCACCTAGTAATAAGCTGTGACAAAGTTAGTTGCTGAATAAGTTTTTAAGTATTCATTCGAGTATGGCTGAATACTTGCGGGGAAGTGACGCAGATAATTGATTGAACTGGTGAGTGAGGGTAAGTAGACATTACACTTACTGCCCAGTGCGCAGTTGGGCCAGTGCCCAGTGTAGCTGCCATGTGACTATCAAGACTGTCCGAGTCACTACATGTAGTAAACACTCCTGGCCCCGGGCTAACTCTGCTGCATGTCATATCTGACACGTCCGGGAATGTGTGTATGTGTGTAGCAGGCACACGATGTGTGCCCTGTACTGTGAAGTACAAAACCACTCAGAGACTGGGTTAATTAGTTCATGGGCAGCGTTAGTCCCATATTGAACTTACACTCAGTGCATTGTATATTGTATTAGCCAGATGCTGATGTCACTCAAAAGTATCTGTACCATTGAACCATGTGTAACAGTGTCAGTGGCTAGTGTCTTCTCTCAAAGGTATATGTACCATTGAACTGTGTGTAACAGTGTCAGTGTCTAGTTTCTTCTCTCAAAGGTATATGTGCCATTGAACCATGTGTAACAGTGTCAGTGGCTAGTGTCTTCTCTCAAAGGTATATGTACCATTGAACTGTGTGTAACAGTGTCAGTGGCTAGTGTCTTCTCTCAAAGGTATATGTACCATTGAACTGTGTGTAACAGTGTCAGTGGCTAGTGTCTTCTCTCAAAGGTATATGTACCATTGAACTGTGTGTAACAGTGTCAGTGGCTAGTGTCTTCTCTCAAAGGTATATGTACCATTGAACTGTGTGTAACAGTGTCAGTGGCTAGTGTCTTCTCTCAAAGGTATATGTACCATTGAACCATGTGTAACAGTGTCAGTTGCTAGTGTCTTCTCTCAAAGGTATATGTACCATTGAACCATGTGTCACAGTGTCAGTGGCTAGTGTCTTCTCTCAAAGGTATATGTACCATTGAACTGTGTGTAACAGTGTCAGTTGCTAGTGTCTTCTCAAAGGTATCTGTACCATTGAATTCTTTGTAACAGTGTCAGTGTCTAGTTTCTTCTCTCAAAGGTATCTGTACCATTGAACCGTGTGTAACAGTGTCAGTTGCTAGTGTCTTCTCTCAAAGGTATCTGTACCATTGAACCGTGTGTAACAGTGTCAGTTGCTAGTGTCTTCTCTCAAAGGTATCTGTACCATTGAACCGTGTGTAACAGTGTCAGTTGCTAGTGTCTCTTCTCTCAAAGGTATCTGTACCATTGAACCATGTGTAACAGTTGCACGTGTCTGTGGAGAGAACTCATCCCTAGATCACTGTGAGGTCACTGTGAGGTCACTGTGAGGTCACTGTGAGGTCACTGCGTGGTCACTGTGAGGTCACTGCGTGGTCTAGCTGTGGACATTCACACTCAGACAGTTGAATGTCAGATGTAAGAGTAATCACAGAAGTGTGGATGCGATGTGAATATTGTAGTAGACAGAAATTGACGTCATTGTTGCTGCTGCAGTCGTTTGTCGGTGATAGGTCACTGAACCCATTCAATAGGAGTTTCCGGGATGACACAAATAGACCGAGTGTAACTAATATAGTGTCATTTTTTTATTTACAATCTCACCATGTCTAGCGACTGTTTTATGAAAATAACTGAAAGCTGCCGAAACAAAATGGTAGAAAAAAGGAAATTTGACATAAAATATGACACAAATATTTAAACCAACCCATGGGGTGAACGTCTTGACGCATTACAGTCTGTTTATTTTGACAAGTAATATGCACATCAGTGAGAGGAATGCTTTTGTTGCTGGTAATACATTTTTACCCACTCATTGTATACAGTATTCACGGATAGTTTGACTCACATGGAAGGAAGTGGGTGAGGACATTGAACTCTGAGTGCACAGTGGGCATCTTTTTATTCCATCGGCTTCATTTCACAAAAGTACGCGTGAAACCCCAAAATACTTTTCCCCTCGGGGATGTTTCCTACCTGGCTGGAAGTAGCACCTGGTCTCGGGTCAGTCACCTGTTGGTTCAAGGGCAGTCTGGGAGTTGTGTTTTTCAGCCTTATCACTGAGATTGGGCAAATTAACAGATTGTGAGTTCTGCAGACTCAGATAGCACAAGCAACAAGAAGCACAGCATTAGCTCCAATAGAAAATAAACCGTTGCTATCATTCCCTGGAAAGGCAGCAGTCTGGTCCTACAAATACTACAGTTTGTTTCCATTACCCAATATAATTATGATAATTTCTCATGATTTCTTCAATAATTTGAGGTCTTAAAAATATTTTGGTCATATGTGTGCTATATTTCCTTTCTCTGAAATGATGTATATATATATTTTTTTTTTTCTATCACTATATGCACAAGGCAAGTTAATAATTCCAGCAAATGCTAAAGGGTGTCAAAGTGAGTCGGAAAGCACAGTGATGCTTGATATAGCATACATTCCAACATCTATCAATGTAAAAGCGAGAGCCATCTTCCTTCATTTGCAATTATTTTGAAATCACTTTTATAAATTGAGACCAGACAACGGTCATGTACATGTCTCGAACAGCCCCGAATGCAATGCATAGATCGAGAAAGATTTCAGTGCCACGTCAACCCTGTGTGCAACACATATCACTGCAGTCGTATCTCATTGACATAAGCACAGGCCTCTGCATCATATAACTCTCTGACGTCACCACTTTAATAGTTTCTCTTTGCTCTGTTTTGAAAAAACACCCTCACCTTCTGATTACCCCCAGACTTGTGCAGCAGGCAAATGGCTAGAGGCGGCCCTCACTAATGGTGGGACCGCTTAAGTTAGCAGGCTAGTCAGACACAGGCTGGTCACTGATTGACACCTCCTGCCAATATTTCATCAGTGCTTCCTAGCGGAATTCCGCCAGTGATAAGACACGCCACCAGTGTTCCTATCAGCGGCCAGTGGCTGCAGCAGACGACCTCGTCAGCAGCACGTCAGCAGCACGCTTTCTAAGTGCCCTGAGACAGAATCAATCAGTGCTCGCAGCGAAAACACGCCATGCGTACTTACGGAAGTTGTGTTGAATTCGTGGACATTGTTGGATTTGGACGTGTGTTTGATTGACAGCTCAATCAGGTGTTTTGCTATTCGCATTCACGGCTGTTAGGTTAGTGCATTTGCGTATATGTTGAAGGAATATGTAGAACTAAGCGGGTCTGGATCACAAAGTGCAGAAGTGAGCACTAGCAGTAGGACAACATGTTTATGTGGCTATACATGCAGTGAGTGTGATAGTTGGTTAATGTTCAATATGTCTCTGATGGGACGTTGTCTGGTGGGTTAATGTGTCTGTTTCCCTTACTCCTGTTGATGTGTTCATTCTTATATAACTGTTTACATTGGAGTTAGTATCTTGTTATCAGCTGGTGTCCTGTAGTGAACTGATGTCAGCTGGTGTCTTGTAGTGAAGTAACATCAGCTGGTGTCTAGTAGTGAAGTGACATCAGCAGGTGTTTTGTAGTGAAGTGACATCAGCTGGTGTTTTGTAGTGAAGTGATACCAGCTGGTGTTTTGTAATGTAGTGATATTAGCTGGTATCTTGTAGTGAACTGACGTCAGCTGGTGTTTTGTAGTGAAGTGACATCAGCTGATGTTTTGTAGTGAAGTGATATCAGCTGGTGTTTTGTAATGTAGTGATATTAGCTGGTATCTTGTAGTGAACTGACGTCAGCTGGTGTTTTGTAGTGAAGTGATGTCAGCTGGTGTCTTGTAGTGAAGTGACATCAGCTGATGTATTGTAGTGAAGTGACATCAGCTGGTGTCTTGTAGTGAAGTGACAGCAGCTGGTGTCTTGTAGTGAAGTGACATCAGCTGATGTTTTGTAGTGAAGTGACATCAGCTGATGTTTTGTAGTGAAGTGATATCAGCTGGTGTCTTGTAGTGAAGTGATGTCAGCTGGTGTCTTGTAGTGAAGTGACATCAGCAGGTGTTTTGTAGTGAAGTGACATCAGCTGATGTTTTGTAGTGAAGTGACGTCAGCTGGTGTTTTGTAGTGAAGTGATGTCAGCTGGTGTCTTGTAGTGAAGTGACATCAGCAGGTGTTTTGTAGTGAAGTGACATCAGCTGATGTATTGTAGTGAAGTGACATCAGCTGGTGTCTTGTAGTGAAGTGACAGCAGCTGGTGTCTTGTAGTGAAGTGACATCAGCAGGTGTTTTGTAGTGAAGTGACATCAGCTGATGTTTTGTAGTGAAGTGATATCAGCTGGTGTTTTGTAATGTAGTGATATTAGCTGGTATCTTGTAGTGAAGTGACATCAGCTGGTGTATTGTAGTGAAGTGACATCAGCAGGTGTTTTGTAGTGAAGTGACATCAGCTGGTGTCTTGTAGTGAAATGACATCAGCTGGTGTCGTGTAAAAAAAGTGATATCAGCTGGTGTTTTGTAATGAAGTGACATCAGCTGGTGTCTTGTAACAGAGTGACATCAGCTGGTGTCTTGTAATGAAGTGACATCAGCTGGTGTCTTGTAGTGAAGTGACATCAGCTGGTGTCTTGTAGTGAAGTGACATCAGCTGGTGTCTTGTAGCAAAGTGACATCAGCTGGTGTCATGTAGAGAAGTGACATCAGCTGGTGTCTTGTAGCAAAGTGACATCAGCTGGTGTCTTGTAACAAAGTGATATCAGCTGGTGTTTTGTAATGAAGTGATATTAGCTGGTGTCTTGTAGTGTATTGGCATCAGCTGGTGTCTTGTAATGAAGTGATATTAGCTGGTATCTTGCAGTGAAATAACATCAGCTGGTGTCATGTAGAGAAGTGACATCAGCTGGTGTCTTGTAGCAAAGTGACATCAGTTGGTGTCTTGTAGTGAAGTGACATCAGCATGCTGCTTTTTATCAGTTTACTCCATAAATGATATTATCAATATGTGATGAATCATAATCAAAGATGACGATTGTGAAGCAAAAAGAGTGTCTTGTGTGTGCCAGTCGTTCTCCCCTCTGTATCTAACATTGTTTCTTATTGCAGGAATATCTGCACAGTGCTGATGTAGCACCACCTGGTGATGACCTCGCTCACTACTCCTCATTATGTGGACTGCAGCTAACAGTGCTGTCGTCCTTCCGACAGCTGCGACGCTCTTTCTGCTGGTGCCATTCTTGCCCCACGACGGTGCCGTGGCGGTCCCAGTGACACTGACGCCAGCGACACAGATGCCAGCAGAGATGACCCATGAAGAGGAATATCATTACAGTGACGACAACAAGGTGAAGCTGACACATGTGGGACGCATCATTGATGCTCTGGAAAGTCTCGGCATCCTGGTGTCTCCGAAGCGAACTTGTTACAAGTTGGACAAAATCACAAAGATGCCCATAACAAAAGACACACGGTCATGGAAGATTGGAATCTTCCTGTACGTGGAGGACGCTGGCTCGGACAGAGTTGACGGGAAGGCAATGAGGGAGTTGAGCTCCAGCGACTCTGTGGCTGCGGAGGCTGGCAGGGAGATGGAGGTGATGAGGCCCCGGAACAACTGCTTCATAAACACAAACACTTCAAAGAATTCCACTGAAGACAACAGCAATGTTGCACTGAACAGGTCTCGCAAAAATTATGCTGATTCAGAGGCTGACAATACTCAGGGAACCCGGGTAGGTAAGTGACATCACGGGGGAACTGGGTGGATGGTTATACAGGTAAGTGATATCCCAGGGGGACTTGGGTGGATGGTTATACAGGTAAGTGACATCACAGGGGGACCTGGGTGGATGGTTATACAGGTAAGTGACATCACAGGGGGACCTGGGTGGATGGTTATACAGGTAAGTGACATCACAGGGGACCTGGGTGGATGGTTATACAGGTAAGTGACATCACAGGGGGACCTGGGTGGATGGTTATACAGGAAAGTGACATCACAGGGGAACCTGGGTGGATGGTTATACAGGTAAGTGACATCCCAGGGGGACCTGGGTGGATGGTTATACAGGTAAGTGACAACACAGGGGGACCCTGGTAGTCATGGTGTCATAGTGTGCTACAGTTGTCTACTTGGTAGCCCTGTCTGTGGACTAGAGTTGTCTACTTGGTATCCCTGTCTGTGGACTAAGGTTGTCTACTTGGTAGCCCTGTGTGTGGGCTAGAGTTGTTGTCTACTTGGTAACCCAGTCTGTGGACTAGAGTTGTTCACTCGGTAGCCCTGTATGTAGGCTAGACTTGTCTACTTGGTAGCCCTGTCTGTGGACTAAAGTTGTCTACTTGGTAGCCCTGTGTCTGTGTAGGCAAGAGTTGTCTACTTGGTAGTTCTGTCTGGGGCCTAGAGTTGCCACTGACCTCTGGGAGAGCTCTGACTGCTCCAGTGAATACATGCAGTGGTTCATATCCCCAGGGTAAGCTGAGCATTGTTCATTAAATGTAGGTGTCATCCAATTGTCTGTCTGTTTCAGCCTTGTAAGGCAGCTCTGGTTCAACAGGTTCATGTTAGCATACGTTAAACAAATTAATTTCACATATTGGTGAGTTCATGGCCTTACATGCTGAGTGAGGCTTTTCACCTCTTTTGGCACACTCTCCCTTGATACAAATGTCTGCCTTTTTATTTTAACAGGGGAAAGTCTGAGGGTAACATACAGGAGCAGATGTTGTAACTTTATGAAACTCCTGCACAACATGATCATAATTCTATCTCGCCATCTTGTTACCTTTAAAATGTCCCTTTTTAGTCCTTTGGGCCGAAGCTCTAATGGACTTATGCCATCACTCTGCATGCGCCATGTGCCATTAGCTGCCATATCTCAGAAACCGTTCAGCAACTTTTTCTCTAATTCTGCATAGACGTATCTTAGAATACTGCCACTATGAACGAGAAATCTGCATTTGATTGAATCATTCTAAGGGCCCCTCAGGCCCCCCGAAACTGGTAAATTTTTACATTTTGCCTATTTTTTCAAAAACTCTTCAGTAACTTTTTCTCTGATTTTGCATAAACATTTCATGTGGTAGTGCCACTATACACAAGCAATCTGTATTTGATTGAATCATTCTAAGGGCACCTCAGGGCTTCCCAAATGCAAAATTGTCTTGCTATTTTCCTACTGCTGTAAACCTTCTGCAGCCATTGGTCTGTATTTATAACTGGATAGTGCACTTTGCCCTGATCACTTGGGTGGATGAGTGGAGCGGCCAGCTGTAAACCTGTGTATTGGACTAGGCTTGGCTCACTGCCTGCCATTGTCCCAGTGTCAAACAGAATGCTTCCATGTGGGCTGTAACTATAATGTGTAATGGTAATCCTTACTACACTGGCAGAACTTGAGAAACTTTAAAACAGCAATAGACATAATTATCAATGCAGTATAACGATATGATCTAGGATTAAAATAAAATAACTTAGGTATATAATAATATATAAAATAATATAACTTAGGTATACTTGAAGGTTAAAGCATATTTAGCCAACATTTTTAGGAATATTATTAAGATGCTTTACTCTACATGTTGCAGCTATTACTTCACTCCAATTCAGTCAGTAAAAAAATGTCCCCAATAGCCAAAATATCCAGTTTTCTCAGTTATGAATGTTCTCAGGTTTATAATGTGACATAGTATATGTAGACCCATTGCTTCTTTTGTTCAACAAGGGCACTGCTGGCCATACAGACCTAAGTTGACATTAGAGAGGTCGAAAATACCAGATGGTCGTGTTTTACGTTATCCATGTTCTACGTTATCGCGTGGGAATAGAGAGTCACTACCCTCAGTCGACGACGGTTTCTTGCTAGATTCAGACGTAGTTCTGCTAGGAGACAGAACTCTCAGCTTGCAAAAGCAAAATAAGTCTTTATTTATCTCTAACTGTCTGACAAACACATATGATATCGTGCCCGTTTGAGCTCATTTTCGTTGACATTGAGAACTTACTAACATATTTCCACTTGTAATGAACCATTTTTGTATTCAAATTGAAGTGAAGACTAGCAGACTTGTTATCTGCCAAAAGTTGCCTGCCCCTCCGAGAGCAAAGGATCAATATCGTAAAATGTAATTGATAACGTAGAATACAAATGAATAACATAGAACACATTTCGCTGCTATTTTCCCAGCATTTATCGATACTGTGATTAGACAATCTCCCTTGGGTATTTTCCTGTAACTTGTAGTCATCGTTTAGTGTCATCTAAGAATGTAGGAATAATTAATCATACCTAGGTCTTTCAGAATAATATTTGTGTTTCCTGTTACATGCGCTCAATTATTAGGGTGGGTAGGTAAGACAGATATTTGCAAGATGCCGCGAAATTTGGCTCAAACTCATGCATGCTACCTGAAACATAAAGAACAACATTATGCGTATTACTTGGCAAAAGAGAGGGAAAACGTGGCTCAGTAATATTTCAAAACAGAGCCGTTGACCAAGGATGCCAAAGAAGAGAAAAAAGAAAGGAAACCATGTGTCAGCGAGAGAGAGAGGATGTTACGAAGTTCAAGCGTAGGATTATTCAAACATCACCCAGACAGAGTTCAAGTCCAGAACTAGAACTTTGCAGTTCTCATGGAGGAGTTGATGTAAGCGGATTGTACAGAGCAAATATATCGTTTCTAACTATTACATGTGCCACCTCTTCAAAGAGCTTGGCAATGACTACTGGTCAGAGAAGCAGGTTTGTGCAAATGGAGCATGACACATGAAAGCCTTACAGTAGTGCTATACCATCAGTTGGTTCACAATGTTGCAACTGTCATCTCAACCTCTAAGATCATCATTGGGTGGGTCCAAGCAAACCTGCCCAACATCCAGCAGACACCCCTGATTCTCAGACGAGACAACATAGAAACTGCACAATCTTCAACACAGGTCATGTTCAACATAATTGTATCGGTGTCATGGCATTACTGTGAATGTGGCTAAGTAAACCGCCCATGCGATGGGATATGAGGAGCTGGAAAACGGAGCTGGTTGTGCGGTGAATAAATAGAAACTTATCATGACGCACAAGACTTCTATGCATGGGGTATATCTCAGACGGAGTCAGCAATACCCTACCTATTGGACATGAACGATGCAGTGAATTAATTAAAAAAACATCTGCAAAACCTTCAAGCGGATCTGTTGGAGTCCAAGGCTCAATGTGATCTCACGCTGTGATGCTAGTCGACTATTACATAGTACATAGTTGAAACGTCATGTTTCAATCTGTTCTGTTGGTCATTGGGAACTTTCATTCTAAATGTCCTTGGTATGCCATGAGGAAAACAAAAAGGAAACCTGC
>OZ023214.1:35023614-35291268 GCA_963995525.1 Escarpia spicata | reverse complement strand
GGGGGAAAGAGATGGGTGATGGCAGTGGGGAGAGAGGGGTGATGACAGGGAAGTTGAGGAGAATGGAGAGTGAAGTGAATGGAGAGTGAAGTGAACAGAGAGTGAAGTGAATGGAGAGTGAAGTGAATGGATGGTGAGGAGATATTCTATTGCACTTGATTTGATGATATTTGGATCCAGTGTGTGTGTTCTTAAATGTGTCAATGTTGTGACCATTGCAGGAATTATCTGAAGCGGATTCACCGAGAACATTCCCCCGGCCAGTCACGAAGCATGACTATGTTTGGAGGAAGTTCATATTACAGCGATTCAACCATTCTCAAGGTGTAACACACAACAATGCAATGTTCTCCACTATGAGATTGTGAGTTTTGTAAGAAATTGATTCATGTATGTATGTATGTATGTATGCTTGCATACATATATGCATGCATGCATGTATGTATATGTGTGTGTGTGTACATGTATGTATGTGTACATGTATGTATGTACAGCTGTGTGTATTTTAAGATGTGCCTGCCAGTTTTCTATATCAGTGTTTACTTGTGTATGTTTCAAACCCAATGTAAATATGTAGTGTGACAAAAGGTGAATTTATGATGCCGTAGAACAAATATTCCATGTCAAACTACTAGGCACTGAAGTGAAAATGCCTTACTAGTGATCTATACAAGCAAGCTTCGTTAGGTTGTCAAGCAGAATTGATTGGACCTATATGCCACCGATTCAATGATTATGGGCTATGGTTAATCTCCAATGCTGCACGATCCCTGAAAGCCACGAACATGCTTTTGCTGATGAAATGAATTATTTCTACAGACGGTTTGATACTTAGGACTCTTCCAGTAGATGTGATTCTGTTCTCAGTGATGTGTTTGTCAGTAATGCCGACAGGTTTGAAATTGATGTAGATGATGTCACCAAAGTCTTCCAACATGTATATAGTAGAAAAGCAACAGGTCCTGGTGACATTTTGGCTTATTTATTGAAAACATATGCTGAGAAGCTTGCACCAGCTTGGTGTCAGCCACATGGTACCAATACTCCGGAAAACCTCACATATTACTCCTGTACCAAAGAAAACAATGATTACAGACCTGTTGCACTTACACCAATTGCCATGAAATGTTTGGAACGAATAGTGGTTCGTAAACTGCAGCTAGATGTTCAGGATTATCTTGACCCATTCCAATTTGTCTACAGGACTGGCAGAGGAACAGATGACGCTGTCAACACTGTTTTCCATTTAATTTTGAAACACATAGACCACCCCAAGGCTTATGCTAGACTATTAGCTTGGCATTCAATCTTATCCAACCTCACATTCTGCTCACTAAGCTGAAACAAATAAAAGTAAATCCATATATCATCAAGTGGTATCGTTCTTTTCTAACAGACAGTGCAGCTTGTTAAGGTAAATCAGACTTTTTCCCAAACTGTGATAACAACTACCGGTGCACCCCAAGGTAAGGTTGTGTCAGTTCGCTGATTTTGTACACTCTGTATACATATGTATACAAATGACTGTACCAGCAGCAGTACTAACAACTACATAATCAAATTCTCTGGTGACTCGGCTATTCTTGGTCTGTTACATGTTGATTCTGACATCAGTACGTATGTGTCTGAAATTGAAAGCTTTGTACATTGGTGTGACAACAACCACCTCAAACTCAATGTCAACAAGACTCAAGAGAAGGTTTTTGATGCTAAATGTATTGTTGCCGATCACCTGCCTGTTGTTATTCATGGTGAAGAAATTGCCCAGGTCAGTCAGTACAAATACCTGGGTGTCCATCTTAATAACAAACTTAGCTGGAATGTCCATGTTCACAGTGTGTGCTCCAAAGTCCACCAGCAATTGTATTTTCTCCGCAGACTGAGAGGTTTTGGTGTTGATGAGAAAATACTTGTTCTTTTTTATCGCTCCATTATTGAAAGCATACTGCGCTATGGGATTACTGCTTGGTTTGGCAATCTGTCTGTTCAGTTAAAATCATAGCTTTCTCGATTAATGAGAACTGACATGAAAATCACAGGTTCCACATCTCCCATGATCTCCCTTCAGGAGATTTTTGAACAGACACTAAGAAGACAGTCAGTCAAGATTATTTATGATACTAGACATGTTCTGCATAATGAATTTCAGCTCCTGCCATCTGGCAGACATTATATAACTCCTCGGTGCAGGCTTAATAGATACAAACACTCATTCGTGCCACTGTCCATTAAACAACTTAATTTATGATGCCTGCTGCCAATGTCACTTGTCGTTTTAGATTAAGTAATGTGTACGCATGTATTAGTTATCTGCTGTTTTTATTGAATGGTTTTACGTACATATTGAAGTCATGTCTGTTCTCACTCGAAACAAATTTCTAAATTTCATAGTTGAGACAATAAACCATTATCTTATCTTATCTGATCTTATGAGGTGGTGCAGTCTGATGTATCGAAATATTATCAGCAACTCTTATATTTAATGCACATGTACGTATTTTTTACCAATTAACACTACAGCGAATTATATTTATTTCAGAATTAACCTGGCTGATTTCCTGTGAAGACATCACCAGGTGTTGTGCATCTGCTGGTCACTGACGGTGTCATCACCATTGTGGTTGGTGCAGTGTCATCAATATCTCCACACCATCAGTGTCACCAGCATCCAAGTGTCACCAGTGTCCAGGTTCCACAAGAAGCTTAGTGTCACCAGCATTTGATTGAGTGTCACCATCACAAGGAACCAAGTGTCATCAGGAAACAAGTGTCACCCGCATCCATGTGTCACTAATGATTCAGTGTCACCAGCACCCAAGGACAGTTCAGTGTCACACACAACCAATTGTCACAAGTCTGTGTGTCAACTACAAATAAGTGTCACTAACAGCTCAATGTCATCAAGAATTGACTGTCACAAGTAACCGAGTGTCACCAGTAACTGAGTGTCACCACTAACTGATTAACTGAGTGTCAACAGGAGCTCAGATGTAATGGGTAATGATGTTACTACATGTTCCATGTCACAAGTAGTGCAGTGTTGACACACTGGTGTTTATGTGTGTTACACAGACACAATCAGTGGAGAGAGAAGGAACATACTGTGATGTCATGTGATGTCACATTTCATTATCACATGGTGATGTCATACACATGATGGTGTCATGAACACAATGATGTCATACACATGATGATGTCATAGATATGGTGATGTCATACACATGGTGATGTCATACACATGATGATGTCATAGATATGGTGATGTCATACACATGGTGATGTCATACACATGATGATGTCATAGATATGGTGATGTCATACATATGGTGATGTCATACACATGGTGGTGTCATGCACATGATGATGTCATACACATGGTGATGTCATACACATGATGATGTCATACATATGGTGATGTCATACATATGGTGATGTCATACACATGGTGGTGTCATGCACATGATGATGTCATACACATGATGATATCATACATATGGTGATGTCATACGCATAATGATGTCATACAGATGATGATGTCATACACATGATGATGTCATACACACGATGATGTCATAAACATGATGATGTCATACACATGATGATGTCATATGTAGTCATCTGATGTCATAAATTATTTCACGATGATATCACATGCTTAGTTAATCAGTTACCACATGATGATGTTACCAATGTATGTTATAAATGACTGCTTCACATGCTCAAACTGTTCATGTTACGTCAAGCAGGGTTCGTCTCATTTTATGTTGTAGTCTTCTCCCTGGTTTGATACACAAGTACATACTTATACACACAGTAGGGATATATATGCACATGCAAGTCTGTCACTTCATGTTGGTCTTTGTCATACCGATATAATTTCATGTCAAATGTCATGCAGGCATGCCATTCAGTGTCATGCAGGCATGTCACGTCACGTCATGAGACATGTCACCTAGTGTATAGAAGGCCGTCACTGTGTATCATAGCAGCACCAAGCACTCTAGTTAGTATTCAGTTTGACAAGCACCATGTGTCTGACTGGAATATCACCACTGAACACTGTAACCACTGGACACTGTCACCACTGGAAACTGTCATCAATGACTGAAGCTCTGCACTAGGGGAGTTATGGTAGGTTGTTATATATATATATATCTTTTAATTTATTATGACTTGTATTAAATTGCAGCTGTCAGGTTTCATAGACAAGTGATGTTATCTTGGGTGGCTGTGTATAAACTGACAGGTGTCAGGTTGGGTGGGCTATATGGGCTGTGTGTGTGTGTGTGTGTGTGTGTGTGTGTGTGTGTGTGTGTGTGCGTGTGTGTAATGCACTGTGTATAAAGTAACAGGTGTCAGGTTGGGTGGGCTATATGGGCTTGGTGTGTGTGTGTATTGCACTGTGTATAAAGTAACAGGTGTCAGGTTGGGTGGGCTATATGGGCTTGGTGTGTGTGTATTGCACTGTGTATAAAGTAACAGGTGTTAGGTTGGGTGGGCTATATGGGCTTGGTGTGTGTGTAATGCACTGTGTATAAAGTAACAGGTGTCAGGTTGGGTGGGCTATATGGGCTTGGTGTGTGTGTGTGTGTAATGCACTGTGTATAAAGTAACAGGTGTCAGGTTGGGTGGGCTATATGGGATTGGTGTGTGTGTAATGCACTGTGTATAAAGTAACAGGTGTCAGGTTGGGTGGGCTATATGGGCTTGGTGTGTGTGTATTGCACTGTGTATAAAGTAACAGGTGTCAGGTTGGGTGGGCTATATGGGTTTGTTGTGTGTGTGTGTGTGTAATGCACAGTGTATAAAGTAACAGGTGTCAGGTTGGGTGGGCTATATGGGCTTGGTGTGTGTGTGTGTGTGTGTGTATTGCACTGTGTATAAAGTAACAAGTGTCAGGTTGGGTGGGCTATATGGGTTTGTTGTGTGTGTGTAATGCACTGTGTATAAAGTAACAGGTGTCAGGTTGGGTGGGCTATATGGGCTTGGTATGTGTGTGTGTGTGTATTGCACTGTGTATAAAGTAACAGGTGTCAGGTTGTGTGGGCTATATGGGCTTGGTGTGTGTGTGTATTGCACTGTGTATAAAGTAACAGGTGTCAGGTTGTGTGGGCTATATGGGCTTGGTGTGTGTGTGTATTGCACTGTGTATAAAGTAACAGGTGTCAGGTTGGGTGGGCTGGTGGGTGTATACAGTGACAGGTGTCAGGTTGGGTGGGCTGGTGGGTGTATACAGTGACAGCTGTCAGGTTGGGTGGGATGGTGGGTGTATACAGTGACAGCTGTCAGGTTGGGTGGGCTGGTGGGTGTATACAGTGACAGCTGTCAGGTTGGGTGGGCTGGTGGGTGTATACAGTGACAGCTGTCAGGTTGGGTGGGCTGGTGGGTGTATACAGTGACAGCTGTCAGGTTGGGTGGGCTGGTGGGTGTATACAGTGACAGCTGTCAGGTTGGGTGGGCTGGTGGGTGTATACAGTGACAGGTGTCAGGTTGGGTGGGCTGGTGGGTGTATACAGTGACAGCTGTCAGGTTGGGTGGGCTGGTGGGTGTATACAGTGACAGCTGTCAGGTTGGGTGGGCTATATGGGCCATGGTGATAATCAATTGTAAATAAAGGTGTGTCATGGAAAGTTATGTAAATCCAAACAAAAGTATGTTGCAATAAAACTACACTAACTACAAATCACTGTTTGTGTTACGTGCTGTCTACGTACAAACACGTACAGATTAGAAATAGGTTATAAGCACACTGACTCAACAACATTGGTTATTGTTTAAATTGAACAATTTATTTCCTAGAGTAATGGTATTGAACATGAACACACACACACACACACACACACACACACACACACACACACACACACACACACACACACACACACACACACACACACACACATATAATGCACATATAATGCACATATATCAGAATACCCTCAAACATACATTCATAATCAGCTGCGCAAGCAACAAGTTATGAAATACGTGTCACAGTCTTTCTTTCATAAGACCATGCATGACATTGCGTTATAACACAGTAAAAACAAAAGTTACAAGTACGCAAACTTAACAAAAAATAATTGCCTGGGTCAGCACATCGCTTAATTACATCTAGTTAGTGGTTAGCACATCCGCCTGGCATGACAGTGCTTTGAGTTCGAAACCTGGACCGGGCAGGCATGATATTTGGTGTAAAAACCTGGCTGTCAACATTGGGTCTTGTGTCTCGGAGATCAATACAGACTAGTCAGTTAATAGAACGTTGCCGAGCGCTGGAAACAACCAGAAGTAGAACAACATAAACATATTGAAGACAAAACTTAATTCAAAAGCATCGCTTTGCCACAATCAGTACAAATATTATTTTATAATGTGGTTTTTCAAAACTCGGTAATACATTATCCAAACAACCACAACATGACATTAGTTAACAGGTGACTTCAACATCACCGAAATTATCACCAAACTCAGCAAAGATACAAATTTACCACAACATATGCCAGTTCACCATAACAATACGTGTATTGCCGTATACTCAGTCTTGGCATAAATAAGTAATAAGTCATGGTAACAATAATACAGTTTTGTGCCATTTTTCAACTTCAATGTTATTTTGGAATCATTATTCATAATATATGTATCATGAACACGCCATCTTGCTGCTCGGGTTAAAATAACCTTTATGAAAACTGTGTATTTCACCTCAGAGAGCTGTACTGTCAGTGAATATGCAAAACAGTATTTACCCAAGCAAACTGAACACCAGTTCTGTATACAAAACTACATACACACTTGAGCGTAGGTAGAAGTCCATCTTACTCCAGGGACAACTAATTTGAGATTTAAAAAGCTGAAAAAACCCAGGATTTTAGCTGGTTCGTTATAGAGGTAGAATTAAATATATCCCATGATGCACCACACTGCATGCAGTAGGATAAATATTGGCATGATTCACACTTCCAAAATTGTGCCTTTCAGTCAATCGTCCACCTGTTTGAGAATTATACAATTATACAATGTTTGGCATATTTGTGTACATTTCTTAGAACAAAACAGGCAAAGGCAAAATAAAAAATATACATATACAAAGTATATGACTAAATACGAGTCCATCTGCATATAAATATATATATAACTTTTAATGTAAAGAAAATTTACGTTATTGGTTACATATAGAACTCTTTATACTTACATACACAACTTGCAGTATATGTATTATATTGTGGCATGGCTGAAACAAAAACGCCAAAACAAACACACCTACAAAAAGAGATTACAATCTCAGGTGCTGTGCCTTTTTAAGTAACCTATATCCAACCGTTCTTTCTATTCTGAACATCTTATGATACATGATATGAATGTAGGAGATCGAGCAAGAAGAGGACACTGTGGACCTCGACAGAATGGTTACTAAGGATGGGAGTTTGGAGGGTGAAACGAGGAGGGGGATGGGTGGGAACGAGTGCGATAAAGCAGTCATGATAAAAAAGTAAGTGGGAAATTTGAAAGGAATCTTAAGAGTGTCTGTAAAAGGTAAGTTCTTATATAGAGCAGCATCCAGTCATTAGGACTGCTTGAATCGCTTCACACTTCACTCCCTGGCAGACCTGTTTAATTGAACACCATCTCAACTTCTCTGGAAAGCATTCAGCCATGTTGTAATTACTGCATGAAGACTATTTGTATAGAAATATCCACCACTGACTACGGCCAGGTACTCATTCATACAGCTAAATGAATTGAAGCAATGTAGAGTGAACAAACTTGTCCAAGGTTCAAAATGGCACTGGAAGTATTTGGACGGAAGTGGCGAAAGAGAGATGAGCGCAGGTTGCGAGGAGGTGCAGGAGAATGAAAAAGCCAACAACAAAGTCTGTGGAAAAGAGAGACACCTAAAGCTATGCAGTGCAACAAAGCTTGATCATACTAACCCGTTTACAAAGGAACCTTTGGAGAACGTGCACATAGCGATGTAGATATCAGTTGCCAGTTAGGGTTTAAAACCATTACCTGGCAAACTGTTCACACTATTCTTTAAAATGACTTGTCACTCATGCGGTGTCACAAGACCAACAACACAGTGATCATGTGACAACGTTACCCTGTATGCCTCGGGCAAACCCTCCGACACCAGCCTTATAATAAATCATGCTGACAAATTTTGACATGAACAATCTAAAAACTCTTAAAAGTACTTTCAATGAATGGTGTTTGATGGGTTTGATGTGGCCACACTTTCGAAGGCAGTCTCTCGTGGGTAAGACAAGCGTATATGCTCAACCTGTCGTTAACGTCAGATTCTTCCTGTAGATAGAGCCAGTCCTAAGATATCAAAGCTGTCCGTTCATCTGGGTTTATGTCTGTAACGAAACATCACAAACAATATATGGAAAGAGAATGCTCTATATACATGAGTACATTTTTATTACAATAATCATTCGTTACAAACATTTCAGCGTAATTAATAAGCAAATATAATTTCTTGTACATCATAATTTGGTTGTCATGGAAACCAGTGTTAGTCTAGTTCTCATATGCTAGTTCTCAAATGTCGTCATCAGTTATATAATGTTCTGCTTGTGTCTAAGAAGTAGACAATAACGCAGTTCTTTCATCTACGCTTTGAACTGCAAGTGATTAAGACACAGAATAAAACAATCGTATTGGTTCATATACCCAGGGTGTATTCCATGAGACAAAATTAACCTACAAGATACATTTGTCTGGCTGTACAACAACCATTCATAACAAACATTTCAGCGTAATTAATATGCATATATAATTTCTTGTACATCATAATTTGAGTGTCATGAAAACCAGCGGAAGTCAAGTTCTCATATGCTAGTTCTCAAATGTCATCATTAGTTATATAATGTTCTGCTTGTTGTCTCTAAGAAGTAGACAATAACGCAGTTCTTTTATCCACGCTTTGACCTGCAAGTGATTAAGACACAGAATAAGACAATCTTATTGGTTCATTTAATTCCACCAGACAAAACTAACCTACAAGATATTTTTGTGTGGCTGTAACCAATAATAAAAGGTTGAAATTTACAGGAAATAACTCATATATGTGGAGTCATACAATACTGGGCCAAATTGGTGTTCTGTAACTTACGCTATATTTACCCCATAACCAGCTTCTTTGTGGACAGTTCCTGTTGATAACATTTGTGCTGTATCTTAGGCTCATGAAGAAAGAAAAGACACAAAAAAACACCCTGCCTGTTTATTGTTGTTGTTTGAAAAAAAATGTGGTTGTGGTGAATACAGTAAGTTATAGTGTCCACCATTTCAGGTCCAGAGTGCTCTGATAATTCTTAGCATTTTAAAAGTTTTTTGGTTGGATTCTGATGAGGTACTAGCATACATCAGTCAAGCAAATTTTGACTTCTGAAGGGTTTCACATTCTCATTTTATTTTAGTTAAAAGACATCATGTAACTTACATCATGAACTTCGACTATGTACACTTGGCATTGCGCCACATAACAGTGAGTAAAGAGATCTTATCTTCGTCTTTAATTTCAGGCATAGATGTATCTTGGCTACCATCTAAGACAGTTTTTCATTTATTTAAGCACTTTTAGTTTTTACACTTTTGTTTTAGTTTTTGGTGTCCATGTCCTCTTTTTTTGGCCCAGTATTGTGATATATATTTTATATATATATATATATATGTGTGTATATATATATATATATATCTATAATGGAAAAAATAAGTCCATGCATATTCATATAATGAATGAATGAATTACTTTATTGTGAATGCATGACTTATACACATGTATTTAAAAGTAAACAACAGGTCAAAAAATAATCAAATATGACTGTATTTTCAATAACTAGAGACTGAACAAATTGACAATAATTTAAGACTTTTATCAGATGAAATTCAAAATACCTGGCACAGCCTCTGACAGTTGGTCATTATCCTGTGGCTGCAGACAGTTGTGTTTCACGAGGAACGGTGCAAAGATGACGTTGTTGTAGACGAATGTTCCGCCGATGAGAAGAATGAAGCCGAATGACTGTAGGAGGACGGACTGCCACGAGATGCCCTGCCACCCCACAGACAGAGACACCACCCAGATGACCACTGTCCGGCAACTGTCCAGCACCATTCGTGTTGTAGCATTCATCTCTTTCATCACACTGATCCCAGAGAAGTTGAAGAAGGCGATGCTGACAATGTTACCTGCGAACAACGTACAATATCATATTATAATGCACAGAAGACAGACAGTTATCACACACAGGTTAGTTACGGTAAGTATTGTCCAAATTGGACAGTTCCAATAAGATGTGACACTTCCTGGATTCTGGGATGCAAAGACACAAAATAACGGAAAGCTTGATGAACAATGAACATTTATATGCAAATGAGTTTTCTTCCAAAATGACACAAAAGATTTTCTCCAAGAATTAAATTAAATCATTCATGTTTGTCTCATGAACATGACGTCATCAAGTAGTTTTTTTAAAGGCAACATTCATCCCTAACCTTTCATGTTTCAACACAGCCCGTCGTAAGAGATCAAAACACCATGCGTCATATCACTGAAATGATTGGTCGATGACTGAAATTGTGAAATTCTGCCAACCTGGGGAAAAATTATATATTTTATCCATGTTTATCCCAGGGATTATGCATTTCAAGTTACAGATAAAATATTTTATTTTACGTTGACTAATATTTTAACAAATTCATGATCTTAGATAAAACCTGGTAGACGACTTACCGACTACAGCAAGAATGAGTTGCCAGCTGTGTCCCATCTGTACAAAGGCATCTTTGACATTCTCCATACGGCCATTGGGGTCAGTGCTAAAGGGATGACCAATGTGGATGTAGTACATGGGGATGAGAAGTAGACCCAAGACTGACGCCCCAAAGAAACCTACAAACATTCATTGCATAACTTCATTAAACATATTTTGTTCTTCATAAATTAGGTATTATGCACACTGTGCAATATTTTATGGTGCTTCAGGAACACAACGTTGCACATGTATAGAGGCTGCTGGTTTAATTATATAACTCCAAATTTGAATTATGCAAAATTTATGGATAAGAATTCATTATACTCAACAATGTGTACATTTTATGGTTTACATTTTTATCATAAAAAATCACAATGATATAATTATAACTATGTTAGCTTTGTAACCCAATTTGTGTTAACAAAATTATTGTGTTGCAGTACATCAGGTAGGCTTAATAATCAATATTTAAAATTAAATAATGATTATTTGTGTTAAGTGCTTTAAATATGAAACCAATTTACGTAACTACTTTGTCTTAGGTTCTAAAGGTCCACTAGATTAGCTGCTAGTTGTTAAAATAACATAAAATACAGAATGTGTACAACAAGCGGCTGATTATACTAGCGGTGGAATAATGGTTTATATTTGGCATATGGAAGTTCACTGTGTGTTTGACACTGTCCATTAGTATCTGGTCAGTCTCCTGTCATACCTTCCCATCCAACGGCTTGTAGGGCCGGCACATTGTACTGCATCACAAACTTCTGCTCATACACCATCTGTGTCGCAACAATGATCTGGGCCATGATGATCAACAGGTCACCTACACAAAACACACTCAAAGTTCACACAGTACTGAGCTATCAACAGTTTATGAAACTGGTAAAAACAGACCTGCCTACCCCAAAAACTTCCTGTCAATAATCCATCTTCCCATTTACACTGATTTTCAGGAATATACGCTTCCTGTCAGTAATGCAGAACCACCATGTAAGTTATTGTCACCGGGGGGGGTAGCGATGGCCCAAAACCATTACATTAAACTGTCATTGACATCGCCTAGACTGTAGTAACTGTATGATAGGCTGTAAATTATACATTAAACTCCTCAATAAATACACTAACTTAGTCTTAGTACAGTCAGTTGGCCTAACACTACAAGTACAACACTCACTACATTTTTGCATTACACATTTCTTTTGGGTTGGCGGTGGCGTTGTTTCGCTGTCAGCCATCATTTCGTGCCGCGTGACTTTGTTTTGTTTGATCGCGGAAATGCAATTTTGTCATAACGCTGTTTCCTATTGGTTACATTACGACCAGACTCAGCGAATGAAAAACCATGTCACAACATGCTGCATACATATGCTGCCACCTATTGAATATAGTGCAACCTAAATTTCAGTGATTACCCAACATGGTCACAGTTCGTAATATTTTCATCCCTCACCGTAATACCGTAATTTGAGGTGACTTTCCGGAATGATTCCGGACAATCCGGAATGGTAGGCAGGTCTGTAAAAAGGTATATTTTACCCGCACAATGACTTGATTTCTAAATAATTTCAATATTAACAAGTGTAGAAACAATCGATGTGTATACTGTGAATTTAGCCACAATGACATCACATGAGATGATGATATTCAGGCCAACAATCTTTGAAGTCAAAATAATCAAAGCTGTAGCACATGAACAATCTCTTTGAAATAATTCCAATTACATCCATCAAAATATAGTCTATTTCACAATTAAAATGTCTTTCAAGCAACCTATAATTAGCAAACAACACAATTTCCTGTAGTTCTGCCATCCCAAGCACACAAGTAAAATGATGTATCTGTTTTATGTTTTGTATATCGCTTTGCATTTTTTTGCTTGTATTTTTCACTCGGAAATCAATAACATAATTAAAAAAAAATGAATAAGTACACAGACAAAAACACTACTGTGATTCTCACCAGAAATGATGCCGTTGAGGCCGGTGCTGGTGGAGCTGCCACCAAACATGACATCAGACACTCCGACAAAGACGAGTCCAAACACTATGAGCACCATGCCGACCCACATGTAGCGTCTGATGCGACTACGCAGGAACGCCACGGACAGGAGGGCAGTGAAGATGATGACCGCTCCTGGACACAATCTCATCAGTTGTATACACCATAACGATCATAGCAAGTTAATTAACTGTCATTTACAAAAAAAATTATTAATTCTAGTTAACATTTCACATAAGATTACTGAACATTCTTCAGGATAGTTCGTTTTCAAATTCGAAACTTTCATTTTTCATATCCAAGAATCATGTTAAATTACCTGGTAGAGGCTTTTGATGACGTCATTCAGCGTCATAGGTACTGATGAAGTCGACGTGACACGTCAACGAAAGCCTCTACCAGGTAATTTAACATGATTCTTGGATATGAAAAATGAAAGTTTCGAATTTGAACATTTCACATAATTTATAAAAAAAATAATGTTTAATCATGTTTAGTGTTGTTAAATCAAGTTTATGTTAGTAATTAGATTGTGACATTAAACATGTGTAACTCACATATTTGTAATGTTGATGTATCAACGCCATCTATGTTATCTAGTCTGCTATTGGTCTAACTCATGTGAGCGAATTAACAAATACACATGCTTATTTAACTCAAATAAAATTATAGTTTTATAGAACAAACTGCATAATGATTGACTCTTTGAAGCTTGTGTAAAATAATCAGAAACAAATATCTCCGAGCAACCGTTTCAAGTTTATGAAAAGACATTAATTGATGTCTCCTTCATCCAACACACCTCGAAGCATCTGGAAACTGGAGGCAAAGGTGAGATTGAGGCCGACATACATGAGGGACGTGCCACACATGTCTAACATGGCCGCAGGCAGAAAGATGAGACGGTTGAAGCTCTGGTCCCCAAGTTCCATCGGAACGTCCTTCTTCTTGCGATAGAAATAGAGAATGTTGAACGCGAGTAGGCAGGTGAGTTCTCCCATAAACATGCCAACGGCCTGTAACACACATATTAACAAGATAAATGGAGACATTTCCAGGATGGTGCATAAAATAATTGTCTATTATTGTAACTGTCAATCTAGCTCATTTTTAGTTAAATTGTAGCAACATTGTGTTAGTCAGGCCATGGGAGTGGTAAAGTGTTAGACAGTGGTGCCATCAACTGGATAATCAAGTCAACTTGATTTTTGCCCTGGTGAGCAGCCAAGGTGTGTATTACAGAGAGTTATACATTGTAATCAGGTGTTTATTATATAGACAGTTGTCTGTCATAGCCACGTGTTTAAAAATGTCTGTAATTTAACACAGTTTCACATTTCTGTTACTAAAATCTACATTTTAACTGGTTAATCAGCCAACAACATTTCACCGTATACAGTAATGCTGGTTCGATACTCGATATATCAAAATATCGCGATTCCTGTGAAAGTTCGATACCGATATTTTGTGGTATCGCGTTACTTCGATATATCGGGTATCGAACTGCAAGTAGTGCTGGTTCGATACCATCGATACTGTCGATACCTTCGACATATCGACTCCATTCGATATCTTCGAAGTTACATATATAATACCAGTGTTTCCCCATATATACGTTTTTCTATGCCGCCTCGCCCAAAATACGCCGAAATTGCTGCCACGTAGCTATTTTGTACGCCCATTTTGTTTTGTTCTTTCGCGATATATACAGCACCGGCGAGCGGCACAAAATGACACCACAAAGTCACTTATGTTCCTGCAAAATCGCAGTTTTGTAGCAACATCGTTTAGTCGTCTTAACATCGCTCAGAGCAGTTAGAATTTAACTCCATTGGACAACGTGAAAGATATCACTTGTCAGTTGTCCAATCACAGAAAATTCCTACGGGATCCCCGGTGTCTCCAATGGTGACACCTTGTGGAGTTTCGACATACTAGAAATCTAGACATTCATGTAAAATGGTGCCCAAACGGTAACTTGCATTTTGGTTTATGACGGTGGTGGGAGTGAAAACCGTGCAGGCTGATGGCACTACGTCACTAGTCGGCACTTGTGTCGAATCCGGACTCTTTTGAAGCCCAAATAAAAACCGTGCATCACATTCACTAGTCAGCACTTGTATCGAATCCGGACCCTTGAAGCTCAAATAGCGACCTGGTTTGCGCTAGTCTGGTACCATACAGTGCGCGTAAAATGAGAGATATAGCAGCGTATGTTTATACAAACCGGGGCGCTATTTATGCCGTAAGACATAAAGGCAAATATGCCTAGGATAATGTTGAATGATGGAACTATCTCACTGAGGTATCAAAGTTAAACAAAACTCAAGTTATAACGGCGAAATCAAGGTGGGTCCGGATTCGACGCAAATGCCCACAAGTCTATTCAACTAATGTTCTTGCGATTAATAGAAACATACTTTTGTGGCATTCCAGAAATGACTGTTTAATTAATTGCATAGCATGCTAGCAGCAAATAAAATATAATCTTTGGAACATAAACCATCAATTTACCATAATATTATGATATTATAATCATTTAATGATGAAAGAGTCTTCAGATGATACCCCTGGATGCTTCCCAGAGAAGTCGAGATGGTGTTCGACTGAACAGGTCTGTCAGGGACCTTTTACTTTTTTACTGACTCTGTCAGCGAGGTAACAAGGCCTAGGGTTAGTGCAAGAAAACATAACCACAACCAAGTACCAGTGGTCAAGTGGAAACCACACCTGTACCGAGTACCAGTAATAAAATGGAAACCACACCTCAACATGATGAAACAATCATGTTTACTGACTTTTATCAGTCATGATTACTACATTTACAAGTAGTGTCTTGTTGTTTTATATCTCCCCCTCTATGTTCAAGAGTCAAGGTTAAAACATACCTCAGAATGCACCATTTTAAAGCTAGTTTAAAAAAAATCCCCGGACCCCGCTAGCAACGCTCGTGTAGCCCATCCCTGCCACCTCACCCATCATTTTATCCAGGGGAAATACTGTAATACCAGACCTACGCCGCGGAAACTCCGGACAGTAGCATCACAGATGTCTATTGGCTGATTGACATTGAATGACGTCAGTATATTTGGGGAAATCAAGTTGATTGGTTATATGACGTAGAAAAACACCTTGCAAATTGAAAACAAAGATCGTCAAATTTTGACCATTTTTGAAGGATAACTCTGCAAATTTACTCCATCCTGATAATGATAAGGAGGCAGACTAGCGGACAGACGCTATGATGTGCCCTGACATGCTAACTGATGCGATATTTGTCTGTGAAAATGTATTCTGAAGCCGACGGTTTCGAAATGGAGTGAACGGCATCTATTTTTGCCCAGCCACAGGTCGTGCGTGATGCAGTTTTGGTGGCCATAAATTTAATGTTACTTTCAACGACGGTACCTAATTCAAAAATAAATTTCTATTGCGATGTTGACCAAGTTCATCAGTTTAGTTTACTGGTTGTTTAGTTTAAGAAATGAGCCACAAAATGAGAAGGTTGACATCGTATATTTTACAGAATTGCATAATGTTGCATTTTAATAGATCTATTCGCGTGGCGGTATTACAACACAATTATACATAACGAGATTATTATCCAAGATACGTATACAATCGTTATGCCTTTGTTTCTGGAATGAATGGTGTATAAAATAAAATCAACTTGCTCATAAAGAATATTTCTTGTGAATAGTAAAGTCACAAGTCAACTCACATTTGTGATTTGTATTTGTTGGAAAATGTTTTGCCATATGCCGGCCCACATTGTTACCAAACGTCAAATTGGTCAATGTTTGTTTTAATCTGCTTTCTAATGATATCATATTTAAAAATGCAATGGGAAATAATAAAGTTACATCTATTTTAAATAAAGACCTGTCAATTTCTGATGCTGACAAAATGTTTTTTATGGTCAGGAACTGGCTGTATTTCCTCTGTACAAGCTTAAGTGTAAATGGGTTAAAAGCACCCATTAGTATTTGCGAATCGCATTTCGAAAAGTTAATATTATAAGTAATTATTCAAATGCAACAAAATAGCCTTGATTATCCAGGCTTTGTTCGATGGCACTATCTTTTGCTGTTTGGTGGCGCCACTATTTTGTGTTTTTTATTTTTCAATTGCAATCATAATACATATATTTTCCTTTTGAATTAGAAACATGCAATCAGTTTATTTGTACAAACATTTGTTTAATATATATATTCTAATTTGTCTTTTTAATTTAGTAAATTATTTGTTGTGATGATTGGAACAGCTGGACACATCTAATGTATATAATAAGTTCCCAATCTGTATTTTATAATATTTTCCTAACAGTCACATAAACTGCCATTTGTAAACAGTGTTAGGGTGTAGTACAATTATTAATTTAATTTCAATATTTTATTACTACCGGGTAAGTATTTTATTACAATTGCTTAGATGTTGTTATAACAACATTTACTATAGTAATTAATTAGAATTAAACAATATAAAATATAATTTGTTTATTGAAATAAGTGATAACTGCATAATAATTGTTTTTGTATGAATAATGATCAGTCACTATGTAAATGTCGATGGTCAAGTTGAAAAATTAATAGATGTACCGTATCGTTCCCAATAGATGCTTGGTGCCAAGAACGCAACACCTTGCAGCTAGACACACACACAGTATGAATAACCTAACAAGTTTCTGCAAGTTGGTGGCAACAGCAGCATTGCCAAAATTTACTATCTATAACATTAACAAGCATTCATTCATGAAATATCTGTATTTTCAAGCATGTTTCCCTAATGGAAAATGGTGTGTGCTTTTATTGGATAATATGCTTCTATCGGGAATTATACCCTATATGAATTAGACAATGTAAGTATCGAGCATCGAACATAATTCTGGTATCGATCGATATCGAAGAAATCAGGTATCGAACCAGCACTAGTATACAGTGCATATGCGACTACAAAATATAGGCCTACCTACCCGGTATATCAACAGAAATGTGCTAAATAAAAAATCTGCAGGCTGACCTGTAGAAAGGGGTGATCGAACTTTCTGGCTTGGCCATCATCAACCCCTACAACCTTTATGTTGTCTGCCCATCTGAAACATAAATATGATGGCCAATTATGGATCTGTTATAAACACAGTATCTACCTTTCTAAGCATCACGTCTGAGTTCTATACAAAACATTCCTCTGCCTGTCTGGAAGTTAAAAGGAGGATGTGTGTTCCTCATTTTTGATATAATTAATTAATGTAATGTTCTTAATACAGGAATACATATGTTGAAGGTATACTGCATGCAAAATTGTGTTTAAAAAGCCCAAAACATTGTTCATTATTAATTTGTTTAACTCATGAAAAATAAACAAAACATTGAGATAAAAACAACTCTTTTGTCAATAACAGATGATATCTGGTTTAACGACAAATATCGGTAATGAATAGTGCAGTTGCAAAGTAAAACAATTTACCAAACTGCCTGTTAATAATTACTAACCAGGCTGATTCTGGGCCACAGAACAGACTACCAACTTGTAAAGACAAACTACCTTTCAAGATTATAATGTGGCAAGGCAAACATTTTTAACATTATCGGTGGAGGGAGGGATGGACGGAGACATGCCATCTCCTAAGTGTCCTACACAAGTTCACAGATATATACAAGCACAGCCCAGAGACAGGATCTGTTATTTATGTGATGTTTTTGTGTCCCAGATACTCTGAACAATGACATTAAAAAAACACAAGCAAGTACCGAACAAATATTCCTGCATTCAGAACCTGGGGCACACTGACACTAGCATTACACAGCTACGGACTTGATTCATGCTTCAGACACTAATGAGTGCCACAGGTTTTCTCTGCTCATGTGTGCTCCGTCATTCCCAAATAAGACCTTTCTCATTGACGTTAATTATGAGCTATGAGCCAAACCACTTGCACCAAACTGTTTCTGAAAATGAGTTTCCATCGTGAAACAGTCCGGAATAAACAAATCTTTCATGTGTTAGTTGTGTAAAACACCTAGATCTTACTCAAACGTGTTTCTTTGATGTTTTGTGACACCTACCAAATTTTTTTTTAACATGGCAATATTTAAAACTACAGTTAACAATGTGAAAACCAGAGACAACAGTGAAAAACATAGTCCACAATTTAAACAAATTACAGGATGTTCATGTAGCCACATGCCTGAGAGTTGTGATGTATCTGAGTATGATTAAAAAAATGTACTTGTTATAGTTTTATAGAAGATTGTTCTTTGTTAAATAAATTCTACAGTCTGACAGTTAACTGCATTAATTAGTAACAATTACATTTAGAGCTTTAGCAACCCTTGTTTGAATTTACCAGTATTAACCAGTATTTAGCAGTCACACTGGACCATTTAACCAGTATTGATCTTTGGCCTGGTAAACACTCCTACTGACCAGGTTTTTGACAACTCTAGTAAGTTGACACTTGACAACAACTCAACAGGTGTCACAGGGTACTGAAGTACAAGTTGTGTCAACTGAACAGCTCACTTGGCATTTATTACAGCTGTGACAAATTCCTGGTGTTTCTCCGTGTGTGACTTTAAATGCATTTTCATCATCTAATGAAATGATAAATTGGTTGTTACCTCTGGTTGCTTGAGAAAGTCAATTTTCCAGCCAACATTAATGCCAATTCTTTGAACTTGTGGGTTGGTTAGAAGACAACAAAAGATGTGCATCATTTCTGTCTATGGGCACTGCACTATAGGTCATAACTCAGGATAGATAACTATCTCTGGCTTGATTAAGCATTCAGTCATGCTTTTATCTGGTTTGATAACATAAGCATTTGTATGAAAAATGGCAAACTTGTCATGAAAACAAACCGGCAGTGTGTTTGAGCCCGGGTGAACTTTTATGAGACTGTGTCTGACTAAACCGTCAAGTCCTAACTAATTTCAAACCATTTGTCTGTTAGTTTAACCAAAATGAAATATATGCACAAGTAAACTACTATCTCGTAGTGAATACATGTGAGGGTTTGCTTTTTTGTGGAATTAGTCAGAACCCTGTGAAGCAAAAAATTCAAACTGAGGGAGCAGTTTCAAAAATGTGAATGCGTGTATGCCCATGCCTTTCCAAAGCAACACATATGAATTATTGATGATTAGTTTGATCCCCTGAAATGATTAAATGTAGTTGTTATTACTACTAATTCAATACAAAAATATTATTACCCGGTATTTTGTTTTCAGGGTTGCACAGGAAAACAAAGAGCTTGAAGTACAACTGGGGGGAGAAGAAAAAATAAAACAAAGAGACAGCTTTGTATATCTGGATGGAGCGATATGCGGGGATTGCAGCTTGGATACTGAAATTCGCAGAAGAAAAGCTGGATGGATGTATGGAAGAAAGTTGAAGGTGTGATAGCAGACAGACATATGGGCATATCCACACTGTACTGCGACTCCCTGGACATTATAAGGAACATTATTAAATGCTGATTTTGATAACAAAACAAACAGTTATGTTCCATTTATGGGATACATCAGTCATAGCCATCATAAAGACATAAAACAAATTAAAAAAGTCAAGAAAGTGTGCTACTGGGTTGTATTTTTTCGTTGAACATTGACGAAAATGCAGTCTTAAGAACGTTTGAAAGTGTGACATAAAAAATTAGAATTTTGAATGTTCTAACAAAGCATTAAAAAGTGTTTTGTTTTGCATTCAGTGATATAAATAAATAAAATATATAATATTCTTTGTGAATATGTTCTTTGTTTTATAAAAGAAAACATATTTTTTACAGACTTGAAATTGTGTATCACGGTCGTGATGTGTTTTGCCTTGTAAAACACTCTCCGATAGTTGTGAAAATGATTCATTATGTTTCCAACTATTTTGTGACATACTCCCGTATTTTATACCATCTGAAACAAGACAAAATTATTTTACGTCAATAAATCACGACCGTTCGTCCCATCAAGAAACCGGTCTACTTCCAAAACTGTGCGAAGGAAAACCAAGTGGATATCATGTGATGGCATACAAATGGTTATGTGATTCGACATTACTGCCGTTTTCCAATGAAGGAGATAAGATGGCTTCAAATTGAAGATAAGAAAAAATCACGACCATGACAATCGTCACGACCGTGCAAATATAACTAAATTGAAGACGCATTATCAATAGAACCTCGGCATGTGTAATATAAATCTTGCCATGTTATTTCTCTCGATATTTTGTGGTGTCTTTGTGCGTGGGATTTCCGACAGTTTTATTGACGGTGTATGGTCATGATGTTTGATCCTACAATTTATCGGGTCAAAAATCACGACCATGATTATCATTAAAATGTTCTGCAAATTCAGTAAATCCTTTAGATATTGCTTACACATATTAAATCAATTTGTTAAGGAGTAATTAAAAAAAAAGTTAAAACGTATGGATTAGTCTGTTGTTATCAGAAATCGTACTGCATGTTTCTATGTTAAAAAATCACGACTATGTCTATGACATTTCAACTGATTGACATTTCATAAATTTTCTCTGATTATATTGATGAAACTATGTTTTCTTCAACATAAAGTCAATAGTCTACACAATCAAAAACGTGGAACAATTTACCAAATAAATTGACTCAGCTTCCAAGTTTAACACAATTTAAAAAAGCAATCAAGTTGTCATTACTTTCTACATATTTGTGAATTGTTAATTGAAGGTGACGTTTTGTTAAACCCATGAAATAGTAACACAAGCACTATAGTAAACAGTCTATAAAATTATATGAGTTGTGAATATTATTTTGTGATTTATTTATAATTCCTGTTGTATTTATTCAGTTTTCATAGTTCGAGTAGGGCATAGCAACACATAAGTCTATGACTTCAGCTATGTCCTTTCAGCAGCAGCAGCAGCAAACCATACTGTGCATGTATTATGTTGTTGTTGTTGTTGAATAAACGTTCATTCATTCATTCATTCATTCATCAAAGCATTTGTGTCAATTTGTTCAGGTTTCTAGAAATTAACCTAGATGTCACACTTCTTGCATGTACAGTGTGGATATGCCCATAATTATCATGTAAGCATGAAGTAGTTCCGGTCTGACCAGTTAGGCTCGATTGACTCCGACATAAAATACAAAATACATTCAAATTTACTAGCAATTAGCAAGTAAGATCACCATGGCGGAAGGGGGAACTGGTATAGAATATACACGAAGCGGAAGAACAGTAAGACCCCCCAACAAATATAAAGAGTTTGATCATGAAGCAAACGACCGCCCTGGCAGAGATCGGTTGCCCAGCGCAACCGATAAAACATCGACTAACAGGTCAAGGCCGGGGTCACGGCGAACCAGTCCCGACGACAACACAACTATAGAATTGAACGAATACCAGGAAAGTGACACAGAAATTGAAGAATTGTTAGAGCTTCATCACACCCCTTCCTCAACGAAACCTAAAGGTCAGTGTGTTCAATCCAATTGCAATTCTCAAAGACAATGTGCCAGTAATTCGACACCGGCGGCAACGTCGCCGTTGTCGGCGACCACACCCGCCGTCTTCGGGCCTGACTCCGTCTCCGGTACCAGCCCGGTAACTGTCACAATAAATGAAGTCCCGTCTCAAAGAAATTTGCCATGCGAAATAAACTATGCTGTTGGTCCACAATCTGCATATAGTGATAAAGACAGTCTGACATTTGATAGATCACAGGTACAGTCAAACAAACCAGAGACGTCGCCAAAGTGTGGCCAGTGCAAGCAACATAAACAGGAAGTGCTAAAATGCGAAAGATGCCTAGAAATACTGTGTGCGAAATGCCAGCAGATGGACACAGCTCATCTACTTATTCTGAAACAGTATGATGTCAGTTGGTTTTGCAACAAATGTAAACCAAAGGCACTCAACGCTATACATACAGACAAAGAAATAGAAGACCGCTGTGCAGAATACATGTCACAAATAACAAAACGCATCATCCGAGTAGAAACGTCACTCAAAGAAAAAGCAACAAAAAAGGATTTAGAGAACAGCACTCAGGAAATTAACACACAGATACAGACACTACAACAGGAAGTCAGCAAGCTGATACAACATCAGACACACACTACAGTCAATCATCCAACAATGACAACACAAGCCAACCAAGACCTGGCCACAGCAGTGAAAGAAGAAATAACAGAAAGAGAACAAATCATGGCAAAAAAACTAAATCTAATCATCCATGGTATGAAAGAGAACGGCCAAGATTTACACGAAGTCAAACAGATGATGACAACTTGCCTAAAGCTAGATGCCGCACCAGAATCAGTTACTCGAATTGGCCAGCCAGACCATAGCAAACCCAGAATGATCCTTGCCGTCATGAGAAACATCAACGACAAAAAGAAGGTACTAAGTAAAGCCAAAGAAATCCGAAACAGCTCAGAAGAGAGGTACAACACAGTGTTCATTAGACCAGACTTGACACCAAGACAGAGAGCTGAGTCAAAAAACTTACAGGCTCAGCTGATGCAGAGAAGAGAAGACAATCCAAACAAGACCTACAAAATCTACCGAAGCGAAATCATAGAGACCCAGTAGAAAACCGGGACCACAATGCACATGCACATAGAAACACAGCACCACAAAGAAACAGCAAAGCACGGCATGCACTAAGGACATACTACACCAACATTGACAACTCGATACTTAGCAAATATGATGAACTATACACCATTGTGCAAGAATACGATGTGATTGCTCTCAACGAGATAAAACCTAAAAATGGAAATGCACCAAACTTGGAAATCCTCCACATACCAGGATTTGATCTTTTTACGAATGACCTACAACAACCAGATATAAGGGGTACATGCATATACATAAGGACTGAATACAAGGCATGCCGATATACCCACCCAAGCATTGACCAGTTTGTAGATGCAGTGTGGATAACATTCAATGCAAAAGACACATCTAATCTAATAGGATGCGTCTACAGAAGTGGCACACCAGAAACAGCAAGGCAAAGAGACAAGCAACTACATGCAGCCCTCAGACACAGTTCAGAAGCATCAGGAATTACACATGCTCTTGTAATGGGAGATTTCAACCTCAACAGGATAGTATGGGATCCTGAACCGTCTATCCCGCACACCTACAGGGATGGTTCTGATGAACAGCGGTTCATTGAAGTAATTAGGGACACATACTATCATCAACATGTGCACAAGCCAACAAGATACCGACAAGGCCAACAACCAACACTGGACGACCTGATCTTCACAACAGAAGAAAACACAATAACAAATCTAAACTACGGTCCACATTTGGGAAATAGTGACCACATCAGTCTCACCATGAACCTTAACATATTTGTGGCGCAACTACCGAAGAAACGGACCATTTACAGCTATGACAAGACAGACTATGGAAACATGAAAGAGATGCTAAACCTAGACTGGACAACATTACTAGATGGAATGAACACACAGGAGGCAACAGACAAACTGGAGAAAATATATAAAAAAACAGTTGATGAATGTGTGCCACACTATACTATCACCGAGAATACCCGAGCCAAGCCAGTGTGGATGACTCAAGCAGCCCTGAGAAAAGTAAGAAGGAAACACAGCTTGTGGATCAGATACCTAAATACAAAGGAAGGGGAAGACTACCAGGCCTACATCAGATCCAGGAACACAGCTCAACATGCAATCAGAAGAGCACGTAGACAGTTTGAACATAAACTAGCCAGGGAATGTAGGACGAACAATAAAGGAATCTGGAAATACATCAGAAACAGAACAAACACAAGGGGTGGCATAGGCCAATTGTTCAAGCAGGACGGAACACTTACACAAAGGGACCAAGAGGCGGCTGAAGTACTAAACCAACACTTCTTCAAATCATTCACAGAAGAAGACACTTCCAATGTCCCGCATGTCACACCAAAGAACCTGACTACTGAAGCACTCACAACATTCAAAGTCACCGAAGAACTGGTTAAGAAGTGCCTTCTTCAACTGAAGACTGACAAATCACCAGGCATTGATGGCGTCAGCCCAAGAATCCTGAAGGAGATGGCAGAACAATTATGTGTGCCTCTCAACATAATCTTTAACTCAAGCATCAACACATCAATCCTGCCAAGACAATGGAAAGATGCTATCATTTGTCCTATATACAAGAAATCTGAGAAGAGAAACCCAGCAAATTACAGACCGGTGTCTCTGACGTCAATCATCTGCAAGACTCTAGAGAGAGTGATTGTTGAACAGCTCATACAACACATCAAAATAAATCACCTTGAATGTGAGCAACAGCATGGCTTCACTGCCGGAAAAAGTACAACCACAAACTTGTTGGAAGCACTGAATGTCTGGACTGAGGCTTTGATGCACAACATACCTGTTGACGTAATCTACCTTGATTATGCAAAGGCTTTTGACACCGTCCCACACCAGCGCCTTCTCAAACAGTTGGAAAGTCTAGGAATCAAAGACAAAGCCTTAGGATGGATAAAAGCATTCCTGTGTGACCGGAGACAAAAGGTATCAGTACATGGAGAACAATCGGACTGGAGTAGTGTACTTAGCGAAGTTCCTCAGGGGTCAGTCCTGGGACCAATACTATCCACAATGCTTGTCAGCGATATCCCAGGACGCATGGACAATCTGACCTCTATGTTTGCAGATGACACCAAGCTCTATGCAGCATTGACAGACGACACCAACTCCTCAAACTCTCTACAAGAAGACCTGACAAAACTACAAGACTGGTCGGATACAATGCAAATGAAATTACATCCTGACAAATTTCACGTTCTACACCTCGGACATTCAAACCCACGAAAAAAATACCACCTGAGAATGGACAGTGAAGACAGTCACAAGCTTGATGCAGTGACCTCAAAAAAAGACCCCGGAGTCACCATCAACATACAACTCAAGTTTTCCGATCACATCGAAAATAGTGTCAAAAAGGCCAATCGAGTTCTGGGGTGTCTAGCCAGAACATTCCGGCATCTCAACAAGGAGACATTCCTACTACTATATAAGGCAATGATCAGACCACACCTGGAATATGCATCCTGTGTCTGGTTCCCTCACCTAAATAAAGATCAAGACCTCATCGAACAAGTCCAACGGCGTGCAACACGACTAGTGCCAGAAACAAAAGGACTACCCTACGGCAGCAGATTGAAAGAACTAAAACTCCCCACACTGCACTACAGAAGACAAAGAGCCGACATCATTCAAACTTTCAAAATTATCAAGGGACTCGACCAAATCGACCAGGACTGTAAATGCCAACTCTGTCCACAAAAACAGATGTACCTAAAAGCCACTGGAACTACAAGAGGTCACACAGAAAAACTAGTTACACAGACATCAACAGGAACCAGACATTCTTTCCTTTCCACCCGTGTAGTAAGATCCTGGAATGCACTATCAGAAGACACAGTCCAAGCACAGACAGTCAATCAGCTGAAGTCCCGCCTCCAAAGAGACTGGAGAGACCATCCAGACCTCTACAACTACAACTTCACATACTAACACATACACACGCACGCATGCACATAATCGCAACAACAATAGCAGCAAAATCAATAGACAATGGAATACCACTACAGAAAACTAACCTTGAGACGGTCTCAGTGCTCAACTTGGGCAATTATTGACCGTTCTTAAGGTAAGAACTTAAGCCTTAAGGTAAGAACAAGGGAAAGGTGCTCTGCGAATTTGAGTTAGAACAGTTCAATACATTTATCACGAGCCATTTAGAAGTATCACTCACTACTCTTTCATAATAATTTACTTTGTTATGTCATCATAACATAAGTAAAGAACGAGAAAACCGGATGCATGACCTGCCCACCTGAATTTTACACTAATACTCGTACTTACTTTGTAGAAAGTGTATTTAACGACCCCGTGACTAACATCATTGATGCCAGAATGAATTGATACTTCGTCCAGTTGGCCATCGTGAAGTTAATTTCAAGAAGACGGCTCCTGCCCTGGCAACCAGTCAAAGTAAACGCGCTTCGATTTTACCCTTTCGGTGTTGTCGTTCGCTTTTACGAATGGCACATGATTACATGTCATATGACTATGAATGACACATTCAAGAGCGCGACGGGTGGGTGGCGCTGCTGCCGTATAGTAATTACTCTGTTTATCTACACGACAATACTCGTGGTTGGCTCGTTGGTCTAGGGGTATGATTCTCGCTTAGGGTGCGAGAGGTCCCGGGTTCAAATCCCGGACGAGCCCATTCTTTTTAGCTACATTTTCTCCTAAAGTAATCACTTATCATTAACCTTTCACAAATTAATCGAATTTAAAAGTAAATTTATTCATTTATTTAAATATTTTTCTATCTTCACACTTTTGAGGATGCTGGTGGTTTAGTAAGCTATTATTTGTAATCTCCAAAACATAATACAGTTATTATAATTATGTGATTTAAATAAGGTATTTTGTGATTTAATAAAGATTTAATATGTTATGCATAGTCTTTGATACATCGCCTACATCTAGGACATTAAGGCTGTTGTCTTATAGATAGTCAGTACTTGGTTAACACTTTATTTCATGATGATGACTTTGTCACGTTTACATCACGGTTTTCAATGCCAATGGGCCACCAGGTTATACATTTACCCCCTGTGTGGGATCTTTTATTTCCCTTGGTGTAGAAACCAGGTAGAAGGGATCACTGGCTTATAGTCTCTTCTACAAGTCACAGACGATATGGGGTAAAAAAAATTGCCCAGTTTTGAAATAGCAGTTGGTTGTGGGGTTTGAACCCTGGTCCCTTGACTGACAAACCGCTCCCACAGACAGGATGGTACCGAGTATAACTACGTGAGGAAGAAAGCATATGGGTGTTAAATTCATCTGAATTTGATCAATTAAACAATTCTACCAAGTGCTGAAAATACTGACTGAAGTGAGAGATCGTAGGCCTAATATGGAAACCTGCGCTCATATATAAAAAATGGACCATTTTTATATTGAGTATTTTGCTTCTGTTTTCCAAAACAAATATTAGAAACAACATACATATAATATAAAAGTATTTATTTACAATAATATGCACAAAATTTACAATAATATACACTAATAATTATACATACAAACATATATTCTTGGTATATATCGCAGCGTTGTTGTTTGTCACAATCACAGTAAAGCTGTCGCATGCAGATGGCCTCTTGCTACACTGTCAAGTCAATGAAATTTATTTGATAATTTTTTTAATCCTGTCGGTCAACTGATTGGCTAATCTCTTTCAGATAAAAAATAGTTTACACTCCAGTGAACTTTGCCATCATTCAGCACATTTGAATCCACTATGCAATATTGCATACCAAATAAACGTTAGTGAAGCTGAAGGATGCACATTATAAATAGGTGTCATTAACCATGCAAGAACAGACACTTAACTAAATTATACAGTTATGAAACACAGAAAGTGTGTATCATGAAAGCCTTGCTCCCAATCAGTTATCTCAAAATACTCTATATTATGCCCTTTTTAAGAAAATAAATTGTGTCATCATAGTTATTTAAAAATACCAAAAACACTGCAAGGCCACAATATTGGCTCTTTTTCTATTGGGTATGTTTACATTTGTCTGGATACCACATTATGTTTAATTAATTATTACAGTTTACAGGATTATGATGTTACACATAATTTCCAACAAATCCCACTTCTTTAAATATGGCACCAACACAAGTTCTTAAAATATTGCAGCATTGTTGTTCTAGGTCAATAATTTTACATATACATGGTCAACTTTGAAGTTGGCATATGTAGTTATAAAGACACTAACATCCTCAAAGCCTTGAACCCCACATGAACAAGGCTGATTGTCACTAGTCAATGATCTCCAGTTCTAAGTCGAGTCTCAAGTCAAGTTCACCAGTCAAGTCACCAGTCAAGTCACAAGTCAAGTCACAAGTCAAGTCACATTCAAACACATAGAGCACCAATATGTTTGGGCTTAGTATTCTGAATATGTAAGTGCAGTTATGAGTTTGTTTCAGTGGGGTCAGACCAGTATTCTGATGGTGTCCTACATTGGGAACAGATTAAAACATCGAAGGGACATCCTGGAGTGAGACAGGAATTTACAGAAAAATGTATGTCATGTGCTTTGTTTCATATCCATCCTGGGGATTTACATGATAATAAATTTATTATTTGTATAGTTGCATTACCCTCCCAACTCTGAGAGTTGACACACAGTGACACATGGTGACACAGTGTATTGGTTTGTAAACATGGCTGATTCTATAAATTCTTGCTTTTGGCATGGCACATTACACTTCAAAATGCATCATCGTTAAAACAGTTTAAAAAGAAACCTGGTCACATTTAAATGGATCACGTTAAGTTGACTGCAAGTTACTTCGTCAAATATAAAAAATATGATAATTTACAAATAAAATAAAAAATTCTTTATCACAAAAGTGATAATTTGCAAATTATTCAAACAATTGTGAGAACATAAAATTTCACAAAATTGTCAATCAGACATTTTTGTCATCAGTGATTCACACACACCATTAGTAACAATATACAGTTTATGGCCAACAAAAAACACACACTAACAGGGGTGAACATGAAACATTTGTTGGAAAACACATTCTTTCTTGTATGTAACTAATCACATATTAATACAGAGATGGCAAGTGAACGTGGAACAGATGAATCATAAATGAATCATAAATGCATAGCTTCTCCGCAGCACCAAGTCACGTCTAACTGAAGAAATAGGTCGATTCTATAACATTGTCCAGTTGAAAGTCTCCTGCAAGAAAGAAACCACACCAGTGTCATGGTCTAAGAATTGTATTTATGAGCTTTCGACTGGCTATGTATTAGTAATGAACTTCACATTACCGTAATAACACAAGGGCATTTGGCCAATTCACAACAGTTGTTAAGCTTATGTTGCTGCAAATTATGTAAAAGAAGATCAGTTATAAAGAATTGGATTATTTCTTACAAATGAATGACCTCAATATACTGAAGGTCAACACCCTACAAAACTAATGTGCTTTAAGAACAGACCCCGCTTATGGGAAAGTTTGAATTATGAACCATGGATACTCATGAGAATGTCCTTGTCTTTCACCCTCACATTTCATTCGTATTTAGCTGTCATAAGACATCCGCTCAGGAGTTGACACTCTTCTAAGCTGTCATCAGAAAAAAATACTGTTTCTTTTGAAAATACATTAGTGTTGGTGTACAACCCTAAAAACACAGCGGCTAATCCCCTCTTCAATCTTGTGTAGTGTCGTAACCCAAGACGTTTTGAGATGACCCCTCAGAGACCCTGTGCCCGTGCATATCTCTGCAAGATACTTGACAAACACAGTTATCATCAGGCAGTGAAGATAACTAAGTACCAATGGTCATTATTGGTTGTGTCGAAGGGTAATACTGACCTCTACTTGGCACCTTGCCAAGGATGTAGTTGACCATGGCCATAGTTGCAGCCTCTTCTCCTTCCGCCAGTCCAGCAAGTTTACTGTCAACACATGTCACATGATCAGATGGACAACAAACATGTCATAGATGCACAAATAAATGTCACTTTGAACAATAGTTGTTTTACATAAGACTAAATTGGCTAATTAACTTTCTTTGTGATTTTTCTTTTGTCCAAAGTGTGTTTCTTTAATGAGTTAACTTCACAGTCAAAGTGTGTTTCTTCAATGAGTTAACTTCACAGTCAAATTTGATCACTAATATAGTCAATATCTCCTATTTAAATGTTAAATCATCAAAATTAATTACCTTTCAGCATTATCTGTGTGTATTAATACCTGCATGAAGCTCCTACCTTTCATCAAAGCCAAATTTCTGGAGCAGAAATTGTGCGAGTTCTTCAAGGATGGGCTGACTGTGTAGACCAACAAACTGCTCACGACAGATCTGTGACAGATGACACAGACACGTCATGTCGAGTGTTCACCATTGACAACAAATGACATTTCAATTCTTGTCAACTGTCAATACACTATGATGGATTGAAGAATGCACCATATATTTCCTTATTTAAGTTAATAAAGGCCACCTCGGAGAAACAAAACATCTGCATTCCGTATTTATTCAAACGTGTCTCGATATTTCTTTTTGTAGTTTTAATGACAATAAATATAGTTTAATCAGTCAATAGAAATGTGACAACCAATAGAGGTTAACTAGTTCTGGTTAGGGATGGCAATCATAACACGGCACAGTTTCATCATGTTAACATTTTACTTATTTTGCTGACCTTAGTCAAACGCTGATTTACTACTACATAAATTTATAGGAATTATTTGGTTTCGATTTGCATTTGTTAGCATTGTTAACGAACTGTGTCACTATTAGAAGATACCATAATGACAAGCTTTATTTTTATAAAAATTTATTAGAATAATTTTGATTCAAACATTTTAACAAACAATGTCACTTTTTTAAGAAAAGCACCTGCTGAAACTAGAATCTACTGACTTTAAGTCTATATGGCAGAACAAAAATTTTTTAATAGTTGTACCTTGTTCATGACAGCGACATCACCGGCGTGAGTCCAGAAGCAGTCATGAACTGACACAAACGTCACACCAGCCCTGCGAGTAAAACATCTGCAGTCAGCCGACACCCAGCAAACAGTCATCTGTCTTTAGGGCTGGGAGCATTAGTTCACAGGGTCCCAGAAAAAGTATAGCACCACTTATGGGTGGGTGATGGGTGGTGGTTGGTGGATGGTGGTTTGTGGTTGATGGTTGGGTGGTGGTTGGTGGTAGGTGGATGGTGGGTGGTGGTTGGTGGGTGGTGGGTGATAGTTGGTGGGTGGTGGTTGGGTGGTGGTTGGTGGGTGGTTGTTGGTGGTTGGTGGGTGGTGGTTGGGTGGTGGTTGGTGGGTGGTGGTTGGTGGTTGGGTGGTGGTTGGTGGGTGGTGGGTGATAGTTGGTGGGTGGTGGTTGGTGGGTGGTGGTTGGTGGTTGGTGGGTGATGGTTAGTGGGTGGTGGTTGGTGGGTGGTAGTTGGTGGACGGTGGTTGGTGGGTGGTGGTTGGCGGGTGGTGGTTGGCGGGTGGTGGGTGGTGGTTGGGTGGTGGTTGGTGGGTGGTGGGTGGTGGGTGATAGTTGGTGGGTGGTGGTTGGTGGGTGGTGGTTGGTGGGTGGTGGTTGGTGGGTGGTGGTTGGTGGGTGGTGGATGGTGGTTGGTGGGTGATGGTTGGTGGGTGGTGGGTGGTGGGTGGTGGGTGGTGGTTGGTGGGTGATGGTTGGTGGGTGGTGGTTAGTGGGTGGTGGTTGGTGGATGGTGGTTTGGTGATCACCATGAATTGCAGGGGAAATAATCACTAGTGGTGCCACCTATTGAGTGGAACATATATTAACACACGTTAACCATGTTGTGGATATCAGCAACCATGTCACATCAGTTGAATCCGGCGGCTATTGACTGTGGTTTTGGAAGCCAGTCCGAGAGACTTCTGAGATGATCCCTACATTAGTAACTATCAAGACAATGAGAAAGTAACACTACTAATGCCACCGCCAGTATTGGCAGAGGCCACCGCCAGTATTGGCAGAGGCCACCGCCAGTATTGGCAGAGGCCACCGCCAGTATTGGCAGAGGCATACTGCTTTAACATTCTCAGTGTGTCTTCATCTTCTGCTAACACTACAGTGAGCTTCACATGTAGAAGTGTTGCATAGAATGGTGCCTACGTCAGACAGCAGACCACCCCTATACTAGTACCTGTCAAAACAATGACAACATGACTGCATTACTGACGCCACTGCCAGGCTTGGCAGATCCACACTGCTCTACATTAATGTTGATGTCTTCTTCCAACATTACAGTCGGCGTTCCTTGTAAGAGTCTTGCACAGAATGTTGTGTACCTGAGACAGTAGATGGCAGTCAACATCATGTGAGTCGAGTCGAGCGAGTGAATGAAGTTGGGCGGAAATGCATTTTTCTGTTTCATTGCGTTAGGTTTGCTGGAACAAACAAACGTCACTGGTATCACACAAGCAGCACCAGCGATTCAACTGTATAAGTCCTACTCTGAGTGGACAGAACAATTTAGCTTTATGACAATTTTTCACATACAGTAGAACCTTGTTTTACAATGACCTCAGTAATACAGCCACCTCAGTAATACAGCCACCTCACAATTAAGGTCACCCTGGGACAGTCACAAATTATTTCTGTATTACAATAAAGTATATGAAATTAGTTCCGCTAATATGGTCACCTCCCTATTCAGGTCACTTTTGCCCAGTCCCGAGAGTGTCCTTCAGGGGGCGCCATGGTTTTTTGCTCTGCCGTGTTTGACATGATTGATCACAGCATTCTCATTGAACGCCTATTAAAGTGGTACGGCATATCTGGCACAGCTCTAGGCTGGTTTTCTTCATATCTAACTGATAGATATAAAACTATAAAGATTGGGAACTGCTTTTCAGCTGCACTGCCGGCTTTATTTTGTGTTCCCCAGGGTTCTGTTCTTGGGCCTTTGCTTTTTACTCTTTACACCACGCCACTAAGCTCTGTTATACAAAGACATAACTTGGATCATCATCTTTATGCTGATGATACTCAGATCTACATTTCATTGGCTACCCCGGATACAAATCGCTCCCTTAACCAACTTAGTGATTGCCTTCAAGATATCTTCCACTGGATGTTGTTGAAATGAAATGCAAATAAAACTGAATTGATCGTAATTGGTACTCCATCAAATTTTGCATGCATGAACATACTCTTATGGTATGTATAGGTTTAAATCACTCCTAATTAGAGATTTTGTGGTGCAGGAAAAATCGGAAAAGCAGTGGATTGGTTCAACATAGACACATGTAAATATATAATTATGTTGTAGTAGAAGGCCACTTAACAACTTAGGTTTAGTCATTTTGGTATACATTACACGGAGGAAACAGTCTTTTTTAAAGACTACGTAGAAAGGCATAAACTATTTTAAAAAGCTAATTAGATTATCAATATTATTAAATAAATTCTGATATGACGCCTTGCAAGCGGCAAGGCAAAACGACACTTGGTGTGCAATGACTGCCACAGCTGGGTGAATTTTGCCTTGTCCGTCTGTGGGAAGTGATGGTCAGATACTAGAGGGATTCACCTTTCAGTGCGTGGGGTGTTGGAAAGTGGAATGTTTACAGAAGAAGATAGTTAGGTTGACAGATATTGTGAAGGGGATGGAGATGAAAATTAGCAAGGAGACAGGTGGAATGGAGAGAGATGAAGGGAGAGAGCTGGGAATACTGTGAGACTGAAGGAGTAAAGTAGTGGCAAGAAGACTATGGGTAGGAGACAGAGAGGAGGGAAGATGATTGGAGGGGAAGAAATTGGTGAATCGACAGCAAGAAACATGACAGGCATGAAGGTGACAGGAGAGAAAGTGACCGTAGAGAAGGCAGTAAAAAAAAATGGGACGGGAGAGGAAAGAAAAGCGATGGGAGAACAGTTGACGTGACGTAAGGAAGTGAGAGTAAATGTGACAGAAGAGAAGTCAATAAAAGGGACGATAACAGGAGGAAAGGTGACAAGAGAAAAAGTGACAGGAAAGAATGGAACGTATGAGAATGTGACAGGAGAGAAGACGACAGGGGGAAAAGGCAACAACCAGACAGATGCAAACCCGAGAAGGAGCTACTCTGAGGCAGTGATTGAGGGGGATTTGAGTCAAGAGAGGGTGTTCGTAGGCGACTCTATTCTGAGAAAGACAGATAAGACACTAAGCGAGGGGGAGGACGTCGTTGTTTGTCTACCAGGGGCTAGGACAGAGCATGTCATTGAAAGGGTAGAGAAGGTATTGGGACATGGCATGGGAGGGTCTATACTAGTACACATAGGGACAAATAATGCAGACGGGGAGGGAACAACTGGGATAGTATAGATTATAGAAGTACAGACAGTTAGTAAGGAAGTTAAAGACAAAAGTTGAACAGATTATTCTCTCAGGAATTTTGCCAGTAATGGGAGGAAGGGGGCCAACACAGAAACTGCAAGAGGATGGCGATCAACGCACTAGTTGAACAGATGTGTGAAGAAGAGGGGGTGGGATTCATAGATTTATAGGGATACTTTGTTGGGAGGGAAGATATGTACATGAGAGATGGCCTCCATCTAAGTGGAAAGGGGGCAGCTCATTACAGAGAACCTGCTGTGATCTGTTGACAGTGGGACAGGTTGCATCTTTTAAAATAGATGCGCAGGGGGGATTCACATAGAAGCCTGAAACTGGAGACATAGGTAAAGACAGCACAAATAAATCAGCAAAGAACAACCTAAAAAACTCTTTTGAAGCTGGATATGAATGCGTTTGTTTAAATGAAAAGAGCATGGTGAAGAAAAGAAATGAACTAAACATCATGGTAGAAGATATCGACCCTCACATAATAGGTATAATCGAATCGTGGGCAACCACTGATATATCAAGTGCCGAATTGGGACTGACAGGCTATGTAATGTGCAAAGAAGCTGTTTGGTGTAACATAGTTACAGGAAAATAAACATTAACGGTTGGGTTAGTTTATTAAAGTCCAAACATAAGCATAGAAGAGAATGAAAAAGTACAAAACGCTATAAGGGAAATGAGCAAACGGGACTGTATTATTATGGGGGATTTTATCATGGGCATATACAGTGAAAATCTCTACAGAGTACAGGGAATGAGGACCACGAGTTTTTAGTTTTAGTACAACATAGTTTCCTTTCTCAACATGTGCTAGAACCAATCAGGGGTGAGAATGTGTTAGACATAGTTTTGTCCTCACAGAAAGAATTAGTTGACAATATCAATATATGTGAGCCACTGGGGAGTAGTGATCACAACCAGATACATTTTACCATCAAAGTAAAATCAGAAAGGAATAGTAAAAAGCAGTACAGGAGAAATTTCCACAAAGGACAGCATTTATAAAGTAGCACTAAACCAAGCTACAACTGAAATTAGAAATTCAAAGAGAAGCTATGAACATAAATTAGCTTGTAATATAAAACATGACAGCAAGAGTTTTTATGCATATGTTCGGAGCAAACAGAAACTTCAGGATAAGGTTGTACCTCTAGAAGATAGTGCTGGAAATATAATATCAGAGGGATTCTTAATGGCAGAAGACGTGAATGAGTATTTTAGTTCGGTGTTTACCATATAAGTGCCACATCAAAGATTACTGCTTACACTAAAAGCCCATGGCACAGGAAATGGTATAATTAACAGGGATCAGCAATAGGACCAATATTATTCTTAATATATATCAATGATTTGGACGATAATATAACAAGCAAGGTGTTGACATTTGCGGATGATACAAATGTGTTTAGAAGGATTAAACGTGATGGAGATAAAAAGCATTTACAAGATGATCTTGATAGGTTGATCAAATTGTCTGAAAAGTGGCAAATATTGTTCAATTTGGGGAAATGTAAATGCCTCCACACAGGACATGGGAACGATGATGTACACTATGCAAAGGCGGTACTGTACAAAGCACTACTGTAAAAGAAAAGGACTTAGGGTTAACCATTAGCCAGAGCAGTGTGGAATTGCAGCTTCAAAGGGAAATCAAATCCTTGGATTAGTTATGCGAAATATAGCATATAAGGAAAAAGAACTAATGATGCTGCTGTACAAAACAAGATTTAGGTCTGATTTAGAATATTGTATACAAGCGTGGAGGCCATATATCGTAAGGACATAGATATGCTAGAGAGAGTACAGAGGAGAGCAACTAAAACGATACCAAAACTGAGGGATCTTAGTTACGAAATACACCTAAAAGAATGTGGTTTAACAACACTAGATACCAGGAGATTGAGAGATCAGATAGAAGTGTTTAAAATATTGGATGGTTGTGAAAATATTGATAGAAATATTTTTTCTCAGTTAAGAACGACATAAGGACCAGAGGACATAAAGTTACATTAGTAAAGGAGCAGTGTAGATTAGATATAAGAAAGTTCTCATTCTCACAAAGGACTGTAAATGAATGGAACAGATTATCTGCTGATTGTGTGGGTGCTACTAGCGTGAATGTTTTAAAATAAAATCGACACATACCTCAGAAGGGAGGGATACACGTAGATAAAAAGGGTTGGACTCTCGATAAGCCAAAAGGTTTCCTTGTCCACCTGCCATCTAGAGTTAATTTTTTGGGTAGTAACCTTGTTAAATCTTGTTAATGTTTATTTTAGAGATGTGTGTTGACAATCAAACCATGGTTAACCATCAACTCATTACCCAGTGGACAATCTAGTGTTAAGGCTAGAGCACAGTGGACAATCTAGTGTTAAGGCTAGAGCACAGTGGACAATCTAGTGTTAAGGCTAGAGCACAGTGGACAATCTAGTGTTAAGGCTAGAGCACAGTGGACAATCTAGTGTTAAGGCTAGAGCACAGTGGACAATCTAGTGTTAAGGCTAGAGCACAGTGGACAATCTAGTGTTAAGGCTAGAGCACAGTGGACAATCTAGTGTTAAGGCTAGAGCACAGTGGACAATCTAGTGTTAAGGCTAGAGCACAGTGGACAATCTAGTGTTAAGGCTAGAGCACAGTGGACAATCTAGTGTTAAGGCTAGAGCACAGTGGACAATCTAGTGTTAAGGCTAGAGCACAGTGGACAATCTAGTGTTAAGGCTAGAGCACAGTGGACAATCTAGTGTTAAGGCTAGAGCACAGTGGACAATCTAGTGTTAAGGCTAGAGCACAGTGGACAATCTAGTGTTAAGGCTAGAGCACAGTGGACAATCTAGTGTTAAGGCTAGAGCACAGTGGACAATCTAGTGTTAAGGCTAGAGCACAGTGGACAATCTAGTGTTAAGGCTAGAGCACAGTGGACAATCTAGTGTTAAGGCTAGAGCACAGTGGACAATCTAGTGTTAAGGCTAGAGCACAGTGGACAATCTAGTGTTAAGGCTAGAGCACAGTGGACAATCTAGTGTTAAGGCTAGAGCACAGTGGACAATCTAGTGTTAAGGCTAGAGCACAGTGGACAATCTAGTGTTAAGGCTAGAGCACAGTGGACAATCTAGTGTTAAGGCTAGAGCACAGTGGACAATCTAGTGTTAAGGCTAGAGCACAGTGGACAATCTAGTGTTAAGGCTAGAGCACAGTGGACAATCTAGTGTTAAGGCTAGAGCACAGTGGACAATCTAGTGTTAAGGCTAGAGCACAGTGGACAATCTAGTGTTAAGGCTAGAGCACAGTGGACAATCTAGTGTTAAGGCTAGAGCACAGTGGACAATCTAGTGTTAAGGCTAGAGCACAGTGTTGATCCCAGTTGGTATTTTCCAACTGTGTCTACAAGATTTAACAAGATTGCCATCCAGAAAATTAACTTTAGATGGCAGGTGGACAAGGAAGCCTTTTGACTTTTGGCTTTCTTGTGTCTGATAACTTTCAGGCTAGTGACTGCTGGACATGCCTTAGTAGGTGACATGGAATAGAAATATTCATTAATATCAAATTTATGACCCCCCAGGTAATTTGCATTTGGGATAATAATTCACTTGAAATTAGGGTTAGGGTTAAGTTAGGATAAACACATATTCTTCCTAACCTAACCCTATGCCCTGGCCAATAACACAGTTTTCATTTTATATTTCAATACCAAATACACCTTCAATACCGCTGGAATGAGAGACAAGCAAAGTCACTGCCAATTGCCACACCTATGGTGGTTTAGGCTCAGTAGTGGGCAGGCAGCCAAGAAACCCATAGGGTTATGTGAAAAGGCAGGAGAACTGATTTCAAAGCACCATTATAATTATATGCACCACATAAATACCCTTAATAAGCTATACAGCTATTACATTGCCCTAGTGTTTCCTGCTATGTAAACTCTCATAAATTACAGGTGAAACTCACCCATTGAGGGCCATGATTCCAGGACAGTCATGATTCCGGGGGGGGGGGGTGAGGGGGCAAGGGGAGAGGGGAACAACCACAAAGCCTGGATGGCGGGCCTAGATCTGAAATGTGTGACCCAGGCCGGGCCTGGAATAAACATTACTAAACTTTAGCTGGGCTTACATTCTAGTTTATGGGCCTGGGTTTGAGATATGTTTGCAGGCATGGGCCGGGACTGTAATTGCAGGCCAGACTTCGGCTATAGTTCTAGGACCATGCAGGGCATTAATGCACACACATCATTTGCAGACATGAAAGCATACAAAACACGAAAAAGCTCAATCCAGGTTAGTGTGCCGTGTCGCACTGCTTTCCATAATACAAAGCATGATGAACACCTTCTAGTTGCGTTGGATAGACCCAGTTGGCCATCACCCAGCGGGGCATGGTGAAACAGCCTGTCACTTACTCCACCGTGATGTACTTGAGTTGGTGGGGTAGAATGACGTCTTTGGGGCGAGCGATTCGGGTTTGTCGGAAGTACGGCTGCACCACAGGCCAGCCAATGGGAGTGACCCATTCCATCGGCTTCAGACACACCTTCGACACAAGCTTAGCCGACAACACTAACCAATCCTGGAACCAGCAAGATTACAAACTCAAGGCGATGTCTGGGTCTAATGACGAACGTCCAAATAAATGTGATGTTGGTTACCCACGGGTGTAGAGTAAATTAATTTGTGACTATTATAAATATTTGCTGAAAAACATAAAAGCAATTACAAGTTTGACATATACCTTCATATTGACATTACTTACATGAACAACATTATTTAGATTCCTGAGTATTTCAACATTTAAGGAAGTTCTATATAGATATCATGTAACATCCAGTCTGAAGATTCTGACGTTTGTGCACTTCTTCATACCAACTTAACATCATTAACCCTCTCAAGGCCAGATTAATGCAAGTATGTGCCTGTTATTGAATCCTATTAAATCAAGAGATCATATGAACGAATCATACGATATACTCAGATTGCATGAATGCAAATAAATAAATAATTTTTGATCCAATTCAAATAACATTTTCACTACATCTGAAGAACTAATTCCTGGTGTAACTAGCCAAGTATGTGACATATATGTTACTTTATTACCCAAATATGAATTGCTAAAATTTGACAAAGATAAAATACTGAAATAATTCTCAATAATTCAGTTTTTAAAATATTTTGTATTAATAACTAGCGGATACATGCTGCATATGAAATGATCATAAATTACTATGCTACAGAACAGAAAACTAATTAAATGGCTACAGTAAATAAATCTGAAATAATTTCATTTTTCTGAGTGCATGTATTTTCAAGATTTTATACAAAATGGCGCTCTTCACGATCATAGCCGTCACGCCATCTAAACTATTAAGTCAGTGTTACATTTAAAATGGGTAACCATAGTCACCATAGTGCAAAACAGTCCCCTTCGATGGCAGCGTTCGTTATAAACTTGATTCGAAAATCCCATCCAAATCACTAGAGTTTGATATAATGACAACATCGAGAATTACAACAAAGCTAACAAACACCACCCGCTTCGTCGCACTAATACTTGTTTACAACAAAGTAGACCGCTCAAAAGTTAACATTTAATCGTAGAAATGCAGACGCATGTTTTGGGAATAATTCCCGGGTGCTTCCATGTTTATGCCTGCAGCAAACTTTAATCTCACTGGCCAAAAATACCCATTAAAATATTCACTGTATTGCATAAAAGAGGGACCGGAAATTGTGTGACGCTGAGTTTGACAACAAAACCGTGTGGTGGCTGGCGCTATTTAGCCACGGAAATCACCAACATTTCTAATTTTTGACGCTTACCAGTGAAACTTCAATATTATTAGCTGCTAACTGCCAAAATAAATTGCCATTATTGGATGACATTGTTTCACGTTACCAGTTTAAATGTGCTCCTGTATTCGGGCGAATTCAGACATTCTGGCCATGGGTGGGACTCAGGTTGATTCGGGCGTTCTGACCATGAGAGGGTTAATTAGATTTGTAAATGTCAAAGAGGCACAGCTATCAACAGTAATCAAACCAGAAGACATCCTCACAAATACCTCACAATGTCCTTAGAGTCTGTGTGAGAGTGTACAAGTATGCACTATCACTTGCCTGGATGTCCTTGGTGGAAGTAAACATCTGCTGCAGACACTTGAAGGTGTTGTCGGTGAGGTAGAACGATGCCTCCCAGATGTGTTTCTGAGGGAAGTCCTCAATGCCCTCCAACTGACCCCGGATCTGTTGTCGCGCCCCGTACTTCGTCACGCCATACACGGTTGTCATGATCGTCTGCTTGATCACCTGGTCACGATAACTTTACTGTCACACTGTAGCCTAATAATGTCTATAGCCTCAGAACTCACAAGTATATTTACAAAGGGTTGTTTAAAAAATAATGTGACCTATGTCAACACAAAATAGTAAAATAAGGATCACTTGAACATATGAAATGTATAAATATAAAACAACACAACAAAGATTGGAAGCAGATGGTTTTAATTTATTACCTATGACACAGTAAACAATATGTGAATGTATTATGGTCAAATATACTTATTCATTCCTCAAAAAGACAACTTTTCAAATTATCTCTCAAAATGATCTGCTCCTTTACGAAAATATACCCTTTTCTCCAGAGAGATGATATGTATACCAACAGATATGTGTGTTAACATGTATCTGTGAGATGTGAAGACAATGAATAAACATATATGTAATACAGAGGAACATCACATCACTGCATTTAAAAATAATAAAACCAATTTAATATACAACAAAATTGTGTCAATTGCTAACAACAAAATCAAGGAAACTATCACATGTTGCCAACAAAAACCACACCTACCTTTCGTTTTACAAATCCATCAAGAACTTGTGCAATCAGCATGCCATTTGCTGCGTCCTTCTGTCGCTCGCTCTCCACCTGGTGGAACAAACAGTCAGTACTAAAGCACAACACAAATGTTCACGAAACATAGTTTGTTAACTACGAAAATATTCCATGTTTTATTCTAAAAATCTATATTTTGAAATGTATTTCACAAATGCAACATACAAGTTTTAAAAAATTATGTTTTAAAATTATTTTTTTCACATTATGACAATATTTTTATCCACGTTATACTAAGACATGATAGCGAGGCCAACTTACCTTTTCTACGATATCACTGTAGACATCTTTAGGTGTGTCAAATGGGCAGAGATTGACAGACTCAGCGCCTGCCTGGTCGCGACCCAGGGTCGCATAGTGCTGTAGGCCATTACATGACCCATCCTACAGCAACAACATCACACTTGACACAGATTACAGCCATATTACATGACCCATCCTACACCAACAACATGGCACTTGACACAGATGACAGCCATGTTACACGACCCATCCTACAGCAACAACATCACACTTGACATAGATGACAGCCATGTTACATGACCCATCCTACACCAACAACATGGCACTTGACATAGATGACAGCCATGTTACATGACCCATCCTACAGCAACAACATGGCACTTGACACAGATGACAGCCATGTTATATGACCCATCCTACAGCAACAACATTACACTTGACACATATGACAGCCATGTTACATGGCCCATCCTACAGCAACAACATCACACTTGACACAGATGACAGCCATGTTACATGACCCATCCTACACCAACAACATGGCACTTGACATAGATGACAGCCATGTTACATGACCCATCCTACAGCAACAACATCACACTTGACACAGCTGACAGCCATGTTACATGACCCATCCTACACTAACAACATGGCACTTGACATAGATGACAGCCTTGTTACATGACTCATCCTATGACAACATGACATTTGACAAATGATAGCTTTGTGACATTACCCGTCAATAGCAACTTTATGACACTTGACACAGATCACAACCTTAAAGATACAACTGGATACAACTGCTATGGAACATGACAGTTTGTACGCTGTAGGTGACATGCTGACAGTGGCTCCACCTACCTGGTGTACTGGCAGGTGGCACATGTAGGCCTCTGGGTCGGGTGACCTTACGACCTTTGCGATCTCCATGCAGCAGGCGAGAGTCTGCCACGGCTCGTCCGACTTCTGCCACCATTTGTTACCCTGAGACACAGAGACAAGAGCTGACACATGCCTCACAGGCCTTGGGCTACGTAGACTCACCGTTCATTCGCCACAAATGTAAACAATTAGGTTTTTTGACGCAAACAGTCATGTTGCAATAACTTTCTACTAGGTGTTCTGATATTGTGTGAACAATGTCCTTTGGTGTGGCTGTGGGTCTCAACTTCCCATCTGCTTTGGGAGATAACCTCCCATAATTTCTAAATAGTCCACCTTCAACCGAATTTTAGGCAAATCTACAGCACGAGAATCAATTGATAGCAATCTCACCTCCTACAAAATAGATAGAGACAAAAGCCACCAAACACCTACTGTCAGTGGTCTGTCAGCCGAGTCCAAGATCTCCTCCATTAGGTCATTCGCACACTGAAGTCGATCTCTGTTTGGCGACCTACAGCAACAGAAAGATCAGCCACAAGATGGCACTGTTAATACAACAGCAATAACCAGGCTGCCCCTGACAAGATTGTTTACATTTCATGTGTGCTATTCTTCAAATATTCCAGTATTAAGATTACCATAACAAACTATATTGAATAAAAAATTAATGAAATGGCAAGTCTGTTTCTTCTAAATTGGATTTCGCTTTGAATTATAGGGGTTATATAAAGTGTGAATCCGGAATGAAAGCTCAGTCAGGGCTCAATTTGGAAAAAACAGTTATTTGGTTTGTTTTCAGTGGACAAACTGAGTGGTCAGTCATTGCCAAGGTAGCACTAATTATTATCTGCTGCATGCAGTGCAAAAATTGGCAACAACAGAAATGAAATGGTCACGGGAGTCTAATTTCAAAATACTGTAATTGCTGTCCTTTGTTGTTGTTGGGGGGACAGTGAAGGCACATGGAGAAACATGTATTTGAGGTTACCTTTTGCGCAGTCCGGTCAGGTTGATGAGGTGAATCTTGAGCCAGTCGAGGCCATGAGGTCCGAGCGACTTGCTCTTGGCAAACACGAGGATGGACCGCGCCAGGTCACTTCCTGCAAGGTGAAACAGCTCATCTCACCGACCAGTTCACATGGACAGAGGAAGAGACGGTGCGGGGGGTGGGGGAGACAACAGTGAAGGGGATCAGAGATGGAAGGAGAAACACAAACAATACTGAGGGGAATCTCACCAAACTTGTGGGAAAAAGTGGAGAACAACTCTAACTGTGCCATCAAAGGCAGAGCCAATGGCTGAGAGTTGATATTGATAACAACAATAACACAAATAATAACACATTTATTTTATACAGCCCAGTTTCTTTAAGAGATCAGTGCACTTGACAAAAGTTTCTTTAAGAGATCAGTGCACTTGACAAAAGTTTCTTTAAGAGATCAGTGCACTTGACAAAAGTTTCTTTAAGAGATCAGTACACTTGACAAAAGTTTCTTTAAGAGATCAGTGCACTTGACAAAAGTTGCATGGAATAGTATATAAAACTTAACACAAGAAATTCACATAAAATACATTACACTAAAAATATCAAAAATGTATACAATTACATATGTAGCACATATAAAAAATGGTAATTGTTATTCACTGATAAATTTACCCATCAATAAGGTGCTGTAAAGATGACAACTGACCTAGATGGTTGAAGTGGGGAGGACAGGCGTACACACGTCCTCGAAAGTCCATGTTGTGGGGGAACCAGAAAATCTCTTCCCGGTACTGAAAGAGTCAGTCAGTCATAAAACATTAATTAAGAGACTACAACTACCTTACACAAAAGTGTTTGGCCTTGATAACAGAAAACAGTATAAGAAAATGGTTGCAAACCTGAAGTGCAACACTTTTTATTTGTCCTGAAATGCAAGACTAACGAAAAGATCATTAGAACTCAGAAACCTAACAACAACACCTTTAGTCTTTTGAATAAATACACCTAGTGTCAAATTAATATGTAAATTCACAATAGCAGTGATGACAAATGGGGTGATATATTTTGTTTGAGGTAAAACTGCTTCAAGAATTTGAATTGCATGCCATGTAACTTTCCTGCATCAACGTGACCACAACGTGTTTGTTTTTCTAACAATGTCCCTGAATACAAGGAACTGTGAAATTACATTATCAACAGGTAGACACACCTTGTTAGCTATGGAGAGCCGATAGAGTTCTGTACACCACAGACCAAACATCTCCTTCTTCTGCTTACTCAGTCGCCGTCTCTCATACACCGCCTGCATCCGCTCCTCACTGCTCATCTCCCTGTAACATCACCTAACACTCATCTCCCTGTAACATCACCCACACTCATCTCTCTGTAACATCACCCGACACTCATCTCCCTGTAACATCACCTACACTCATCTCTCTGTAACATCACCCAACACTCATCTCCCTGTCACATCACCCGACACTCATCTCCCAACAACATCACCCGACAGTCATCTCCCTATAACATCACCCGACACTCATCTCCCTGTAACATCACCTGACACTCATCTCCTTTTAATATCACCCGACATTCATCTCCCTGTAACATCACCCGACACTCATCTCCCTGTAACATCACCTGACAGTCATCTCCATGTAACATCACCTGACACTCATTCATATCCCTGTAACGTCACCCGACACTCATCTCCCTTAACAACAACTAATTCACTCTAAATTGGTAGCTGACACTCTCCAAATTATTAGTCATCAGAGTCTAACACAACAGCTGACACACATGACAGTCTAACAGTAATGGCTGACATTTAAACCAACACAACAACTGACACACATGACAGTCTAACAGTAATGGCTGACATTTAAACCAACACAACAGCTGACACACATGAGTCTAATAGTAATGGCTGACATTTAAACCAACACAACAACTGACACACATGAGTCTAATAGTAATGGCTGACATTTAAACCAACACAACAGCTGACACACATGAGTCTAATAGTAATGGCTGACATTTAAACCAACACAACCGACAGTCTAACAGTAATGGTTGACATTTAAACCAACACAAGCAGCTGACAGCACAATGAATCAGTTCAATTCAAATTATTCTGGTCTTTGATTAATGTACCCTGTCTTCATGCCTTCTGTCAGTTTGCTCCAATTAGTCAATCGTTTCTGACTACATATAAACAGTTCTTTGTGAGAGATTCACACACTGCAGTTCATGCCTTCACCGATACTGACCGCACGATCTTGGGCGGCTCTGGACACGCGGAGGCGGGTCGGGGGACATCCAGGTGCATGTCCCCCCCGCTGTTGAACACCTCAATGATGGTGTCTAGGATCTGGTAGGACGGACATCAACAAACACCATGCACAAGAGAAGTGATGTAACAAAGTTCATTGTAAACATTCTACGTATGTCATATTAAATAACTGAGCACTCGACAAACAAATATGCTGCAAAAACATTCAATTACATAAATAATATTCTACTGACTTCCAGACGAATGCTGGATATTCATTCCCGTAACTGGCCCACATTATTATAAATGTGTCAATAAGATTTTTAATGTGAAACAGGACGAGATGTAATAAGTAATAAGGAATTAGTAGACAAGAGGTCATTTTCATTCTTTGATTAATGTATGCTTCCAACCACAATGTCATAGTTGTACTAATGAAGTTACTCTTAAATAATGCTTTGGCATGTCATAATACTTTTGTTCATTACTGTATCCAAGAATAGTTGATAACAAGAATATGAATAAATTACATGGAAAATGTAATATAGCAAGAAAGAAAGATGATCGAGAATGCCGTACCTCTTGGTTGATGATCCAGGGAGTGGCACTGACACAGTTGAGGGCGTCATAGATGGGGTAGAGTTGCTGCAGGGGGAGGGTGTCTAACAGCGCCATCTGCTGGGGCGAAGAGTAGGTGTGCCTTACTAGATCGGCTGCAAGAAAAAATACAAAACATAAAATAGACTGTATAAATAAAATGTGTACATAACTGTATTCTTTTAGGTTGATAATAAACATATTTCATAGCTAGAATAATATACATAACATAGACATTAATTGTGTATGTGTATTTAAGTACATGCAGTATTATAAAGACATACATACACACACCCGCGTATGTGTCTACTGCTACTAACATCACTCTCCCAGACTTACTTGTGCCTAGAAGACTGCCACCAGATGTCACTGATGTCCATGGCATCGGCGGGGTCATCAGTGGCATGTGATGTGGGTCAAAGGTCAACTCACGAATTCCAGCTTCGTTATAGACCTTCACTAGAACTGGGTGCGGCTGTAGGAAACACAGTCAAATCACTGAGACTTTCATAACTTTTCATAATCACGTATTTATATACTAACACCTGCTATTTCAGAACAGAAGATGCATCAATATTATACATGTAACCATATGTCATTGGAATCTGCACGTTTGAAAATATGCTGTGTCATAAAAATTAAACCATGTAAAAAGAACGGCTCGCTATTGCAAATTTAGAAAAGATTGATTTGACACCAAAACTGGGTTTAAATAGAACTGTGCTGTGCGCCCATTGGTGCACGCAGTCACATGATGAGATAGTATCCCAAATAAACAAACATAGCACCACTGATTAATATAAGTAATTTAATATATAATTGTAGGTGCTCACAAACTCATTGCCATTGAGTTTGGAGATATCTAACATTTTACACTAAAAACTGAAATGATTCTTTAATTGTCCCAAAAAAGTCAAGTCAAAAACAAACTTAGAACAAACCTTGATCTCCTCATGAAACTGATTTGTTCGTTGTCGGAAGACAGTGTAGAATGCGGGAATATCACATCTGGAACAAACAGGTTTCTATTTCAGTAGGTAAGCTTACATGTGACACCTGATCACACAATTCTCAAAACTCAGCAACTGTTGAAATGTGGATTATGCATGGTATAGTTTTATTTTTTAACCTAACAGTTATGCCGAGGTAAATAATGTGTACCATTTTGCAAATTTAGCCAGAAATCTTTCGTTAGCAGTGAAATCACTTTCAGATGAAATGACAGCTGTATTCGAGGATTTAAGGCGGCATAACAGGATGGAATTTATCTCGCCTATTCCCACATATATCATTCCTATATAAACAAAATTTAATTTAGTTTGTACATAATTTCCTCCACTTTAAAATAAAATGTCTCATGACTTCTGCGACACGTCTTACCTTCCTTCGGTGTCCGTCTTCAGACAGTTGGCGTTGACCTTCACATCAGCCAAGATAATACTGTAGAGAAACTTGCCGATCTGGAACAGGTTGCAAGATGACGACATAGACCCTACATGTCTTCCAAACTGCATCCGCTTCAAACAAATCACCCACAATGTTTTACTGAAAACACCACCATTTCTAGATATATCATCACTTAAAAGATTCACTGGTTTTTACCTATGTACTTCATTAATGGCTTATGTAAAAACGCAGTCATAACAGTGCATACTTTTCCTAGAATCAAATAAAGAACTGACAAAGACCATTGGATTGTAACTGGCACAGTCTGAATAGCCTTCATATATTATACTCGAAGAGTTCTCAATTTCTGGGAAACTACTTATTTAATTGTGTCACTCTGGGTTTCATATCTTCACAGAGATGATTCGCAAATGTTGTGAATGTGTTACTTACAGACTTTGAAACTTGGTATGGCCAAGGCTTTGTGACGGCTTGCTACAAAATACAAAGGAACTAGAGACACAAGTTTTAACAATAACTGTATATTGTCAATCTAATTCTGACATATTTTACAGCATATTTCATATTTCCCAAAACAGTAATTGTTCAGTAACTGTCACTCATGGTGACACTTAGGAAAGTACAATAAAATATTTACATATTCCAGACAACATATTATGAAAAAGTGTCATCAAGTTAGTGTCTTTGATCTATCGACTATTTCAAAAAACTAAATTGCCAAAATGATTGGTTACATGATAACAAATATAATACTAGCAATAGTTATGAGGGTGTTTAGTTACAAACCAGTGATGTCCCGTTGAGATGACGAGATAAGATGTCCTGCCACATATGTCGATGATTACTGTCCAACGTCTCTGTCGAGTAATGATCGAGATACCTGCTGTACAACTGTGACACCTAGGGAGTAAACGTTCCTAGTCTGTAAAAGCAGGCCTCAAAATACTAATTCATTAAATGTTACAAAAGAAAACACTTATAAATTGCAGCGACACATTGTGGGATGACATGAAATGTATCTTAACATGGTTGGTGACGGCTGTGTAGGAAGACCACCACTCTTTATATCAGCGCATACAATGATATTTCTTATCTACTTGAACAAAGGGATGCAGTGAGAAGGGTCACCTTGCGTATGTGTTCCTGTTTGATCTTGACTTGTACGACAAACTTGTTGTAGACGCGACAGCCAAGACTGAACTGAAGTAGACTGACGGTTGGACTGAAGGTAGCCATCTCTTGACCCAACGTCTCAATCTCCTGTCACAGACAGACAGACACAGGTCAATCTACACCTTAATACATACACTTATGGTGTAATGACACATCATAGCAATGGCTTCAAATGTTAAACTTTAGAATTAGAATCTGACAAAACATAATTTTTTGCCATATTTTGATTTCTCAAAACAAGTGAATTAGGGGCACCAAGTGAATGTTGACAGGCTATGGAGAACATAGCGGTTCCAAAGCATTGTACACTGTAATTACTGAAGTCTGAACATGTCAATTACTTTCTGCAGCAGGCTCGTCTTTTTCATCATCAAGCAGTGTTACTTTCCAATGGTTTCCAATTTCTATTAATCACATGTCGGACCCAATTATTTCTGTCATCTGGTAACATTCAACAACCTGTGTAATGTTTTTATTCAGTGAATTCTCCTTCACATCAGGATATTATGTACTTAAACACTTTTCTGTTGGTTATTACGTGCACCAGCAGCGCCACCTACCTGCATCATCATGTCAACGTACGTGGCTACATCAAAGATGCGCAGATATGGAACAAGACTGGTGCCTGGGTCCCCTAGCAACAACACAACACAATCAGATATGGAACAAGACTGGGGCTGGGTCCCCTAGCAACAACACAACACAATCAGATATGGAACAAGACTGGTGCCTGGGTCCCCTAGCAACAACACAACACAATCAGATATGGAATAAGACTGGGCCTGGGTCCCCTAGCAACAACACAAATAAGACTGGGCCTGGGTCCCCTAGCAACAACACAAATAAGACTGGGCCTGGGTCCCCTAGCAACAACACAACACAATCAGATATGGAATAAGACTGGGCCTGGGTCCCCTAGCAACAACACAACACAATCAGATATGGAATAAGACTGGGCCTGGGTCCCCTAGCAACAACACAACACAATCAGATATGAAATAAGACTGGGCCTGGGTCCCCTAGCCACAACACAACACAATCAGATATGGAACAAGACTGGTGCCTGGGTCCCATAGCAACAACACAACACAATCATATATGGAACATGACTGGTGCCTGGATCCCCTAGCAAAAACATAACACAATCAGATTTGGAACAAGACTGGTGCCTGGGTCCCCTAGCAACAACACAACACAATCATATATGGAACAAGACTGGTGCCTGGGTCCCCTAGCAACAACACAATCATATATGGCACAAGACTGGTGCCTGGGTCCCCTAGCAACACAATCAACCACACAAAACAGACTGGCAAAAAACTAATAAATGCACAGCCTAAACATCATTAAAACAAAAATGTACAAATAAATTAATATAAATATACATGTAGTTATTTTAATATTGTATAAGCAATTTTTTTTTAGTATGCAAGCAGTTATGTTTATCACACCATCATTATTCAGTAAATATATTAAGCAATTTTAATCACTCATATTGTTAATAAGTTGGATCCATATTTATAATGTTGTTCTCCTCTTGATTCCCTGTCATCAGGGGTGAGGCTGGCCTTGGTTCCCTGCCATTAGGGGTGAGGCTGGTCTCGATTCCGTTCCTCGATTTCAGTTATCTTTCTTTTTCTTTTCTCTCACTTATCTTGCACTGCTCTCTCCACCAACTGTCTCCACTCCCCTCTATCTTTCACTGCTCTCTCCACCAACTGTCTCCACTCCCCTCTATCTTTCACTGCTCTCTCCACCAACTGTCTCCACTCCCCTCTATCTTTCACTGCTCTCTCCATCAACTGTCTCCATTCCCCTCTATCTTTCACTGCTCTCTCCACCAACTGTCCCCATTCCCCTCTATCTTTCACTGCTCTCTCCACCAACTGTCTCCATTCCCTTCTATCTTTCACTGCTCTCTCCACCAACTGTCTCCATTCCCCTCTATCTTTCACTGCTCTCTCCACCAACTGTCTCCATTCCCCTCTATCTTTCACTGCTCTCTTCACCAACTGTCTCCATTCCCCTCTATCTTTCACTGCTCTCTCCATCAACTGTCTCCATTCCCCTCTATCTTTCACTGCTCTCTCCACCAAGTGTCTCCACTCCCCTCTATCTTTCACTGCTCTCTCCATCAACTGTCTCCATTCCCCTCTATCTTTCACTGCTCTCTTCACCAACTGTCTCCATTCCCCTCTATCTTTCACTGCTCTCTCCACCAACTGTCTCCATTCCCCTCTATCTTTCACTGCTCTCTCCACCAACTGACTCCATTCCCCTCTATCTTTCACTGCTCTCTCCACCAAGTGTCTCCATTCCCCTCTATCTTTCACTGCTCTCTCCACCAACTGTCTCCATTCCCCTCTATCTTTCACTGCTCTCTCCACCAACTGTCTCCATTCCCCTCTATCTTTCACTGCTCTCTCCACCAACTGTCTCCATTCCCCTCTATCTTTCACTGCTCTCTTCACCAACTGTCTCCATTCCCCTCTATCTTTCACTGCTCTCTCCATCAACTGTCTCCATTCCCCTCTATCTTTCACTGCTCTCTCCACCAAGTGTCTCCACTCCCCTCTATCTTTCACTGCTCTCTCCATCAACTGTCTCCATTCCCCTCTATCTTTCACTGCTCTCTTCACCAACTGTCTCCATTCCCCTCTATCTTTCACTGCTCTCTCCACCAACTGTCTCCATTCCCCTCTATCTTTCACTGCTCTCTCCACCAACTGACTCCATTCCCCTCTATCTTTCACTGCTCTCTCCACCAAGTGTCTCCATTCCCCTCTATCTTTCACTGCTCTCTCCACCAACTGTCTCCATTCCCCTCTATCTTTCACTGCTCTCTCCACCAACTGTCTCCATTCCCCTCTATCTTTCACTGCTCTCTCCACCAACTGACTCCATTCCCCTCTATCTTTCACTGCTCTCTCCACCAACTGTCTCCATTCCCCTCTATCTTGCACTGCTCTCTCCACCAACTGTCTCCACTCCCCTCTATCTTTCACTGCTCTCTCCACCAACTGTCTCCACTCCCCTCTATCTTTCACTGCTCTCTCCATCAACTGTCTCCATTCCCCTCTATCTTTCACTGCTCTCTCCACCAACTGTCTCCATTCCCCTCTATCTTTCACTGCTCTCTCCACCAACTGTCTCCATTCCCTTCTATCTTTCACTGCTCTCTCCACCAACTGTCTCCATTCCCCTCTATCTTTCACTGCTCTCTCCACCAACTGTCTCCATTCCCCTCTATCTTTCACTGCTCTCTTCACCAACTGTCTCCATTCCCCTCTATCTTTCACTGCTCTCTCCATCAACTGTCTCCATTCCCCTATATCTTTCACTGCTCTCTCCACCAAGTGTCTCCACTCCCCTCTATCTTTCACTGCTCTCTCCATCAACTGTCTCCATTCCCCTCTATCTTTCACTGCTCTCTCCATCAACTGTCTCCATTCCCCTCTATCTTTCACTGCTCTCTTCACCAACTGTCTCCATTCCCCTCTATCTTTCACTGCTCTCTCCACCAACTGTCTCCATTCCCCTCTATCTTTCACTGCTCTCTCCACCAACTGACTCCATTCCCCTCTATCTTTCACTGCTCTCTCCACCAAGTGTCTCCATTCCCCTCTATCTTTCACTGCTCTCTCCACCAACTGTCTCCATTCCCCTCTATCTTTCACTGCTCTCTCCACCAACTGTCTCCATTCCCCTCTATCTTTCACTGCTCTCTCCACCAACTGACTCCATTCCCCTCTATCTTTCACTGCTCTCTCCACCAACTGTCTCCATTCCCCTCTATCTTTCACTGCTCTCTCCACCAACTGACTCCATTCCCCTCTATCTTTCACTGCTCTCTCCACCAACTGTCTCCACTCCCCTCTATCTTTCACTGCTCTCTCCACCAACTGTCTCCATTCCCCTCTATCTTTCACTGCTCTCTCCACCAACTGTCTCCATTCCCCTCTATCTTTCACTGCTCTCTCCACCAACTGACTCCATTCCCCTCTATCTTTCACTGCTCTCTCCACCAACTGTCTCCACTCCCCTCTATCTTTCACTGCTCTCTCCACCAACTGTCTCCATTCCCCTCTATCTTTCACTGCTCTCTCCACCAACTGTCTCCATTCCCCTCTATCTTTCACTGCTCTCTCCACCAACTGTCTCCATTCCCCTCTATCTTTCACTGCTCTCTCCACCAACTGACTCCATTCCCCTCTATCTTTTGCTCTCGTTCTCCACTCCTCTCCCAATCCTTCCAAGTTTCTCTTTACACAGTCCTCGCATCACAGTCTAGGTCTTCCTCACCTCCTTTTCCCCTCCACTCTCTGGGCATCTGCTTTCTTTGCCAGCCGTTCTCCTCCCATTCTCTCCACATGCCCAGCCCACTTCAGTCGACTCCTCATCAGCTTCTTCTTAAGGCTTTCTTTTACTCCAACATCCTTCCTCAACTCCTCCAGTCTTCACTTATCACTTCTTCTCTCTCCCACAATTCTTCTTACCCAGTTGTTTTCACAAACCTGCACCATCTGTTGCTGTTTCTCTGTCAGTGCCATCGTCTCTAGGCTATACAGGTATGCCAGCGTAACACATGAGCAGAACACCTTTCCTTTGAGTTTACGTGATATACGCCTGTCTCCCATCACACCATCAACTTTCCTCCAAGTGCTTGCCCCTGCCTTTAACCTCCTGCGAATTTCGGTGCCTGAGTTACCATCCCCGCATATCGTTCCACCCAGGAATACAAAACTCTCTTTGTTGTAGTTTCTTCCCCTCCTGGTGTGTTTCCAGCTCTTTGTTTTGCTGCCCACCCACAGTACCTCCGTCTTCTCCAAACTAACTTTCAATCCATGTCTGTTGAACATATCCTTCCACTCTGTCAGTTGTTCTTGGAGATCTGCTTCCCTGCCCGCTACCACTGCCAGATCGTCTGCGTAAAGTAGCTTCCAGAGGATATCTCTCGTACCAGTCTTTCTGTTTTTATCAAATCCACCACTGCGATAAACAACAGTGGGCTCAGGGTGCTCCAACAATCATGTCAAACTCTCCTGACCCTCCCGGTCCACACAACACCCTACTCTTTGTTTCTTCATATGTCCCTTCTACAATCCTGATCTCCGCCTCTGGGATCCCCACCCACCTCAATGTCGCCATCACCATCTCTCTTGGTATTGGTATTGGAACAATTTATTCAACAATAAACAAACAAAAGCACACAATGCAACACACATTTTACAATAGTTAGTCTATGTCGGGAGGCTCTCACTAAGTACCATATGCTTTCTTCAGGATGTCCGCCATTCCCTTTGATCACTTCTATCTGAGATAATCTCCTTCCATACCTCTCTCTTTTCTCCAATTGCTTTGGCAACTTATTCACTCCACCATGTCTGGTTTTTGCAGCTCCTCCCTTACCAGATGCATTTTTCTTCTACTGTTCCTATTGTTGGCCATAGATTCTCATACTCTGATGCCACTCTATCTCTGCATGCACTGGCTGTGTCCCCAGAGACATTTCCACCACTTAATGGTCTTCCGCCCCACACTTTTAACCTCCCTCCTCTTCTTCACACGCACAATGAAAACGAGGGGCTTGTGTTGCGTAGTCACATGTTCCCCCGCGATGACCTTACAGTCCTTCACCCGCCACAGTTGCTGTCTCCTCACTACCAGCGGATCCAGATCTGCCTTATGGTAACAACACTATATGGCTTTCTCTCTTTTGGAAGAACGACCCAGCCACTGCCAGCCCATTTCGCATCACCAACTCTACTAGCTCCTGGCCCTCTCGGTTTCTTGGACCCCATCAGTTTCTTGTACCCCATCCGAATCTCCTACCTCTGCTGTACCCATGTGTGCATTAAATTCACCAGCTATGCACATCATCACATGTGCTTCTACCTCTCCCATCATTCTCTCTAGCTCTTCTCTCTCCCTCTGCCCTTCCTGCTTGAGGTCCGTACACGGACATGATGCACACCAGTTTCTCACCATCATCCACGCAACAATGATCCTCCCTTGCCATCTCTCCACTCTCTCAACATCTCTACTGATCTCCTCCTTTACTATGATGCCAACACCGTTACTCCTTCCATCTCCTCCTGCATGTAGCATAACATACCCTCCTGCCAAATGCCCTCACTCAGTCTCCAGTGCTTTACCCCCCATCGTTCCCATATTGAGACTTCCCAGCCGGACTTCGCATCGGGGTCGCTGCCGGGGAGACGATGCAATCAAGCAAAGTGGCACGTCGACTACCTCACTCACGATAACTAAATCGAGACTCAGTACCTGTGCCATTCATTGTTTGGGACATAGTAGCCACTGCAGCGCTGTCCTGGCTAACCTACAATGCGGTTTGGTATTGGATATTGCTTTCTCCTAGGAGAGCTGTCTGGCAAGAATATCAAGCCCCATCTGCCCGGGTTTAAAATTGGGGTTTCCTTCCGTTAGATCATTTGCCTAACATGGCTAATGAGCATGATCTGCCCAGTACTATTTACCCATAGTTGGGGGTGGAATAGTGAGTGTCCGGACGTGTCCACACGCTTGTGGGCCCCGAACACCCACCTCTGGTGCTCCAACCTGCTCCGAGATCCTTAACATATTTGCCTGGGGCCGCAAAGTGCCCAGTATCCGTAATGTACCTCAAGGAGGTTGTGCTAGAGTCTTGTCTATGGAGAGGCTATGCACCAGCAGGGGAGACTTACGCACTCAGCTCCTTTTCGCCCGTAGGAGCTATCTGGTGGTTGTAGCTGAAAGTGAGAGTATGACGCACAAACTACACCACTTGGCGCATCACACAGACCTGTGTTCACACACCACACTAAAATATAATCTGTATAATTTCTGTGCACATTTAACGGGATTAAAGGCAGGTGGCAGGAAGTGTTTGATGTGCCATGGCTATGGTGTTACCTCTGGCCTTGAGTTCTGTGATGTGTCTGTTCCTGATGAACGACTCTGAGAGGATGGCCCTCCACGATGCCTTCATACTCTGTAGAATCTCATGCTGCAACAATAGCAACCTAGATCACACGCATTGTGACACAGCGGCGCAGAGGGAAATAGTACAAATATTATTAAAACTCAATAGTCGTCAAGTGGTCCAACCGTGGCTGCAGATGGCCGCCTCATGTCGTCCAAACATAACTGTCATGCTGCATATATTCATGTGATGCCCTCTTGCGGATATTTATGACAACACATTAGACATGTTGTAACATATTGGCCATAAAATTGTCATATCTGTTGTCAAATAGCCTAATAAAAAATAACCTTTCAAACTAAAAAATTACACATCTGAACAAAGTTGCACACTGGCCTTGAAGACGACTTTTTAACAAATAAACTGTTGAGGCGAATAAAGTCAAATTTTATGACTGTATGATTCACTACTGGTGCAGTATGACTGACTGTTGCTCCAAGACAACACCCATGAAAGAAGTGGTCAACTTACAGCACTCTTGACCGCCTCTGTCAGCTTGACCGGAGGTTCTATGGATGTGACGGTCACTCTATCCTTCAACTCCATGTCCAGCTGAGTGTCCAGTCTCTTCTTCAGATCCTCCACACTGACCACTGACCAGAAGGGGTTGGCGCTTGGCTGGACACACGACACATTAGTTTATTCACAACAACTATCACCTACTGTTAAATGTGGACGTCTACAAAGTAATATTCACACACTTGGTACAGGTTTGTAGCAAGAAGCAGCATAAAATGCAGTCTGTCAATCATCTGTCAAATAACACAAGGCATCAAATGTTAATTGTAATAAAGCTGTCACAATATAAAGGTTTGCAACTTTGCATACTACTGATAATGTGTCTATGTAAGATCAATGATTATATTAATACAATGTTTGTTATTGTTAAGGTTAACATGCCCCTTGCCAACTCAGTCTGCTAACGAAGACTGTGAACTTACTTAATTAAGGCCAGACACCACAGGTGAAATGGTGTTTTTAAACAAAAATACTCAAAATGGTTTTCTGCCAGATTATTTTTTGTTGTATGCACACTATCAATAAAGTTCACTTCTATGACAGCTACATACCTCTAATTGAGTTTTAATCATGGATCAAGTATGCCGATATCAAGTAATCAAATACATTTATGCAATCTTTGATGGCCATTTTCTATAAAAAAATTCTCAAATTTCTGCATTTGGAAACGGGATATAATTATGCTATACAAATAAGGTTTTCAGTGTTGCATTCAGCAGACACTTCTGTGTGATATGATCTTACATTTTTTTAAATCATCAATTATTTGAAAGATATAACCATATTTGTTGTCAAAAACCAAGTTTTTTGCACTTTTTAAAAAATTCTTTAAAAAAATAGAAACAAAACATATTGTAAAATGCTCTGATCATTTCACAACAGAATGTTTATAGAACATGGATCTGCAAGAACTGTGCTAAAAAAAGAATGGGTGTGTTTCAAATTTGCCAATATTTGCTCAAAATGGTCGCCATTTTGCTGTTACCATGAAAACGGGGGGTCTGGCAAAAGAAATTCAATATATTTTTTTACTGAGTATGATCCATTCCATACTTTTGGAAAGCAACTTTGCAGTTTGCACATTAAAAAATTGAAGCCAAAACCTTTCAAGAAACTTACTGACACTGCCTTCTCATTGAGACGATCCAGTAACCTACAGTTGTACCCGTGGTCCTGTAGTGCTGGCCTCGCCTCAAAGTCTGGCATGACTGTCTTGATCGCCTGCCAACAGTGCATAGCATCACACCATTATGAACAACTCCAACAGGTTACTTACTGGGTGAATGTTTTACTTTAAAAATTGATTATAATTGATCGACATTGCTCTCCTCTTTGTGCCTGGTGTCCGAAGCAAAACAGGCATCTATATTGGTCCTCAATTTTTAATATAATCAGGACTGAAGGCAGATTCTGGTTGATATAAAGCAGTAGTATAAGAATCACTTTGGGAAACTGGAACTGGAATTACTCACTGGGATCAACTTATCTTTCAATTCCACTGCAACCGTTTTTTATTCACAAAAACATAAATATTCACATGACACGTCCAGTTGTATTAAATTAAACCATGAACTTGTCACCAAGGTGCACAACAGAACGGAAGACAATTCTTGAGGTTTTGTAAAAGCACTAGAATTGTCATACTGTGGGTGAATCGGATTGAGAAATATGTTAAAATCAACTAGATAGCCCGAGTGCAGTAAAGATGTTTAAGCATCACTTAAACAGATGCAACAGAAAGGACACAAATTTAGCTCTCTCACTGTGTAATATTCCGAGGGTAATCTTCATTTGGAGAGAGCTTACCTTGTCAACATGCTGCCATTGATCCTGGGTGAAGTGACACTCGCTGCAGATATCTTCCAAATGGAATCCCTGTGAAGCATCAGTGAATCATTACTGAGAGTCACTACCAACTCAGTTGTTACCAACTGAGTCACTACTGAACAAGACATTACCGAGAGTTGTTATTCTTTGGTTTGTTACTGAACAAGTTGTAAATATGTGAGGCATCCAATGATTCTTTAAATGTTGTTTGTTTATTACATGAACAAAGTTTGGTGGAAGGTACTTATTCTCATATAATGTACAGGTAGCGCAACAGGTTTGTGAGACTTACTTTCAACAGCATTTAAAAATTGGTTTACAAGGTTGGATTGAGCACTGAAATGTTCCACTGCTCTGGCAATGTTGGATTCTAGAACCGATACTAACAGCAGCTTGGATGTCAGCCAAGATTCTTTTGGCAACTTCTGATGCAAACAATGTCTGTCGACCCAAGCACTCAAGACAGGCAGCATAGGACTGGAATGTTGGCTTCACTCCGTTGTAGTCCATTTGTACCATCAACTTGCGGATTGGATCTAGATTACCCTAACAAACAGAAGCAACATCAGCATCTGATCACTAAAAGATCTCGTGGTAAAATAAGTTTTGTTGGTTCAATAATTACAAAATAATTCTCACCAGATTCAAAGTTTTAAATGGGATAACATTATTATAAAACATCACATCTATATCTTATGAAACATATAGAAATTGTAAACAAGTATTGCGTCATTCAGTTTTGGTGATTGTGAAAGAACACTTGATTACTTTTTTGATTACCTTAAACATTTCAGACATAGTCAACATTATAACGGTCTGCGTTAGACAAATCTTAATATTAAGACCATCCACTGATGGAATAGGCTAAAAGGATGATGTTACCTGGCCAGCCCACGCTTGCATCAGTGTGTTGTAGACACCAACGTCAGTGATCACCTTGACGGGCTGGTGTGTCTTGCGTTTACTGTGTCTACGGTTCACATACGCACTCACTAAGAGGGTCTGGGCTTTCTTCAGCTGAAACATCACGCATCGACGCCACTTGCAACACTAGGGAGTTCCACAGAGCCGTCTAACATACAGTGTTATTAGTATGTACTTTGTGTGCATTCAACACGATGGCTATGTAAGAGATTATGTAAAGATTAATTCAAAACTAAAACAATAAAACAAAACTAGATTGTAGTTCTAGAAAATATGTTTGTTGACTCAAACAACAAGCTCTGGTTATAAAAATACAAGTTGTTTAATGAACAAATTCTGAGCTTTGAAGCTCAATGAACGCAGTTCTGAAAGACAAAATCTTACAGCAATAATATATGATACTCACAAGCCCAGTGTGAAAACAGACATCAACAAAGGCAGCTGCTTCAGCATTAAACACACGCTGTTGGCTCTTCTGGTGCTCGTCAAATGCACCCATTGAGAGTTTATTTTTCTGACTGAAGGTATCCATCCTTTCCAACCTCTCGTTCACCTCATCATCACTGCACTGTCGTAACTTCTGCAGCTCAGCCTCATACACCTGCACACCACCAGTGTCACCACTAGCCGCCACGCCCTCCCGTCGTACCCCAATTCTTGACAGAAACTCCTTCATGTTGTCAGTCATCCGAGACGTCATCAGGCGCTCGTTCAGTATTCCCTTCAGTTCGTGTGCGAATCCAGACGCAGTGTAATCTGCACTGTCTGAAGTAAGTGGAAGGACTCCATTTCCAGCGAAAGGTGTCTGCTCCATGAATTCAACGTGCAGCATGTTTGGCAGAGTCTTCTGTGCCGTGACTCTCTTGGGAACACTCTCCACATTCCGTCCTGCACGCTTCTGCTTCCTGGTTGGTGCTGTTGATGCTGTTTGACTTCCCGCTGAAGCTTCTCTATGATGTAACATTGTTTGTCTCGTTGCACTAGTCACCTCACCAGGTCTTGTTTTCGCCTTCTGCGATCTGCCTTGTTTTGGCAACTGGGTACTATCCGACTGACTAGTTTTACTCTTCTGCTGTTGTTTAACTTTATGTGCTGTGTCCGCCAACACTGGTTTGTTCTTTGCTGCTACAGTCTCATTTGCGTCTTTTGACTTTCGAGATTTGGCACCACTTCCTACATTATCTTTCATTGCACTTTTACAAATGTTAGCATTAAGTTCCCCCCCGTTCTCCTGTGCTACAGCTTCACCAGCATTGTACAACAGTCTCGTCACACCACTCTGGCTGTGGTCTGTTTTCTGTCGCTGCATCTGGACTTCAAAATTACTAAAGTTTTGTTTCCATGAATCTGCTGGTGTTCCCTCATTTCTTGAAATGTTACTTTTATGTGCATCTCCGTGTTCAATTAGTTCTCCTTTGTTCACATTCGTTGAGACTACTGGAGTATTAGCTGTTGTATACTGCTTCTCGGGCGTGGCTGGGTTCTTCTGCAGATGTTGTATAGTCGATATGAGCTCTGAAGTAAAGAAGATGCAACAGATTGCAATCACATTTTACAAAAATGTGCCATTACTGTATATTCCTGAATTCATTCAACAAGAACACTTCACTGAAGTTATTTTTTAAATAAACATTTAATCAATGCCAGTTACATAAATTTAATAATTAAGGGCAAAATGTAGTCCTGTATTGGCAACACTATGTTAAACAAAAGTAAAATTGTACATTTACCTTTATATTGTTCTTGCTTCACATGATCAAGCAGTTTCTTTCGCTGTCCCCATTTTGTCTTTTTCTGGGTGATGTTCTCTAATGCTTTGGTATTGCTTGGACTTGAGAAGAGCCGCAATCGGTACTGACCAAAATCTGAGGAAATTAAAGTGGAATTATTTCCCACAGCTATCTCAGTGAGCACCCCTAGATAGTATTGTATCTATCATTATCTTTTTAGACTTTGACATGTTTACCTCTCAGGAAACTTGGTTTTTCTACATGAATATTTCAACTGCATCCACAGTATTCTTCAGCAGACTGAAAGTATGGGTGAGTCACATGACCAGCTGGAAAAGGACCAACTGAGCTCCCGACCGACATTGCGATTTAATGTGAGTTTTCATCTGTAGATGTTGATCACCTCCTTTATCTTCTTCTCGTGAGGAGGCAATTAATCTCCACAAAGGGAAACCTGTGTTGAACCGCGATGTCAGCCAGGAGCTTCCACCAATGGTTGAGCTGACAAGGTATTTGTAGTGGCTGGTAGCCATCAAAATACACTGAAGTCCAAATGGTCTGTATGGTCAAGTAGTTAAAGTGTCAGACTAATACCTTTTCTTTTCAGGTTCAAATCCCTTCAGAGTACTTTAATTTTTATGTTCTTTAAGTTTAAGATAATTTCTATTTTGTATTAGGCCTATATTTAAAACTATTTTTTTATCGAAAACATACATAATATTCTAGATGATAGCCTAGCTATCTGGAGAATAACATTTAAAATGCGGCGGCTATGCCAGACTCTCTTCCTGGCAGTCACGCATGTGAAATTCAAACTGTCTATTGTAAATGAGTTTCTTGTAAAATGTATGTGTCAAGAAGTTAAATGCTTCTTGGATGTTTTGGTTTTAGGCCTACTACCAACGTCGATCTGAGCCCACCTCGAGTTTACGATGACGTTATTCGTACGGCAACCAAGGGATGAGGTGATTGGGTTAATTATCTACACCACTGTGTTATGTTTCCTGTTTCGTGGAATACATATATATATTATTATAATCATACACATGTAATTATTATATAGAAATCACAATGTAATTATGTTGTAATACCAAGTGGTTTATTATGGATAAAAACGTATAAGTTATCAATTAAACATACATAATATCATCATTGCATTCAGTATATATTATTCACATATTCTTCATAGATGTGATATGTCTGATAATAATACCAATAAAGTACTGCTTAAAAACTATTGTAGAACAACAAAATACGATAAAGGTCACAGAATATACACTCAGTGCTGCACAGATATACACCCAGGTCTGCACAGACTGTTCATGACGCCAACGCTCGATGACTACATTCGTATCGTATTCGTATCGTATAAGATAACCAGTACCCTGAACCGATTTATACATCACAGGAATACTCGACACGCAAGATCTGCTCGAATCTTCGTTCAAAACACTTCAGTTAGATATCGCAGGTGTCGGAAGTTTGGTTCTGATGCTCTTTTTACAATGGGCAGGTATAAATAAGAGACACAGTTTCAACTTCACAACAGCGGTTGCAACGATTCACAATGAAATGTGAAACAATAACAATCAGTTATCATGTTTTTCTCTATTATTGTGTGGATGATAAACACATTTATTTTTACTGGTCACTGGAGTGTTTGGTAGGAGTATTTAAAGAAACTACTAAATCCGGAGGAAGAATATGAGATAGAGATACCTCATACCGTAAGGAGAGAGCTGGAGGTGAGGACAATAACAGAAGAAGAGGTGGAGAAAGCAGTGAAGAAGATGACAACAGGAAAGGCTGTAGGAGTGGATGAACTCTCAGTGGAAATGGTGAAAGCAAACAGACTAGTTGGAATCAAGTGGCTGACGAGGCTGTTTAATGTGTGCTTCACAGTAGGAGAGATACCAGCAGAGTGGCGAAGAGCAGTGATTGTGGTGATATGGAAGGGGAAAGGGGACATCCATGACCCAGGGAGATACAGAGGCATCACATTACTGAGCCAAGCCCTGAAATTGTTGGAAAGGATACTGGATGCTAAGGTGAGGCTTACAGTGGAGAGCAAAATCGGAGAGAATCAGCTGGGATTTAGGAAAGGGAGAGGAACATATGATGGATTGTTTGCAGATCTGGAAAAGACATTTGATACCTTGCTGAGAGAACTCGCATTTTCAGTCATGAGATAGTTGGAGGTTGGAGAAGCAGAAGTCAGAATGGTGGAGGAAATGTACAAGGAGGCAATAGCGATAGTGAGTCGAAGGAGAAACATCGGAACAATTTGGAATGGAAGTAGGACTCAGACAGGGAAGTGCCTTGAGTCCCCTGCTTTTCATTATGGTGATAAACCTGATCAGAGGAAAGATATCAGAGCAGGAAGAACTTAAGAAGATACTGTATGCAGACGACCCAGCAATGGTGGCTGATAACAAAGAGGAACTACAGAAAGCATTGCAAGAATAGAGTGACACCTTCAGAAAACACGGCCTCCGAATGAATCTGGAGAAGACTAAAATAATGTGGATAGGAGAACAGGAGGTAGATCTGCATGTAGTTGTTGAAGGAAAGATCATTAAACAAGTGAACAGCTTTGAATACCTGGGCGGTACAGTGTTTGAGGATGGAAGGAGTATTAAAGAAATACAGAGGAGGGTGCAAGCAGGAGCAGCAGCATGGAAGAGGGTAGAAGGCATTATGTGGGACAGTAAACTGAAGAAACAACTGAAAGGAAGTGTTGGAAGCCTGCATTGTACCAGCCTGTATATATATATATATGTATATATATATATGAGTTGCGAACACTGGCACTGACAGAGAGACAGGAGGAGAAATTACAGGTAGCAGAAAATAACTGGGTCAGAAGAATATGTAGAATAACACAAGAGGATAGAAGGAAGATAAAGGAATTGAGAGAGGAGATTGGAATGTAAAAAACACCTAAAGAGGAAAGTCGCCGGAAACAGAATGAGATGGGCGGGACATGTACATAGAATGGGTGAAGACAGACTGGTGAGAAGAGCGTGGAAAGTAGAAGAGGGTGGCAGACGAAGGAGAGGAAGACCAGGGCCGAGATGGAACGACAGCATAAAACGAGACCTGGGGAGGGCAGACGAAGAAGAGGAAGACCAAGGCTGAGATGGAACGACAGCATAAAACGAGACCTGGGGAGGGCAGACGAAGAAGAGGAAGACCAAGGCTGAGATGGAACGACAGCATAAAACGAGACCTGGGGAGGGCAGATGAAGAAGAGGAAGACCAAGGCTAAGATGGAACGGCAGCATAAAATGAGACCTGGGGAGGGCAGACGAAGGAGAGGAAGACCAAGGCTGAGATGGAACGACAGCATAAAATGAGACCTGGGGAGGGCAGACGAAGGAGAGGAAGACCAGGGCCGAGATGGAATGACAGCATAAAATGAGACCTGGGGAGGGCTGGCATGAACAGCCATGAATGGAAGACCATTGTGGACGAGAGAGAGAGGTGGAAAGAACTGATAAGAAAAGTAGAAGAAGCTACCAAGTGACGTGGACCCCACCCAGCAAGGGAAAGAATAAAGATGTTAAAGTAAACTATAGTCTACATTTAAATGATATTACTGAAACTGTTATTATTTACTAAACACATTACCACGACATAATCTTTTTGTAATGCATGAAACTTGTTCAAAAGGGCACCAGTCTTCGACTATAAAATATTTCACTTTTGTATATATTTATGTACACAAATTCAGCTTTTAATTAATTAAAGCCTGGATGCAGTAAACAGGCAGGTACATATAACAGCTAAGTCGTTATTCAAACAAAGACTTTCTCAATGAAACAATGCTAGAGTAGCAAGTCGATGGCCTCCACGTTTTCTTATCATACACAAATCAAAGAACAAGACAGAATAATCTGCTAAATGAATCAATACAAGAACACCAAGCCGGGAACTTAAGCCTCTACTGACTCCTCACTTTGACAAGATACACTAATCAAAGACAACCAAGAAAAACACACCTGCATAGTGAAACAATGCTAGAGCAGCAAGTTGATTACTGTGGCCCCCACAGTTTCTTAACAGACACAATTCAAAGAGGAATAACATGAAAGGATCTGCTCAATGAATCAATGCAATAGCACCAGGCCAATTACTAAAGCCTCTGCAGACACCACACATTGTTACCACACACAAAGAAAAGAGATGCAACACAAACATATCTGCTCAATGAAACAAAGCCAGAGCATCAAGTATATTACTATTGCCTCAACACATTTGTAGGGCACACAAATCAGAGACACATCACTTGAAAGGATCTGCTCTACGAAACAATGCACGAGTACCAAGCTGATTATTAGGGCCTTTGTTTTTTTCTTTCTGAAAATGGTTTTAATTCAAATTTAATTTTGAATGCCTATAAAATTAGTTCCAGTTAATTTACTAGAAGCATAACGGCTATGCGAATAACCTCATTAAAAAAGGTGGGCTAATTTTGACGTGGGCCGACACTGACGTGATGAAGCAAAAAAATGTGTAAACGTCCGTCCGTGTAACATTTTATTTCTTTATACATAATAATTAAATATCAGGGCTCGAAGTTGTGACTAGGTTTGCGAGTATAATATTACGCTTGCGACTAGATAAATTGCTTTAGTCGCAATGTGCGACTTAGAACTTTGTCCATTAAGTACTGCCCTGACAGGCCACTGACCGGTTGGGCCCTTGTGTTGATATATTAAAAGGTATTAGCCATCAGACAAATTATGAATGATGACATTTTAACCCTTTCTCTGCCCCTGCTTACCCCCTACAGCAGCAAATATAGATAAATTGTAGCAAGTGACTGATGACTTTGTTGCCTAAGGCTATGAGTTCATAGTCCTAAGCAGGCACCCTTGTACTGTCCACCCTTGTACTGTCCACCCTTGTACTGTCCACCCTTGTTCTGTCCACCCTTGTACTATCCACCCTTGTACTATCCACCCTTGTACTGTTCACCCTTGTATCACTTGGTGATTTGGGCAACCAGCAGAAAGGGGAAACTCCTAACCAACTGTTTTTCGTTTGTTTGAAGTTTAAACTGAAATAGTGTGTGCCTAAGCAAAATTCAATCTAATACCTGTGAGAATATACGGGGGATAATGTTCCTTGTGCTAAGACTGTATGGATATACAGTGTACATACACACAGTCAAACTAAATATGTATAATGTAAAAGCATTCAATCGCTTAAGTCATTGTTATGGTTATAGATATAAATATCAAAACAATTACTGGTAGCATGCATGGTTAGGTCCAATTACATAACTGTATGTGGAATTTATTACAAACAAAATGGTATGTATAGTAGCAAAGATGATAATTCAGAATGCTGTATGTAGTGTTGATTATTGGATATAAAATTGTGTTCAATAAAATGCCACGACATGTATAGTTTTGCATTTTAATTAGTCAACGCATATGTGCTCCTAAAAATAAATTTTGCTCCTAAATATTTCACTTTAGGAGCACAACGCTCCTAGCTCAGAATGTTAACTTTGAGGCCTGAATATACATACATCTTTACACGTACCCCCACATCACCCCAATTAACAACTAAATATGTGGGCCGAGATTGACTTGAGCCGAGATCAACATGGGCCGAGATTGACGTGGGCGGAAATCAACGTATGCAGACAACTGTCTGCTTTATACAGAGGTCCAGACATACCAAGAACACCTTATCCTACAGGAAGATCTCTGCCAACTGGAAGACTGGGCCATCAAGTAGGGTATGCGAACCCTAAACAATTTTACATACTCAGCATCAGAAACAAATCCAAGTACTTTTACTGTCTTGGCTACAGCATCCTCAAGCAAGTCCCTAACAACCCATACCGTGGACTCCAAATTGCAGATGACCTCAAGTGGCACACTCACATCTCCAACATCACTAAGATAGTAAGAAAGCAAGCTCTATGCTAGGTTTCCTCCAGCGAAACCTTAAACACTGCTGCCAGTAATGCCGTCATACGACATACCTGACCCTTGTCAGAACAATTCTAGAGTACAGTGCTGAAATCTAGGACACCCACTATAAGAATGACATTGACCGCCTAGAGCGGGCACAGAACAGAGCAGCATGCCTCATCACCCAAGATTTCCACTCCAGAGCCTCTGGATGTGTCACCGCAATGCTGCACAGACTAAATCTCCTTCGCCTACAAGAACGCAGAAGACAGCTCCGCCTGATCTTCTTCATGTACAAGGTGGTTGAGGGGTTGGTACCGGCTATGCCTTCTGCTCGCTTCATTGAGCAAAAAAAAAACAAGAGACAAATAAGTGTTAAGAAATATATGGACTGTGTGACTGACAACATAGAAGATATGTCGGCTACCAATAACTGTAGACCATTTAAGGTGCCAAACAGTAGGACTGAACAATATAGACACTCGGACTCAGTTACCACATTCCGGCGCCGGATCAGCCACAAATGAACATTGCATTGCAATCAAGCCAGTATTGGTATCTGCAACGTAGCAATCAAGATAGTCCAGCAGTCAAACGCCCTTTTGAAGGTGAACCATGCATTAAGGTCTGCATGATGTTTTATTGCATTTTTTTTATCAACTAACCTTCTAGGTCAATAATCTGACGGATGCCACCTTGGCATAAATTAGTCCATATAATCACAGCTAGTCTGATGGGACTGCTCCTGTAAACATGGACTAGTCCAGTCACTGAAACTACTCGTCCGGGACGATCGGACAGGCCTTATTTCGCTGCCTGGATACAGTATACATAGGCGTGTAACATGGCCCAGTGTAGGTAGACAAAGTAAATAATTATGCAAACATTGTAACTGTACAACGCTTGCGGAATGGCACAGTTTTGAACACTCATCATTTGGTAATGACCTTGTTTGACCTTCATTCCATACTTACTGCCACACTTGATAGCTCCCTGTGGTATCCCATATTTACGGGGAGACAGTAGGCTTTCAAAACGTATATCACATGGTCATGAGTAAGTAGGTAATGTAGATAGGCTATAAGCCACCATTGGTATTGCATAATGTTTGCTGGGTGGTGCAATTTTGAACATTTATCACTTGACAGTGACACTGTTTGGTCGCCGCTCCACACAAACTCCATCAACTGACATCTCCAAATCATATCTCATTTTGACGGGAAGAAATTGTTCTTTCGTGATGTATGCAACATGTCCATAGAAATGAAGTCAATACAGAGTTATTGTAACTTAACGACATTCACGTATTGCAATCGTTTGGATATTCATCATTTCATGGTGACCTTGTTTGACCTTAGCTCCACACTTACTATACAGTGTAATAGCTCCATATTGTATCCCGTTTTTACCAGGAGACAATAAGCATTCCAAAAATATAGGGCAAGACTATTTTATTATTAATAAAAGTAGATATGCAACCATTGTAATTATAATACGTTTGCGGAAGCGGGCAATTTCAAAATATTATCATTTGATGGTGACCTTGTTTGACCTTAGAATCACACTAGTTCTACTATAGGCCTCGTTGTGATGGGGATATTTAGAGTTTTCAAACTATATACAATTTTGGTGATTGTATGGGGAGGGGAGGCATTTAAGTATGTTCGTTAAGTACTGTCTATCGCTCAGCTATTGATGAGATATAAACGAACATCAAGAAGTTATATTGGTCAGAGCTAATTTGCATATTCTTATTTTGTTCACTGAAGTAGTCATACCCAGATACCCTGAAAACATGCGTTTGGACACATCGTTTTGATTGTTTGGATGTTTACAATTCGAGATATTCAGAAAAGTAGTATATATTTTAATGGCGATGACTAATTTGCATATTAATGAGTTTATGCAAAAATGCTCAAGCTTAACGCCTTAAGCAAAGCCAAGGCCAGGGTGCCATACGTCGGATTATTGACTCTGAATGTTTGAACACCACAGAAATGAGAAGAAAAAAAAACTAATGCACGCTTCACTGGCCAACACCCGGACTTAGATCAAGTCAAGGCCAAGCCCAGCCCCAAGGGAGACTACTCTGTCTACTGGCTAGACTATGGCTATGCGATAGTGTAGTGGTTAGCACATCCGCCTGACATGCCGGCGCCCCGAGTTCAATACCCGGACCGGGCAGGTATGGTATATTTGGTGTAAAAACCTGGCTCTCAACATTGGGGACTGTGTATCCCTCGTGAATCGGAGATCACGTTAATGTCGGTCCCGTCTCAATTTGGGACGTAAAAGAACCACTGAGGACAACAAGCACCCTGGCAGTGACCACCCTCAGTGCCAGCATAGAAAGGTCGGCTTGGCGATAATGTTCTGAAAAAGGCTGACTAGTTGAATGAGACCTCATAAGATCATAACATTGTAACCACAATATATACAGACTAGTCAGTTAATAGAACATTGCCGAGTGCTGGAAACAACTAGGCAACAACTACTGAACTAGGCCTATGTAGTATGTGATTGTGAACCATCTTTAATATCGCCCACAACACCACCGTTCCATTGGTTATAAGCAACGTATTTATTTTAAAATGTTACATAAACTAATATTTGATACATTACTTATGTACATTCTATGCATGTCACTCTACACAGCCCACCGAATTTCCTCGATAAATGAAGCTTGACCTTGCAGGAGTTGCCCAACTTCTAGCTCTACATAGAACAATTCAGGCCAAAATATACAATTAATTACCTGCCCACGTTTTACCCCAACGTAGTTCATTGCAGAGACGACATTCGACCGGACGTCTAACTATTTCTAATCTGATGAAACCCGAATGACTGGCAGAAATTATTCGCAAACCAGATAAACGGAGCGCCTGAGACATGCTGATGTTGACGTTCTGTCCCGACTCACGTTTGACTCGCACAGCCGCACGTGGAGCTACTGGAGGGAGCCCATTCCGGAATAAATATTATGATATTTGCAATATTATGAAGAAATTTGAATCACATATATTCATTTATACACATTATGCATTTACACAATTGCTATATTTATTGTTATTTCGGATATGACAAATATATACGCTTCTGGCATTGGCTGTGGATTTATTTTGATCTTTGAATAACTGAAGCATCCCTCGATGTCATCTAGCCCGACTAGCCGGAAGTTGAACTTCTGTTAGCGCGGTTTTTAAACATGCCTAAGTTTAGTCAGAGCAAATTCGTTCAAATGCTTTGATTTGGTTACACTCTCACTTACCGGCTGTGACGCATTCACTCCACCGTAGTTGTAAATGTAAGTGTGTTTTAAGATGTGTTCTGTTGAATTGAACATCGACGCTTATGTTGAACGGAACAACTTCAACCAACATGATTAGGGTGGTCGGACCAAAATTTGGTTTCGTAAAAAAAAATGTTTTCTCATTTTTCCCTGATAGTAGCCACTATAAGAAGTACAACGGTAGTTGTTTCATGTATCTAAGTTAAATATATATAAAAAACTACAGCTTGGTAAAGTTTCAAATTTCATGTTCAAGATGTTGTCAGAACTTGACAGAAGGGGAGGTAAATTGTTCTGACCTCCCTACCAACATCTCATCTGCCAGAGGTTCTGGCAGACCACGCAGTGTACAGTTAATTTATTTGTTTAGATCATCATACATATATACATGCAGCGTGGAATAACAGTTTGTACATGTTTTACATAGTTATGATGATCCAGGGAGGCCTGCACTAAGACAGGCCAACATATAGAAGTCCCCACAGACTGGCTAAAAGCAAATGTCTCACCTATTTTCAAGAATGGACAAAAATACATAGCTTCAAATTATAGGCCCATTTCCCTGACATGCATAGCATCAAAACTAATGGAACATATCTTGGTTAGTAGTATAATGAAACATGCACATTCACACAACATTCTTTATCATCTTCAACATGGCTTTCGCTCCCAAGTATCTTGCGAGACACAGCTTATTCAGTTCATACATGACTTAGTTACCCATATGCAGTCTGGCACGCAAACGGATGTCATAGTGATGGATTTCTCTAAAGCATTTGATAAGGTCAGCCATAAAAAACTGACTTACAAACTCCATCACTATGGCATCCAAGGCAAAACAAATTCCTGGATTCGATCATTTTTAACAGACAGAACTCAAAGAGTCATAATAGAGGGAGAGGCCTCCTCTGAGGTACCCGTAACATCAGGAGTACCACAAGGCTCTGTACTTGGCCCTTGTCTATTCCTCTTTTATATAAATGACATCCCAGACAATATTACATCTACAGTTAGACTTTTTGCTGATGACACCATAATGTATATAGCCCTTAAGCCTAAGACAAATACAGCTGTGCTCCAGGAAGATCTTCACAAACTTGGAAAATGGGCCATAACCTGGAACATGGAATTCAATCTTCAAAAATGCCATGTCATACCTGTAACAAGAAACAAAACTGTCATTAACAATCAATACATGCTTCATGGTCAAACACTAGAAACTGTTTCACAGGTAAAATATCTTGGTGTAACCATAACCTCAGATCTCCGGTGGAATGCCCACATAAATAACATTTGTCTAAAAGCAAATAGATCACTAGGCTTCCTCCGCAGAAATCTCAAAGTCCCGTCAATTCAAATAAAAACTCAGGCCTACTTCACCTTTGTCAGACCCATCGTAGAGAACAGCTGTACTGTCTGGGATCCCTATACCCTTACACAAATAAACAAACTAGAAATGATTCAACGCCGTGCAGCCCGATATGTCTTATATCGTCACCACAATACCTCCAGTGTAACAGACATGCTCCAGACATTAGGATGGAGATCCCTATCAGACAGAAGAACTGATGCAAAACTATGTATGATGTACAAGATAGCAAATGGCCTAGTGGGTATACCAGCAAACCAATACCTTATTCCTATAAACGTAGTCACTAGAAAACAACATTCCTTATCTTACCTTATCCCTCACTCCAGATGCAACTACCACTTGTATTCTTTTTTCCCCAGTACCATTCGACTTTGGAATTCCCTCCCTCAATATATTGTAAATCAAAACAGCCTGGATGCGTTTAAAAGCAACATCCAGACTTTGCACTACCCCATGTTTTAGACGTTAACAAGTTCTTCTGCACGTATTTCTGTTTATTTACACAATAATTTGTGTTCTTATATATTGCACTCTAAAAACAAAACAAAAATTTCCTGTTCGCCTGCCATGCCACGGCACCGCCTGTATCCTCAGCATGTTGAGGCTAGGCGTGTATTGGAAGAAGAAGACCTGAATGATCACTACCGAACAAGCCTCTCTATGTGACGTCATAGACATAGCGATCTCAGACTCATGAGTATGAGCACCTATACTATAGTCTGTAGATAAATACATTTATTTCAGATCAATTATGTATATAATAATACAGTTTATATATTATTATAAGTATACATGATGATTGATCTATGCCCATAATATGGAGACCTGCACTAAGACCTGCAAGATCGCTGACGTGCAAGCCACCATGACGAATATATAATAAATATGTCTGTATAAATATAACTTATATATGCCATAATATGGTGCAGTAGTCAGTGATTTACTCCAAACAGCCCAAACTTGAGCTAATGCAGGAGTTTTATGGTGCTTGTTTGTGCGCATGCGTTGTGGGTAGTTTGTTTGTTTATTTTATAGGCAATTTCGGTGATTGGGTGTGGTGAAATCAGCACTCGTTCCTGCCCAGAATCATCAGGAAATGGAACGACCTTTCAGTCCTAGTAGTGGAGGCCAACACAGTCGACACTGTTGTGTCAAGGATCTCCAGGCTAACATTCATCTGCCAGGGTCTTTGTTAGAGAGCAGTGGAAACTTAGTAGTGCTTGGAGCGGAGTTTGCAAGTGTTGTATGACTGCTGGAAAATGTTTGTGATGATGGGGGCTATTTCCACTGCAGTCTCTTTAAGGACTCTGGCTGGGAATTCATCTGGGCCTGTAGCTTTATTTTGGCTTAGGTTTTCCAATTGCTTAATTACTCCGTCTATCCCGATTTCGAAGGAGGGGATATCAGGATAGATGGATGGAGCTAGTTGAGAGATGGGGTAGATTTCTTGAGCAAACACGGAACTGAATTGATTGTAAAGTGTACAATTTGGTTTGTCATGATCGTTTGTGATTGGTTGGTCATTTGCTTGCAGTGTAGGGAATCTAGGGATGCCAATATATTCTCGTTTGTTTGCTTTAATGAATGACCAGAATTGTTTTGGGTTTGTTTTTAGGCTGTCTCCAATGTGATTGTTTAGATAGTCTGAGTAGGATTTGGCTGCAGCTTTAGTGGCTTATTTTCGGAGTTGCCTAAACCTTTCCCAGTCGTTATTACTTCCAGTTTGTTTTGCTTTTTATGGCTTTTGTTATGTTTTCTTTGCATTCTTATTATTTCACTTTTTATCCAGGGGAGGTGAGTTTTTGCTTTGGTGTTGCGGCTGGGAATATAATTGTTGACTAATGATTATTCCGAAAAAAGTTCCAATTTGTGTTGATGTCTCTTGAGTTTGGGTTCGTGTCAAAATATGTTGTTGTTAGTTGTTTTATGTCATCTTTAAGCTTATCCCAGTTTGCAGATTTATATTGGAACACTTTGTGTGGTGGTTTGCTGTTACGGACTGGATTTAGGTTTACGTTAAAGGTCACAGCTTTATGATCACTCATGCCAGGAATGGTGTGAGTGTTAGCAATTATTGGTGGATTTGAAGTGAGTTTGAGGTCAAGGATATTGTCCGAATCAACTCGTTTGGGATCGTTGACCACATTTTGTAATCCAAATTCACTCGTTATTTCTAGCAGTTTGTTAAGCTTGCTGGCAGTTCTATTGTCAGTTGTTGATGATCTGTACAATTTTGTCAGGGATTTGTGGAGACCTTCAAGGGATTGGAGGTGGTCAATGGGGGGTCGGTAGTAGGATGCAAAGAATATGGATTTGTTTCGTGCGAAATGGATTTTTGTGCACACTGTTTCACAGCTTGAGTTTAGATTTGCAAGTGGTTCTGCTCAAATGTCATTGCAGAGGGCTATAAGAACTCCACCACTCGGCATTTCTGTCCTTTTGGGTGGCATTATAGTTAGGTGGTAGGAACGAATAGGTAGGGTAGTTTTCATTCATTTTTGTTTCGACTAGGAATATGATATCATAATTATTTGACTGAATAGTTGTTTTTAATTGGGTTTGCGATGCTCTTGACGCTGTTGGTGTTGATCAGAATTCCACTAAGTGTGGTTCGTTTGGTTTTCTTACAACGTTCAGGGGTTGATGCATTTTGAGGGTTCAGTCCAAAGGTTGTATCCCAGGTTTGTGATGTACGACTCGTGTTTGTTTGAGAGGTCTGTGTGTGGGGGGTCAATGTTTTGGTTATTTTGGTCTGTGTCACTAAGGCTTATATATATATATCGGTTGTAAGAACATTCCAATAAATGGTCTTGGAAGAAGGACTGACTGTAGTTAGGATGGTCGCATTTCATGCAGTGCCAGGAACAGGAACTGTTACAGAGGAGATGATATTGATCTGGACATATGTCATAACATTTACTGTGCACCCATTGGTTGCACTGGTCGCAGCAGAGTGCTCGGTGATTTGAAGCAACATGCTTTTTGCAAAATCCACAGGGGTGTCTGACTGGGCCGGGGCTTGTTTGGATGTCCCCACAGTAGGAGGAGTAGTAGGACAAGATAACATGTTTTGTGTCTCGATGTAGGGATTACATCACAACTAGCACTGGTGTGCCCATTTTGGGCGGCACCATCATAAGAGCAGCTATTGATTATATTCCAGTAGATGTGGGTATTTGTTTTCCTGATTCAGTTAATATCACAGCTAATATAAAATCACAGTAGTTGTAAAATTCACAGTAGTAAAATTTCAGTAAGTATAAATCACAGTTGTTATAATGTAAAATCGCAGTGAGATGTTGCATAAACACAATTAAATGGTGACTTTAAAATTATGTATAAATAATAAAAATAACAATGACGATAATTGCCCAAGTAAGAGTCCGAGTTGTGTAGGCTGTAGTATTTTAATTCTTGCAACTTATAGGAGAACGTGATGTGTGTGCTGCGCAATAGAAATGAAGGTCTTCACCCTGGTTGGGCCCCAGGGTGATGCTTGATAAAGAGCCGCTCTATCGAAAAAAATCAATATCTTGATTTTTTCATGTTGATTTAATCGATGATTTAATCAATTTGATTAAATCAACGCCAACCCTGAAAGAGCGTCTTGGTGAATTATTAGTAGACAGTGTGTTGTGTTTACTGCTGGTTTATGGTTGGTTACTGACAGTCTACAATTCAGACTTGTATGTATGTTTTAAGACTAAAATGTATATATTTGAAGCTAATTTAATGTAAACAATGTCTGTTTAGTTCATATGTTAAATTTTGAAGAAATGCGCTGAACATTATTTGAGTTATGTTTGGGAGGATTTGTGTTACGTGCAAATAGAAAAGAAAAGAAAATACGACAGAGAAATACACTGTAACAGCAAAAATATAATGATTAAAATTTAATATAAAGAGTAGTATCCAAAAGGATAGATACAAAATAATGGGGTTGTTTGGGTGGTTTCTGGGCCCCACATTTATTCCGCTTAGATAGTTAATTATTGGCATTCCCCATCGACAGATATGTAAGATTCATCTATGCTTGTAAGGGGAATTGCCTTTCGCTATCTAGGTCGACGGCAATGCCCATTGTCTTGACTTTACCATTTGCGTTAATAATTTACTACATGTAATTAAAGGGCATTGCCATTTTCCACCCACATTCTATTAATAAATATAGACCCATAAAATATATTTATCAGATAACCTTCTTCTGAGGTAAATTTAGATGTGTTCCTATAATGTGATACTTTCTGTCATAGAACTCCTAAACTTGAACATTAGACATCTGTGTAAAGTTGAACATTCGTATTGCTTGCGTATTTTATGCCAGTGCACTTGTAGTTTGAATGATCACATAATTATAATTTCCTGTAATATTTCAGAAGTTTGGCGAGTACAATGTTATATTCGTGCTTGGAACTCACTAGCACGTATATATGCGTGGTACCGTATATGGCATACATGTTTTCTGTTTCCAACTAAATTTTCTGATCTATATTTTTTGTAATAGGCGGTGACTAGTAAGCAAGTCGACCTTGCATACAATGATTACACCGTTCAAAGAAAGCACCTGCTCTGTGAAACAATACACGCCTAACAAGCCAATTGTTGTGGCTTCCTCAAGTCTTAACAAATCAAAGACAAGCAAAATGAAGAAATCTGCTCAATAAAGCATTTCAAGAGTAGAGAGCCTCAACACATTCTCACAGCACACAAATCAAAGACAAACAACATGAAAAGATCTGCTCAGTGAAGCAATGCAGGAGTAGCAAGCCAATTACACTTTCACACAAATCAAAGATAGTGTTAACATGACATTCTGTGACTCTCTTTCTCTACATAAATCTAGCAATGCGCAGTAGATTCCAATAGAGATCGCATCCTATAACTACACTATAGATGAGGCGAGGAGCAGTTTGTTTGCTCTCTGCAGCCCGTTTTCTGTTGTACCCACTTTTCTTCCCCAACTACTCCAACTTAATCACCCTAGTGTTCTGGATGGTGTTTATTTATTTATTTTTTATTTGTATTGTATATATATATATACATATGGACTTTTGTCTGAAATAAACATTATTATTATAAAATTCGAAACTTTCATTTTTCATATCCAAGAATAATGTTAAATTACCTGGTAGAGGCTTTCGTTGACGTGTCACGTCGACTTCATCAGCCATCTGGATCAGAAAAACCCAAACACCCATCAACAGAGACGAGGGCAATTACGAACTGCCTCACGTGTACGATGACGTCATTCAGCGTCATAGGTACTGATGAAGTCGATGTGACACGTCAACGAAAGCCTCTACCAGGTAATTTAACATTATTCTTGGATATGAAAAATGAAAGTTTCCAATTTGAAAACGAACTATCCTGAAGAATGTTCAGTAATATTATTATTATAAACTAATAAAACACTAACCATATTTGTTGTATGTATTCGGTTCCCGTTACTTATGTGTTCTTGATGTTATTTATGAAAATGTGTTATTTCCTTGCAATACCAGGTATTAGCATAACTAATTCAATAATTGTTTGTACCATAATGCCTAGCATGTCGTAATGGTCATGTGCACAAATGTGTTTTTTTCTTTTGCAGCTGAACTACGGCCATGTGACGGATCCAGCCAAAGTCTACCTGTGGCATCTGTATGAGGACATATCCAGCATGCGGGCGGTATGCGCTATCTGCACAGAACTGTTCACAGCAGAGAGCACCATCTCTGCCCTTCCCTGTGGACACACATTTCATTCCGAATGTGTTGACAGGTGGCTCTACCAGTCCCGCACCTGTCCACAATGTCGCAATAGTTGCAAGCCAGACCGTATTATCCATCACCTGTACTTCGACCAGAGTGATGTCAATGAGAACGCAGACCCTAACGTCTTACAGAATGAGCTGGACTCGGCTAAAGCTGCCCTTCGGCAGAAAGACAAAGAGAAAACAGAGTTGTCTAAGCAGGCGCTTATATTTCAGGATACAATAGGAGACCTGAAGTTGAAGCTTGCAGCATTCCAGTCTTCGGTCAAGCAGGAGCAAGCGCTAAATGTATCCCTGAGAAATGAGGTCTGCTTTCACCACAAACTTCAACGAGAGGCTGAGAAGTCTATCACAAAAGCACACACTCTTCAGAAGAGACTGACGGAACTGCAAGCAGTCTCAGACATCATCAAAGGTTGGTATTTATCCAGGGGCTTCTAAAACCTCAGGAACATTGTTGTGCCAATGTCAATGCTATTTGTTTGTTTTGAGGGTAAGATTATCCTGGAGATATATAGTACTGTACTTTGTCCCCCTCTTCAGCAGCCACCCGCCAACAACATACATATTTCTGTTGCAGTAACTCCGACTTAGTAACTGTTTCATCATTAAAATATTTCCTCTGCTGCAGCCACATGCCTAATGCAACCAGTGGCCAGCCACATGCCTAATGCTACCAGTGGCCAGCCACATGCCTAATGCTACCAGTGGCCAGCCACATGCCTAATGCTACCAGTGGCCAGCCACATGCCTAATGCTACCAGTGGCCAGCTTTTCATGTCAACCTAGATTTTGGTTGTGCGTTAAAAGGGTTTAATTCTGTTCAGCAGGGTTTGTCTTCCCACACATCTGTATAGATTCATATATTTTATGTATGATCATATGTGGAAGGTGGCATAGTAAGTGTCCCCCTGTAGAGCAGCTATCCATCTTATATGGCCAAGATCACATTGCTTGAGATGGAGAATGCTATACTTCAAACATGAATGTATGTATGTGTATGTATATATATATATATATGTACACACATAGCACAAACACCCAACCACAATATATTATATATATATGTGTCACAGACACTAAGTGACAGCATCCTTGTGAACTAATGGAAATATTGTTATTACTCCCTGGCCCCTGTAGATTTATTCAAACAAATGATGAGCCTGCAAAAGTGTTTATTTGGGATAAACTAAGTCATCTATTCCTAGCACCACTGTATAATGATTTAAATTAGGAACCCACCAAGGATAGATGAAAAAAGTAATGTTAAAGGTAAGTTCTTATATAGCACGGTAAACAGTCCTCAGGACTGTTCAGAGCTCTTTACACCCTGGCACAGACCTGTTCAATCGAACACCATGTCGACTTCTCTGGGAAGCATTCAGCCATGCTGCAATTAATGCGTGAATACTATTCGTACACAAATATCCACCACTGTCTATAGTCAGGTACTCATTCATATAGCTTAGTGAACTGAAGCAATGTAGAGTAAACGAACTTGCAAGGTTCGACACCACCGCACAGTATGCGAACCTGGGTTCTCTCAGTCGAGAGTCCAAAGCTTATCGCTGCGCTCCACGAACACAAAAACAACTGGCTGTATGAGTAAGGGAAAATATATATATCTATATTACAAAACAGTTCGTTCTGTTTATATGTGCACCCACATCTCCGTCAGTTTTGCATTTATTGGGCTGAAATTTTGCATGTGATCTACCGATGGTTCATAGATTTAGACATTTTCGAAATTCATCCAGGAGGTAGAGAACCGAGGGGCTCAATATTTCAAAAGGCTGTACGTGGAGTTCCAGCTGCAGAATTTAATGTTTTTCTATATCATCATAAAGATAATTATGCCATCTACAAATATGTCAATGGACGTGTACAGAAATTTTTTAATAGTTTTAAGTTATTGACGTTTGAAAATCCTCAGCGCTTAGCATGCACCAGGTCTACCTGTCGCTGGTCATGTAAGCATTTTGCCACGTCAGTCCCGTGAGCATGTGCTACTTTTGGCAAACAACACATTGCAACAATTCCGTGGAGTTCCAACCACGGAATTCAATGTTTTCTTATATAATTGTTCAGATAATTATTCCATGTACAAATGTGTTACTGGGTGTATGCAGACAAATGTATTAGTTTTTATGTTATTAACGTTACAAAATCCCAGCTGCCTGTTGCTGGTTACGTCAGTTACACGGGTGATTGCCTGCGATTTCTGGCAAAAGGTTGTCCTAACAACTAGGTCAGTGACCAGTTACAATTTATTAATGTGGGTAAGCTGGAAACATTTGGGATGGGTTTGGGGTGTATGGAACTGAAATGTTGGGCATTTGAGGTTTGGTCTATTTTCAGTGTTCATAATTATGTCAACAATACTTTTTTAGATTTCAGTACAAATGATTTGAGGATGTCAATGACTCCGGGGAACTTAGCTAGTATATATATATATATATATATATATATAATAAATGGCTTTATAATAAAAAAACAATCCTAATCCATCCTCAATGAGTGCATTTGGTGTGTTGCTCCTTTAGAGAAAGGGGCCATCTACAGTATACACTGGGGCAGCTGTGCATAGATGGGGGGGGGGTTATTTGCTGTGTATTGTGTCCACACTGTTTACAAGAGGAGGGGGCCATGGTGTCAGACCTGATGTGTACTGTGTATTGTATCCACACTGTTTACAAGAGGAGGGGGCCATGGTGTCAGACCTGATGTGTACTGTGTATTGTATCCACATTGTTTACAAGAGAAGGGGGCCATGGTGTCAGACCTGATGTGTACTGTGTATTGTATCCACATTGTTTACAAGAGGAGGGGGCCATGGTGTCAGACCTGATGTGTACTGTGTATTGTATCCACACTGTTTACAAGAGGAGGGCGCCATGGTGTCAGACCTGATGTGTACTGTGTATTGTATCCACATTGTTTACAAGAGGAGGGGGCCATGGTGTCAGGCCTGATGTGTACTGTGTATTGTATCCACACTGTTTACAAGAGGAGGAGGCCATGGTGTCAGACCTGATGTGTACAGTGTATTGTATCCACACTGTTTACAAGAGAAGGGGGCCATGGTGTCAGACCTGATGTGTACTGTGTATTGTATCCACATTGTTTACAAGAGGAGGGGGCCATGGTGTCAGACCTGATGTGTACTGTGTATTGTATCCACATTGTTTACAAGAGGAGGGGGCCATGGTGTCAGACCTGATGTGTACTGTGTATTGTATCCACACTGTTTACAAGAGGAGGGGGCCATGGTGTCAGATCTGATGTGTACTGTGTATTGTATCCACATTGTTTACAAGAGGAGGGGGCCATGGTGTCAGACCTGATGTGTACTGTGTATTGTATCCACATTGTTTACAAGAGGAGGGGGCCATGGTGTCAGACCTGATGTGTACTGTGTATTGTATCCACACTGTTTACAAGAGCAGGGGGCCATGGTGTCAGACCTGATGTGTACTGTGTATTGTATCCACACTGTTTACAAGAGGAGGGGGCCATGGTGTCAGACCTGATGTGTACTGTGTATTGTATCCACACTGTTTACAAGAGGAGGGGGCCATGGTGTCAGACCTGATGTGTACTGTGTATTGTATCCACATTGTTTACAAGAGGAGGGGGCCATGGTGTCAGACCTGATGTGTACTGTGTATTGTATCCACATTGTTTACAAGAGGAGGGGGCCATGGTGTCAGACCTGATGTGTACTGTGTATTGTATCCACACTGTTTACAAGAGGAGGGGGCCATGGTGTCAGATCTGATCTGTACTGTGTATTGTATCCACATTGTTTACAAGAGGAGGGGGCCATGGTGTCAGACCTGATGTGTACTGTGTATTGTATCCACATTGTTTACAAGAGGAGGGGGCCATGGTGTCAGACCTGATGTGTACTGTGTATTGTATCCACACTGTTTACAAGAGAAGGGGGCCATGGTGTCAGACCTGATGTGTACTGTGTATTGTATCCACATTGTTTACAAGAGGAGGGGGCCATGGTGTCAGACCTGATGTGTACTGTGTATTGTATCCACACTGTTTACAAGAGGAGGGCGCCATGGTGTCAGACCTGATGTGTACTGTGTATTGTATCCACATTGTTTACAAGAGGAGGGGGCCATGGTGTCAGGCCTGATGTGTACTGTGTATTGTATCCACACTGTTTACAAGAGGAGGAGGCCATGGTGTCAGACCTGATGTGTACAGTGTATTGTATCCACACTGTTTACAAGAGAAGGGGGCCATGGTGTCAGACCTGATGTGTACTGTGTATTGTATCCACATTGTTTACAAGAGGAGAGGGCCATGGTGTCAGACCTGATGTGTACTGTGTATTGTATCCACATTGTTTACAAGAGGAGGGTCCATGGTGTCAGACCTGATGTGTACTGTGTATTGTATCCACATTGTTTACAAGAGGAGGGGGCCATGGTGTCAGACCTGATGTGTACTGTGTATTGTATCCACATTGTTTACAAGAGGAGGGGGCCATGGTGTCAGACCTGATGTGTACTGTGTATTGTATCCACATTGTTTACAAGAGGAGGAGGCTATGGTGTCAGACCTGATGTGTACTGTGTATTGTATCCACATTGTTTACAAGAGGAGGGGGCCATGGTGTCAGACCTGATGTGTACTGTGTATTGTATCCACATTGTTTACAAGAGGAGGGGGCCATGGTGTCAGACCTGATGTGTACTGTGTATTGTATCCACTTTGTTTACAAGAGGAGAGGGCCATGGTGTCAGACCTGGTGTGTATTGTATCCACATTGTTTACAAGAGGAGAGGGCCATGGTGTCAGACCTGATGTGTACTGTGTATTGTATCCACATTGCTTACAAGAGGAAGAGGCCATGGTGTCAGACCTGATGTGTACTGTGTATTGTATCCACCTTGTTTACAAGAGGAGAGGGCCATGGTGTCAGGCCTGATGTGTACTGTGTATTGTATCCACATTGTTTACAAGAGGAGAGGGCCATGGTGTCAGGCCTGATGTGTACTGTGTATTGTATCCACATTGTTTACAAGAGGAGAGGGCCATGGTGTCAGACCTGATGTGTACTGTGTATTGTATCCACATTGTTTACAAGAGGAGGGTCCATGGTGTCAGACCTGATGTGTACTGTGTATTGTATCCACATTGTTTACAAGAGGAGGGGGCCATGGTGTCAGACCTGATGTGTACTGTGTATTGTATCCACATTGCTTACAAGAGGAGGGGGCCATGGTGTCAGACCTGATGTGTACTGTGTATTGTATCCACATTGTTTACAAGAGGAGAGGGCCATGGTGTCAGACCTGATGTGTACTGTGTATTGTATCCACATTGTTTACAAGAGGAGGGTCCATGGTGTCAGACCTGATGTGTACTGTGTATTGTATCCACATTGTTTACAAGAGGAGGGGGCCATGGTGTCAGACCTGATGTGTACTGTGTATTGTATCCACATTGTTTACAAGAGGAGGGGGCCATGGTGTCAGACCTGATGTGTACTGTGTATTGTATCCACATTGTTTACAAGAGGAGGAGGCCATGGTGTCAGACCTGATGTGTACTGTGTATTGTATCCACTTTGTTTACAAGAGGAGAGGGCCATGGTGTCAGACCTGGTGTGTATTGTATCCACATTGTTTACAAGAGGAGAGGGCCATGGTGTCAGACCTGATGTGTACTGTGTATTGTATCCACACTGTTTACAAGAGGAGGGGGCCATGGTGTCAGACCTGATGTGTACTGTGTATTGTATCCACATTGTTTACAAGAGGAGAGGGCCATGGTGTCAGACCTGATGTGTACTGTGTATTGTATCCACATTGTTTACAAGAGGAGGGTCCATGGTGTCAGACCTGATGTGTACTGTGTATTGTATCCACATTGTTTACAAGAGGAGGGGGCCATGGTGTCAGACCTGATGTGTACTGTGTATTGTATCCACATTGTTTACAAGAGGAGGGGGCCATGGTGTCAGACCTGATGTGTACTGTGTATTGTATCCACATTGTTTACAAGAGGAGGGGGCCATGGTGTCAGACCTGATGTGTACTGTGTATTGTATCCACTTTGTTTACAAGAGGAGAGGGCCATGGTGTCAGACCTGGTGTGTATTGTATCCACATTGTTTACAAGAGGAGAGGGCCATGGTGTCAGACCTGATGTGTACTGTGTATTGTATCCACATTGCTTACAAGAGGAAGAGGCCATGGTGTCAGACCTGATGTGTACTGTGTATTGTATCCACCTTGTTTACAAGAGGAGAGGGCCATGGTGTCAGGCCTGATGTGTACTGTGTATTGTATCCACATTGTTTACAAGAGGAGAGGGCCATGGTGTCAGGCCTGATGTGTACTGTGTATTGTATCCACATTGTTTACAAGAGGAGAGGGCCATGGTGTCAGACCTGATGTGTACTGTGTATTGTATCCACATTGTTTACAAGAGGAGGGTCCATGGTGTCAGACCTGATGTGTACTGTGTATTGTATCCACATTGTTTACAAGAGGAGGGGGCCATGGTGTCAGACCTGATGTGTACTGTGTATTGTATCCACATTGCTTACAAGAGGAGGGGGCCATGGTGTCAGACCTGATGTGTACTGTGTATTGTATCCACATTGTTTACAAGAGGAGAGGGCCATGGTGTCAGACCTGATGTGTACTGTGTATTGTATCCACATTGTTTACAAGAGGAGGGTCCATGGTGTCAGACCTGATGTGTACTGTGTATTGTATCCACATTGTTTACAAGAGGAGGGGGCCATGGTGTCAGACCTGATGTGTACTGTGTATTGTATCCACATTGTTTACAAGAGGAGGGGGCCATGGTGTCAGACCTGATGTGTACTGTGTATTGTATCCACATTGTTTACAAGAGGAGGAGGCCATGGTGTCAGACCTGATGTGTACTGTGTATTGTATCCACTTTGTTTACAAGAGGAGAGGGCCATGGTGTCAGACCTGGTGTGTATTGTATCCACATTGTTTACAAGAGGAGAGGGCCATGGTGTCAGACCTGATGTGTACTGTGTATTGTATCCACATTGCTTACAAGAGGAAGAGGCCATGGTGTCAGACCTGATGTGTACTGTGTATTGTATCCACCTTGTTTACAAGAGGAGAGGGCCATGGTGTCAGGCCTGATGTGTACTGTGTATTGTATCCACATTGTTTACAAGAGGAGGGGGCCATGGTGTCAGACCTGATGTGTACTGTGTATTGTATCCACACTGTTTACAAGAGGAGGGGGCCATGGTGTCAGACCTGATGTGTACTGTGTATTGTATCCACATTGTTTACAAGAGGAGGGGGCCATGGTGTCAGACCTGATGTGTACTGTGTATTGTATCCACACTGTTTACAAGAGGAGGGGGCCATGGTGTCAGACCTGATGTGTACTGTGTATTGTATCCACACTGTTTACAAGAGGAGGGGGCCATGGTGTCAGACCTGATGTGTACTGTGTATTGTATCCACACTGTTTACAAGAGGAGGGGGGCATGGTGTCAGACCTGATGTGTACTGTGTATTGTATCCACATTGTTTACAAGAGGAGGGGGCCATGGTGTCAGACCTGATGTGTTCTGTGTATTGTATCCACATTGCTTACAAGAGGAGGAGGCCATGGTGTCAGACCTGATGTGTACTGTGTATTGTATCCACATTGCTTACAAGAGGAGGAGGCCATGGTGTCAGACCTGATGTGTACTGTGTATTGTATCCACATTGCTTACAAGAGGAGGAGGCCATGGTGTCAGACCTGATGTGTACTGTGTATTGTATCCACATTGTTGACAAGAGGAAGGGGCCATGGTGTCAGGCCTGATGTGTACTGTGAATGTACAAGAGTAGGGGTCCCAATTGCTGGGGACTTACAATCTGGTATTTTGATTTTCATTTATTACTTGGAGTTGGACAATCTAATACTATACGGTTGACAGAAGATGTCTTACAAATTCTTCTTCATCCTACAAAACTAATACCCCATGAGCTTAGTTGCACATTTATTTTAATCTTGACATTTTTAGGCTTTTCACAACAATACAGTTTGTGTTAAATGTAGCTAATCATAGAATTTTTTGGAAAATACATCATTTGTTAGCATAAATTACGTATAAATTAAAGCACAAGAAAAAAACTGACATTGTAACTGAAAATATTTATATCATATTAACAGGGGATTTAGAAAATCTACCTATCTTGTGTCCTTTATATTTATAAGCATCGTGTAAAGGCCAGTGGATCAGTGGGCCCATTATATGCATCTTGTAAAGGCTAGTGGATCAGTGGGTCCAATATAAGCATATTGTAAAGGCTAGTGGATCAGTTGGCCCATTATAAGCATTGTGTAAAGGGTAGTGGATCAGTGAGTTCATTATAAGCATATTGTAAAGGCCAGTAGATCAGTGGGTTTATTATAAGCATCTTGTAAAGGTCAGTGGATCAGTGGGTTCATTATAAGCATCTTCCTGTATATTCCTATTCATCAGGTCTTATCATGGTACATTGTTGTGACTTTCAGGGAGTGAGAATGATGTGCAAGAGATGATCAACCATCAGGGCAGTGACGTGAAGCAACTAGCCACGTGGTGTGTTGTTATTCAGAAAGAACTCTCCACCAAGCGGCAGGAGTGTCGGACCCTGCGTGACTCGGTCGACAAGCTCAAGAGGGAACACCTGGTGAAGTGTCGACTGCTAGCAGACACCACGAGAGAACTGGCATCTATGAAGGACCAACTAAAGAACTCGGAGAACGATCTGTCCCATGCTGAGACGCACATCCGCAGTCTTCAGAAGAAGACAGAGGCACTGCAGAAAGCCATCGCATCGCCGACGGCAACTGCGTCCAGTTTTGCACACCGTCTGATCAACGAGAGTCCTGCACCAATGCCGGTCACGAAACGCCCAAAGTTATCGACTCCAGGTAATGATTCATGTGACCTTGACCTGTCGATGGATTTATTTCCCGAGTCTGAATCGAAACCATCACCGCCCACGAAGGAAGCGGATCAGGGAAGCAGCACCCAGTCCATCAGGATCACCACTGCTGCCACTAAGAAGAGGGTTACCTTAAATTTGGCAAATTACAATTTGTTCAAAAAGAAAGCAGTTGGAGGTGCTTCTGTGTTGAGTGCAGTGCGCAACGGGTACAATGGACTCGGGGGACACGAGAAGTTTGTTCAACCCCTAGGACGCTCCAAAACATTGACAGCGTCGAAGCTGCACAGTTCTACTGGGGCGGCCTTCAAGCATGGCAAACTGTTCGGCACCAAGCAGCCATTGTTGCCTACCATGTCTAGTTTCAATCTACCGGACTGACACTACTGCATTATGAAGCATCTGTATGCCCAAGTAGATGAACTGGTCAGAACTGTAGGTCCACATTTGTATATTTCACTTAGCATTATTCATTGTATGTTTGTGTTTTCAGGTCACATAATAGTGTTGCCTTTTCTCTGTCCTACTACAAACGTCATTTGAAATATTTGGCAGATATAAATCACACAGGTAAGGGGGCATCCATAAAGTATGTCATAATTAGGGGAAGGGGGATCTCTGCGTAAATGTTTGTTTGTCGAACCGTCTTCAACAGCAGTTTAATGAAGAATGAGCAATGTATTATACTTATTTACTACTTTTACAGACTTATACTTTACATGTAAAGAACTAATTCAGAACAGCCATGCAATAAATGGTAATAATTATTATTAGTATAAATGTGTATCATGGGGGGTCTTCGTTAAAATTAACATAATTTAAAGGGGTTGTGGACATGTCAACGTTACGAAGCATGACAAGGGGATGAGGAGGTCTCCAAAATGTCTACAAATAGCATGACGTACTTTATGGATGCCACCTAAATGTCATGATCAACACGTTATATTCAGCACACCTATTGATACAGATTGTAGACCAATTAAATAATTAAGAATGGCACTTTTTTATTATTAAAAAAATCATGTTCTTTATCACATAGATAATTTGTGTTGCCTGAGATTAATGTAGTGAAAGTATCTCATATCTGGTTTGGAGAAAAAAAGTTGCCTTTTACCTAGCAGTAGCATAGATGAAATGTAGTAAAATGAAATCTGTCCAGAAGCATTGAATTTATGAATAATTAGAAACTGAATATATGCACTATATATTGCTTATACGTTAATGCAACACTAGTTAGTGACAGTATCATACAAATGTGTACGACATTTTGCATATGGTTGATTGAACAGCTCCAAAATAACGAGGTATTAAAACAACTGACATATACTTTTGTATGAACATTTGTTCAAGTATGTTAAGGCAATTGTATGTTCCTATACTGTACACCTACAAGAGTTAATACAATCTAACCATTTGCAATTACAATCAGCAATATGCCTGTTGTTTACTCTGAATTTATTTTCAAACTGAGGTTCTAATGAAAGGCAGTTCCCAATGGCTGACATTTTGAGGCACGCCCCTGATGCTGTCCGTGCAATTTAAATTATGTGTCTTCAACAATGATATTCTAGTAAACTGCCGGCGTATTCTTGATTGTAGTTGGTAATGGTTAGTTTGTATTAACACTTAGATGCACAGGCCCAAAAAGATGCCTTTTGTTCCCCTTTAATTATGCAGTGCAAACCTGATAGATCACGATATGATACTGTAGAAGACAAACTTCTGATAGTAGATTAATCAAATATACTATGACTTTGGGTGCACCATTGCTATTCTCTTACAACAGTTATTCGTTCAGCTCTTATTGTGATGTTATCTTGTTTTGCTTTTTAAGTAGGAATATGTCTTTAAAAAGCACATTTGTGGCACTTGTGCTGCATAGATTGCCATACAGTTTTGAATTTTGCAACACGATGGGCAATGGAGTGGGCAATACACGATGCATCATGCATAGCGTCATCCTTCCTATCATATAATTGTGTATCACATTGCAAAGTTCGCAGCCATCATACATGTTAGAGTTGTTGTAATTGTAAGCGACTGTAGTGGTGAATTTATACAGAACACAGACATAACAGCATAAAAAATATCACAAGGATGTACGTAATCCTGTACTTGTGAAACAAATATTTTTTTCACTTGAAATTATTTGACTTTTGTAAATGTCGCTAATTAAATTTTGTATTTATTATCAATTGTCATTTAACTGTTTTGGTATACACATATTTACATAGTCATTAGTATGTATTTTGTTTCAAAGGTATTGGTCCAAAATAGAAAATAAAATATCATTTATTTTCAGCAGTTAGTTATGTGTTGTTCTTCAGAAAATAACTCCTCTGTATTGATAAACAGTATACACAAACATTTATTTTCACATGTTAAGAACATACATAAGAACCATTATAATATTTAAATAATGTTTTTCACAAGCATGTTTTTGAAAATGCTTACCAGAAAAAAAGTGGTGTTTCTTGCAACATGCTATCAAATATTAGGGTAGGTACTACCTACTAGGTAGTCAGATTTTCTTGTTTTCATTGTGTATTTTCTTGGTAATTATTGTTTTGCGCATATTTCACCCACATTGCCTTCAGATCAGTATGAGAAAGACACATTTCCAGTATTTTGACAGCAAGCCAGTGATTCAGATGGCATAGATTTATGTTTTTCTTGCGCATGAATTTATGCAGTGTCGCAAATAAATTAAGTATTTTCCTTGCCATGTTGTAAGAACGTAGACTAGGGTTGACTACATTTTAAAGTCTCAGCCAAGTAACTGGGAACACATATTATTCTTGTAGGCCAAAAAATCAAAATGTTGAATTTGAGAAGCCTATATAGTTTACTATAAAATAAAAAATGTCAAATTGTATAACAATATGAGAACAATTCAATGAACAATGTTATTTGATTAGTGCCAGTAGCCCTGGGGACTACTGGCACTAATGCGGGGAGCTAGTGGCACTACTTTCCTGTTGCCAAGGCTACCTCGCTGTTCCACTCGGTGTTTTGCCCCACCTTAATTTACGTACCTGATTTTAAATAAGAAAATAGCCATGCATCTGGTGCACATTCAAGGATTGTCAGACTTTTTGATCGGAGGGAAACATTAAAAAACCTCTTTTATTTGTCAAATGGATACAGTCAGGTTCAAATGAAAAATGTTAGTGTCGTTAATTTCTTAATTCCAATGACGAACAATGTTTGTATAAGGTTAAGAGTAATATACGTTAAATGGTAGTATAAAAAAACATTATTTTGAGTTTGTAACATTGTCATTGATGTTGTAATAAATAAGCTGTTTGTTTGCACACATAATACCACATACATGCATGACTTGTCAATTAAATTAAGTGAGACTGCATCATGTGTCCAATGGCACTAACGGGCGCCATCTTTAAAAATGGCGTATATAGGCATGTCGACGAAGGTACAAAGTTGTATTTTTTTGAAATCGCTATATTCCAAGCTGTTCAGAAACGTAAACTATATGGCTCTACGTAACGTAGTTATTAAGATATCGTTACATTTTTTATATTGACGACCGCCATCTTTAAAAATGGCGGATGTGAATGTTGGATAAATCCAAAAGTAACAAATATGAAATTGTTGACCCCTAAAACCTACATTTACGCACAAATGTTTATGCTCAATGTAACGGAATTAGATATGGGGAATTTTATTTGCCGGACATTTTTAAACGGCCGCCATTTCTGAACGCAGCAAAATCTGAAATGCTTCCAATCTTTAAAATGGTTCCCTTGGTGTATAGAATAGATGAGCAAAGTGTCTTGCTTTTATCCAAAAGTGCATAATCTTTTCACCTATCCACTGGACTACCATCCTTGTGGCGAGTAGTAGAGTTCGTTAGCGCATGCAGAGCGGAGTCGAATGCGAACATTATTATCTCGTCGGCTCTGTCACCATGCATCCTTACAGCTCATGAACCAGTCACCACGGACAGTTGTTCACTGGCCATCAAGATCAATGCCACCCATTGTAGAGGGCATTGGGGGAAGCGTTTCCCCCGTTCGCGGTACAAGGAAGACTTAATACGCTGGTAATGCATGAGGCAGAGCAGATGCTGTCTCAGCTCTGGTGATACCGGCGTCGTGGTAAAACTTTGTTGAAGCAATTTCACCTTTTCTTGGTCGTAAATCGAAGTCGTTTCATCCCTGGCTCGCTTCTGCACGTTTCCTCTCAACCGTCTCGCTTCTACGTCACTTGGTTGGGTTGGTGATTGTGGCTATATGTTCAGCTTTCACCATAGACACAGTCTCGTTATCGCTGACCACCAGAAATCCCTTACACTTTACACCTTCCCTTTTACTACATGCGAACTTCGGGCCATTTGTCAACGCTCTTAAATATATTAAATATGTATAACTTTTCACGATGGCAACAGGGTATCCCTAAGAATACAACGCTATAGCTAGCAGCCATGTTTCATGTGCCATTCCGATTTCAATTATAGAATTCAACGTATGAAACCCAGGCCATGCATCCAGAGCACAGTAGCTCAACATATTCTACATTTTTCTTGTTGGCTAGACTGTGAACTAGCAGGCATATATGGAACACCATTGTGGTTCAGTTAAACGTGAGGGCAACGGACTTTCTACTGATTATCTCTTAATAGCTTAAATTAAATACACCTGGGTGAGGGCAATTGGCGTGCAGGTGTGAGTTAAATTAGGTTTTGATCACATCAATAATATAACAATACGGTATTTCTTTAGCGCTAATTCCCGCACAGCGGATCGATGCGCTGTACAAGCAATAAAATAAATGTATATTAAAAACTAAACACTGACTTTAAGACATGTAATACTGAACATTAAAATAGAAACACTAATTTTAGTTACATGCAGCACACACAGCAGTCACATGATGTGTCATCGTCAGGTGTTGGTCCACGACAATTCCCAAATTCCGTATGCAGTCTACTGGTGAAATTGTATCGTCTCCAATGGTCATAGAGCAACCTCAGTACATCTTGAGATGATGTTTTGATGTAAACATGGACATTAAACAAGTACGTCTTATATGTAGACGATAGGACTGTGAACTTTCCATTCCGCACAACTTCTGATGTGTGAAAGTTATTCTGGGCTTCAAATGATTAATAACCCCACCTACATTTACCTAGAAAGAGCCCTCCCGGTATGCTAATACAAACAGACCAACACGCATACAAGCACACACAAAAGAACGGACGCATGCACGCACGGACTCACGCACACACACACATACGTGCACACAATATGCATACATGCATGTACATTTATCTGCAGCTAAAAGAAACCAGGCATCTGCCACAAGTAATATTTCGACGCCTTCAGTCGACTTTTTAACTGACAATTTGATCACCAGGTGGTGCTACTGTAATAACCATAACCACTGATAGCCAAACATTGCCAAGTTTGAACATACAGCACACATGATACTTTAACAAAGCTAAAAAGTACACGAACATACATTAAACAGTAGCTAATAGATGGGCAAAGGCACTTTATGCAAATGGTGAATTTATAGTGTATTTATGTACAGCCTGTATATTCATTTAAATAAATAAAGAGTGGGATAACCTTTGCTATTTTCTCCGGGAATACTCCAGTAGTGAAATACAAATTACGAATGTAAGTGATAGGTTTTACAATAGCGTTAATAACTGTTTTGACCAAATGCATACTTATGACTTAGCATCTGTGGATGTTTTACTTTCCCAATTGTTCACAGCTCGGATACCTTCCTCTTCGTTAAATGGAGTCGGAAATAAATGTTGATTATTTATGTTTCTAGGTAGTCATATATATATTTGTTGGTGCCGCTATATCCTTTGTCAGTTCCGGACCGATATTAGTAAAATAATTGTTAAACATGTTCGCTACACCTTCCTTATTATTAATGGTCACGCCATTATTAACAAAGTGATCTGGGTGGTGATTTCCTAAGCGAGGTGTTCCCATAACAGGTGCCAGCAATGTAATTTTTTCTGTGCGTGTAAATTGCTATAATACTGTTTCTTAGTGGATCTGAGAATACCTGTTAATTTATTTTTATATGATTTATATCTGATTTCTGAGATAATTAATAATACAAATAATTGTTCTTTATACATGCGTTTCTGAGTCCTTTAGTAAACCACGGTTTTTTTTAACTAATTGTTAATATTTTAGGTCGTACAGTTCACACAGGACAATATTTGTTGTACATTTGAGTAAAATCGTGAAGAAAGTTGTAATATGCCATATTTGCATTTTCACTACCGATAACAGTATGCCAAGAATTTTGCATTAAGTTACACTTCAATGCATTGGTGTTTTCTTCGCTAAGATAACGAATACACTTGTTAGAATGTTCGTTCCCATTACGTTTTACAGTACAATGGCACAGAGCAAATACAGGAAGATGATCACTGATATCATTTACTAATAGACCACTATCAATCTTGTACTCAAGTTCAGAAGTAAACATGTTATCAATAAGGGTTGCAGAGGTAGTATTAATTCTGCCAGTTCTATTAATTAAAGGGTATATATTATACCCTTTAATTTTTTAATGTGATAGTCTTAGGTTATACTATAACCTAAGACTATCACATTTAAACAAATCTATGTTGAAATCACCACATGCATGTATGGTTTTGGTGCAACGTATACGACTAAACAACTGTTCAATATTGTTATTAATTATGATGCCATGTTAGATATATATACATATATATATATATATAGACACACACACAATTGTGTGGTGCACAATGCATATGCAACATTCACCAATGTATACACAGACATATAATTAAATTACTATTATAAAACACATCACCATAACAACAGAAGGAGTCGCCAAATTACTTCATGACTTAAAAACAAACAAGTCAACTGGACCCGACCAGGTGCCAGCCAGAATTCAGGGTCGGTGCGGCTATATTAATTTTATCAGCGGCAGGATCGATTTATCGCTATAGCGCTAGGGCTGGGAACAGTCCAAATGTAGCCGGAGCACCTGGTGCGGACTCGTCGATCAGCTAGTTGACAGTGTGTAAAGGTCGATCATGTTTAGACTAAATGGTTACGGCGTTATAGTTGGAATAGTTGGTAGAAACTTAATCATAGAATATTGTACGTGGCTAGAGTTTGAAACATTGAGCGGTCAGCTGAATAATGAATAATTGCTGGGCTGGACGTAATGGGAGAATAGGGAATATCTTGCTCCCATAACGATTGTCGGGATAGCCGATTTGAACAATTACTGTCAGTAGAGATGCGTATAGTTAACGATTACATTTGAATCTATGCTAATGTAACCGGCAGGGTTACCGACGAATTAGTTAATTATTTACTTTCATTATTCAAAAACTCCAAGTACTCATTTTGTTCTCATTACTTTTTATGTGTTAAGTCTGTAGACCCCATTTCACCAGTGTAAAACCTATGGCCTGGGAAAGCCTATAAGCAGCTTCCAAGTGAGGGTCATACCCCGATCACTAAGCCAGAGTTATGTAAGAGACGCCATCACATGGTTTTCGAGAGAAGCTGGACAGGCGTAGCGCTCCAGTGTTTTCCCACGAGGTTACGTGTTTTGACAGAAAGAACAACACAAATCAATATATAAGACAGTGCATGGTGTTATTGGATTGAGCAGTGCTCAGGCGCTGTGTTAGACTGTAGTTCCCAGTTGGGGTTTTATTTTTTATTTTAGATTTATAACACAATAAATGATAGTCATCATTTAACCGTGTTGTTTGTCTTTATGGTAAATCCCCTGCTACAAATTTTTTTCAGAAGTGGGATGAAGACGACCGATTAAACCCCAGCTGGGACGAACGTCGCAAGGAGGCGGTAGATATGATATCTGCAGTCCATGTCCGAATCCGTCCGACCTATCAGCTGAGACTCGTGTATCCGACAGCAAGGCACTGCACGCTATGATGTCAGATCTGATGGCAAAACTTCGATAACATATCGTTGTGAGGGAACATTCGCGTACGACGAATTCCGCGACGACGAACTTCTGCTTGTTGGTGTCTAGATGGCTAGGACCCGTTTCTACATGCGTGATGCAGATGAACATTGTTACGACACTAACGATATCTAATGTTTTTTCTTTCAGCAGGTGTATCCTTGCAATGGTGTATGCCATGTTCTCTGAATTATTATGTGTAATGTTTGCTTTCAGTTTTGTGACATTCCACAGGTCGTATGTTGCATGTGATCATGCAGGGAACTTGTTAATGTTTGTATCACTTTAGAGCTGGTTTGAAGGGGACAGGGCGTGGTCTTCTAGTAGGTAGTTGTAATGAGCGCTACCTAAGACAGTATGCCATCTAGCGAGTAACTCGCACATACGATATGAACAAAACATGACATGTGAATGACTCCATCTTGTCTGTCAGAATGGCTCGAATTGAATACATGATTTTGTGGTTCTACTAAGTTGTCTTGTCGTCTTTATATGTCAGAATCACCACATGGTGGCTGCGGGTTAGTAAACCTTGCCAGTCGACAGTCCGTCGTCAACGGTCAGTCGGTGAATTCGAACGATCAGCGAATTTGTACGGTCAGTCAGTAAATATGAACGGAAAATAAAATGCCGAAATTTAACCCGCCAGTGTCGATGTCATTCGACGCCCCGTCCAAATGGCCGGAATGGAAAGAGCGGTTTATGCGGTTCAGGATCGCAACGTCACTGCATAAAGACGATCCAGAGGTGCAAGTTGCGTCGCTCATATACGCCATGGGCAGACAAGCCGAGAACATTTTCAAATCGTTCAAGTTTGCGGAGCCGTCAGAGGGCGCCACAGACCCTCGAAATGACTTTGTCACAGTGATGCAAAAGTTCGACGAATATTTCGTGCCAAAGAGAAACACAATACATGAGCGTGCAATTTTCTACCAACGTTCTCAGCAACAGGGTGAGTCAATTGAAGCGTTTGTGCGTTGTTTGCATGACCTCGCGGCTCACTGTCGGTTCTATCAAAAAGAAGAAGAGAACGTGCGCGATCGACTCATAAGCGGCATGCTCGACAAAGAAATGTCGCAGAAACTTCAGTTGGAGCAAGACGATCTGACGTTGGAGAAAGCAGTCGACAGCGCGAGACACAGTGAGTTAGTCAAAAGTCAGAACACTGTGCCGATGTCAAACGTGAACTTTGTATAAAAAAGAGCGTAAACAGCAAGCTAGTCGTCATCAGCGCCACAGTCAGAGAGGCGCGAGAGAGGAAGTCGTCGCGAAAACGCCATGTGGCCAATGTGGCTATGTGTATCACTCGCCGGGCCCCGACGCATGTCCTGCTAAGGGGAAAACGTGCAATCGGTGTCGCAAGACAGGTCACTTCGAGAAGATGTGTCGCGCCAAGTCGTCATTCATTCGCGAGGTGAAAGTGCAGCCGGACGAGGAGTACTTCTGCGGGTCGGTCAGTTGCGATGACAGCAGTCCTGCGTGGAAGGTTGACCTCGACCTCAAAGGTCGTCCTGTGACCTTTAAAATCGACACGGGTGCCGACGTTACGGTGATGTCGCACGCGAACTACGTCATGCTGAGGCCGCGACCGCCTCTCAAGGCGATCAGTGCAAACCTCAACAGTCCAGGTGATCCATTGGACTGTCACGGGCAGTTCATTACCAGCACAGAGGTCAAAGGCACCACCTATCACTTTCGTGTCATCGTTGTCGCAAATGACGTGGAGAACCTGCTGAGTCGTGGGGTTGCTTCGCGAATGAGTCTCGTCAGAAAACTAGACGCTATTACAGACGGCGTCGGTTGTCTGAAAACAGAGCCGGTGAGGATCATCCTGAAGGAAGACGCGTAGCCACCAGCCCTCACAGTCCGCAGAGTGCCCGCAGAGTGCCTATCCCAATTCTCCCCAAGGTCAAGGAGGAATTGGACCGTCTGTTATCTGCAGGGGTTATTGAGGCTATCACAAAGCCAACGCCGTGGTGTGCTCCCATGGTGCCTGTCGTAAAAAAGTCGGGGAAGGTCCGACTGTGCGTCGATTTGAAAAAGCTCAACTAGCATGTGCGTAGGGAGAGGTACATCCTATCCACCCTGGAGGACGTGACGTCGCGTTTGTCGGGCGCTACGGTGTTCTCGTCATTGGACGCCGAGAGCGGTTTCTACCAAATCCCTCTTGAGTCGTCAATCCAAGAGCTGACGACGTTCATAACGCCCTTCGGTCGTTACTGCTACAAGCGACTGCCCTTCGGGATTACCTCTGCCCCGGAGATCTTCATGAGGAAGATGGTCGAAATCCTCGCGGGGCTCGAGGGCACAATAGCATACATGCAGATACATGCAGAGCACGAGACGCGCCTCGCGGAAGTCCTTAAAGTGCTTCGGGCAGCAGGCCTAAAGCTAAACGAGGATAAGTGTCACTATGGTCAAAAGGAAATTACAGACGGCGTCGTAGCAGACCACGAAAAGGTCGAGGCCATAACGAAATTGCCTCGTCCGACGTATGTGCCACTTCTGAGGCAGATTCTCGGTATGGTCCATTACTTGGGTGCGTACTTACCGGACTTGCATGTCGCCACTCGTCCGTTGAATGATCTGCTCAAAGGAGATGCGGTCTGGGCATGGGGTCTCGACCAGGAGAATGCGTTCAACAAGCTGAAGCAGCTGATGTCGTCAACGCCAGTGCTCGCCTATTACGACGTAACGAAGCCGACCGTAGTGAGCGCAGACGCCAGTTCGTACGGTCTCGGGGGAGTGATCATGCAGGAAGGAAAGCCGGTCGCATTCTGCTCCAGATCCCTCACTCCGGCTGAGCAGAGATACGCCCTGATCGAAAAGGAGTGTTTGGCGGGGATGTGGTCGTGCGAGAAATTTGATCGGTTCTTGTGCGGTCTGGGTCAATTCAAATTACTCACAGACCACAAACCGCTTGTACCCCTCATCAACAATAAAGATCTTGACAACACGCCACTCAGATGTCAACGACTTCTCATGCGACTGATGCGCTATAACGCTAAGGCGGAATATTCGCCTGGGAAGAGCCTTGTCATATCAGACGCACTCTCGCGGAGTCCGCTCGCTCCGCAGATGCATCGTTCTTCAACGGAGGACGACGTGAAGGCTCATGTTGACCTCGTTGTGTCGAACCTTCCGGTGTCACCCGGGAGGAGAAGCGAGCTGCAGTCGTCTACGAGTGATGACTCAACGCTTCAAGCCGCCATTCACTACACCATAGCAGGGTGGCCCCGCTATGAACAGGACGTTCCTGACAACCTGAAACTTCTCTTCAATGTCAGAAACCTCTTGTCAACGTCAAATGCCCTACTGATGTATGAAGGCAGAATCGTCGTACCTGCCAGCATGCGAGCTGACATGCTAGATAGGATCCATAGAGGTCATCAGGGCGTTACGAAATGTCTTGAGCGAGTCAGGGTGTCGGTTTGGTGGCCGGAGATCACGCGAGACGTCAAACGCGTAGTGGGGGCCTGTGAGCATTGCCAGACGTACAGGCCTAGTCAGCAGAAAGAGCCGTTAATGACGACACCACTTCCCTCGCGACCTTTCGGGAAGGTGGCGATCGACCTGTGTCTCCACCAAGGTCAGAACTACCTCGTCATGGTAGATTACTACACAAGGTGGATTGAGGTACTTCACGTGCGGAGTACCACAACAGCGGCCTGCTTAGCGAAGATGAAGGACGTCTTTGCGCGGTTCGGACTTCCGGACGAAATTGTGTCGGACAACGGTCCGCAATTTGTGTCGTCCGAGTTTAAGTCGTTCACGGAAGAACACGCCATCACTCACACGACGTCGAGTCCGTTTCTCCCAAATAGCAACGGGGAAGCGGATCAGGCTGTAAGGTCGGCCAAGGGCATCCTTCGGCAACGTGAACCGTGGATAGCTTTGTTAATCTACCGTGACACGGTCATGGCCGCCACTCGTCATAGCCCTAACCAACTCCTGATTGGCAGACATGTCAAAACGAACCTGCCAACGCCACCGTCAGCCCTTCAGCCGTGTCGGTCCAGTGACGAGGAAGTTCGCAACCACGACGAGCGTGCGAAACGCTCGTACGCGCACCACTACAATCGTCGACACGGTGTGCGCTCGTTACCGTCCTTGTCGCCAGGTGACGAGGTGAGGGTGAAAACTCCTCAACAGGCCGACTGGGCGGAGAAAGGCGTGGTGACGACTCCCGCCGACACGCCTCGGTCGTGCATGGTTGAGACGTCATCAGGTGCTGTGTACCGTCGCAACCGAGGCCACCTGCAGGCCACGGGTGAGGGTGATCCGCCAAACCAGCCGATCCCACCTGTGCCCGTCGACGTGCCACTTGAGCCGGGTGTTGTATCCAACCCGCCTGAGCTGCCGTCGAGTTCCACTCCGGTACCTCAGAGCCCAGGCTTGAGCAGATCCGCGAGACGCGGGCGTGGCCAAAAGCCTGATCGCTTGATCGAAATGTGTTAGTTAGTGTGGTCATAATAATACCACCAGCGGTTGGCATTGTTGTTGTGCCTGAGACAGGCCGTTTACTTTAATCTGTTGTAATTGCTTAATTGCAAGGGGAGATGTAATGAGCGCTACCTAAGACAGTATGCCATCTAGCGAGTAACTCGCACATACGATATTAACAAAACATGACATGTGAATGACTCCATCTTGTCTGTCAGAATGGCTCGAATTGAATACATGATTTTGTGGTTCTACTAAGTTGTCTTGTCGTCTTTATATGTCAGAATGACTACAGTAGTGTACGTACATGTTATCAGTTAACCCCTGGACTTAGTCTGTCGAATGGATCTGCAGTCTTTGTCAGTATAAGTCTGACTTAGTTCTGGGATAGTCCTGACTTTGGCTTGGTGGTCATATTTATAACTATCACGTCACACGCTCATTGGTCGGAAATCTAACTTTAAAGTTATTGTTCTTGTGGTTGCCAGCGACTGTTACTGTGCCTGTAGTCATGGATGATTTGAAGGAGCAACTGGAAGTGCTGCGACTGCAGTTGGAGCAGTCCCAGACACAGAGGCAGAGCAGGAAAAGGTTTCGTCAAGAGTCAGTGTGGCTGGCTCAGGAAGTCGACATGCAGCATGATTTGGCCTGAGCCATTGGAAGCAGTAATGGAGAAGTTCATTGGAAAATGTCCCGTGTTAGAGGCGGAGGTGGGGTGTTGTTAGTCACGAGGCGGAATGGCCACCGTCTCCGATTTAGTCTTCAGGAATCACCTGCTGCCACGAGGGCATGCGATGAAGGACGTCGCAGGATGGATGTCCATCACCGCTTTAAATGGGCTGTCAGTGCTCTATCTTGGCAGGGCGTGTGAACTAACCGTTATGGTTAAGGTTTTCAAGGACATGGAACTTTTTGTGGTAGATGCCGAGGTTTTCAGAACGACTGAGCCTATAAACAGCATGGGAACGTTTGGCAAAATAGGATCAACTTATATAACTATTCCAACCCTGGGTTCGGATTGTTCAGTTGCTCGTGATATAGCAACTATTTAATCAGAGGGGTATGTAACCGGCAGGGTTACTGACGAGTTAGTTAATTATTTACTTCCATTATTCCAAAACTCCTAATACTCTTTTTGTTCTCATTACTTTTTATGTGTTAAGTCTGTAGACCCCATTTCACCAGTGTAACATATATGGCCTGGAAAAGCCTGTAAGTCAGCTTCCCCAGCAATCACCAAGTGAGGGTCATACCCCGGTCACTAAGCCAGGGTTATGTAAGAGACGCCATCACATAGTTTCCGAGAGAAGCTGGACAGACGTAGCGCTCCAGTGTTTTCCCACGAGGTTTCGTGTTTTGACAGAAGGAACAACACAAATCAAGATGTAAGGTGATTAAATGTGAGTGGATTGCACCAGGATTTAACTAACAGCAGATTTATGTAATTATCTCCCAATACTTGCTGTTAATGTGACTTTTAAGTTCCCTGTGGGAAGGTCAGTTAATTGGTCTGTGTTGACAATGTGGGCGGAATTCCCCCAGCACTTACAGCTGTTTGTATTATGGTATACACAGGTTAAATTCCACTGTTTGGGATAAGGAAGCACCATCTACACAATTGCATGGTTCCTAATCTAGTAATTAGCGTGATTCTTTAATACTCAATAGGAGATCATTGTGTTGATATGTTCCCTGCCGAGATGTTGGCACAGTAGGCTGTGTGATGTGTCTCCAGCGGTGTCGGGTATCATTATATTAGGTGTATATAGGGAGTAGGGACAGCATGTTGACTGTCAGTGGATAGATGGACTGCCCATTGAGTTTAGTAGGGTAGTCTCTAATGAAGGGCTATTAACGCCCAGTGTAGTGGGTAATTTATATATTGATAGGATAGGTTAGCAGAAGAGTGCTTAATCAATGCTTTAAGCAATACGTTGATTTATAATTGTTGTTAGCAATTACACTTACTTGCAAATCTATAAAAAGTCAACCTTATATATGTGACACTTAGCAGGTGTTTTCACAGTAGAATTATACTATTTTAGTGCATTTTAAGGAATCTTGTTATTTGGTGCAATGCTGTGCAGTATTATATTTCACTTGCTTGTTTATTTACAGACAGTGCAGGGTGTGATTGCACTGAGCAGTGCTCAGGCGCTGTGTTAGACTGCAGTTCCCAGTTGGGGTGAGCATTGTTACCTTCAATGTCATGGTGTATTACTAATTGGTTAGAAACAATTAGTCTGACAGTAATATACAACTGTTTTACGGAATTAGAGACAATGCAGTTAGACGTGCGTTTAGTATTGATTAATGGACTCGTATTCTATGTGGATGATGAACCGTTACATGATAATAATGGTCATGTATACCTACCAATGCTTTATTATGCATAGAGGAGTGTCTCATATACATGCGTTTAATTGTAGAAGTATTACAACCGAGTGTATACTTTATGGACATTTTACACTGATTTGATACTGTGTTAATGATACTTAGGATGCATTTGAATGTATTTCTTTATTTGGGAACACAGTGTTTAAACTAATATAGACCTATGTGTGTTATTGATAGTAAGTCCGCCCGTTTGGATATCTAGTTACAAATATCACAGGTGTTAACCTGCTATTTGGTATCTGAGATGATCCATATGCCATTTAACTGTATCAATGTTATGCAAGGAATATTATGTTTAGCGCTGTTGTTGACTGATCCTTTGACTTTGTATCCATTGTTGCACTTGTAGTAATTATGTGTTATTATGTTGCAGGTTTTATTTTGTATTTTAGATTTATAATAAATGATAGTCATCATTTAACCGTGTTGTTTGTCTTCATGGTAAATCCTCCGCTACACTAAGAAAACTACACCATGTTCTTGATGAAGGTTATTTTGATATAACTTGTTGTTTGTTATTACTGATAATGTTGGGAAACTCATTCCACATTCCCAGAGAAGTCGAGATGGTGTTCGATGGAACAGGTCTGCCAGGGAGTAAAGTGTAAAGCGCTTTGAGCAGTCCTGATGACTGGATACTGCGCTATATAAGAACTTACCTTTACTTTACTTTTACCTTTTTACTTTACATGTACCCTGTTGAAAACGGTAGCATTTGGCAACACACAAATGACACGATCACACATGGTTGGGTAGATTTTCAACTGCACCCAAGATGCGTTCAGAGGAAACTAAGGGCGCGTTTACTCCCGAGGTCAATACATATTCCTTTTGTACCTTAATACTATCTATTGATGCTTCTGTAGATGAAGCAAAGAAATCTGTATTTGAAACCTGTAGGTGACAAACATATATGTATCAATATAGACTAATAATTACAGATTCATAATATAGAACATACATTTTCTACATTATCATCACTAAGGTTGTTGTAAATTTAACCAGCTGCCATGTCAAGTCCGTTATAATTGTGACTAACAGTGTTCAAAATTATTCAGGTAAATAGCAAATAACAAAGGACACAAGTTTTCTCCTTGCCATACTTGCTATACATCACATGAGAAGAAGGCTGACACAGCCTGGCCCTGATTTATACATGATTTAGCATTTGTGTATATGTTGTATACAACTTTCAACACAATACCATTAATACCGCATGAAATTATCTTAGACCACAGGGAGGACCGGTCTACTAAATCAAATGCTTTCTTAGAATCGATGAAGGCACAATAAAGCCTTTTGCGTCGAGACAAATACAATTCAACCAATACCCCTATTGCCTGTTCTTCACCTATTACATTCGCTTTGTTTAGGTATGGGGTCAGTCTGGTGTTCTGAACAATCACTAAGGATTAATGAACACTTGTGCAGAATGTCACCCACTTTGCAGGTTTAATTGATCTATTCAGCAATGAGGACATTGCTTAGGCCTCACTCTGGACACTGTCACTCACAGTGTTGTGTATTGTCTTAGTGCATTGAGCTAATCTACTTGACCATGAATCAGTGGTGGCTCTGATTGTGTATTACACCCAGCTGTGGAGCTAAGATTCTCTGCCTGCTATTGTTTGATGGAATCTGTGACTAATGTGTAATTGGTCACTGGCAATAGCTTGTGTCAACAGACAGCATTAAGCCACTGTTAAACTGGACAGTTGCCTGTAGGTTTTAAACTGTGTCAAACAATGAGTTTACCTTTTGCTCTCAAATAATCTGTCCTCTTAGTTTTACACATGAAGACATAATCTGGCATAACTTGATAAGTCTTTGTAGCAGCACATTTGTACTTCCAGTGTATCATTGCAACATAACATACATATTACATACTGTGTGCCACATTTGAATGTTGTGCATGTAATATTTCCATGCAATCCATTTGCATATATAATGTAAAACTTCAACAGCCGTTTTCTTCATTTTCACGTTTTGATCCCTACCATGTTCAATGCTCCATAACTTTGCCAATTTTTGTAGCAGTCATATTTTGGGAAACCGTGTAAAGCACCCTACCAAACCTTTACAAGGATGTAAAAAAGCAATGTTAAAATTTTTCCGACTTATCACTCATTTGGTCAGCCGGGGTCACATATAGATGTATTAGTCCAAAGGACTTCAAGGCCACTTGGCCCATTTTTAGTCCTAGCGGTTTACTTGTAAGAAATGCGTTTACCCACTGAAGTTCGATGTCGTACAAATGACGTACAATTAGCCTATCCATCATGTGACTGGTTGCCTAACAAAAACTCCGTCAAGCGATCAATAAATGAATGCTGAACACGTGGTCGGACTTTTTGTTTGACAAAAACATAAGGCAAAGTTTTTAAAGCGACAACTGTATGCGGGAATGTCTGATTTATGAGATGTCACGCAGCAATAGTATTGTAATTCACGTATATAACCGTTATCAATATTGTTGACAAAGACAAAGCTTGACGGAGATCACGCGCAATTTTTTGGTTGTGATGTAGGCAAACTGCGACGTACTGTAACATCAATTGAATACATCAAAGGATGAATGAGGACAGATTGATAAGAAAGCACGGACAGCAGAAGAGGATGATAGAAGGAGAAGCGGAACACCGTGTTGTCAAACGATATCTCAACAAGACAGGGAGGAACAGACTGGGAGACAATTACAGATGGTGATAGGTGGAGAAGGACCATCGCGAGGACGGAACAGACCGAGTGATGTAGCACCCACCGCGCAAGGGACCAAGAGGAAGAAGAAGACATCGCCAAACAGAGGGGCCCGCTCAGCCTGCACCCTAGTTGAGGTAGCGATTACAGGAGAACTGACCTTGCGGGGATGTTGTCTGTTCCCTATTTGTTAGATCCTTGATCGCGGAACCGTTTACCATGCCCCGTTTCCTCTTTTACATCTCAATGTGTCACAATAAACGTGTTCATACTTTCTCTACGAGAATGTTCATTCTATAATGTCCTGTACGCACAGCCCACGGCCAGTACACGACATTAATTGGCGACGAGGTAAACTGACAACTCTACGAGTTACTTTGAACTAGACTACGTCTAATTTCTGTGTGAAAATGGAAACTGTCGCTGACGTCGCACATTTTTCGCTGGAGCCGACTGACAGCGCAGGCCATCGTTGGGAACGTTGGGTGAGGCGCTTTGAGAACTTTGTGGTGGCTAAAGACATTCAGAACGATACAAGAATGAGAGCGATGTTGCTTCATTATGCTGGTGAGGCAGTGTTTGAATTGGGTGAAGCAGTGGGGGTGACAGAAAATGATGATTTCGCAGAAACCAAGCGGAAGCTCACTGCTTACTTCAGGCCGCAGTGCAATGAAGAATATGAACTATTCAAGTTCCGACAGGCTGAACAGACGTCGTCAGAGACGCTGGACCAATTCAATGCACGATTGCAGCAACTAGCCAAAAACTGTAAGTTCCATGAGAAAGACAGAGAAGTGAAGTCGCAAATCATCCAAAAATGTGCCATTTTAAAAAGTGCGTGACAAGGAGTTAAGTGAACCTACAATCACGCTAGAGAAGTTACTGACGTTCGGGCGCACACTGGAAGCTACGCTACAGCAGTCGAAAATCATGAGAAACTCTTTCGACCGTACCGAGGCCTGTCCACGCCGTATCGAATGACGAGGGGCGGCGCATCTCTTCACGTGGAGGTTTCAGCTTTGGTCGCCAGGTGGCGACACACAGATAGCAATCCACCAAGAAAGCGTTTTCCGCCTGATCGCCAAGGGACGCCACGTCGAGACGATCGACCAGTCGTGAGTAGTCAGCAGCGGTACAGACGTCACAAGGGGGCAGCACCAGCATGCTCAGGCTGTGGTGGACCGCCACACGACGATCGGCGAATGTGCAAAGCTTGGGGCAGGAGATGCTACAAGTGACAAAAGCTAAATCACTTTGCTAATGTGTGCAATGCAAACGCTCAACAGACACACTTAGTAGAAAATGACACACACTCGCAACGCAATGACAAGTTATGTAAAGACACATACACACTTGGCCTGTATCACACAAGTGCCACCCACACCATACCACCGTACATTTGCAATGTCCAGATAGAGGGAAGTGAAGTGGCTATGGAGATAGATACCGGAGCAGCAGTTTCGCTTATATCGGGGGATGAGTGGGCTAAAATCTGCAAGACATCTGTGCTCACTCTCGACACGCGTAACGTTCCGAGGTTGCGAACGTACGCAGGTACCACAATTGAGCCTTTAGGGCGAGCGCAGGTGAACGTTTGTCACAACAATCAACAGCACAGGCTGCAGGCAATCGTAGTGCCTGGGTCGGGACCTAACCTGCTGGGAAGGGACTGGCTGACAGTGTTGAAAGTGAACTGGGCTACCGTGAACCAGGTAGACAGAGAGGACTTCCTAAAGCCTTACGAATCAATGTTCAGTGAGGGACTAGGCACTCTAAAGGGGCTGACTGCGAAGTTCTACGTTGATGACACGGTTAAACCGAGGTATTGTAAACCTCGACCTGTACCTCTTGCTTTACGAGCCAAAGTAGAGGACGAGTTAGATCGTATGCAGAAGGCCGGAATCATCCGTCCTGTGGAGTATTCTGAGTGGGCCGCGCCCATTGTACCGGTCTTGAAGTCTACCGGCGCAGTCAGAATCTGTGGCGACTATAAGGTAACCATCAACAGAGCCGTCAATGTAGACAAGTACCCGATCCCGAACGTATCTGATCTGTTTACAAAATTAGCAGGTGGTACACTGTACACAACGCTGGACATGAGCCATGCGTATCAACAGGTCGTACTGGATGAAGAATCACGTCCGTTGACTACAATCAACACGGCTGTTCGCATTCGAACGTCTGCCTTTCGGTGTGAGTTCTTCTCCAGGTATCTTCCAGAGAATCATGGAGCAGTTACTACAGAACATACCCATGACTGTAGTCTACCTCGACGACATCCTGGTCACAGGAAGAACGCCAGAAGAGCATGATCGTAATCTGGCTACTGTGCTAACGCGACTACAAGACGCAGGGTTACGCCTGAAGAAGGAGAAATGTGCGTTTCGTCAGAAATCGTGCACCTATCTAGGTCATGCGATTGATGCTGAAGGTATTCATCCTACGGAAGACAAAGTGCGAGCAGTACAGAACGCGCCTGCACCACAGAATGTACAGGAGTTGAGGAGTTGAGGAGTTATCTAGGACTCATTCACTACTATCACAACTTCTTGCGCAATCTCAGTACGCTGCTTGCTCCGCTGCATGAAATGACACGCCAACACACAAAGTGGAAGTGGGGTCCGGCGCAACAAAAGGCTTTCGATGAGTCTAAGGCACTGCTTGTTTCTTCAGATGTGCTTGTACACTACAACCCTGAACTCCCGATCATCTTGAGCAGTGACGCATCTCCTTACGGGATTGGAAGCGTACTGTCACACAGATTGCCCGATGGCAGCGACAAGCCTATCGCATACGCATCACGCTCTCTCTCCACAGCGGAAAAGAAGTACGCACAGCTGGAAAAGGAAGCGTTGTCGTTGGTCTTCGGGATATCCAAGTTCCATAAGTACCTTTACGGGAGGGACTTCACGTTGCAGACCGACCACAAGCCGTTGGTCGGGCTGTTGAAGGAAGATCGTGCCATCTCCGCAATGGCTAGTGCACGCATTCAGAGATGGGCACTAACACTAAGCAACTATCAGTACCATCTGGAGTACAGACCGGGTACGAGTATCTGTCATGCAGACGGATTGAGTCGCTTGCCGCTACCAGACACTCCTGAACGAGTACCAGTCCCGGAGGAAGTGGTTCTAGCACTTGCAACCATGAACGATACACCCATCACGGCAGAACACATCGCTAAATGGACAGCAAACGATCCGATGCTGTCACAAGTTCTACGGTTCGTGGAAGGAGGATGGCCTAACGATGTACCACGCGAGTGGGAGAGTTACTCTCGAAGGAAAGACGAACTGAGTGTCCAACACGGGGTGCTGATGTGGGGAGCAAGAGTCATCGTACCACCAAAGGGTCGTGACACGTTGTTGAAAGAACTACACGAGACGCATCCGGGCATAGTGAAGATGAAGGCGTTAGCCCGAAGCTACCTCTGGTGGCCAGGTTTGGACGCTGAAATCGAGATGTGTGTTAAGGACTGCATGACATGCCAAATACACAGCAAACAACCACCAGTGGCACCACTGCATCCATGGGAATGGCCGGGACGAACGTGGCATCGAATACACATTGATTATGCGGGACCGTTCGAGGGACGTATGATACTCATCATAGTCGATGCTCACAGCAAGTACATCGATGCACACGTTGTATCAGCTGCGACAACCAGTGCAACTCTCACGAAGCTAAGACAGACGTTTGCGATTTTGGGTCTACCAAGCACAGTGGTATCAGATAACGGAAGCTGTTTCACCAGTGAGGAGTTTGAACAGTTTTGTCGAGCTAACGGAATCAAACACATCAAGTCTTCACCTTATCACCCATCCAGTAATGGCTTAGCTGAACGCGCCGTTCAGACTGTAAAAGCAGGGTTGAAGAAGACAAATGGCAACCTAGAAGATCGTCTCTACACCTTCCTAGCACGCTACAGGGTAACTCCACAAGCTACAACCGGCAGAGCTCCAACAGAGTTTGTGTTGAAGACACCACCGAGCACACGACTGGATCTTCTACGACCATCCATTCAGAACCGAGTCTTGCGCAAACAGGAAGAAGACAAAGAACGCCACGACCAGAGAGCAGTGGAGCTCTCTGGTCGAGGTACGTCTGCAGGATGACAGAGTGTGGAAGCGTCACCAGGATCATTTGCGCGAGAGAAGGCCGATCGAGGCGACGGAAGAGCGTCTGGTACCATTGAGGGTTGAAGAACCTCAACTTCCACCGAGGCTTGCAGAACGTGAAGTACTACCTTGGTTCGAGCGAACAACATCGACACCACTATCATCTGGCAACTCGGACGTGACTACGGGTACCGCCACAGGAGAGGTGATCTCAAGACCAACAGTTGAACGGTCGCAGTCCTGTGTAGTACCAGACGTGGTAGTACCGCTGAGAAGATCACACAGAGTGGTGAAGCCACCGGACAGATTGAACTTGTAAACTTGTGAACTTGTCATAACGGACAATGCATAGATCAAGATAGCCAGAATAGACTAGGTTTCGGTAGATGTGGCTAGTCGCGAGAGCACTAGATTAGTACTATAAACAATGGCATACTAGCTATCTTAGATATGACATTGATACGTATAAGGGACTCTTGTTTGCGTTAAAAGTTTACATTTTAATAATTATACTAATTATGTTCTTCTTAAAGGGGGAGGAATGTTAGATCCTTGATCGCGGAACCGTTTACCATGCCCCGTTTCCTCTTTTCCTTTTACATCTCAATGTGTCACAATAAACGTGTTCATACTTTCTCTACGAGAATGTTCATTCTATAATGTCCTGTACGCACAAGCCCACGGCCAGTACACGACACTATTATACCCTTTTCAGGTGGCTGACACTTGTAAAAATATGTGTCTTGACTTGGCGGCAATCTCTAAAATGGCCACCGAATCCAATGTCCTTCTTATTTTACATTTGAACTTCTGGCGTACGTACACATTATTACTCCACTTGACGCACTTCTATATAAATACCTATGCTATTCTGAAGAGTGTTGAAGAGTTGTTTGCTAAGCGTAAGCACTAAGTGTATCTATTTAAATTACATCTTTATGAGAGCAAAAACTATCTGGGAAAAAATTATGACACTGGAGTATACGCCGACGGACACATATGCTGCATATCAAACATGTTGTCACAAACACTACAACATTTCTTTGGATTTAAGTTTTATTTATTTACGAAATGGTACATCAAATGACGAAAAGGCACCGTCAGCAATCAAACAATCATTTACTTTAGATAAAAACAATATCCGGTTAAAACTACTCAAGGCTGAAGGCGGTGGGTAAGCCATGGAAGGACGTTTATTCTCCTCCGAACCATTGTTACCTAAAACAAATTACAACGATCCAAACCTGTTGTGTAACACCTCAAAATTGAACGTCCGGTAGTTTTGAATAATGTAAAAGTCTATAAGTATAAAAGTATAATGTAAACGTTAAACTTTAAGGTGTTACCTAACAGGTTTGGGTCGTTGTAATTTATGTTAGGTAACCATGGTTCGGAAGAGAGTGAACTCCTTTCGCTGTTGAAGCACCGTGAAAAGCTGCTACGATCCGTTTCGTCAACTGTTATGTTAGATATGTCACTATCCATCAATCGGTTCGGACACGAAATAAGGGCAATGACGTACGACTAATGGACTCAATAGCGTAGTACCGTAGGGGCAACTAGGGATGTGCCCACGGCCCCGAGCTTCCGGGTCTCCGGAGAAAACATCCGGGGACCAGGGCTCCTGGGACCCCTACTCAGGTGCGAATAAGATTCCAGGGCCGCAAGCTCCCGGGAGCCTCATTCAAGGGACACAGAAAATCATTCCAAGACACCGAGGTACAGGGAGCCTCACTCAAGGGAGAAGAAACATTTCCAGTGCCCCAAGCTCACTGGAAATACTACGGCAAATTGAGTGAAGGCAATTTAATAACATGTCCGTATATTTAATGACACATAGACTCTTATGCCTAGCTCGTCAGCAAACGCGACATTCAAAGTACTGCCTTTCCTGATTTTCTCAGAACATCGCACTATATTGAAAGGAAGTTCATAGTTGTCTGCCCCCATGGGGAGCCTCATAATCAAAACTTGCCCCAGGGCTCCAGTACCCCTTAATTCGCATATGGGTGCGTTTTACCTCGGGGTGGAGGATGTGTATTTTGTCCCAAACTACTCTAATTGTCTATGTGAGTATGTTAGCCTTTTCTGCCTTGGCCTTATTTGTAGACTAAAATCACACTTGTCGTTAAAGGCGTGTGGTTTGCGCCACACTATTCTATCTCTCATTTCTTTCAACAATTGTCTTTATAATCTAAATCGCCAGCTTACGCATAACACTAGATTTCAAGAACAATGTGGCATTAAGTTTCCAGTAACCGAATTACGACCTGCACTTAGCGCGTAATGTCTTTCTGCCTTATGAAACGGTACCGCCTATGCAACTGATCATGTGGCATTTCTTAGAAACCGACCCAAAGTTAGGTTTCTGAATGTGATAAAAACATAATTACGCAACGACTTAATATGTTTTTTTATTTCACAAACTTCACTTAGGGACGGCATATATGGCCTAGCGTAGGAGACGCCATCCTTGTAGTGCGTGCAGTAGTTGTCAAAGATTGTGTAATAGTATTACCTTATTTCAATGGTAACGTTTTGTCTTGGGCCGCGTGGTCGCAATATAGGCCCTATGCACATTTACCATGTTTTGTTTGGATAATCAACGTGTTGTGTTTCGCGTGTCGATACAATGACAAACAACTTAATCAGATGGGTAAAGATAGGGACCTACTTGTAAAGGCCTGTACAGTTATAGGCCTCAACACACTATTAGTTTTCCCATTGGCGACCATGTTAACGTTTTGTGTGATTACAAGAAAACCTGACCTACAAAATTTCTTATTAAACTTCTCACCTGCTGTTATTATCATCTCATTGACATGCTGGTCGAGTTTAGTCAAAATCTAATATTTCTAGCTCTCGTTAAATACCTCTATGTGTGACAACCGTCAATATTTACGAACTCATGCTGGCAGTAATCCGGCTAAAGGGTCAGCTAGCCAAATTGCTGCCAAATAACCTTCCGCTTAATAAAATCAGCTAAAAATGCACCATTTTTACTGTCAACAGCTTCTACATGACTACAATCACACCGGCAAATCTGACTACTCAAATGCACTTATGGCACAGCAGGTGAATTTGGTAAAACATCATTTTTCAAAAATATATTGCATTTTTTTTCGAAGCAGGAAGTCCAACTGTGTCCTAACCCCTATAAACGTCCAGATGGGATGCATGAACTGCCCGGATGTTGTCCACAAGCCAGCATATAATTAGCATATTCATGATGGTTGACCAATTTCATAAGATCTCCCCTCTTTATAAAAAGTTTAAATGTCCTTGTTATATTAAACTTAGAATACCTGTTAAAACGAAAGTATCAATAAACACAAGTCCAATGTGTTGTTTGTTATAATACACACACAACTGACTATAGAACTAAACCAAGCAGCGTGTCGCTGACAATGTCCAGATGGCTACAAGTCCATGCATCTGGGTGCAGTGACGATGCGCCATGAGTGTGTCACATATCCGGTGTCAGGGGGCTTACCCGATGGGGTCACTGTACCGGTAGGTATTTCAGCCTGGTCTGAAGTGGCTTGGTCACTGCTTGACCCTGTGTGTGTCTTACATCTGCGCCTTGGTCATCATTGATATCACGCATGAAATGAAGCGCTCACCAGTAGTCCTGATGTGCTTACGATTACGTATGTACGTTGCGCCACTGGTGTGTTCCGTGAGCTATGGTCGTGGTTCGGCTTTCTTGGAGGTGACGATTGCAAGAGTCCACCTCTCGGTGATAGGGTCTTGAATTCGCACACTTTGGTTGGGAAACAACTGACCGAGTGTTCGACTATGCACGTCATATGCGGTCTGATGCTTACCTAGGAAGTCGCGTAAGTTCCTCTGAATGTCCTCGTCGAGCTCGGCTGTGTTGACGGCGGGAAGATTTGATTGTACCTTGCGTCCGAACATGAGCTCTGCTGGCGATGGCAGTTTGTAACCTATTGGCGTGATCCTTATGCAGAGCATGACCATGTGTTTTCGTCGGCTTCCAATACGTCATATGTAGCGTCCGTTCGACAACGTCAACAAATCGCTCCGCCTTCTCGTTTGCCTGCGGAAAATGAGGACTGCTGGCGATGACTCTGAAATAAGTTTATAAAATAAATAAGTCATTCTTGAAGAAGGTAGATATACATATTATAAACCTTTGAATACTTGACGAGGAAAATATACTGTTACTGCATCACAATAACACATAATTTTGTCATTTCCAACATTCACCTTGACCATTTAATCTCAGGCTTAAAATGTCAAACATGAATATGTGTAGTAGTTACACATGGCAGACACTGGCATGAATGTGTATACTGAAAACTAAAAAAAAATATAAATGCGTTTTACTGATTAGCAGAATTCAAATCAGTCTATAATATTGACTAAGGCATCATTGTAATGAATTTGAACAAATTTTAATTCATGTAATGACAATGAACACCTAGTAAAGAAACATAGTTTTAAAAATTCATAACAATAACATGTATCGATAGCTTGCGATGCTGCGACTGATTTATGTGAGAGAGCAGATAATTACTATACACAGAATTGCAGCCCATGTTTTGTTAAGTTACAAATAATTTTGTACATGTAAATTATAGACGTTTTGTTGTTAGTTGTTTTTTATTTTGGTCTTTCACTAAAAAACGCATATCCAAAACATTACAATTTATCAATAACACACATTTTGTAAGTTATACATTCTACATTCATACATGTAGAAAACTGTCGTAAATTTATTTTCCGTTTCATTTAATTAATTCACTTCATTTTACTTGGCGTGTTTGTTTTTGTGAACAATCAGTGAAAAATTGCAAAACTGTTTATTATAATTTTTTTTTCTCGAATAAAATTACTTTGTGACTTTATTTCCTGTGACCTTCTTTCCAGCCCACCTATGTTCTACCTGTACTTAGTTAATTATGCTGGCGATTGGATGGTGCACAATCCAAATTGTTTCACATTGTTGGCTATGATACTTGTAAATTGTATATTTGTTTGTTAGACACTACAATTTTACAATATATACAATAATAACTTTGCAACTCTCATATTATTTATTGTATTTTTTTCAACTGGGCAAATGACCTTTTCACACTTTAGTGCTGGGCAAATGATCATTGGGCAAATGTTACTGCAACATATTTTTACCTACTAATGAAATTAAAAAGTTTACAAGTTGCACACACACACACACACACACACACACACACACACACACACACACACACACACACACACACACACACACACACACACACACACACACACACACACACACACACACACACACACATATTATACACACATATATAATATTATATATAATTATAGTGATTAGCAGTCAGGGGCCGCCATGCTTGCTGTGGTTATTGTGACAATGGATGCAAGTGTATGCAATTAATAACAGTAGTTAATAAAATTGCATGTCATTAATTTGGCCTAATTCAATCTATACCTGACTTGCGTTGTTCCTTCTGCACAAGACAAGATCTGTGGAGGCTCAAAACAGCTCACTGTCAGGTGTTCAGTCACTTCCTGAGGTTGGATGCAGCTCAGGATAGTTAGAACAAACGTAAGTATTAATTGCTGCTGCTAGCAGAGCGGCTGAAGTTATAGTTATGGCGGCTCGGTAGCGACAAAATTTAGAGTACACCATTTGGTTCGGCCGCCAGTGGAGGTTTTTGTGCCCCCCAGACTCGATTTCTGGATCTACCCCTGTGTGTGATAGTTTTGTTCGTTTGCATGAGGATTTTGCAGTAATGGATGTTCTCATTAAATTCCATATTGCTGTTAGAAATGCATGTGAATTAAAGTAAAGACAATGTAAAGAATAAAAACATTTTATTGAAACAATTTGATGAGATTTACTACAAAATTATGAAAAACACAATACAATTACAGGTACAATCACTGCACTTGATATGTATACTGTAATATTTTTTAATATCACATATACATCACATGCACATAAAATGCAAAGCAACAATAAAAACAAAAAGTAGGAAGAGGTTGAAAAAATGTCAGGTACATATAAAAACAAACTGTTATTTTTTATCTCGATTCTAGTTGTAGTTTATACATGCCTTGTATGTTTACAACTCGCAAAATGAGTGACTAAACAATTATGTGTATTGAATTTTTGTTTAAATGTAATGCCCATAAAACCAAACCAATGAGAAAAAATTACTTAGGAAGATGTTTAGTTGAACAAATGTAATATGTATATATAAAATTAAAATAACTATAGTATGATTCTTTGTTAAAAAAAACATCAGTAGGATATCAAATGCGAAAATGTTGTAGTTTGTGCAATGTTTGGTATGTTTAAAACTCGCAAAAAATATTGACTAGACTAGACAGGGTCATCGCCATGTGACTAAGAATTACATGTACAATCACAACATGCTACATTGCTCCAGTTTACTCAGCTGTATGAAGAGTACCGGATACAGACAGTGGTGGATATTTTTGTATGAATAGTCTTCGTATATCAATTTCAGTGTGGCTGAATGCTTCCCACATAAGTCAAGATGGTGTTTTCGATTTAAAAGGTCTGCCAGGAAGTAAAGTGTAAAACGCTTTGAGCAATGCTGAAGACTGGATACTACACCATATCAGAACTAACCTTACTCAAGTGTTGTTTAATTATCATGCAAAATGAAAATGTAATGTAAATTATTTGTGAACATATAAAACAGTGATAAAAAATAATAATTTTGAAAAATGATACGTGGCATGAAAAATATATAACAGTCCTCATGATACACGGAGAATTTAAACAAGTAAAATGCTGTTTCATTTATCAGATTGTTGTTGAAAAATGTGGAAAGGCTTTCAATTACATTACTTGTGTTGTACATAACAAGTGCTTGGTGTATGTTGCAAGAACTCAGCTGGCTGCCACTGACTATCAGCAACACAAAGACAATGAAACCCTTCCCCTGTAACAATGCTGGATAACTAATGTATTTTTTCATGGAGACTGCTCAAAGTTATAGTTGAATTGAATACAAATACCTTGTATTATTGACTATTGATAAATGTGTCGTTACATGTAAAAAATATCATACATGTCAGAGCCATGCTAATTGTCACTTTGTGTCCGGTATAGGTAGATGCAGATGTACAGCAAAAAGTTATAGGAAGCTGGTATGCAATACCATCAAAGACAGCGAAAACATATAGTGATGTCATCGATATCTAAACCGATGTAGTTCACCGGAGAATGATCGACACTAAATAGAACATTTGTCCCGATAATAGGATCACGTTGCTATTCGCACGGTCACGCATGATCAACGCCGCACGGTCACGCATGATCAACGCCGGGTTGTTTGGCAGCAGCCATGTATTAATGTCAACAAGTAGAACTGGTCATGTATAACTGGTAAGATCAACACTTTCAAACAGCAAACTTGTACCAGTACCCATGCCAAAGTGATTATAGACTTAGTGAAGCCAATTAATTACAGGTCATAGTAGACAGCATGTGGATCCACACTTGACCAGACTGCAGGACAAAAGACTCCTAGGGCAGTCTTGAGCAAGTGACAACCAATTAACTAATCAATGTGCACAGGTGGTAGACTTCATAATTGGCCAACCTAGTATCTGATGGAGCCTGTCACTGTGAACCTTTTAATTAATTATACTGCCCACTTTATAGAAACTAGTTGCCAAAATTTGTTGTTGGGTAATCACAATATAAAGTGGGATATAACAAGGAATTAAAAAGAGTGCATATGTTTAAATGGTCGAAAGAATTTACTGTTGGCCTACAATATATATCTTGGCTAAGAATGAAACAAGTAACGACAGTTTGTCTGATAAATGGTGACCTACGATTCAAAAATGAGACGCTTCTCATTTATACAAATAATATAAAATAAATGAACTACGACCCAAAACAAATACAAGCAAAAATACACACCAAATATAGTATTGAAAATGACTTTCTGAAACAATTCCTACAAGTAATTTGGAGGTCTCATTTTTCGAATGTTTCCCTCTCAATTGAAATCTACTCGTAGTTATAATAAAAGCATCTCCTTTTGGTACAGTGGGTCACAATTTAGAAAAAAAATCTGTATAAAAATATGAATATTAATTTTTTTTACCTCCAAAAGTGTAATTAATGGTATAATTGGGCGGTAGAGAATGAAGACAGAAGTGGGCCAGACTCCATAGAATCCCCGACTTGTAGACTAGACATGGGCCACATTTAGTAAATTACTAATAATTTTTCGCCGTTTTAATTTCACCTCCTCCGCTGTCTCGGCTGTGAACTCATGACATCCGAACAAACACAAGGAGGGGGGTGCTATTAACAAAATACTGTTTTTGTACTGATTTGGCCGGGTTTTGACCGGCTAGAGTGTAACCTTGGCCAATTCCCACTGCATCGACAATCCAAGTGCTGTCACAGGGTACTACATCAAACAGCACTGGCATCCTTCTCCAGTTCCTTCACCAGAGATGCTCTGACAGTCTTGACTAAGTTTCCCTCAGGTGTTGCAATAGCAAGGGGTACTGATCCCAAGGAATATTTGAAGAGTTCTGGCAAAGATATGTTTCTACTCTGGCTGATTATCAAGAATTGTCCAAACAGTTCACTGGTTAATCTCAAGAAGGAAGTTTGCTTCTTGTGCGATTTACCCACATCCAAATATTTTAAGGTTTTCACTCTCATCTTTGGTACTGACGGAAAGAAGTCATGTGTCCGTCTGTGTTCAATCTCTCATGAACGAATTCTCTGACAGTTTCCTCTCCCTTTGCGTGTGCTCTCAACAGGTCAGTTGAAATGTCACTTGTTGCATTTCTTGCAGAAGCCAAATGACAGAGTTTATCCTCTGTCTGAAATGAGTTAATCCATATTGTGATGCTTGTCTCAATGCATCGCACAGCAGCTTCGTCTTCTGCAACACGTCTTTTCCCAGCATCCTTTGGTCTGTGTCCTGTAGCTGCATCTGGTTGTCCAGACATTTCCCTACACAGACGCAAGTATTCACCTCGGTCAGCCCGAAGTACCATCCACTTAAGAACTGCTCCATGATTTAGTGTGATTCCTATATTTCCCCAAGGGAGTTCGTGTCCCTGTTTGGTGTCACTTCAATGGTTTGGTCATGTGGGATGCGGCCAAATGAATTTGTACTGAAAATTCACCATTGATATGCAGTGTGCATGCGTCTGGATGACTTTCCGAAAGTGTCATCATTTATAGAACATATGCATACAAGTATCTTGCATAATGTATCCTGTCATATGCTGCAAACCATGACATATCATCTCCAGCAAACACTGAATGTGCAAGTTCCAATCGGCTTCTCTGGTGGACCGAATAAATTGCAGCAATATACCCACAATACAAATGCATGATAATGAATCGCTGCTGTGCCAGTGTGAAGATTTCATATGTCAACAGTACGCGCATTCTTTCTGGACATGGATTATGTATCAGCTGATCAATGGCCCTTGCTAGAGAGTCCATGTCTAGATGTGCTTCTTGCTCTGTGTTCCAATGCAGAAACATGGCCCAACGAAGTCGACCAATGCCTTCTGCAACCAATTTATGTCCTCTGACATTTCTATTGTAATGATGACCATCAAGTGTAGCATCAACGGAACTTGTTACTAAGATATCTGACTCGATCAAAACATATCGCAAATCTTCACCAAAGCGACGCCCAGTGATTGCCATGAAGTTGATGATGATATGAAACGCACACAAGCGCAACACAATTCTCGCAAGCCTGTCACGCAAAGGGGAATTGTATATCTCAAATGCCTTGACATACACAGCCTGGTCACAAACCCCAATCACTGAAGGTTTTGGTTGATCTACACCGAAACCACTAACCATGTCAACTATGTCCCTTATATCTCTTCATCAACGTGTGGGCAACATTCAGATCGGTTGGTGGTGTGTCAGTAACTGGCAGGTAGCAAACCTTGTGCGGCAGGGGAATAAAGTAAATGCCCGCATCTCATAATTACGCATTTAAATGTCAGAAAGAGAAACATGCTGCGTTATTAAATACATGGTAGCCAGAAATATAAATCACACTGAAAGGCTTTTATTCGAACGCAACGTGAGCTATACCCACTCTGAAAGGACTTTGTGGTTTTGTTCGATAAGGGAGTAGAGTTACTGACATATCTATATAATTGTTCAAATATAACAGATAACAATTATTCGTTCAGTAAACTGAACTAGTTGATCATATAAACATAGACACTTGGTATATTGATATGTAAGTGTATATAAAGAATTATGTTGTAATGTATGCGATTCCGTTTACCGTATGTCGACTGAAAAACTGCGTATTTCTTTCTTTATGGGCGAAAAGTTAAATGTATACACTTGATTGATGGTAAACAATTGCTTTGCATTATGTTATGACCAACTGCGTGAGACTATAAGAAGACTAACAAATAAACGATTGACTTAGAGCATACTGTGTGACGATTTATCATGTCCCGCCATTTTATCGATTTAGGGGGTAGGGCTACATCTATGATGATAACTTCATTAATATTGGATACTTCTCTCCAGTTGTTTTTCAGAGTGATAGTACATGGATATGGGAACATAATGGTATGAAATTATCTGGTCAACGTATTATGGGTATGAGTGTGGAACAAACGGAAACATTACACATATAGATTTTACTGGAAAAAGTGAGAATTTGTTTACACAAAATAAACGAACGTATCATATTAATGATTGTAAGTTGAACCGTGCTGTTGTACATTAACTTATGTATCTACCCGTGAATTTATAACAAGATTCAAATAAAATTATTTTCTGTATCGCAAATTTTGTGATTTTAATTATTTCTTAGAATTTTTGCCAATCATTCGTGATAAATGTCGTTATTCTTGTAGAATGGACACCTTATTTGTTGGTTAATGTTCGGAAATTATTAGTTTATAATTCAATTAAAAAAAATATCAAGAAACCTATGTTGGCGAGGAGTGCAGCTAAGTCCTGTTTAAGGACCTTTTGGAAATCAGTACCAGGACTATGTATATTGTCATTGGTGTTGTAAATCTTGCAGATGGGTACGAACGTATGGGGCAAAACGCCCACGTACTAGTGGGGCAAAACGCAAAGGGTGGGAAATAATGTAGCTGTCATACATGTGAATATGAAAGTGAATAAATGAGTGGCAAAAAAGGTCTCTCTGTGAATACAAGTTTTTAATAAATATATTAAATCAAACGCTCTTGTGGAATATAATATAAAGGACTGATTAATTTGCAATTCCAGTCACAATAAGGCCCAGTGGTAGACGTTTTGTCCCATCAATGAAGCAAACGCCACTATTGAGGACATTTGCTAAAATGGTTGTAACTGTTTTCTGTAATATTGAACGTAGAATATTTCAATACATTATATTTAACACAGATAATGAACAAGTTGATGCATGCAATGTATCAGAAATATTTCTCAAAAATTTTCTCATGAGTCGATTTCCCCCCAAAAGTAGGCGTATTGCCTTAACCTACTCTAACACATAAATAGTTACCTCAACAACCGATTAACCTGTTTATGTTTGCGTAGGAGTAGCTTGGAGTACCTGTATTATCACACGTCCCCTGAGGCGCACCCACATAGCAACCCGCTAGGGAAGGGCCGGCATTTTTTTGAATGGAGGGCCAAATAAGTGACTTGGACGAGGTCAGCGGGCCACACGGTTATTTTTTAGTGTTGGTTATCACTAGCCCATCTTCGTGAAAACTGGCACATTATGTTGTAATGAGTATATATTACAGTGGAACCTCGATATTGGGCTACCTCAGTGGTTGGGTCACGTCGGGTCAGTCCCAATTAGTCTATAGTAAGGAATAGGACATTTGTACCCATAATAAGATCACCTCGCTATTCGCACGGTCACGCATGATCAACGCCGCACGGTCACGCGTCGGATTGTTTAGCAGCCGGTCGGTTGAGTAATTCCCGAGAAATGGCTCAGTGCCAATTTAAGGCATTCGTCGGGTGTAAACATGCACAAGCAATAAAGGTGCCATGGTCCAACGCACCTTTAGCCATGTTTTTATAAACAAATATATATATCAACTAAGGCCATGTTCACATCTAGTTTTCAACCGAATTACGATGCGGATCAAGTAACTCGGTGGCGCCACACGACGGCTACACTTAAGGATCTGGTTTAAATTTTCGCAAAATAAATTCTAAACGCAATGAGCACAAAATCTAGCTGAGGAAATACATTTATTAGCTTTAAATTTGCTTTATCACACAGTATGTGACGTTTAAGATATGAAATAATAATGTAGTATCGCTCACAAACCACTCCGGTTGCATTCTTTTGGGCTTCGTCTCCGGAGGTCTCCAATCTGTCCACTAAAGGGGTCAGCCCACTGTTGGTTTTCCCATAGGTGACCATGTTAACGTTTTGTCTGATTAAAAAAAATTTGATCTGCAAAATGTCTTAAACTTATCACCTGCATCATCGCATTGACATGCCGATAGATTTCAACAAAAATTGCATACTTCCAGCTCTCGTAAAATGCCTGTATGTGTGACACCCGTCAATATTTACAAATGCCGGTAAGAATTACTCCGCAAACAGGTCACACAGGCAAATTGCTGCCAAATATCCTTCTGCTTATTCAAATCATCTAGAAATCCACCATTTCACAGTCAACACCTTCTACAATCACACATGAAAATCTCCCTACTCAAATGCACTTTCGTCACAGCATGTGAATTTTGTAAAAAAAATCATTTCTCAAAAATACACTGCATTTTTCTTAGTCTAACTAGAACATGACCCCTAAAGGTCCAAAAGAATGCACCCTTGGTGTACCGCGTTTGCGCAAGCATGCGCAATACGCAAAAACGAAACCGGAACATACTTTCAGACCGAATTTACTTTCGGACCGGTACACCGGAAGCTAATAAATTTAATGGTGTCAGCGGTTACCGTGAACTCGTTTACAACGTGATTTTATATAAACATGATACAAATATTAATTAACACTTTTCAGATATAATACGTATCAAATTGCTGATCACAAACATATTCATAATTTACGTATCAGCCTCAGGAAACTGCTGAGCCTTAAGTTCAAGGTCGGCCTGCATTGAATGACAACCGATCCTAGAAGCGCGCGCGGGACATAATGAGCGGTAGGCGGACAACTCGGCCCTCAGACAAGTCGGCCCGAGACAACTCGGCCCCATCCTGAGACAATTCGGCCCCCGTCCTGAGACAACTCGGCCCCCGTTCTGAGACTACTTCTGTGTCCACGGACTTAGCTCATTTTTAAGTAATGAATATACCAATACAAGATATAATACACGGCGGCGGCTTATATACAGCAACCGAGTTACTCACCACGTCTGCGAATAACTGATTGCCACGGGTGTACTGCGAGAGTCTTTTAGTACTTCTCGCAGGGCGCTCGGTGACAGTGCTTCACGAGAAACGTTCCTCCGGCAGTGTGCCCCAGTAGTCGCCCCCTACACCACTGGTCTGTGTTACACACAGCTCCAGCATGCATCTTAGGGCCTGTTCTAACAAACAGCTCCCTCGCAGTATATGGCTGCATCCCCCAAAAGCCAACCCTCGAAGTGTCTGGCTGCATCTCCTGACAGCCAGCCCTCGAAGTGTCTGGCTGCATCTCCTGACAGCCAGCCTTCGAAGTGTCTGGCTGTATCTCCTGACAGCCAGCCCTCGAAGTGTCTGGCTGCATCTCCTGACAGCCAGCCCTCGAAGTGTCTGGCTGCATCTCCTGACAGCCAGCCCTGATCCTCATTAAAGCCCTCCTTATATACAGCTAAATATATAGCCTTGGGACAGACGCTGTACCTTGATTATGTAATTTCCAAAGTCTAGGGTTCTCTAGAAATCTTGGCAGGGTGCCAGTGAACTTACAGTAACCTTCTGAACAAAGGCCCTCTGTATAGGGTTCTTGCCTCCCCAAAACCAGATGGCCTCAAATGTTAACAAATCCCCCACCTCGGCTATAGTCATTTGCATATAAATTGGCTTTTCGGAGCCTGTACAACATTCAGCAATTAAGAAGATTGATACTACGTGTGTTATCATTCTAAATTCTCTACAATTGGAAGCATCATTATGCAGTGATATGGAGCTTAGATAGATTTCAAACCGCTCATTGTGTGTCTTCTGATGAGTGATGGGACACAATGAGTTAAGTGGCCTGCGACTCCGTCGTTGTTTCATTGAGCAGATACTTCTGAAGCGAATGTAGTTGTAGCTGTTTGTCGGCTTCTTGTTTACTACGACAGTATAAATGTGTGAATGGACACAGAGGTGTAACTCGCTTGCGACTCCGTCATTGTTTCGTTGAGCAGATACTTCTGAAGCGAATGTAGCTGTTTGTCGGCTTCTTGTTTACTACGACAGTATAACTGTGTGAATGGACACAGAGGGGTAACTCGCTTGCGACTCCGTCATTGTTTCGTTGAGCAGATAATTCTGAAGTTGTCAGAATGTATCATCCGACTGATCTTTTCACACTTTCAATAACAACGAAGATTATGCAAACAACTGGAATATATGCTAACAACTTAGATTTGGGGGAAGTGATTATAGTATGGACATTCACAAGGAGCAACATCAATATATGCGTCACACACCTATGGTAAGCATTACGATTATGATCGAGTACGAATACGATTACTTCGTATTTTTAAGCAACTTTATTTAGTATGGTTGAATACAGGAACTGAACCATGGCCAGTCTCATCGCATGACGACGGGGATTCATGTGGAGAACAACAACAACAATTACAGTGATTTTTCAACATCTTAAAAAATATCTTCATGATCAAAATAGATGATTTGTGAGGTCCATCAGTCAGTCAAGCTATACGAGTCTTATTGCTGTTTCGAACTTGGCTTGTGCAAAACTGACACTCAAGATCTGCTCGGTAACTATTTTAATTCATGTACTCATCATCAAAGGGAAGGTAAACCAGTTTTGTCAGAAAGTGATGAAGTTCAAACACCCTGTGTGTGTTTTGATCTATAAAACGACACAACGGGGTAATTGGCATGCTACGTACTCTCGGAGTACGTGTGAATAACTGAACATTCATGCGATCTGGTGAAAAACTCTGATCAAAGACCGTTGGGTGGCTTAGTTAGTTTAAATATGAATAAATAATTATGTTAAAAAAATTTCGTCTCGAGACAACTCGGCCCCCGCAGGTCAGCTCGATGAAAAAGTATGACGCACACATACATGCATTAATTTTTCATCGAGCCAACTGCGGGGGCCGAGGTGTCTCAGGATGGGGGCCGAGTTGTTTCGGGATAGGGCCGAGATGTCTCGAGACGACTCGGCCCGGGCCGAGTTGTCCGTAGGCCGAGTTGTCTGGCATTCTAATGAGTCGGCCGTATTTTCATTTTTGTCTTTGATACACTCGGCTACAGTTAAACAATCACACTGATCCAGTGGGGTGGATCAAAAGGTCTGCGTACGAGTAATATCAACTTACAGGTAACGTTGGCAACTATTTAGTAGAATGGCTGTTTAATGTAGCCGAAGTATTTATTGTGGCCTACGTGGTCGTATTCGGTTATTGTGCCGGGCAGTGCGCGATCGACCTTTCCCGGATCGGAGAAGGCGGTCTGAATCACGGTCACTCACCACTGCCGCCCGCCGCATGAGTTTACGTAACCAGTGCGCACTAACCGGTGTTCGTTAATAATTTATCCCCGGGTGCTCAATGACTAGACGCCTTCAAACTATACTACTATATATAGGCCTACTCAGAATCGGTGTTGTTTGATAGCAAACCGAAGGAGGTCATGTGTAAAGTACAAAAACATCAACAAATAGCAGATACGTACTGTTCATGATTTGTCATATTCGCATATTTCCTATAAATATTATAATTATGACGTATGAATGAATGAATTTATTTCAACAGCAGCAACAACAACATATTTACATCACTTAGTTATACAGTGCATATATAATTGAATACAATCTGTTGAAAAAAGGGTAAAAAGAAGTGCAATACTTATAATGTTTACCCTTTTAATAGCTTTTTAACATCATAATATATTTAGAACGAGAGTGCAAGAACAAAAAATCAAAGTGCAAACAACACCATTGTCTTGTATAATCATGTTGGTTTAGATTTGTAAAAAAAACTAAACTACTGGAACATTTCTTGAACAACACTATGCAGTGTTTGCATTCAGTTGAATGGTCATTTAATTTGTCTTGTTGATGTTATGTAATCTGCAAGAATTATTTACGACTCTAACACATAGCTATTCAATATTTTATCTGTGTATTGCTTTTTAAACTGGTGAACATTTCTACAGTTGATCAGTGAACTGTCCAGGGAATTCCAAAGTTTTACTCCTTTAACAGAAATACACATACTCTTCAGACTGGTACGTGCATATTTTTGTGTAAACTTACACTGATGTCTGGTTGAATAAACTGATTCATATATTATGAATAGCTGTTGTACATTCATTGGTAACAAATTGTAAAATGCCTTAAACATTATTACAGCAGTTTTAAATTTGACTAAGTCTGGTACTTTAAGAATATGCAGATTGTAAAATAGTATATTTGTATGATCAAGTCTCTTGGCACCACAAAGTAATCTTACAACCCTTTTCTGTAATAAAACTAAACATTGAACATTTGTAGCATATGTGTTACCCCATACTTCTGCACAATACATTACATAAGGCATGAAAATAGAATAGTACAAAATATGCATACCATGCTTATTAATCAAGAAACTGGCTCTGTACAGAATTGCATAACTCTTTGACAGTTTAGATCGTACTGAAAAAATATGATTTTTCCAGTTTAACTTGTCATCAATCATTACACCTAAAAATTGTGTGGCATTTACTCTATTGATTATTTCTTTGTTTATTTTTACTGAAATATCAGCAGTCAACTTTCGATTTCCAAAAATCATATAATTTGTTTTAGTTACATTAAGAGATAAACGATTAACAGAAAACCACACCTGGAGTTGCTCTAGTCCATTATTTATCATCCGAACAAGTTCATTTAAGTCCCTATCAGAATATAATATGTTTGTATCATCGGCAAATAAAATAAACTTAAACACCTTTGATACTTTACAAATGTCATTAATGTACATAATAAATAACTTTGGTCCCAAAATGGAACCCTGTGGAACACCACACGATACATTTAGTATTTCTGAATCACAATTATTAAAATTGACGAATTGCTTTCTATTTTCTAAATAACTGTATCCATTTATGTGCTACACCACGCACACCATAGAAGTGTAATTTTTTACTCAGTATATCATGATCAACAGTGTCAAAGGCTTTCTTTAGGTCAATGAAAACTCCAATAGCATACTTGTTGTTTTCCAGTGAGTTTGTAATTTCTTCTACCAAATCTAAAAGAGCCTCAGTTGTTGACATGTTAGACCTAAAACCATACTGACTTGGACTGAGTATATCATATTTTTTTAGGAATAAGTCCATCCTGTTATTATATAGTTTCTCCAGAATTTTTGAGAATTGTGGTAATAATGATATTGGCCTGTAATTTGTAAACACATTCTTTTCACCCGACTTAAATAGTGGAACAACTTTGGCAATTTTCATCTTGCTTGGAAATACACCTGTTTGAAAGGATACATTACATATGTGACTAAATGGCTTGATTATTTTATTAATTACTTTCTTTATCAAGCTCATGTTAATATCACTGTAATCAGTTTATCTTTTACTTTTATAATTTTGAACAGTTCTTATAATTTCTAGATCATCAACAGGACTTAGAAACATAGTATGTTGTACTTTCATTTCTAAGTAATCATATATGGTTGCATCATTTTTAGATAAGGAAATATTTTTTGCTAAGTTGGGTCCAACACTAGTAAAGAAATTATTAAATCCATTAGCAATATCCTCTTTGTTTGAGATTCGCTTGTTGTTTTTTATAAAGTATTCTGGGTTTGTTGGTTTATTGTAACGTTTGTTTATTACATTATTTAATATTTTCCAGGTTTCTTTAACATTTCCTTTTTGCTTTTCTAACAATGTGCTATGATAGTTTTTCTCAGTAATTCTTAATACAGATGTTAATTTGTTTTTGTAAGCTTTGTATTTTTGTTCTGCTTCAGCAGATCTCGATACAATAAATGCTTTATATAATTTATTTTTCTTCGTACAAGCACATTTTAAACCTTTAGTGAACCAGGGTTTTTTGTTAATGTAGTTTTTCCTGGAAACTCTTATCACTGGACAATGTTTGTTAAATATATATTTAAATAGGTGTAGAAAAGAATCATAAGCTTGATTTACATCATTTGTTTTTAGAACATTTTCCCAGGATTGCTGACTCAGTTCATTGGAAAATGAAGCCAATGTATCCTCATTTATCCTTCTGATATACTGAAACTCATTTACATTGCATCTGTTTATGTTATACTCGCAAAATGCAAAAATCGGTAAGTGGTCACTAATGTCATTGAACATGATACCACAAGTTAGATTGTAGCGCAATTCATTGGTGAATATATTGTCTATTAATGTAGTTGAGCTATCTGTGATCCTAGTAGGCTTATCAATTAATGGGTAAAGACCCAAACTATACATTATGTCTAGAAATTTTTTAGTTTGAATATGAGTCTCATGTTTCAGCAAATCTATGTTAAAGTCACCACACATAAATATCGTTTTAATTGATTTAGTATCACTTAAAATATGTTCTATGTTTTCACAAAAGGTATCTAAATTTGACCCCGGTGTCCTGTACATACAACTGACCACAACATTTGTGTGTTTTTCTATGGTTAATTCTACAGTAATACATTCTAGAATATTCTCTACTACAAAAGATTTACTTTTCACCATTTTGCAAGATAATTCTTTATTTGTGTATATAGCAACACCACCCCCTCTTCGGATTCCTCTTGTGATGTGGTAAGCATCATAATTGTTTATATTAAAATCATCAGTTAAATCTGGTTCTATCCATGTTTCAGATATAGCTATTATATCAAATTTTACATTGAGTTCTAAGATATAGTCTTTAATGTTTTAAAAGTTTGTTTTTAGGCTTCTGGCATTAAAATGTATAAACGATAATCCGTTAACTTTACCTACTTTCCCAGTGAATTGTTGTTTGGTGTAATACTGACATTTCGATGATAAATTATTGTAGAAATTGTTTTCTGGGTCTATATCATTTTCAAAATCATAGGGATTATAATCTGTGTATTTGAAGGAATTGAAATTAAATTGTGAACAGTTATCTATTAATTTATAAAGGTCATAATTGTCTTCAAAAGAAGAGTTCTCAAACACAAATTCATCATCACTAATATTTTGAAATGGAAAAAACTTCACAACATGAAGTACACTGATAATTTACATTTTTGCAACGGATTAATCTAAATTGTTGTTGTGTTAATTTTGCACATTGTTTATGAAAAAATGCTTCACATAGATCACATTTTACAGCATAATTGTTTAACATTTGGTTACATATTAGACATGAGTCTAATTTCATCTGATTATTAGCCATCATAAGTTAATTGTGATAATACTACATGTATGAACATAGACATTTGCAGGATGTGCAATATCAGACACAAGATAGTACGATACAAGAGTAGATAACATTGTGTTCACAACACACACAATTTGCAGTATTTACAACACAAGACACAATATAGTAAAATAGAAAAGAGTCCATATAACTGTGTTCACAACACACATGATCTTCATGGTCCATAAGTGAACTGTCTGTCCAGAACAATAGTAAATACCTTAAATTATGATAAATTTTTTAACTTTCGTTTGGCCAGTCTTATTTAATTGTATAGTCATTCTTTATATAATTTATGTTAACATTGAATAATAAAAATATATGTTTATAATTGATACATGACTTGGCTAATATTTTACTGTGTAAACATGCGTGATCTATTGACTATTGCATAGATATGTCCCATTTAATATATTGGTTATTTTTTACAATTTCATATCTTATGCACCTGAACAGAATTCATATTCCAGATATATATATAGCGTTTTAAATAACAATTATTATTATAATTACATTAGTGCATATCGAACTGAGGGACTTGGAAATGAATACCTGGTAGTCAGTTAAATCCCTTAATTTAAGACCAACATTATATCAACAATATGCAATACATCAATACCAGTAACAATATTACCACAAAAATCAATAGCAATACATTGGACTGGAAAACACCTAATGAAAGCACCCATGGAGACGGTTCCAGTGCTCAAATATGGACAAATATTGACTGTACTTAGAATAAAAACTTAAGAACTTATACATGTATGCAAAAATAAATTATGATGATATTTGGCCAAGAGTCAAACTAAATCATCTACACATTTTGTAGGATAACATTATGCCCCAAGTACACAGCATAGTTGATTAATTTTGATGAAAATGTAATATGCTGCAGCACTGTAGTACATAGATGTGACAGTTCCGTTTGTAATAAAATATCAACATTTAAAAATCAAGTTATTTGGTTGTATAGTTCAAATTCAACGACACAGCTCTTGTGTATCTGTTGTGATAGTTTTATTTGGTCTACTTTTGCCAAGTATATTCCTAAAAATAAATGACCTTGACGCAGTCACATATAAACTGGTTTTACACTGTACTAATGAACGCGTCTACTAATAAGTTTTTTCAACTAATGAACTGCACAATCTAGACGCCTCAATTTGAAGAAATGATTTTACAGTTTACATACATGCTGTGAACTGGCTCTCCAGTAATGAGCTGACATTGCCATGTAAGTGGACTTGAATGTCACTTGAAGTCCATCAGTGAGATTCTAGTGCCTGGTGAGATCTCATCTCAGATGTCATTTGACACCAGTTGACATGACAGAGCCTGTGTGCATTCCAGCACAGTAACCTGTCTGGGAGAAATGTGTGCTGTGGATTAAATTAACTTGTGTTGTATGGAGAAACGCTGATTGTTTCTTCAGGGTCTGTGTTCAGCTCGAACATTAAGTATCCAAAAGGTATGTATTAAAAGAGGAACTAATTAGATATATCTGATTATGTAAAACCCATGATGACTAGTGTTATTATTTTGTGGGTGAATTTTATTGCAAGCAGTTGTTTTCTGTAGACCAAGATTTAAGAACATACATCAGCTAAAGAACGAATGACCACCTCTGGACAACTCTACTGGCAAGCAGAAAAATCTACTGATCCCAAAAGTTGATAAAAGGTAATACCAACTAGACGATACCAAAGATGATACTGACTCGTTAGTTACTAACTATTACTGTAGTATTGTGATAGCTGTATTTCTACTTGTATCACAATAATAATAGTATCATGGAACAGTAATTACCAGGTAGCTACGAAAGCAGTCCCAAACTTTGGGAGTACCACTGTGGTGCAGTGGCTAGAGCTTTGGACTCTCAACCGAGAGATCCCGGGTTCGAATCCTGTGCGGTGGTGTCGAACATTGGGCAAGTTCATTCACTATGCATTGCTCCAGTTCACTCAGCTGTATGAATGAGTACCTGGCTATAGACAGTGGTGGATAGTTGTGATAGTTTTATTTGGTCTACTTTCATCAAGTATAATCTTAAAAATAAATTACCTTGACACAATCACATATAAACTGGTTTTATACTGTACTAATGAACAAACTAACTAACTAACTAACTCTACTAATAAGTTTTTTCAACTAATGATCTACATAATCTAGACACCTGAATTTGAAGAAATGATTTTACAGTTTACATACATTCTGTGAAGTGGTGCACCAGTAATGAGCTGACATTGTCAAGTGGACGTGTACACTCCAGCACAGTAACCTGTGGGAGAAATGTGTGCCATGGATTAAACTAACTAGTGTTGTATGGAGAAATGCTGATTATTTCTTCAGGGTCTGTATTCAGCCAGAACATATTGCACCAAAGGGGATGTATTTAAACAGGAACTAATGTGATCTATTTGATTATGTAAAACCCATGATGACTTGTGTTAATTTTTCGTGGGTGAATTTTATAGCAAGCAATTGTTTTCTGTAGACCAAGATTTAAGAACAGACATCAGCTAAAGAACAAATGACCACCTCTGGACAACTCTACTGGCAAGCAGAAAAATCTACTGGCCCCAATAGTTGATAAAAGGTAATACCAACTAGACAATACCAAAGATGATACTGACTCGTTAGTTACTAACTATTAGTATTCCGATAGCTGTATTACTACTTGTATCACAATAACAGGGTGGCCAGTGGTCAGCGAAAGTCAGCCAAAAAAATTGGTCAGCAAAAGTCAGCCTAAAATGCTCTGAGTCAGCTGAAAGTCAGCCAACATTTTTTTTAGTTGTCGCGTAGTGTCAGACGAAATGCCGATCAGTGCAATCCAGCTTTCTTTGGCAATGGTTATGGGAGACTTCAAGTTTTTTCTAAGATGTTTTCCAAATGAACTGTTACCACAATTCCTCAGGCGATCAGCTCATTTTCATAATTCCTAAAAAATGAAGTCTGATAGGGTGTGACGTCTCTGGCCTCCAGAGTCATCAGGTAGTGGTTATTTGTTGGCAAGAGGAGTAAAATAGTGGCGGCGGCTTTTTTATGCAGTGGCTTGCATTTTATGCATTGGTCTGATGGGGGAGCCAAAATTTAGTGTCAACCGAGAGGCAATGACTCGGGGGGGGGGGGGGGGGATGGACGGACGGAGTCACCCTCACTGCACGTGCACTGCACCATCTCCTGTCACCATGCGTATGGTCAGTAAAAGGCCGACATGGATAAGAAGCAACAGGAAGAGTCCACTCAGTCAGAAGCTGCAAAGAAAAGAAAGAAAGTACTGGATGAGATCAGCCAGGCAAAGAAGAGGCGAAAGGAGTTGAATGACGACCTGTCAGCCCAGTTGATCACTGAAGCTGACCAGCTGACAGCCATGTGTGAGCAGCCGGGAAAGGTGTCTTACATCTTGAAGTCAAACGCCCTTCGTGAGAAGGGAAAATCGAAGTCCCGTGCAGCTGAAGCTAAACTAAAAAAGACCGAGGATTTGGAAACTCAGTTGAAGTAGTAATGCGTCATTCATCTCTCAATCACTGGTCATCTTTTTAGTTGTTTGGGCCGAAGGTCCAACGGACTATTGCCATCACTCTGCGTTAGCTGCCGTATCTCAGAAACTGTTCAGCAACTTTTTTCTAATTTGGCTTAGACATCTTAGGGCACTGCCACTATGCACGAGAAATCTGTATTTGATTGAATCATTCTAAGGGCTCCCTTAGGGCCTCCAAGGACCCCAAAACTGGTAAAACAATTACATTTTGCCTATTTTTTCAAAAACTGTTCAGCAACGTTTTCTTTAATTTTGCATAAACATTTCATGTGGTAGTGTCATTGTACACAAGAAATCTGTATTTGATTGAATCATTCTAAGGGCACCTAACAGGCCTTGACATTAAGGTTTTGAATCCACTGGCCCAGGGGGCCAGTAGATTTGAAAAGTTAGTGGCCCACCTGTGAAAGTTAGTGGCCCGGATTTTGTGTTACCGTCAAAAAACGCTCATTCGAGGTGCAAAACATTATTAGTCTTTTTTATAATTTTACCAACAAAGTTGTTAGAAGTTACTATACACATTGATTGTTCAAAGTGAGATGTCCAAAGCGAACAGTATTGTAATATTGTTCTTTTTAAGTGTGTACTCGGATGCATATATACAGTATTTGCCAAGTTTAAATAAAGTGTGGCCAGTGTGACGACAGCTAGTCAGTCTGAGTCGGTAGTTGAGTTGATGCTGCTTTCATGTACAGGTCAGTCAAGGCATTAGACTATTTCACGGTTCATTCGCTAAAAAAAAAATCGCGATTTTGGACGGGGTGAAATTGATTGTGGACGGGTCCGCCAGGCTGGCGCTTCCATATTCGTCCATGCCGTATTTTTTGCGCTGGACAACCCCGTCCATGCCATTTTTACGACGTCATTGAAACTGCCACGAAGCCAGTTACAAAATCTACTGAGATTGGTTTTGAAAATCGACCACCCGTATCGCCTGGCCAGCTGCCCGACACATGTCAGAAACCAATTAAGGCCTCGACTTGCTAGGGTAATTGTCACCTAACCGCTAGCGGTGGTTGTTTGAAAAGCAGGCAACACTTGTGTAGCCCAACTAATCAGGGCAGGGAGTTCCAATAAGCACTCGTCGATTACGACGAGGCGCGATTGGACAGTTTAGTGAACTGATTGGGTAATGCTACGCAGGCACCAATTGAGTGTATTGCTGTAATGATTAGTGCCTGGGAAGAACCCGCTCTTTCCGTTCCCAAATAATTTCCTAGACGTAATTGTAACCGCATCAAAGGCACCGGCGACCACTAACAGACAACAGTGACTATCATAGCAACTAACTAGCATTACCACAGCGGCCGCTGCGGCTGCGGCTGTTGGATCTGGCCAGATCTGGTGCAAAACTATGACAAACCACCGGTCACGCTGTCCTTACATCGTTCAGTCCGCTTTAAATGATACATATTTAATACCATTGGAACGACAAGAGAACATTATTTACAATGGTATAAAGTTTTTAGAAGTATTCCTTTATTTGACGAACTTGTCCGTGATTTATCGAAAATGCGCGCTAAGAATTTCACGCCGACGGCGCGTCGCGAAGGTACAGTTTTCGCAAAAACACAGGTCGCAATCGAAAACCCACACTTGTAATCATATTGGGATCGTATGGATTTTAATCAACCAACGAGGAGATGTGTTGGTGTTCACTGTTGCAGGGCTGCCTACCATTACGGATTCTCAGTATTCATTACGGAAATTCACCTCAGATCACGGCATTACGGAAACTGCCGCCGTATTACGGGAATACAAATATCCGACTACAGAAAATGATACACATTAAATAATTGCTAAATACTGCTGCTTGAGATACCCTGAAGAAACTGTCTCATTCACTTGTTACAATTTATCAACACATTTAATCCACTACAAGTTCTACAAAGTCAGTACGGTGACGTCAACTATTGCTGTGCCTGTGTACAATGTCACAACTTTGGCTGCCGCCAGCCTGCTGACTGCCGTGGCATGTGGCACGTGAGCATATTATTATCAGTGTCATTAATGCGCGTCTAGATATTAATAAAATGTACAGGTGTAGAATTATATAGTGAAAAAAATAAATGAAGATGACGTTAGGTAGAACCATTAAATTACATTAAATAGTTATGGTTTTCTGAAAGTTATGGATATAATTATAAACTGTCTTAGAATAATATAAAATGAGTATTGTAATTGTTGTAATTACAATATAAAACTAACCATTTTTTATTCAAAGGTTTATTTGAGTACAACAATTTAACTTTGTCATTGACTGTTAGTAATAATTATAATGTTCCTGCTGTGTGTTGTAAACTTAGAAGCTCGTTGGATGATTATTGGCTATTCACTGGCGACGTATTTCCCACTGTGATGCTCTACAGACGTAAACACTTGGACATGTCTGGCCATGCAGGCACTTTGACAGCTGTAATTAACACAATGTAACTTATTGGATGTCTCTAAACTAGCATCCCTTTGAAGTGCTAACGGACGACCTAAACTGCCGACAGAAGTTACAGTGTATCACACAATAATTATGTTGAAACAAAGTATATCTACTTTTGATGATTAAATGAGCAACTTCCTGGACTCTCAGGCACCGACAACAGGCTGGACTTGTCAGTGTATCTACTTCAGAGAAATATTTGATTGGCAACCTTGTGGACTACTGAGCGGGATGGGTGCGACGGGGGGGGGGGGGGGGGGTCATTATGGAAATTGTTTTTGTCAGGTAGGCAGCCCTGACTGTTGATGTTACACGAAATCGATGCCGTCAGAGAAACAAAAGTTACAATCAGTTGAAGTATAAACATGTCGGTTTCCTATGTTATCGCCCGATATACAACTTCGTGCATCACCGATGCCATTTGTAAGTTTTCTACTATTCAAATTATATATGTTGTGTGATAATTAAACATGATTTACAAGTGCGAAAACTAGATTTTGTTCGACGATGTCGCATCATTTTTTAACAGGATTGCGATAATCAGCCTGCAGTGGAGCATGCAGGCTGAACGTATGGCGACTGTGCTAGATTTAGTTACGTCTGCGCTATTTTTAGGGCATTGCCGTGGCGAGTCCCGTTCGTAGCGCGTTGTTTGTTCGCGTGTTGAGTGGTCCAAGGCATGGAGCTACGCTTGCTAATTAAATTAATTAATGTCTTGACTGATTTATAGTTTAACAATTGAAACATTCACAGCAACACGAATAATGTTTTAATTAATAACTGCAACTGATTATGGCCATTGCATGGCGTATTATTAAAACAAATATTTGTCAATCTAATATTTTGTTTTAGAAATAAAAAATCGAAAGCTTTAAAATTCCAAATATTAGCTTCCATAGTCTATCAGAACTTGTATACAATTTGTATACACACATTTTAATTGTATATAAAAATTGGCATTCCACATTAAATATGTTTGCTATTTTTTTATAGTTTTGTTAGTAATTTTGAAAATTGTGGCAATTAAATGTGTTCTAATAAAACAACTTATTTGTGCTATATTGTAAATGGCATTAAAATGTGAATCACATGCTTTGAACAAAAAAAGACATACAAATTAGGAATTCTCATTCAATACGTTCGATCGCGCATCCGATCGCATGCCCGACCTTTGTAGCATGTCGGAAAAATTTGATCCTAGGTGAGGCCCTGACCACCCAGAATAGGTGGCCTCCACCTTGTCCTTGCTGACGCAGCATTACATTTGGAAAAAAATATGCGGAACTTAAAACCAAGGTGGTAAACAAGTCAGAAAGCTGAAACGAGATGCCAAAGCAGATTATTACAAGTTAGAATTTAATAAACACAAAGAAGACACTAACAAATATGGGAAACTATTGCTGATGTAATTAATAAATCCAGAATTTAAAAAAAATTACCAACTCACCTTAATAAAAACGGAATCAAGATAACAGATAAAAACAAAATAGTAAATCAATTCAACATCTTTTTTCTAAACGTTTGGCCATATCTTGGTAATAAAATTGATACGGAAGGAAAACCTAACTTCAAAACTTATATAGACAAGAAGAAAGTACAGACAGTTTTCACATTTACACCAATTGACGAAGAACAAACGAAAACAATTATAAATAAACTAAAACATAAGAAAAGCTCTGGATATGACAGCATTTCTCAAATTTTATTAAAAGCTTCAGTCAGTGCCTTAGCCAAGCCAATTACTTGCATAATTAATCTGTCACTGACAACAGGAAGATTTCCCAATAAATTGAAAATGGCGAAGATTGTTCCTATTTTCAAGAAAGACGATGAACACGATATGAATAACTATCACTTTTACCTTCTGTATCTAAAGTGTTTGAAAAAGCAGTTCATGTACAACTATTTAAATATTTCACTATAAATAACCTCTTATGTGTAAATCAGTACGGATTCAGATAAGGTTATTCTACTGAATTAGCATTAACTGAAATGGTAGATCAAATATTATATATTTAGATCTTGATGAAAACAAACTACCTATATCAATATTCCTAGATTTGTCAAAGGCTTTTGACACTATTGACCATGCAATTCTCATCAGCAAGCTAAAACATTACGGCATAACAAATGTAGAGTTAGATTGGTTCAGAAGTTACTTATAGTTATACAACAGACAGCAATATGTTGAAGTTAACAACGTTCAATCATCTGCAGAAACAAGAATCGCAGGAGTCCCTCAATGGTCAATATTAGGACCTCTACTATTCTTAATATATATAAATGATTTAGCAATGGCTAGTACAAAATTTACACCCATCATGTATGCTGATGACACCACCTTGCTCAGCATGTTGGGCCACTTCACAAATAACCATACAACTAACTCAATGTCTAATCAAATAAATGCGGAATTAACCAAGATAACGGACTGGCTAGCAGTAAACAAGCTCTCACTCAATGTAAGCAAAACCAAGATGATGATTTTTCATAGTAAACAAAGAAAATTTAAAAATAACGACATTCCTAATATTGAAGTAAACAGTATTCCAATTGAACATATAACACACTTTACATTTCTTGGTATTCTCATAGACTCGAATCTAACATGGTCTTCTCATCTCAATTACATAGCCAACAAATTGTCAAGGATATGTGGAATTATATCTAGATTAAGAAACTGTGTTCCAGTGTACATCTTGAAAATAATCTACAATTCACTATTTTTATTACACCTAAGTTATGGAATAACAGCATGGGGTCTTAATAGAGGACCACGAATAAGTAAGTTGCAAAAAAAGGCAGTCAGAGCAGTATCAAATTTTTTTTTTATTTTAAATATAATTCCCATACTGCACCTCTGTTTAAGAATCTTGAATTACTAAAGATAGAGGACATCTATAAACTATTATATATATATTTTTTTTAAATATGAAAACGGAAACCTCCCAGGATACTTACAAAACATGTTTCAAACACAGGAACATACAATAATAAGATTAAGAAGGACCAGACGGGCACCTCAACATTTTAATGACATGGAAAACAACCTTCCAAACAACAATAATTATGATATTCAAGTAAAACATACAAATTCAAAGTATTGCCACCTTTGCATCAGACATGAAATTCCAAAAATAATTCAAGAAAACTTTCTTCAAAAAATTGTACTTGAAAAAATTAAGTCATTCATACCAAGGCTTTATAAACTATGCAACAAAATATATAATTAGCAAATATATATCACAATGTAACACTCAGAATTGCTATATATGCAAGCCAAATGCACCATATCTACAGTAGACATTTTATAATATAAAAATATTGTTATTAGTTATACTCTAGTATGTGTTAGACTATGTTTGTAAATGTAGGTTAGGCTAGTTTTGTTTCATGTTAACATTAACTGACAATAAAGACGTCAGTGGGTTTAGAGACAGTAGTGATAATTATTGATATTAATATTTCTAAATGATGGTATTACTTGTTTACTACTCTTTTTGTACTTCAATTAATTTAGAGGTGTTTTTTTTAGTTACACGTATATTTATAAAGACATATTTATTATATATTCATCATGGTGGCCTGCACGTCAGCAATCTTGTAGGTCTTAGTGCAGGTCTCCATAGATCAATCATCATTTACACTTATAATAATGTATAAACTGTATTATTATGTACATAATTGAAAATAAAATGTATCTATCTATCTATCTATTTAATAGTGATGGTCTACGCCAGCTTACCTGACCATATTTTTGACTTGACCCGAGCAGTCAAACATCAAGCCACGTTAAATGATAAGCTAATACCTTGCTAAACTATACAAGTAAAGTAACAAGTTGCAACTGAGGACACTTTTTATAATGTATAATTTGTGACATAACAGTTGAATTGTTGTAATCACCTCACTGCTTATAGACATATATATACACGCAGCAATTATCGAAGGCGAGCTTTGGGGAGGGGGGTGCAATTTGAGGTTTTTGGAGAGCCTGAAGATGGGTTTTTGTGAGTCTCAAACTTGACGGTTTTTGGTGAGCTTAAACATTTTGAATGTCACCACAAAAATATTCAACATCACCCTCCCCCACACACACCTCCAGTGTATTCCGATGATCCGACACGCGGGGTAGTGCTAAAGATCAAGCTATGCCCACCCAATATTGACTTCCTTTCGGCGCTATTGGTTACGCAACAGCCCTTGCAGCCTGTTAAAAACCTAGTGTGGGCGGGGCTTATCATGTGAACAGTAACACTAGCCTAACAACTTCCTCGGACTCTGTACTGAATGCAGACAGAGTGCCAGGGCACGGTTAGCCTCATTTTGTTCAAGCCTGACTGGCGAAACATCAATTTTTGTTGCTCCCACCGCCTCTGACAGTGTAGCCGCAGACCGTGACGGTGAGTCATCGTAGCCAGTGCTATGGACTTCTGATGGTTGTAACTGAATATGATTTTAATAGTACATAGTCTTTCCCAAGGCCAAGACACAGTTGTAGCTGAAAAAGGCATAGTCACAGACTATACAGTGGGCTTGGGAAGGTGGGCTTTTTTGTTTTATGCTATTTGGAAATTGTTGGTCTATATTTGTAAGTACTTTATTCGAAACAACTTTTCTAACAATTTGTTTCCACAAATTTGACGGAATGGGTATTATAGAATAATCTAGCACATAAATATGGTTTTTCTAAACGGCATAAAACATTACCATGCATGATTTGTACTTTGACCAGACCAGTCGAAAATTAATAGTACTAGCAAAAATACCCGTCACCTTTCGAGATGCCTTGGTAGTTGACAGTCGTGATAGTAATATTTAACAAACAGCATCGTTGCATAAACACCATAACCATAAATTCATAGTGCGCTTGCACATACTCGTTGTTTGTTCAAAACGACGAAAGTCGGAGAGAATGTGAAGTAGACAACTTAATCATAAATGTTGCTTTCAACAGGTTTGAAGACACAACACAATAAGAAGATGATGTTACGACAGCCACTACGATGCCTTCATAGGTTCATCAAGGTTCAACACCACCCAGCTAACTACATCGACCTGTTAACTGCACGGGCCAAACAAGGTGCCGGCAAGAGGGAGATTATCTGCAGAGCTGCAAACACATCGTCGGAGATGTCGCCATCGGAGAAATGTGAGCAAGACCAGTCGTCTGGCCGTGGCCGTACGTTCTGGACAATTGTTGCCACCTTAGTTCCTGTGGTTGGTAAGTCTTGCTGCTTGAGTGACATGTCGTCATAGCAGTTGTTGGTTTATTGCGTATTGGTATGGCAGAAAGTCAGATTTTCCGAGTATGGATAGATAATACAGAATGTTTCAGCGTTTTATATTTTCATGAGTTCCAGTGAAAAACTTGATGGTCGTAAACACAATGTTAGTTCATATGTTTAATTGCTGCGCAGTACACATCTAGAAATGTATGTGTAAGGATAGTGTAGTTATGTGAGATTACATAAATCTTGATTACAACGAACGAGTTTTGCCCTAATCGTTAGATGAATTTTGGTGTCGATGAAACCGTCTAATGTTGCTTCATTTCAGCTTTCACTGTCGGCTATGATGTTTTCACTGTATTCCTTTAAACACAGAACATTATGGATTCTAACCCTACAGGTTGTGTCGAGAGTCGCGGACATCAAGAGAAGAAGCTGGAGCTACAGAACTGTAATAATGCAGTTGTTCAGCCAGATTGCAGATGATAACAAACTAGGAAAGCGTGCCGATGTAATGCCATGTATCGCTGACGGATATTACCTTTGTTAATTGCACCACTTTTAAGGCAAGTATCACCCACTGTACATTTCTAAGGTCACGGTCAGTCGAGTGAGAGCATGACTGTGGAGACAGGCATGAGGTATGATATATGTTGTATATGAAGCAATTCCCACAAACAAAATCCCATCGTATATTTTAACTTTTCACCGTATCGAAATATACGCTGGCATGAAGCAGCTGCGACACTTCTGTAATCTTATTTATTTTAGAAAAACAACATTTTCAGTATTCATACATAGCTTAGTCTCGTGTAACAAACTAACTGGCCTAATAATAACATTCGAAATGCAGCGAAGTTATCAATAAAAATAGTATTATCATAGCATTATATAGGGGGATTTTGTTGGCGTGGTTTTGTTTTGAAAACATGCTTATCTACCATTACATACAATAAGCTATGCCGACAAGCAAACATGTAAATTCTCATGCATTTGGCATAACCCTCGCGCATTCAAGGAACATCTTGCACTGCCATACTTTGTTACACAAATGTCACACATGCAGCATCGACTGATTTTAAGGACATTTTTCTTTTCTGTTTTACCAGTAATTATACATTTAAAATGCACCGGTTGGCTTCTGTTCAGAATAATGTCCAATAACCCACTACCTGGACTGATCTATACAAGCCTCTAAAAATCCCTCCATATACATGTTTCAATACTTGATATATGTAAATGTTGACATTTCCACATGTTTACATACACACGTGTTGCACTGGCAACTTAATTGTTGTTGTAGGCGCATTGTTAAGACTTAAGTGTTATAATATAATTGAACAATTAAAAGTAAACTCCTCTGGGGGTTTATTTAAATGACAGTAATGTTCGCATTATTGGAACTGTCTTATAAAAATGCTAATTAAAGTATTTAGCTATATTGTTTTGTTTATTTTAATTGAGATTATTTTCTTAGCAAGTTGGAATGGACATAAGCTTTGCTGCAGCCGTCGGCATTGAGCCATTATATTTACAGCAAAGGAGGAAGCTGCCAGCAAACATAAGCTATTCAATTACATGTATCATGGTAATCCAATTTTTCAGCAAATTTGCTGGTTGAAGCAAATATATTTTATTAGTATACAGCCAGATAATTGCTACTATAGCCTGATCTCTTCCAGTGACATGGCAGGAGTGCTGGTTCGTTTACCAAGAAGACCAGCCAATACTAGTGCAAGTTTAATGTATTCTCGCAACAGGTGGCAAGGAAATGCTTGGAATTAATGTCTTGTCTAATTGTCGGTGATGTATATTGCATTCATATGTCAAGCAAACAAATCAAAGATGTGTATAATAATATATTGACATATCGTACAGTATGGTTGGGAAATTTATCTGCTCAGATCATAGCTTTTGTAAACTGATCTGATTGGTAGTATGAGTAAGATGGCCAGACACGTTTCATAGTATATACACACACGAGCTTTTATTTTAACAAATGCTCATCTGGTCAGAACATAATGAGAATCAATTGGCAGAACATGAAAGATATTGTTTTGCCTAAACAACACATATCTAACATGAAACTCTGTGGAATCAGTTCAACCTTAAATTGACCGGGTCACAATTGACGAAATTGGGACATTTGTGTCGAGCGTCGTAATAGTCAAAAAGTCTTCACCACAGTGAATGGAAACCAAATAGGTATTGTGGAATAGTCAGTTTTCTTGGATTACTGGCGCAGAAGAACAACAGCTGCTCAACTAATATCTATACAAAAAACGGATGCGATGCAGCAAACGAACAGTGACTACGTAACAAACAGAATCATAATTCAGATGAAGTCATTCGGATTGTGTGTTGTCCTGCATGATGGAAGCAAGTGTTACTAACACGAGCCAATAGGACATAGATTGGTGTTTTAGATTTGTTGTTATTGCTGAACTTAATTGTCATGTGTTGGATTACGTGGACAGAAAAGAAGACAAGTACGTAAGTAATAGAACACGCTGCCAATAGGACTGGAACTAATGTGTGGCGATCTCGCATTAACAGATGAAGATACATGTAGCTCGGCAATACTAATAATGCAATAAGGAATGACTAGAAAAAGCGGAGAGGACGCTCGAGACCAAGCTGGATAGATTGGCTATAAACAAATGTTGGTCGCATCTTGGACACGGCGATGGCGACTTAAACGGTCACGCATGATATATGTCATTAATTACCATGAATAATAGAGAACTTACACATGACGACATATTGGAGACGATAGACGTTATATACGAACTATAACATTTAGCTGGAACTAATACATTCATATTGTTAGTACTAATACATGACCTTTCTCACTAACGAAATCCTATATATTAATTAGTAAAGAACTCATACACTTCTTAATCACATAGTTTTCAGATACTGCCTTTCTCATTACTCAAACGAATTCTCCCACACTAATTTGTAATGATCTGATACACTTCTTATGTGCATCCTAGTGCTATTTCAGACACTATATGCAGATAATACCTAACACTATTTTGGTTTTCATCTGACTGAATGTGTTGTTCTGTTCAGTATTCATGTGCATTGCTATTCTAGATCGAAGAGTAATTGGAAGTACGCTAACGTGCCTAAACAAATTCATAACAACAAATGAAACAGTACGATGCTTATCATGATATCTCCAATATCAGCTACGTAACTTATCATAATAGTTATAATTCTGTAATTATTGTTTTAAGTGTTCTCGAATATATCATGCACATGAATATCTAGTGAATGTCGAAGAATTGGCGTGCTAGGCCTAGGGTGCAGGAGTTAATATTCTGAAGATATTTAACTGCGTCGCTTTAATAGCTATCATGCGCGGAAGCCGTTCTCTATTAGACGCGTGTGTGTTGTAGGTGTGCTAGGTTACCAACAGTTGAAACGAAGTGGGGCAGCGACAGTCACTGCCAGTTTGCCACAGTACGCGATCGACGATGTCATGCAGCACAACAACACGGAGACGGGCATCTGGGTCACCTACGGCACCGACGTCTATGACATCACAGAGTTCATCGACTCACATCCAGGCGGCGACAAGATCCTGCTTGCAGCAGGCCACTCCATCGAGCCCTTCTGGGATCTCTACACGGTTCACCACAAGGGCGAAGTGAAGGAGATCCTCGACTCGATGAAAATCGGCCAGATAGTGTTGGCCGATCGTATGCAGCTGGCGAATCGGAGCAAACACGACCCGTACGAGAAGGAGCCGGCGCGTGCTCCCGTATTCCGCGTCAACAGTCTGAAGCCATTCGACGGCGAACCGCTGCCGCACTCGCTTATCAAGAACTTTATCACGCCAAACACGCACTTCTACATCCGCAACCATCTGCCCGTTCCCGAGATCAACATCGACACCTACAAGTTGGAGATAAAGATTGCCTCAAAACCGGCAATCGTGTTGAGTATGGACGAGCTGCGCACCAAGTTCAAGAAGCACACGGTGATGGCGACGCTCCAATGTGCGGGTAACCGGCGTGCGGAAATGTCGGAGCACAAGAACGTGTCCGGCTCGATCTCTGGGGTGGCCAGCATCAGCAACGCCACGTGGAGCGGGGCACGTCTGAGGGACGTCCTACTGCATGCTGGGTACTCTGAAGAAGACACGGAAGTGAAGCATATACACTTTGAAGGTCTTGACAACGACGTTGCGAAAGAACCATACGTCGTGTCTATCCCGATAGAGAAGGCAGCCAATCCGCTCGGTGACGTCCTACTTGCCTACGAGATGAACGGAAAGGAGCTACCGAAAGATCACGGCTACCCTCTCCGTGTCATCGTTCCGGGAGTCATCGGCGCGAGAAGCGTGAAATGGCTGGGACGCATCTTGGCCGATTCCGACGAAACGTTGTCGTTCTGGCAGACGAAAGACTACAAGAGTTCACCGCCAACGCCGCACACCGGTTACTTCGACTTCCGCGATGCGCCGCCGATCTACGAGAGCCCCGTGAATTCGGTGGTGTGCGAGCCGGAGCCGGGGGAAGTGCTGCAGCCGGTGGACGGCGAGATCAGCGTGCGGGGGTACGCATTCAGCGGCGGTGGCAACAGCATCCTGCGCGTTGACGTGTCCGCAGACGGCGGCAAGACGTGGCACTCGGCCGACATGTATTCGCACGAACAGACGCCCTATCGCGCGTGGACGTGGACTCTGTGGGAGATCAAGGTGCCCGTGCTTGAGAACTCGGACAAAGTGGAGATCATGTGCAAGGCCATCGACTCCTTCCACAACGTGCAGCCCGATTCGATAGTGGGCATCTGGAACCTGCGAGGTTTCCTCAACAACAGCTGGCACCGGGTCAATGTGAGCACGACCAGCAACGACAATCAGTGAACACACCACCCGACTGTAGTAAAATCTTACACTGTCTGCTGTGCTTTGCCTGTCCCCGAGAAACAGAGACGCATAATTACACCAACATTTGTTCCTCCCTTAGCCTTAGTGAAGGTCCAATTTTAACAACATTAATAGAAACGTGGGAACTGCGCATAATGTGCACGCATGTAATGTTGTGTGAATTCAGTTTTGCATGCATTGTATCAGAGGTTAGTATTAATTAACGTTGAAACGTTTGTTCTTTGTGGTGTTTTTTTAAACAAAATAATGTTGAACGATGACACCTATTTACTTTCGAGTTGTATCACGTGTATGGTATAGCTGCACGATTATCTTAAGTGAAGCAGTCAAGTCAGTTTGTTCTGAGTAAAGACGCACAACCATAATTATAATAATTGTTTTAAGAAATATTTTTGATACTTTCCTTTAGTTATTCGTTAGTAGTTCTTGTTAAGATTATGTGTATAGGATAAGAAAGTACACGGTGAAGTGTTAGTTGAATACGCCATATCAAAACCGTTTCTCGCATATCTCTGCCACAAAATCACCCGAGTTTGTCACAGCCTTCTCTAATGAATGGTTATAATTTGGGGAGTAACGACGACTCGGTTGCCTCCGAATGGTATGAAAATGTTATTGCTTGTGATACATTGGCTGACGGTATGGCGTTTATTGTACCGTGTACTCTGAGGACCAAATTGTTCTGGGCTGCACCCGGTGATATATGTGAAATATTCAAATTGTGGCACTTTTCTTGCTGTAAAGCCATTCCTCGATAGTCGAGCACGGACACGCACTTGTATTGAATCTCAAATTTTAATCGCATTGTTAATATTGACTAATTAGCACATTTCGGTCGAGAGAGTTTACATAGTAGGTTAGGCTATGCAAATTATTCAATTGGAATAATCATCTGAGCTTGTGCACTAAATTACACAGCATAAAGTGCGTATGTAAAGTAGTCCGATGTTTATGTATATAAGAACAGCATAAGTGTAGTGTGTTTTACTCCTGGTTACTGAATGTGTAACGATGTAGTTTATCGGTTTTCAGTATACTTTCTTGGTGCATATCACGTCATATTGATGTTTGTAAGCACTGTTTTATCAATTTAAAAAAGCGCAAATCAAGAACTGCGTGACACGTATAAAAGTCGGTATATAACCACGGCACCATTTTTCTGAATTGTAACCAGTGTTGCAAGCATGCAGCTAGTTTTTGTTCATGTGTATACATGTGAATGGTGTTGATCACTATGTGGTCGCCTTTGTCCTTGTGTTCAATATATAAAGCATTGTGACTTACACGCTGACAGACTTGTATACGGTGTTTTTTATTCTACGAAACTCGCGCCTGGTATTATGCACAAGCAGAAAAGCTATAATGTGCATGCTGCAGGTTTTTCTAGCAGGAATCGTATTTGAAATCATCAGCAAGACCTGCGGAGTTGACGTTGCGGGCAAGCGTATTAGTGTCAAGAAACTGTACAGCACAAATTACATGTTGATAATTAATTAAAACATGCGGACTGGGATGCTAGGCTATTAGGTGTCCCAAGAAACCGTAATCAAATAAATACAACATGCAAACAATTGTTGAACCAGAGCAGGATATTAAATGAAACATTAACTGTTGACAGAAACATATTTCTGAATCTCGCAAACAACATTGATTGAGTGACGACGTAACTTAGCTGTCAACTTTTTAGGCTGTCATTTATCACTAAGGACAGTTTCGAGCGAAATAACTAATTTGTTATCTCGCTGTTGAAGGTTAAGACTTTTTAAAACAATGACTGGATTGAGTTTGACCAAAGACCGTTAAGAATTATGAATAGGTCTTTGGTTTGACTCTACGGTCGAACATGTCTGCAAGGTTAGCTGTAGGCATGCCTGGTACGTAGAGCACATGATGCCAAAGGGCTATTTTCGGAGTTGCTTTCATGTGCGTACTATAGCTTCTAAGAATCCATATCTATTACTAGGTAAGTTTGCACAACAGTTGCGTAATGTTACGTGCGGTTATCTGTATATTCGATATTGTACTCGACATTGTCGCGTACGACTTGTCTAGACGCCTTTTGATGATTTCACGCAGTGCATTTATCTAGATGGACAGTTTATGTTGCAGTAGTGATTACATCTGAGGCGCAGTTAGCCGCTAGCAAAACATCTCATTGTGCCCCGGTCCACGATGTCCCAGACGGATACATATATATTTAATTTGATGATTAAAGCATAACATACAAGAGGATCGTAGTGTTATCAGTCGCGTGAATGCATGAAAGGTGTGTATATTCAGTCAGGTGAATAATTACATGTATTTACTCACAAATGATCACACTAGCGTCGTAGAGCATAACGGCCTTCGTCCTGGCATGCATCATTTGCCGTCTCTCCTGACCGTTGCGACACATACGTAGAATTCGGAATTATTCTGACGCGCCCAAATTTGAAAAGGCTATTTTCGCATTCAAACCTGCATCGTTAGCTGCGTCTATACGGAAGGAATTTTAATCCGGGTTAAGGCTTAACCTGGGTTAACTACCCCGGGGTAAGAACCTGTCGCATCTACACGGTAGTGTAGAACATTGATTTACACATCACTGTTATGAAGTGAAGTTTATTTAGATCATACATACATAGTAAAAGAAACAGTTTGTACATATTTTGCGGTATGGATGATCCTGCACTAAGACCTGAGAGATCGCTGTCGCACATGCCTCCCTATGAATACATAATGATTGTGATCTAGTAGTCATAGTCAATGCTAGCTGATTAGTCTGCAAGTTTTTAAACAAATGTGCATTTACAAACAACACATAATATTGCTAATAGTTCTAACAAAACTAATACTACATAATTGTGTTAAAAATGTAAATGCCTTATTGTAATTTTCTAACGTGTATGAGTGTGATTACCTACTGCACTGGTAGCACCTGAGGAAAAACAGCACTAGACGTAATTATCAGTGCAAGTGTCACGTACTATCAGCACTTCGGGTTGATTCACAGTTACGTCACTCAACCGACAGCGGAACGGGTAGTCAATGCCATGATTACATCCCGTTTGGACTACTGCAACTCTCTACCTCAACCAATAACATCGGTCGATTGCAGCGACTCCAGAATGCCGCAGCTCGCCTTATCACTCGACAGGCTGACGAACAATTTTCTTGAACATTTCTCAGCATATTTAACCTCCATTGACACAAGTCCTGTGGAAAACTCGTAAAAATCTCATACCTCAGTTTTCAGAAAAATCCACCCAAACCTGACACCCCTCAATTTCGCCCCAATCTGGTGACGGATTTTGAAATATTGGTGCATTCTGCAAAATAGCCACTGTGCGAATACGCGAGCGACTAGCGTATGTTTATTGCTACCTCGTGAAAGATCTAATGTAGTAGTACATTCAGTATTCACTGGACTGACATGTGCCATGCCAAAGTGCTCGAAAAAAAGCTGTAAACAACTTGCCTATGCAGCTTAATAGTGTAATGCCACGGTAGTTGTCTGGGTCATCTATTGACCCCTTCTTTTTGTTCATAGGCTTAACGATCCCAATACACCAATCTGTTAACACAATGCCATATAATAGAACTAGGTTAAACATCTTAACAATAACTATAATTAGTTTTGTGGGGCTGTTTAAGGCTGCCCCAAATGCAAAATTTTCCTAATATTTCCCTATTGCACTGGGCAGCTGTAAGCTTGTGTATTAAATTTGCTTCCGCCACTGATGTTTATTGATAACTGGATAGTGAACAACATTGGCAAGTTTAACCGGTCCCCGGGTTAAACCCGGGTTGGGCTAAACCTCCATTTTGGGCTAAACTGGGTTAAACCCGGGTTAAACTATTTTTAACATTCAGAACTGTAACATTTCTGAACAATCACTAAGGATTAATGGACTCTTGTGCACAATGTCACCTACTTGGGACTGAGGGGCAGGTTTAATTGATCTATTCAGCAATTGGAGGACACTACTTAGGCCTCATTCTGGACCCTGTCACTCACAGTGTTGTATATTGTCTTAGTTGGTGAGTTGAGCTAATCAACTTGACCATGAATCAGTGGTGACTGTGGTAACTTTAGAGGATGGAGGATGAATCCAGTTGTTGGCAGTGAACACTAGTGCCGAGAGGGTAGATTACCACCTATCAGTCTCCAAAGCTCTATATTTTCAAAAACTGTTCAGTAACTTTTTTTCTAATTTTGCATTGATGTATCTTAAGGTACTGCCAGTATATGCAAGACATCTGTATTTGATTGAATCATTCAAAGGGCACCTCAGGGCCCCTCAAAATGCACAATTGTCCTGCTGTTTCTCTGCTGCTCCCTCCTGCAGGTCTGCTGATCAGGGAGGCTCCCATTAAGACAATTATAATTATTATGCAGTTATCATGGGAGCCACCCTACTGATGTAACTGGATAGTGGACTTTGCCCTGATCACTGGGGTTGGCTCTGAGTGGAGTGGCCAGCTGTAAATCTGTGTATTGGTCTATCCTAGGCGCTCTGCCTGCCATTGTCCCAGTGTCAAACTGAATGCCTCCATGTGGGCTGTAACTATAATGTGTAATGGGAATCCCTACTGCTCTGACAGAACCTGAGAAACTTAAAAACAGCAATAGACATAATTATCAATGCAATATAACGATATGATCTAGGATTAAAATAAAATAACATAGGTATAAAATAACATATAAAATAACTTAGGTATACTCGAAAAGGTTAAAGTATATTTAGCCAAAATTAGAAGGAATATTATTAAGATGTTTTACTACACATGTTACAGGTATTACTTAATTCCAATTCAACCAGTATTATGTCATTAATTACTACTGTTTTAAGTCAAAATGCACACTGTGTATATGTACTTTGTGAGTATCGGGATAAAATTCTACAGTATTTTTAATAACACATTAACTAATATATACAATCTTCATGAAACTGTCTACTCGAATATTTTATTTCCAGGTGTATCTTCACTGACATGCATATAGTCTCCACTAAACATGTCAATATTTTACTTCCATCATAACCCTTAATGATCTGTAACTATGATTCACCAAAACACATTTAATTAATAATTACAAACTAACAATATAGTCCAAAAGGACTTCAGGGCCATTTGGCCCATTTTTTAAATTTTTACCAATTAGAGTTTGGGTTTAGGCTATGTTAGTTTAGGTTAGGGATTAGGTCGGTGATAGGGTTATGGTAAACTTCGCAAATCTTCGCCCCAGAAACATCCCCGTCCACGATTGAGTTGCAATGCAAAATGCAAATGACAATGCAAAACTTTGCGTCGCAGAATCATGGGAGGTAATCAGCGCCATCTATCGGGGGGTTAAGTACCTCGACTTTGCGTCTATACACGGTAACTTAACCCTGTGACGTCTTCTAATAATTATGGACTTATTTTTGTGTCCTACAACTGGGTGACCCACTTCTCGACTGTCAAAAGTAGGCCTAATTCAGAAAAAGATTGACATCGCATATGATGATGTGCCAGATTATGTTCAGGAATAATGAATGTACAGTAGTCTCGTTGGTCTACATTGTACAGTTGAAGAGTGGACCACACTAGTGGTAAGTGTTCAGTATAAATCATCCATTAGTTTGCTAAGTGCAGAATTTCCAAGTACACATAACATTTGAGGAACAAAACACAAATGATATTTTGTTACATAACAATGACTTGCCTGTCCATAAATGGGTTATGCGCGCGCATAATTCGCAATATAGTTACTTTGTATTCTAAATAAGAGTTCCTCCAAGATTTGAGATGACCTCCACTACCACTAGAGACCCCTATCTCAGTCCACATTGCACCGCTACATGACATGCGCCAGTCCAGAGCTCTGGTAAATTACTGAAAACAGTCCACCAACAATACTTCATGTATCCTTTTATTGTGTTGTTAATTATTAAATGTGTAACTTTTACTGGTTACATTATAATATAACATAGTTCCTTCACATTGTCAGCATGGAATTACTTGGTATTCCTAGGTAACGCACACATGCGTTCGTTCCTAGCAAGGCATTATATAGTGTATGTTTATTTGTATGCTATCGATGTTTATTTACTTTCTGATGTATAGGCCCTACTACGTTAATCGGCACTTGGACCCACCTCGATTTCGCCGTTATAACTTGATTGTTGCCTAACTTTGATACCTCAGAGGGCTAGTTCCATCATTTAACACCATCCCAGGCATATTTATATTACGAAAATATTGCGTCTTAGCGCCTGAGTAGCGACCCGGTTTGCACTAGTCTGCACCGCTGCGGTCGTGCGTTACAGCATCGCGCTCGTAAAATGAGCAATGTAGCGGCGTATGTTGATGCAAACCGGGGCGCTATTTACGCTTCAAAAGTGCGCTAAGACGCAATATTCTTAAACGTAAATATGCCTGCGATAATTTTGAATAATGGAACTAATACACTGAGGTATCAAAGTTAGGCAAAAATCAAATTATAACGGCGAAATCGAGGTGGGTCCGGATACTACACAAGTGCCCTTTAATCTTATAGATGGAACTTTGTTAATTAAATCTTGAGATACCTCGGGTAATATATTTTCTTACGGTGGTCGTTCTTTCGGCCTGGTATGCACGCCGGCAAACTAACGTTTTGAAATTGGCGAACGAAAAAGCAAACAATGTTAATTTTTCGTTTTCATATTTGAAGTACGAAAACGAAGAATGAATACAATCTACTATCCGCGGTATTTCTAATACATGTTAAAAAACAAAAATAACGATAACACAAACTGTTTTTTGTTTTCATTGCATCAGAACGAAAACCGAAGTACTACTGCAACGTCTCTCATTTTTGCACTTAGGAAGCTTCGGCTGCCTTACCGCTTCGGCTAGGCGGTAAAAGTTGGTGGCTTCGGTTGACAATTCGGTCGCACTGGTGGCATTTTGAAAACAAAGTCGCTGAAATTGTATCGTCGTCGAAGTGGTATCGTTGCCGACGCAACAAGTACGGGCGAATATTGATCGTTTCGGCGCTGTTGTTTTATGAAAGGTTTCGATTATTAAATTAATTATACTCAAGTTTCCATGGTAAACTATTTTATATGTGAAAGTGCTTGAAAATCTAAGTTATAGTAAAGCATATTTGAATGCAAAGATTAGTATTTTGGAAAACATACTCGAATTAAACGTTGCATTCTGAGATCGCCCACATTTTAAATTAAATAAAACTGTTCAGTGAATCGCCATGTCCCATACAATATCATAAACTATATATAAATTTTTTCAACTCCATATAGCATTGTTCATGTACTATGCAATTTTAAGATAAAACGGCATCAAAGATGCGTGCGTGCGTGTTTCTTCTCTAACTTCCACACCATCAAAACTTAGATGTAGTGGTTTGGTATGTGTTCGTTTTATTTCTACATCTTTCCACATTATTGAAACCCCATCAGCTGGGTGACCATGTATTTTTCCATCCAAGTACCAAAATAAGATATCAAATCAATTTTGTTGTAACATTTTACAATACACTGTCCACATTACAAAAAAGCACATACCCGTGCACGCATACGTGCACGTATGTACAACACACATAGTTTTTTTTTTAAACAAAAACTGATATGTATTGAGAATATTGTTTATTAATAAAATGTTAACAGCCAATTATACTTCCAATATTTTAGAAAAAATAAGTAAAATAGCCAATAGTTAGAACGCTGATGTGTTTCTTTAGTTTTGTAGAGGCGGTACTTTTTGCTATTTTTAGTATACGAATATGAACGGGTAGCACATCAACAGAAAACATTAACAAATTAGGAGTAACCTCTTACTTGCGAAAGGGTAGATGACTTCTTTTAATAATACTATCAAACTAGAAATGAGGAACTGATTAGATATTGCGTATCACTTCACTGCCGGTCAGATTTGTAAATTTAAAGTGGCATTGTGAGTTTAAATACGATAATTATTGTTAACTATTTTTAATGAAAGTGAATGTACAGCATCAGCTCTATTAACTTGCTAACGTATGTCATTTTGGAATTTGATATATTATTTGATAAATTATGTTTTTTTTGCAGAATAACCGGTCGTACGTCAAGCAGAATATGACACGCGAATAAAAATATTAATTGTTCATCTTTGGCACCGTTTTAATCAAAACCATAACCAAAATATCATAGAATCAGTGTTGGCGTATTGTAGTGTGTGTCTCTTCCCTGCTTTGTCTGTCTCAAACAAAAACATGCTTCTTCGCATCTGCAAAATTGCTTCCAAGATCATAGGCATTCCCACACAGCCTATCTCTCATCTGTGTGAACGCACGATGATCAGAAAAGCACGTGCAGTTGCCAATGACCCTGCCCACCCACTGTACACAGAATTTGACCTTCTTCCGTCTCAAAGACGATACCGATGTCTAAGATGCACACAAAAACAAGTTCAAAAACAGCTTCGTTCCCCAGGCCATAAGTCACCTAAACAATCTTTGAGTTAACAAATCACCACATGCAAGCCGACCGTTAAAATATATATGCACTGACTACTCTCACGTTTGTATTACTATTATAAACTTATTTCTACGTTTAACTATGTTTACTAACAATACCTTGCATTCTCTTTATGCTCAGCAAGCACAAGAAAATTATCCGATGTATCTATTATTATTGAACAATAAATTTGTATTGTATTCTATATCTAAACATAATTTTACGTGAAAAAAGGTTACATGGAGTTGAGGAAAGTGAGATGTGTGTGTGTGTGTGTGTGTGTGTGTGTGTGTGTGTGTGTGTGTGTGTGTGTGTGTGTGTGTGTGTGTGTGTGTGTGTGTGTGTGTGTGTGTGTGTGTGTGTGTTAGTGCATGAGGCATATTACTTCACTGTAAATGTTTATTCGATCTCAGAATGCAACGTCAAGTACGAGTACATTTGTCAAAATACTAATAAATGCATTCAAGTACACGTTACTATTATTTTGATTGTCACTCACATAATAGTACAATTTCAAATACTAGTTTTATATTATGTATTTCTGCTAAACATAATAATTAAAACTTTCAAAACGAAAAAGACGGTATATACACGGACCAAAAATGTGCGACAATTTGGCGGTGATGGCAACGTTGGGTTGTCAAACTCTGATTCAAATTCCGTCGATGACAAAAAATTCTGTCGAGGATGACAATATATGTCAATGATGACAAATGTTGTCGATGATGACAAACTATGTCAAAATACGACGATGAGAAAATTTCGTAGATGATGACAATTCGCGTCCATAATGACTAATTAACTTGAGACAAGAATGACAAACGACAACGACAATTACCGGCCATAATCCTAACACGCATACAATTGGTTATTGACATTGGTCAAGAAGCGCCAAATTCCACGTGCACTTACATCCGGGCGATATAATATTTGCTTCAATTTAATGTAATTTGTAAACAGACAGTACGGACATCGGGAGGCTGAACTTGCGTCATAGATCTACTGATTGCTTAAAGTTTGTGTGTGATTGTTGCCACGGCCAGTTGCGACGTTGCTGCCTATTTTTCAGGCAGTATGGACGCATGTTAGTAGGTCTGATGACCGAGCCGTGGCATGTCTACGCTGGCCTACGCTCCCAATGACCGACCACTGGTTCGAAATGCACTAAAACGTTGGACTTCGTTACACTGTATGTATGTTTTATACACACACGTGGTGACTTACCAGTGTTTTACTTTGGGGCAACTGGCCTCTAGTGTCTGGAACAACCTCAGCCGCCGGCGTCTCGTAAATCCCGTCGCTGTCGGCAAGACAACGTGCTTAGATTTAATTTATGATCTCTGTTTATTACTTATAATGCCAATGGATTTAACGAACTTCGTGGCTGTCATCAGTGGATCATCATTGGTCACATGGCCCCATGGGAATAGGCTATGACTTCAATAAGTACTTCGTCATGGCCACAGTCTTGAAGATTTATGTTACCGAATCGGTCAGTAGCAGATTGCCTAAAACTAATATGAGATCGAGTTGTGTTCCAACTTGATACTTCACAGTTTATATGGATTTGGACACAGTTCGTTGTCTTGCCAAGATTGGTACACATTGTTACATAAGTTACAGTATAATTGCTGGTTTACTGAATGGTGTAGGCTGCTGTAGCCGTAGGAAAGATTGTTAATAACGGTCCCCTTAACTCTACAACATTGGACACACACGCTAGCTACTTACGGGTAACCTTTATTATGGAAATGTTAACAATTCTGCTTTATATTTCCTTGGTAAATATCCACTACTCATGTTTGTGCACATATATACAAACTTGCTGAACATGCACACTCTTAAACAGAGTTTATTTGTGGGCTTATAAGGTTCTTCATCAGTATAGTTTTTTCCATGGTTGAAAAAGTTTTACTGCGGCATACACGCTAGAAGGATGCAACCCTCTAGTTGCTTACTAGAGAATAACATATTTCAAAACCCAATAGTTAGTTTACCACGGTTTACAGAAGACTCAATCATCAGCACATAATCAATTGTATATATATTTTTCTGATACAATTTCGCCGATACAAACTAAAACACACTGAATATTTCAAGGTTGATTTTGTTATACAGATCAGATGTATGAATTGACCCAGAGTTTGACATCATTCACGTCTTTGGCGATTCATCGCACATATATAGTCATATATACACATGATTATGTACATGCATCTGAATATGCTGCACAGCATATATAGACATATGTATGTATGCATATATATATACAGATCCAGCTGTAGGTAGAGCGAGATAATTGATTATCTTCTACTGCACTTAATAGGAGACGATGGTTATAATTTTTCAGAAGACTTCTTAAATCACATGTCATGCCTCTGTGGTTACCATAGAATAGGTGAGCTGAGCTGTCATTGCACCTTCCATTCATGCTTCACTTAGAATAGGAAACAGCAATTAGTTGATTCATAGCCATAGGCACATAATGCCTTACTGTCTTCTTCGTAAGACAGGCGGCGGTGAACAAACTGCACAAGTCTGACACACCGACAGATGGATGTTAAGTCATACCTTGTACAACAGTTGGACATTGTTTTTACCGTACTACAACCCACAGTTAATCAGTGTTATAATCCAATAATGACCAGTAATGATTAAGTTTCCGTGTCTTTGACATGAATATACGTACTGTGAGAATCAAGAGTTGATTTCATTCATCCGGTGTAGCTATACATATCAGCATGAGTGAACCAAGAGTTGATTTCATTCTACCGGTGTAGCTATGCATATCGGCATGAGTGAACCAAGAGTTGATTTCATTCTACCGGTGTAGCTATACTTATCAGCATGATGGAATCATACTTCGGTAACACCAGGAATATATTTGTTTCAAGGTAAAGGGACAACTGACTATTGTCTCTAGACAAATGTATATGAAATACCTGTTGCTGAATTACCTTTCAACATATAGACTGGATAATTCACCACTCACATGGCAGAACTAAAGGTACAACTGGAATTTAACTTACTGTATGTCGCACCTCAACAGGAAGTTGATGGACTGCTTAAAATATGACACAACTATGCTAGTTAAAATCTTACAGGCTCTGCCCCAACGGGAGACCTGATTGGTAATGACATTAATCACATGGATGGAGAGCTCCAGTAACTTTCCCTCAAACAATACTCATTTCATGTTTGGTTGGGGGGCACAATGATTAGAGATAATCTAGATACCTATATTACACTCCACATTAATATAATCTCACATCCGCTGGTTTATCCGACTGGTATTGACAATTCTACAGTTCTGTCAAATAAACAGGATGATAGAAGTACAACAATGAAGTATGCATTTGAACACATTGTTTCAACAAGTATTTACACTCCGGTTGTCAACAACATGAATGAGTCTTAACACCTGACAGTATACATAACACATCACTTTTTTTATGTATATTTTATTTCCAGAAATTCACAACACACTGGTATGGCGGGAAAGTGCCACCTGGTGGTAACACATTACCATAAACCAATACTACAAGTTGGGTAACGATGGACATCAGTTGGAGACAATGATGGTCATAGGTCCCGCTAATGTGTAGCGTTCATGTTATCCATCATTTACACAACAATAATACAGATAATAGTTGCTCCAATGCTATGCTACACTGCATTAATATTGCAGAAGATGTTTCAGTGGTTTCTTCTTAATTTTTCAAGATAGTGGACGTTCACCTTCGGCAACTTCGAGGCAACCACTGAGTCACCTTTCAGTCATCTGTATAGAAATTAACGATGTTTGGTTGTAGAAGATTGAACACCCACTATACAGGAACTTACAGTAATTCTACAATAACTGGATATTTGAACAACTTATTTCATGTGCTCAGCAATAGCATAGGCACACATCACGCTGACACATTACAGGACATCCCTGGTAACAGCAGTGATAATATAGGCACCCATCACGCTGACACATTACAGGACATCCCTGGTAACAGCAGTGATAATATAGGCACCCATCACGCTGACACATTACAGGACATCCCTGGTAACAGCAGTGATAATATAGGCACCCATCACGCTGACACATTACAGGACATCCCTGGTAACAGCAGTGATAATATAGGCACCCATCACGCTGACACATTACAGGACATCCCTGGTAACAGCAGTGATAATATAGGCACCCATCACGCTGACACATTACAGGACATCCCTGGTAACAGCAGTGATAATATAGGCACCCATCACGCTGACACATTACAGGACATCCCTGGTAACAGCAGTGATAATATAGGCACCCATCACGCTGACACATTACAGGACATCCCTGGTAACAGCAGTGATAATATAGGCACCCATCACGCTGACACATTACAGGACATCCCTGGTAACAGCAGTGATAATATAGGCACCCATCACGCTGACACATTACAGGACATCCCTGGTAACAGCAGTGATAATATAGGCACACATCACGCTGACACATTACAGGACATCCCTGGTATCAGCAGTAATAACATAGGCACCCATCACGCCGACACATTACAGGACATCCCTGGTAACAGCAGTAATAATATAGGCACCCATCACGCTGACACATTACAGGAAATCCCTTGTAACAGCAGTGATAATATAGGCACCCATCACGCTGACACATTACAGGACATCCCTGGTATCAGCAGTAATAACATAGGCACCCATCACGCTGACACATTACAGGACATCCCTGGTATCAGCAGTAATAACATAGGCACCCATCACGCTGACACATTACAGGACATCCCTGGTATCAGCAGTAATAACATAGGCACCCATCACGCTGACACATTACAGGACATCCCTGGTATCAGCAGTAATAACATAGGCACCCATCACGCCGACACATTACAGGACATCCCTGGTATCAGCAGTAATAACATAGGCACCCATCACGCCGACACATTACAGGACATCCCTGGTGTCAGCAGTAATAACATAGGCACCCATCATGCCGACACATTACAGGACATCCCTGGTAACAGCAGTAATAACATAGGCACCCATCATGCCGACACATTACAGGACATCCCTGGTATCAGCAGTAATAACATAGGCACCCATCATGCCGACACATTACAGGACATCCCTGGTATCAGCAGTAATTTGTGTCCACCAGTTTCCAACTCCCTCCCACCTTCCCCACTTACAAGTGCTTTTGTGCATTAGATTGTGCAAATAATTGAAAGCACTGCGCATGTCATGTAGCCGTGCTTTGTGGACTAGGATATGGTCTCTAGTGGTAGTGGGGGTCAACTCAAATCTTGGAGGAACTCTTATTTAGGATGCTAAATAACTATATTGCGGACCTCTTGAATTATGCGCACGCATAGCCCATTTATGGACATGGACAGGTAAGTATGTTATTTACAAAAACGTATTTTAATACTTAAAATTTGAATTTCCTGTAATACTTTATGAACAGATAAGAAACTGCATAAATTACAAGAAAATGTGGGACATTTGCTTTCTGTTGCAGGAAGCAGGATATCTGCAAATTTGTATACAAATGTTTAACAGGATGTCCCATAAAAATGATGCACAACATGAGGCATAGTCCAAGATAATGTAATAAATGTATAACACGTACATAGCTGAATAAGAATTGACAACATTCCAAACAAGACAAATCCACACGTACGTAGTCCACCAGAACTGAAACTTCTAAGATAAGAACAAACTGTTTGTTACTGGATCTGTAACAATAAACATGAACTGCCTACTGCGAGGTAATTTACAATTGTTTAACAGCTGAAATCAGACATGTTTAGTCTATGTGGAAAATAAGGCGGTTACAGGGATGGCAAGACATTACGGAGTTTGCTAAGAAGTATTTTTAAACCACTTAATTCCTAACTTATCCAAAACCACACTGAAACATTAACCAGGGAAATTGGGTGCCCACAATCATTACTGTAGTTTCTCAGAGTTCCTCAATAACACTTTAATTAAATGCATTAAACATTAATAGGTAGATTGGTGTTCAAATCTGTAGCCTAAATTGCTTATATTAAATATATTATTTCATGTACATGATACATACAGTATAGTAGCTTCTGTGCCTTTTTATTAAATTCACCTTCATTGGGTGCTTGCTACTTCAATACTTCACAAATGTTCAACTTGACAGTGATTATATCTTCCCACTATCACCTCGTTCAAACAGCAAATAGCAGTTCCGGAGAATACTTATATTAATAAAAAAATTCAAAATCTGACTCGCTTTAAGTAAAGCACAGTTCTTACTGTTCACTGTACAACTGACGCAGGTCTGCCATTAACTCGAGGGCAGCCTCACGGATGTCCTTGCACGGGTCTGATGTCAACTTCTGCAGCAGTGGCATCGTCAGCTGCAATACAGTTTAGTTTACCACCTTTATGCGGTTGAACGCAACAACTTTTATGATTTGTTATAAAGTGTACGTACATAACCATCTTGTTTCACAGATTATATATAGCGTATTCTGCATAGTCATGCCAATATCAGAAAGTTTTGATTTGTAATTACAACCACCTAGTAACTCAGGGTCATGACCATAGCTAAGGATTATGGTCAAGATGCAGAGTGGCCCTAAGGATCTCTGTCCACGCTTTCTACTAATGGTGGCAAAGGGAGAACAGTGGGGGGTGTCTGGCATTGATGGACATCCAATTAAAAGTGGACCATTTTCTAAAGAAATAAAGACACTGGAGTGGAGGTAGCTGGAAATATCATAGCCAGTTAACTTTAAAAGGTTTCCTGTAAATTTGTTATTGTAAAATCATGTTATACACTAAAAACAAAATCTATTGTAACATACTGACTACCAAATGTGAAGCAGAAATAGTGTTTGGATTCAAGAGTTCAATGCTTACAAAAATTGCAGTGCTATCATTTAAATCCCTGAAGCTTGTTAAATTGTTTGGGTAAACTGTATATACCCTGTTCTAAGTAATAGCAGAGATGAGGTGATTACACAACAAATGTACAGGATTACTATTAACGTTTATGAGTATGATTACAAGTAAGGTTACTCAGAGAATGAGTATAATCGATTACAATTACTTCTGCATGTAATCACAATTACAGTCATAATAACATTAAAAAATATAACTGATATAAATAAATAAAATATGCAATTGTTACTTTTCTGATCGCAACTTCAATTCAGTGTAACCTAATGACACGGTGCGAGTTTGAATTTACTTTGAATTTATGAGAAAATATAGCCCAAACTCGAAATACACATTGGTTGGCATGCAGAGACCTGTAATCATATCCTTTGTGTTACGAATGCCAGGAGGCTACAGCACAATGGAACAAATGACTCGTTACTCCAGCAGTGTTTCTTTGATCTTTCATTGTTTCATTATTTCTGAAGCCACAAACTTATCAGGACACTGGTGTTTCCACACTGTTTCAATTAAATTGTGTATAAGTACAATCAGTTTTTATATCACACCGTTACGATTATCTAGTATGATTACTCTATCTCTGACTAAGTGACCTTATGCTTCTGGGATAAAAGAAATCGACCCATTTCTGTGTGACATGCCAGACTACACTGTTATATTGAACAAATCAACAAAAGACTGTAGATTAGATGTAGGTTTGTAAGATACTAAATAGCTATGAAACTATTGATAGAAGTACCTTTGTCAGTTAAGAAAGACTGATCTAGATGACACAAAGTTAGTGAAGGAACAATGCCAATTAGGTATAAAAAGAAGTATTCATTCTCAGAGGACTACAAAACATGTTGAAACATATGCAACGTTTTGACCTGTCTACTGCGGATTTTTTTCATGCACCAAATTCCTGCTGTCTAATGGAATCTTGGAGCCACGAACAATACATTTCATACAAATGAATAGAACAGATTATCTACTGACTGGGTAAATTTGTGCTAGTAGTGTGAATGTGTTTAAAACCACATACACAGGTTAAATACCTCAGAAGGGCAGATTTCACATAAATAAAAAAGTTGGACTCCTCATAAGCCAAATGCTTCCTTGTCCAGTTGCCTTTTGGGGTTTTTGTTCTGGATGGCAATCTTGTTAAATCTTGTTATATATGTGAATGCCCCCTGAGACTCGGGTGCTACTAACCACTTCACGAGACTCCTGCAGTAGCTTGGGACAGTTGTGTTCACACAGCAGAGACTGCAGCAAGAGAAGACTATGAAGACGGCTCTCAACGTCTGTCTCCTCTGCAACAGTTTCTGGCAATCAATCGACTGCATCACAATCTCTGCAGCAACTTCTAATATAGAGAAACACATATTATATTTAAAGCTGCTTCCTCAACTAACTGGTTTAGCCCATGGCAAATCTGGTTCCTTGATGTCCAAATATGTAGTGTTTGAATATAGTAACTAATCTTTGCAATGGGTTTAATAAAAATGTGCTTTTGGCAAAATGAATATGAAATTAGACGAGTGAAATGATTGCATCTAGGAGGAATCATTAACTATAATTAAAAATGAAGACTGAGTCAGTCAGTCAAAATCTTCAGAAACAATACAAAAGTTAGAAGTAAAATATCACATTTTAAGAAACTGGAACAGTCGATGCATCCTAAACTGGGACAGTCGATGCATCCTAAGCTAAAACAGTTGATGCATCCTAAACTGGAACAGTCGATGCATCCTAAGCTAAAACAGTCGATGCATCCTTAACTGGAACGGTCGATGCATCCTAAGCTAAAACAGTCGATGCATCCTTAACTGGAACGGTCGATGCATCCTAAACTGCAACGGTCGATGCATCCTAAACTGGAACGGTCAATGCATCCTAAACAGCTAAAACTGGAACAGTCAATGTATCTAGAGGTACATTTAGCTGACAATGAAGTGGCTCTGTAGTCGAGTTATTATATAATCACAAATTACCCAATAAAGACACATAAATTAAGGGAGTGACGCAAATGTTAACCATACTACGTGTATAGAAAATATAAACTGAGGCCAGCTTCACTCCAGACATACAGAGATAGAAGACGAGAACAACTATAAATAGGTACGTTAAAGTCAAGATTTTCTTGGTGCATATTTATGCCCTCGTGTCATTTGGTTCACTAATTGTGCACTACTGTGTAAAACACAGAACAAAAATTAACTAATGTTTTACATAAAATGCAAATAACATTTTCACCTCAGTATTACTTCCCAGAGAAGTCAAAATAATATTTAAATGAACAGGTCTGCCATTGGATGAAGTATAACACATTTTTAGCAGTCCTAAGAAATTCCACTTATCAGAGGGTATGTCCGGAACTGGAGAAAAATATTGACTTAAGCAAAAATTATTGATGTGTGTTTAAGTTATCTGGAGTGCCCTGTAGTTGCAAGGGGTGGGAGAAAGGGCCCCATGTGTTAAGTCCAACTGATTGTGTGGCATGCATGCAGTGTGTTACCTTGTAGGAGCCATGCCAACACACCAAGTATGCCTGGCTTGGCACTGATGTACTTCAGGCCTTTCTTGTTGATGCTTACGTTGTACAGAGTCATTAGGATCAAGCTGAAGGCAAAGAAGACACCAATATAAAAATGGTCATGAAAACATTCATAAGCTACACTGATCAGTGTAAGTGTTATTAAATGAACTGGCACTTTCATTGTTTTGGCTTTAGCAGTATTAACTATGGTTTTGCCATTCCATTTATTTTAAATGAGCAATGTCATTTTGGTATTGTAAAAAATTTAAAATTGTTGGGTTGACAGATCATCGCATACATAAGTTACCATATAAATTCATCTTGATAACATACTGGGCGTGATTGTATGGCCAGTCAGCAGTACTGCTAAAATTCCTTTACTTTTCATTCATTTATGTTTATCAATTAGTTATAGCACAAATGCTAAAAATTCAGATGTTTGTGCAGTAGATTTCCACTGTAAGTACAGTGTGATAACTGTCACTTTGGTCGCATCACAGTGCATTTCAGTTCATTTACTTTACTTCCAAATTGATGGTTGACAAATAATTCTAGTTATGAGCAAGGAAAGAGCATCAAATGATGGAGAACATCATCCATGTGGATTTGTTTGAAAACAAAATTATAGCATTTTACCAAACTGCTAATGCAATATGGAATTGCCCCAGCATATGTCGATCAATAGCATGACTTTTCTACACTCATATTTCCAGATGGCACACTGACCCATATTTATCAAGAAGTCAAAACTGCACTGGCTGGGTTCCAAGGCAAATGTAACATAATTAATGTTATTGTTTGTTTTGTAAAACTGATTTTACGTCGGTTGACACGAGGTACGTAGCAGGGGCGCCATGACACTTTGCAACGATTTACGTGGAAATCCATCCAATACTAGGGACGATCACAGAATTTCCATTTCAAATGGTCAATCCTTTTCAGGACTTTTTATCATGCTGAATGATTGTTGTAATAGTTTTTTGTCGGAATATAATATACGTTAAAAGAAACGTTTTTGGTCAGAGGCAAGGGTTGAGGGTCGGCTTCATAAAAAATATTTTTTGTTTGTTCTTGAAAAAATGCATAGGGTCGCACGGAAATACTAGGGATGGTCGGGTTACTGGAAACACAGGTATTATTTTATTTGACCTTAGTGCAATGCTGTGCAGTATTATATTTCACTTGCTTGTTTATTTATAGTGCAGAGTGTGATTGCACTGAGCAGTGCTCAGGCGGTGTGGTAGACTGCAGTTCCCAGTTAGGGTGAGCATTGTTACCTTTAATGTCATGGTGTATTACTAATTGGTTGGAAACAATTAGTCTGACAGTTATACATGTATACAGATAGTATTAAGGATTTAGAAACAAGGCATGTAGATGCTATTAAATATTATGGCAATAAAAACTGTAATTACTATTTAAATAAACACATACGTACGATATTTAGATTTCATAACATTGATGAAGATACAGTATAGAAAATGATACAAAGTTTTCCTACAAAAAAACAGTTGTGGATTTGATGGTATTTCTTCAAAATTAATAAAAATAATTGAGCCCGCAATAATAAAATCATTAACTATATTAATAAGTCAAGTGCTAAACACAGGAATTTTTCCTGATAAACTAAAAATTGTCAAAGTAATTCCTATATTTAAGAAAGATGATCCAACATTATTCAAAAATTATAGGCCCATTTCTCTACTTCCAACGACTGCTAAAGTTATAGAGAAAATCATTTTTACTCAGTTAGCAGCATATTTTATTGATACCAATCTGCTTTGTGACAATCAGTATGGTTTTAGACCTAAACATTCTACTGAATGTGCTGCATTAGAATTAGTGGATAGAATTATAAAGGAAATGGATAAAATGACGTTCTGATTAACATATTTCTCGATCTTTCTAAAGCTTTTGACACTATTGACCACACCATTTTATTAATAAATTGTGATATTATGACATTGACGATGCAGCTCTACTTCTGTTCAAACATTATTTAAACAATCGGAAACAGTATGTTGAAATTGAAGAAAGAAAGTCTGAAATTCTTCCAGTAGCAGTTGGTGTCCCACAAGGTTCAATCCTTGGGCCATTGTTATATTTATATAAATGACTTCTCACAAGCTAATAGCATATTTAAGTTTATAATGTATGCAGATGATACCATGTTATTTACTACTAAAACACCTTTAAGTAATAGTATACAATACAATTGAATCTTTAATAAACAGTGAACTCTCCAAAGTTGTTGAGTGGCTAAATATAAATAAACTATCACTAAATAAAACTAAATCTAAATATATGATCTTTCATGTCTCCAATAAAGGTATACAATCCCTTACACTTAAAATTGATAATACATATATTGAAAACGTGGATGAATTTAATTTCCTAGGATTAACCCTGGATTCAAATTAAAATTGGAAAAGACATACAGAAAAAATTTCTATTAAATGTGCAAAAATGATTGGCATATTAAATTGGCTAAAAGACGTATTACCTTCAGAAATATTTTTTTTATATATGAATCGTTAATATTATCACATATAAACTATTGTATTATGACATGGGGATACAAAGGAAACATATTGATGAAAATTCATAAAAAGCTGTTCGTATAATAACATCAAGTGGATACAATTCTCACAGTCACTTTTTAAACAACTCAGTTTGTTAAAAATAGAAGATCAATTACTTTAAATACGTTCACAAAAATCTACCTGTTTACTTATTAAACTGGCAGATTACATCAAATGTTAACTGTTAATAAATGGAAGAAAATTTCAGTAGTCAAGTACATACAGTTTTGATTATATCAGTCGCTATAAAGAACATTTACTGCCACATATAATTTACACAATTGTATAATTGAGATAGACACATAACTTGAATGGCCATCATATATTAAAAAAATATTTGTCATAACTGCGGTGGCTCCTATGATAGCGACAATGTCTTAATCGGAGCCACTGACCCCCTATTTATCATAAAATTAAAAGGTGATTTTCTGTTAATTAATTACTTCACTGGTTTCAGAAATGGTATGTACTGGTACTCGCATTATTATGCATGCATATATATTTCATTCGTGTAAATGTATGTCTGATATGTTTATTGTGTGAATATTTTTTATATTTTGGGGTCAAAATAAACTTCTTATTCTTGCTTTAGTACTGATTCATGAGTTATAAGCATTGAGCCGTTGTACGATTATAATGGATGTCATGTATACTTACCGATGCTGTATTATGCATAGAGGAGTGTCTCATATACCTGTGTTTAATTGTAGAAGTATTACTAGCTGAGTATATACTTTATGAACATTTTACACTGATTTGATACTGTGTTAATGATACTTAGGATGTATCTGAATGTATTTCGCGATTTGGGAACACAGTATTTAAACTAATATAGACCTACGTGTTATTGATAGTAAGTCCGTCAAGGAGTATTGCCGTTTGGATATCTAGTTACAAATATCACAGGTGCTAGCCTGCTATTTGGTATCTGAGGTGATCTATATGCAATTTAACAGTATCAATGTTATGCAAGGAATATTATGTTTAATGCTGTTATTGAATGATCCTTTGTATCCATTGTTGCGCATGTATATTGCAGGTTTATTTCATATTTTAGATTTCACACAATAAATGATACTTATCATTAATATGTGTTGATCTGTCTTCATGGTAAATCCCCTGTTACATATATAATATATTCAGTGGGTCTGTGTGCGTGCGTGCGTGCGTGCGTGCGTGCGTGCGTGCGTGCGTCCGTGCATGCGTGTAATTATTACTCTAAAGGCATTCTCTCATGCAAATCATTAATCGGCATATTATATTTAATGACATACATCAGTAGTCATCACATCAACATCCAATTTGATGAAACACATTGAGATATGACGTCATGTATCATTAATTTTGCTGCACAGAACTTGGTCATATTATCAGAGGATCAATAGAACAAATTGCACAGCTGGCACAGAAGACAATTTAAGAATTTTCAGTGTCTGAAGAATAATTTTTGGATGGCAAAAATGATGAGACAATTTTTGACAAATTTTACTAAAACAATGCAGGTCATGATATTCTACCAATTGACCATAGATGAATCTAAGAGATGCAAATATTACTTCTTCATTCGAGCACACTTCCTACTGGGAGCTTCGGACAGGACGGTGAAGAATGTATCGAGCAGGGTTCTTCCAGGGTCTCTTGTCATTAAGAAGTCTCGGCCACATGGCGATGCAGCAATGTCTGCAACAAGCCAATAATAGCCCAATACGTGTTCTTCAGTCCCGAGCCTCATTTATGGGTCATCACTCGTGTACCCAGTACTAGAATATTCAATAACTAGATTCTGTGTAAGATATTTATCTCATGTAGGTTCGGTAGTAGCGCAGCTTGAATTGTTTGCTAGCAAATACAGCATTGTTTCCCAGCCTCTGTTACTGAGAACACGAAATAAGGGTACCTCTAAGAATTTCTATTCATGGATAAAGCATGCCTCTACAGACCCATAGGCCGGAGTGGTGGGTACACCCCCATCCCCCACTGAGGCGAGACTTCCCCTCGAGGGAGCAGTTCTGCTTGGAGGGAAGTAGTTGTGCAGAACAAAGTTCAACACATCTTTTTAAGGTAAAGTAAAGGTAAGTTCTTATATAGCGCAGTATCCAGTCCTCAGGGCTGCTCAAAGCGCTTTACACTTTACTCCCTGGCAGACCTGTTCAATCGAACACCATCTCGACTTCTCTGGGAAGCATCCTTTTTTATTCAGTAAGCTTAGGCAAGGAAAATTGTGCCAACTACGCAAATTAAAAAATGATTTGATCTACCTGCTAAGTGTTCTGTCAAAGAAATAGTTTGCAGAATATTAATATCAGAAACGGCAGCATTAGTCAATGCAAAAACATGAACTACATTCTTGAATGTATAGAAATTCTGGTTTCTTTGTTTTATTTTGTTAGACATAATTGACCTCAGAGGAAACTTGAATATCACCTCTCCTACTAAGACCCGACTGAAATATATGTAAGTAAATATATAAGTAATTGACTTACAATATTTTATAATACAAGGCTCATATAAATATGACTATATATTGCCAGTGTTTCTAAGTTCAGTTGGTGGTTTACCCGCGCTGCAGATGCTGGCACCAACAGCTGGTTAGACCCTAATGCACAGGTGCTACAATAGTCTGGTCGCTATATATAAGTCGTATCGGTTTGCAGTTGTCTTAGGTCTTGTACACCACCGTCCCTGGCCCTGTACCACAACGGGATCTTTGATGACGCACACAGAACAATTTTTTATTTACTCAGGCCCAAGGCTTACAGGTGTGGTGAGATTTCTGATCTCGGTATGATCAAACTCTTTTTGTTTTTATTTCGTTATAGCTAACAGGTGTTGTTTTTTTGGCACTTTTACCACTCTTTTTGCAGCTAGTATACTCAAACTCTTTGCACTTGATATGAGCGAACTGTTTTTGCATTCTGTATGACTGAACTCTTTGTACTGTGCATGTTGTCTACTGCACTGTCTGCATGCACCAGGAATGAGTGGCATGCGAACAAAAACCATGGAAAATTTCCATAATCGTGCAGAGTGGTCGTACAAGTTCAGCGAGTTCATTAAACTAAATGGGGACACTGAGCTATTCTAGCATTCGGTAGAGCAAAAAAAATTTTTTTTCATTACATTTAAAAAGTACATGAGCATATCATGAGTTAAATGTGATATAGGCATTTAATTGCAATGTAACAGATTATATATAGATACATATATATATAATTCAAGTAAACAATATTTAATTTCAGAATTCTGAGTTGACAGTCGTAAACGTGAATCAAACAATAAGCTTTCACAATGCTACTATGAAACCTACAGATTTTCCTGGCAGGGACGACTTAAATTGTATTATGGGTAAAAAAAATATTATTATGATGTAATCATGTATGCTTGATAAAGTTAGTTAAAAAGGAAAACTGTACTATTACCCTCCCACTTACTCTCTGGTAGGGCACACACAGAAATATATAAACGTGGACTTACTTGTGATGATTCCACAGAGGGCTAGTATGAAGACAGTCTCATCTGTTTTTTCTTGAGGTATAGCCTCCTTATATGTGTCGACATAACTGTCTACTGTACTGCTCGTCATACTCACAAATTCATCCACTTTACACTGCAAACAGTGGCATTTGTCGTGCAGAAATGTTGTGTTAAATGTATTGTGTTGTCAGCTGCATATATTGTCTAAGGAGCAACAAGCACCTAAAATACTGCATTAAAACAAACAGATTTCAATATTATTCTAATAAAATTTCCTAATTTCTATTTAACTACTTCAGCAAACTGTTTTTCCGACTGTTTTTATAAAACATAGACCAGCTGGTGTCCACTGCTATCAGTAGCATGTAAATATATTGTTGGTGTAATCTTAATGACATCATACTCAGGGTTGCCTACCTAAAAACAATTTCTGTAATGACCCCCCCCCCCCACCGCCACGATCCCCAGTCCACAAGGTTGCCAATCAAACCTTTCTCTGATGTAAATACAGCGACACGCCCCGGCCCATTCATTATGCCTGGGAATCCAGGAAGTTACTAAACATACTTTGTTTCTACATAATTGTGTTGCCACACTGTAATTCCTGTCGCCAGGTTTGTTTTGCAACATCCAATAAGTTACACTTTGTTAATCACCGCTGTCAAAGTCCATGCATGGCCAGACGTGCCCAAGTGTTTACGTCTGTAGAGCACCACCGTCGGAAAGACAGCACCAGTGACTAGCTAGAGCTTCCAAATTTACAACACACAGCAGGAAACATTATAATTATTACTAACGGTCAATGATAATGTTAAATTATTGTATTTAAATAAAAAGCCCTGAATAAAATATTATATTTTTTTATTGCAATTACAACAGTTGTAATTCTTATTTTATATTCGTCTAAGACATGTTATAATTATTCATAATTTTCAGAAAACCATAACTATTTAACATACTTCAATGGTTCTATCTAACGTCATCTTAATTAATTTATTTCATAATATAATTCTACACCTGTAAATTTTATTAAGGTGTAGAGGCGCATTAATGACATTGATATTTTCCGAGCTATAATTGCTGTTGACTGATGGTTGCAGACGTACACTGTACTAGTAATATGTCGGTCATAAGCAGACTGCTGGCAGTCGAAGTTGTAACATTGCACACAACATTGGATGACATCACTGTACTGACTTCGTAGAACTTGCAGTGGACTACACATGTTGATAAATTGTAACAAATGAATGATGACAGTTTCTTCAGGGCATCTTGAGCATGATTATTTATAGATTTGGCAATTCTTTATGTGTATCATGTTCTTCAGTCGGATATTTTTATTTTCGTAATATGGCGGCAGTTTCCATAATCTGAGGTGAATTTCCGTAATGATTACGGAAAATCCCTAATGGTAGGCAACCCTACAAGCTGTTTTTTTCTCATCACATTTAAAATTTATTTTGTGAATGCTAAAACCAACCCAGTATCCACTGATACTGGTTAGGACATTTACCCAACTTGTTTACATAGTTTTAGTAAAGTCATCATACACACTATCAAAAAACTATAACTTGTTTGATGTTACTTGTACAATCCATTCAAGAAATTCTCGAATTTACCACTGGTACAATCTTAGTACAGTCTCATAACGTCTTCAGGTGCGACTGGATCAGCAGGAAGTCATAGTTCAACACGTTGGAAGCTAAATGCCAGCCACGCAACTGGCTTTCACAAGGTACCAGGTATAACGACCAGTCATTTCTTTTGACAATTAAAAAAGGTATGCGTTCTTTGATTAAACAAACTGCGCCCATTACTTAAAGTATCACACACCACAAACTTAGATATAAATTAACTGGATCTGTGATGCACAAACCAGCTGATGCCGCAGCTTTAAATCTGTCATGGCTACATTACTAACTAGATTCTGAAACTGTCAGTTAGAAATGTACAGTAGAACCTCGTTTTACGGTCACCTCAGTAATACAGCCACCTTGCAATTAAGGTCACCCTTGGACAGTCACACATTATTTTTTTAACAGTCACCTCGCTATTCTGGCCACTTTTGCCCAGTCCCGAAGGTGTCCTCAATAGCAAGGGTGCACTGTATTTTAATGCCAACATACCCCAACTATTATAGACTCGATGCTGTCTTCACACCGTGACACTCGCCACAGCAGTGTGCAGGTGGCAGCACCCATGCTGGCGCAGTAGGCCGACTGTTGCGACAGTTGTTCAGACATTTCTTGAAGGTCGCACTGCAACTGGTACTTCTCCTACATGATACACACCAGCAGAAATGTACAAAGCAGCCAAGAAATATTTATATATAGTTATATAATATATATATATAATATATAGTTTACCACTGTAATATGTCTGAAGAAGTGATGGGTTGTATTTTTCCACAAATGAGATGTCAAAACTGGTTTACAACAGGTGATTGTAGTAAAATTCATACTTTCCATCCAAACTCATAACTGCATGCTGTCTGCATATATTGTATTCTCTTTGAAATGTAACAGTAAATGTATGGGAAGTTTATGCAGTGAAGCATAACAATAGATCCGCAATGACAACTTGAAATATAATTTTGTTAAAAACAGCAAAACAAAACTCTTTTTATTATGTCAGTCTTAAAATCTTCAGCCCTATGTAATTTAGAGTTGATATATCATCATACTAGGAAATAAATTTAAATTCTTCTCACATAAATCAATCTATATATGACATAAATTTAAGATCAAGTTTTTGACAAAAAAATTATATTGTCACCTCTTTTTCTTTGCTGGCATCTGCAAGAGCGGTCTCACAGCGTGCCTGCCAGTGATCGCGTTCATTTGTGGCTCTCTCCAATTCCTGCCGTGCTACTTCCAGCTCTGATCAGACACAAAAATTAGTCTTATAAGTATATAGCACTTGGACTTTGGAATGTTACTGATAATAATCACCAATATGTTCCTGGCTGGCACTACACACTGAACAAGAGCATGAACATTTAGTAAGGGTAACTAGTTACTGTAATGACTAAGCATGCAAACACTTAAATATAATTCAATTCTCAGCTATCCGACCACATAAAATATAAAAATAATTATTTTTGTGTGTCTGAAAACAGTGCCAAATACATAGTCATTACAGACTGTATGTATTTAGGCACTAAACATAATTCTGATGAAAACATTTAGTAGATTTTTAGATGTCTGAAAACATACAGTGTCTAAATCAGGGATGGATCAAGTACATACAGTGTACTTGAATACAAGTACAAGTACTTTCAATTGTGTCAAGTACAAATCTAAAAAATACAGGCAAGTACAAGTACTTTGTGAAAACTCAAGTACTAGTACCAAGTACTTTGAACATTTTAGTCAAGTACACTCAATTACATTGAACGCTACGTTTATATTTCATAATGGTGAAAGTCAAAGCGATGAAAACACAAAAGCAGCAGTATTATGCATTTATTCATTATTTATTTAAGTCAAGTAGTCAAGACAATATGCTTGCTTGTCTGCAGTGCCAGGTTCTGAACAGATTGCAATTTGCAACTGACTACTATTCAGTCATTATCTTAAGCCAAGGCAATTATGTCTACCACAAAAGTCGACTATACAAGTGAACTGCTGATTTCTGAAGATCTGAAGCCACTACAACTGATCAAGCAAGGCATCAGACAGTGTTAGTTTATTCCATGTAATTGACTCTTGGCTTCAACTCTCAGCTGACATGCATGTAAGTGCCTGGGCTTATCACCCCCTTTATACTTATAAGCCAATCAACCACCATCACAAGTCAATTATGTTTCGTGTTATGAAGCTTTGTACAAAATAAGAATAAATATACAGTAATTTTCACAGTAGCCAGTTCTTTTCAATCCTTCCGATAGACCCAACTACTTAACACACGTAAAAAAGTACTTGTAAAAAGTACTTGCCAAGTCCAAGTATTGCACTCAACAAAATGGCAAGTACAACTACAGTACTTGCTGTACTTAAGTACACAAGTACTCAAACCCATCCCTGGGACTCTAAATACACAGTCATTGCGGTAGTACGGTTTGCAACGAGACAGTTACGCATAAAGATGGGTTTTATTGCTTATGATGCTTGTAATAGTTTATTTACCTGTTTTAAATAAAATAACTAATACTTAAGAGTTTAGTTTTAAATGGTGTTCAGTCATGTTTGAAACAGCAAACATTCATGAAGTAGAATAAAGTAAGCTGCACTGTGATGGTAATTTAACAATACTGCTTATACCATGCAGTTGTGACTGCTATTTCTGTGCATGTATTATGCTGTAAGAGACAGATACAACAAGACTGGTTTTGTAGCAGGCATGGTTAATTTTTAGTCACACACAAAGTCGAATTTGGTTATTAATAGTATGTCCTTCTCGGAAGAAAATAGTAACACTAACAGAAATGCACTTTGGGATCAGGTACATTCAGCATGTTAAAAAATCAGGCCCCAGGACACAGTGCACCATGTCAGAACGCAGGACGCATGACTACAGTGCATGCCTTGGTGCATGCTAGTTGTATCAACCTTTATATCAGTTTCTTGGTATCAGATGTCATTGATGCCACTATGTATAGCCCTAACAAAAATAACCGCCCTTGGAGTAATCTACACTATCATGCTCCACAAATTACTGGGTTACACTGTCAATGTCTGGAAAAAACCCAGCTAGGGGTATACGTTTCACTTCTCTGTATCTGCCTTTTTACAGACAGTACACATTTTAGGATATTTTTCAGCATTATATAACACTTTGTATTAACAAAAAACACAGGTCATGAAATGTCAACCTTTGTCATAGTTCATTTCCAGTGCATCTGTAAAAAATGCAACAGAAATATGTAAGATTTTAAAGCAGTCGCACTGAAGATCTACATTTGGTAGAATGACCTAACCACTGTGGGTTTGACATGCATGCCCAAATGGAACTTTCCATACGAACAGTGATGATGTTCAATAATTGATCTGTATAAATAAATCCTTGACAGTTCCTCCCTTTTATGACTTACACATGTCCGTCTTCATGATAATTGTTGTACTTTGGAACTCGTATTTTCAAGGATTTAAGCACTATAGAAGTTCATTAAACATGATTATAAATAAATTATTTTACTCATTAAACATAATTATAAATAAATCATTTAATTTACAGATCAGTGTATCATGACTATAGAAAAAGGCCACACGTAAGCAATTTCATGACCACAACTATGGTAACCAGAAAATCTTAGCTGCTGCCTGAAGTACTTTTTATTATTATTATGGATTAATTAACAGCCAATAACAATCTAAATTCCCTTTAAAATTTGACATTGGGCCTACACTCATTTCATGACCAGTGTGTCTCTTAAAACCTTAACTATACCCAAAGGTATTAAAGAGCAAAATAAAGACCTGAACATTTGCCCTACGTAAACAATTATCAGGACTCCCTTATCAGCACTCCTTCGTCATGAAAACATCTGCTGGGAGAGCAATGTTGCAATGACTAGATCCTGCTGGGTCAAACCGAGAATAGATCCCAAACATGCCAATGTAAAGTAAACAGCCGTAGCACTAGCAGACATGTTTTATTAAGGTATAGTTAAGTCACGTTTGTACAACATTTTTTGTTACTGCTTGCCAGGCACTTGCATGATGTCACGTCTGTTGAATGTCTTGACTGACAGTTGTGCTAAGTAGACTGATTTGCTAAGGTGTAGTTAAGTCACGTTTGCAGAACAGTTTGTATTAGTGCTTGACAGGCACGTAATTGCATGTCATGTCTGTGGGATGACTTGATTGACAGCTATACTGAGTAGACTGTTTAATGTAAAGATAGTGACTTGTTTTGCGAAGGTGTAGCTAAGTTTCGTTTGTGGGATGTGATCGACATTCATGATTGCACTAGAGTTTTGCCATGGTGTTGTTTACGAATGAAATACGTGCTGCCATCTGGTGGATTACGAATGAAAGTAGATAAAGACAGTATTGGGTAGCCTGAGCAGGAACATCCAGAGTTAGCATACAGATTATTAGGCTTCACATATACTGTATTACGTATCTTGTTCGCATAGTTTATGTTCAGTTTCTAGTGCCAGAAAAAAACAAGAAAACAAGCAAATTACAGTGCTTGATCTAAGATTTCACCAATGGCGGCACAGTTACCCATCACTAGAGTTGTGTACCGTTTGGAGATCTCTATAGTGGTATATTGTACAGTTTGTTATACATGAAATTCCTTGATTGTCCATGAAAAAAGTGATGGTGTGAAATATAATTAACTTCACAATTTTTGTTATTTGAATAGACGTTAAAACAAAACAAAGAACAGATAATTCCAATTTGCATGTTGCTTTAATATCTACATGCAAATTGGAATTATCTGATATAGCATAATTCCAAACAGCTCCTAGCCATGCCCATGATACATTTTGAGTATATTGGTTCACTGGCATATGGTACGCAACACTACCCATGAAGCCCCATCACCCCCTTGAGCCTCACCAAAAACCTCCCAACAGCACCCCCTTGTGGCTCACAAAAAATCTCCAACTGCATCCCTCTTAAAGGGAATAAAAACATCTATTGCTTGAATTCATATTAAATTAGATCCTGCTATATATTTCCATGTCCACCAAGCCAAAAAAATCCCCCAAAATCGAAGAATTAGAAATTCCACATTTTATGCTGTACATCCGGACATTTTCGAATATGCATATTTTTGGCGCGCTTTTCGGGATGCCGAGATGTGACGTCAGAGTTGACTCTGCCGATACAGCGACCGCTTGTTTACATTCATTCTCAGCAATATGACAGCAGAGGTGGCTGTGTAATGCGAATATCATCATGGTTCATTGTGCGGCATTCGGTTGTAATGCAAACTCTTCTAAACATAGAGCAACACACAATTTTTTTCGGTTCCCTACGGATCCAGTTTTATTGAAGAAATGGATCGCCAAAATCAAGCGAGCTAATTTCAAGCCGACGAAACACAGCCGGCTTTGCTCCGCTCATTTTGAGAAAAGCTGTTTCGATCGCGATCCGGAGATGTTGGCAACCCTTGGATATCTTGGTGCTCGAATATCGTTGAAAAGCGATGCAGTCCCAACAATATTCCCGGCAGTAGAAGCTGCATTGATGCCGTCAATCCGCAGAAGACAGGCGTCGGCACGGGCAGGATCGACGGCCGCTTTGCCCGAGTCGAAGGCAAGCGGGTCTCGCAAGCGTTGTTCCAGTGCCGCAGGCTCCGCTGCCGCTGTGACTACAGCCGGCTCAGCAACTACACCCATGGCTTCTTTGGGGTACCAGGTTCCTTCGACGAGTGGTGAATTTACGAGGTCTGCTTACCGAAAGCGGCAACGAATCAAGGTAATTCTTACATGTTATATCTACTATTATTATTCTGTAGGTCTAGTATAATGCCTGGACTGGACGGTCTCGTGTGTGTCAAGTGTCAAAATAAGTTATTCAACTTATTGTCATTGTATCCCATTGGTTCCAATCATATCACGGAACTCTTCCTAAGTATCTGATATTCTAAATATTGTAGTTATGCACGATACTACTATAATAAATCTACATATACTCAGTTTTGTGGAAAATTTGATAGTGTAATCAAATCGATTCAGGTGACTGTTTTTATCATTATCATGGTTACAGGAATGTAAGGCATTTAATTAATCTATTTAGTTTTACACGCAAATAAGAAATAATTATTTTAATTATACTCGTTGCCGAGTCAGGTTAGTCTGTTATAATGTTTTTTAAACCGTAAGAAGCAATACTTGGATATAGAACATTGCAATGTGAATTTGCAGATGGAAGAATAATTATATTTTCAAATGTATTTAACGTTGAATTTGCATAAATTAATTATTATTTTTCATACATAACATTTGTTGTTTTTTAAATGACAATACTTGGACTTTATGAAAGTGCCATGCATTTTGATCAACATCAAATATATGTACACATAAAGTACCATGCATAAGTTATATATTTAAAACAAAAATATAAAAATTAGGAAGTGGTCTGTCTCACTCTCATAGTTGGAACCAGTTGCTGGCAATCTCCTCCTCTGACACATGACTCACTAAAGTCTTATGTCATCAATGACTTGCTGAAGAATTATCCCCCATCAGTATTCTGTGTAGAAACAGTTTATTACAGTGTTTGGCACCTGTCTGCTAATCCAGCTAATTGGACTCCTTTGTTGTGACTCCTCCACTTGACTGAGGAACTAAGTGTAGTGTTTGCCCGAGTCAACTGATCAAAGATCAAATCTAATTAATTACCAGTTGACATTGCACTTTGTAGGTCTTTCCTGCTATGAATAACAAATACACCAGCCACCTCCAGCTGGCCCACTGCATTCTCCCTCCAGTTAAAATATTTATCTGAACCTGATCTACTGGTAATTAAAGCATGCTAGGTGGAAATGGCAGGAACTGGGTAACATGGATGTGACATGTCGGATACTTATTATTACTATAATTAACCCATGCAATTAACCCATGCCTAATATCACCCTGATCACCATTGCAATTGGTAAACCTTGCAGGTAGATGTGATTAATTATTATTAATATTGAATGGTTACCACATTGAACACCCTGTAGATTACAGTATGTATTCATCGAGTTAATAATCTATTATGTTTAAGTTTTCAAAAGTAATGTTTTCAATAAATATAATTCTTACAGTAGATGCAGCTTTCATAACACACACTATTGTAACACACAAGTACTGTTACATTTGTTACTATAGAATTCTTACAGTAGATGCAGCTTTCATAACACACACTATTGTAACACACAAGTACTGTTACATAACACACACTATTGTAACACACAAGTACTGTTACATTTGTTACTATAGAATTCTTACAGTAGAGAGCAGCTTTCATAACACACACTATTGTAACACACAAGTACTGTTACATTTGTTACTATAGAATTTTTAATATTTCAATAGTAATTTATTGATTTGTATTTTCATAACTCCAGTGCACAGGTGAATTACATTACAGTGTCATATATTGCTATTGCCTAGTTTCCATTTTATTACAGTTGAATATCGAAGACAATGTACATCATGCAATATATACTATTACATTTGAAGGTATTATCATTACATTTTGAATTGGAACTACAGTATGTACCGAGATAAATATTTAGAACAAAAATATAACTATTGTATCTTGTATTATCTACTAACAACGTTTACGGATAGAACATATTTTTCATTTTATGTCTGTATAACATGAATGAATGGAAGACAAAAGAAATGTCACTGCAATTTAATAGATTGCAATCAGTGTAATTACACCTTACTGCTTGGTGCATTGCTAATTACTGGCACAAGTCATGATGTTTTTTTAAACAGAAGCTCAGAAATGTACCAAGGACCATTATTCGGCTCCCACATTATTCATGGGATGGATGTTGGCAATCATAAAACCTGGATAAACTAGTTCAATAGGATACAGAAAGCATAATTAAATTTCTATTTTGATGGGACATATATTAATAAACATGTATATATATTATATGCCAGTTACTATTACATTGTTTCTGTTATTATATTGTGCTTTGTTCAACTTATTGTTACTAATAGGTATTATTATTATTACACCACTCCTGGAGCAGGCTTCCTATTGACTATAAAATTGAGTATTGCAGGATTGTTCATGTCTGCAGTCACATATTGTTATGATAGTAACTATATCAATGGATAAGGATTCTACTAATGATGTTACAAAATGTCATTAATGAATTTATTTGATTTTTAACTTAATGTTATTAAAAAAATCAAGTAAATTTATCAAATAATAAATATGTTCACATTTGGATGTGGGTTGTTGCCCAGCTACCAAGTGTGAAAATGGTCATTTGTTGTGAAACAATAACAATAAATGCAATGCAAGTTGCAAACCTATCTATTGTATATTTAATAGATGATTAGTTATAACCAAAAATAAAATGTTCACAAGTAATATATTGTCACATTTTCCAGGTAATTGTTTGCATAAAAGTGTAACATAACAAAAGTAACTATGTCTCTGTGTAGATTCTGTAAGCGTAATATAAATTATTTATGATGTTTTTATCATAGAATAAACAATACATACCTTGCAACTTGAAATAAATTTATTAATTTGTATTTTTCACAGCTAGGCAGTCTGTTCACACTTGGAAGCTGGGCAAATGACTAGACAAATGGATGTACTCCTTTCTGACAAGATGGTAAAAGACAGGATTTTGTTTGTTTTTGTCAGAAACCTACAACAATTAATTTGTTTGCAAATTCTATAAGGGTCATTTGTTATTTCAGTTATTTGCTGACATTCTGACAGCAGCTCGAGATAGTCCACCGTCGACCAAGAATGGGTCATCTGAAGATACAGCAACTGAATATGACAGCTCTCGTACGGATTCCTGTGATACAGAGGATTCCACACCTGAGTCAGTCACAGCATCCACTCCAAAAAGGAGCAGCAAATGCTTTCAGGTTGACATCAGGCCATCAACTCGCACGAGAAGAGTGCAAGCAGTCTGTGCATCAGAGCAGGTTGCTGTGCAGGTGACATCAGCAGTGAGGTCAACGAGTGTGCAGTGCAGTTTGTTGACTGGTCCGATTAGTGACTCGAGTGACTAAAACGGGGAGGAAGTGACATCTGCTGCAGATCCAGAGTATGTTTGCTCTGACAATGAGTCGACTAGTCGTGACAGCAGCAACAGTGACAGCGATGACCATGTCGACCAGTACACTGACACAGAGGAGGGTGTTACAAACAAGACTCCCTTGAGGAAAGATTGCTGCCCTTCCAGGGAGAGGTACTTCTTGGTGGCAGAGTCTTCACTTCGTCATCTTTTCGCACGTTGCCGAAACTGCACTGGCCAAACCAATGTCGTAGTGCAGCAGTTTCTCGGCTCAATGGGAAGTTGCCCTGTAAAGATAATAATTGGTCTGTAGATGTGAAGCTATGCTATTTATTAGCATGTCATAGGTAAAGTGATCAACAAAATGGACTAGATAACTTGTTTATCAATGGGTATTTGCTGAAGCCATATTCTCATCTGCCTGCAGGGGAAATATTCCCATGGGTGTTTTTTGGCTTATAACCATTGTCTGTGCACCGTGTGGTGATTCACATTGTGTTACCAGATCTACACAGTTACCAACATTTGGAATGATTCATCCCAGTAACACTGTGTTATGAAACTTGCTTGATGAATTTGTAATGATTCAATCCAGTAAAACTGTGTTCTGAAACTTGCTTGATGGATTTGTAATAAATATGTCACACAAAAAATGTGATTAAAAATGCTATGTCCTTATGATTTTTATGGACATAGTCGTAGGGCACATATATACCCACTGGTAGCATCTCACATATAAGACCCCTAAGGTTACACTAAACCCCTAGGTCTAGGACATAACCCTTCAGGCTATAACCCATTACCATAATTATTCAATTGTTCTGCATGTTGTTTTAATGTTTATTTTAGTTTATTTTGATTATATAGTAGCTATATTGTTATGTGTCAGACTCAGAGTAATAAAATTATTGTTCCACATAAATGACATAATCTAGAGCTGTCATTATATATGTCATGATATTATGGTCATCTCGCGAACAACTGTCCAACTAAAAAAGTGTGGGTTTTGTCCAGAGGGGTGATATCGTAAGTAGCTATAACGTCCTAAACTCGATCCGCATAAACCAGACAACCATGCTTACGACGTTCGACGGTTCATAACCTTGTGAAGTTTGTCTTTGACAAGTCTGTTTACAATTACTTCGTCCGATGACCTACTTAGCTACAACCTCTAGCTAACTCTCTGTACAGCTTTGACACCGCATTTTATAATATAACGTCGTACTAAAACGATATCAGTGTTGTTGTCGAAGTTTTCACACCATATGTGTCATTATAATGAAGTTGCAGCTTACCAGTCGGTGTTGCCTGAGCGAACATTCACATTGTCACTGTGACTGTCCGACTCCGCATCATCTTCTTCGCTACCGTCGCTGAAATGCTCGGAAAGAGCGGAATCAGGCGAATCATCCGCTGTAACCGTTCCCGCTAGTGGCTCAAAATCGTATGATTTCACTTGAAACTCTGGGAAACTCCCACTAGCCATGATGTTACAAGAGAATGGAGAGAACAACAATGGCGATGCATAGATGTCAACAAAGCCGAGAGTCATCTTTGACGTCACGATACCACGTGATCGCCTAGCTCATTAAATTTCAACTTTCTGCGGGAATCTCTACACAGACGGGTTTAAAATAGAATTTTGTCTACAAACGTATTTTTCTGTATTTTTTAAATGTTGTCAAATGTTACATACAATGTTAATCTTTGTGTACACATGGAAAACGGATTTTAGCTAATGCCTTGTTTTTATTCCCTTTAAGGATACACACCCTCCACACACCCTCCACACACCCTCCACACACCCTCCACACACCCTCTGGATCCACCAATTACATGCAACTAAACCCATCAATGATGCTTACTCAAGCCAAAATGGGGGCATATGCCCCCCTAAACCCAAGTTGCACTAGCATTTGAATTATTTAAGCAGCAAATTATTTAATGGAAAATATTTAAGACAACTATGAAAAAGGTAATATGTTAACTTATTAACTGACTGTGTAAGTTATTACTCAAATATGACAAAAACGGACGATTAATAACGTCGTCGTTTTTCCACTCGTATTGCTGCACGATTTAAAGTCAGACTCTGTATTAGCCAAGTTAATCCGTATTGCAGCCGAGTTCATCCATGTTGGCCGAGTTCATCAAGAACGCTAGATTATGATGATAACGTCATTTCAAATGCCATCACCCGTTTGCACAGCCATGCCATTGTTTCAGCGCACGGGAAATAATTGCGGGAATCTTTACGCAGGAAGTTAATAATTTTAACCATGGGCATATATATATACAATGGAAATCTCTACATAGTATGGGGAGTGAGGACCACAAGTTTTTTAGTTTTAGTACAAGATAGTTTCCTTTCTCAACATGTGCTAGAACCAACCAGGGGTGAGAATGTGTTAGACATAGTTTTGTCCTCACAGAATGAATTAGTTGACAATGTCAAGATATGTGAGCCACTGGGGAGTAGTGATCACAACCAGATACATTTTACCATGAAAGTAAAATCAGAAAGGAATAGTAAAAAGCAGTACAGGATAAATTTCACAAAGGAAGGTATAAGGTCATCGGAAATATTTAGCAAAGATAGACTGGGATAACACACTGAAGAATAAGACAGCAACAAAATGCTGGAATATCTTAATTAAAGAGTGAAATTTGAGTGCATTGTCGATAAATTTGTTCCCTTGAAAAAACAAGGGAAATGGTCCAAAAAGTAACATTTATCGAAAGAAGCCATTAGAAAAATTAAGTACAAACAAATGATGTGGAAGTCATATTGATGTAATGGAAATGATGAAGACTACAACATTTATAAAGAAGCACTTATAACCAAGCTACAGCTGAAATTAGACATTCAAAGAGAAGCTATGAACAACAATTAGCTAGTAATATAAAACATGACAGCAGGATTTTTTATGCGTATGTTCAAAGCAAACAGAAAGTTCAGGATAATGTCGGTCCTCTAGAAGATAGTGCTGGAAATATAATATCAGAGGGATTCTTAATGGCAGAAGACCTGAATGAGTATTTTAGTTCAGTGTTTACCAGGGAAGATATTAGTTCACTGCCAGTACCACATGCTAAGTTCAGGCTTATGAAATAAAATTAGAAAGAGAAGCAGATTGCGAAGAAGCTGTTTGGTGTAACATAGTTACGTTTATCGAAGTCCAAACATAAGCATAGAAGAGAATGAAAAAATACAAAACGCTATAAGGGAAGTAAGCAAACGGGACTGTATTATTATGGGGGATTTTAACCATGGGCATATACAATGGAAATCTCTACAGAGTATGGGGAGAGAGGACCACAAGTTTTTAGTTTTAGTTCAAGATACATTCCTTTCTCAACATGTGCTAGAACCAACCAGGGGTGAGAATGTGTTAGATATAGTTTTGTCCTCACAGAATGAATTAGTTGACAATGTCAAGATATGTGAGCCACTGGGGAGAAGCGATCACAACCAGATACATTTTACCATCAAAGTAAAATCAGAAAGGAATAGTAAAAAGCAGTATAGGAGAAATTTCCACAAAGGAAGGTATAACGACATGAGGAAATATTTAGCAAAGATAGACTGGAATAACACACTGAAAAATAAGACAGCAACATAATGCTGGAACATATTAAAGAGTGAAATTAAGTGCATAGTTTATAAATTTGTACCCTTCAAAAAACAAGGGAAACGGTCCAAAAAGAAACACTTATCGAAAGAAGCCATTAGAAAAATTAAGTATAAACAAATTATGTGGAAGTCATATAGATGTACTGGAAATGACGAAGACTACAACAGTTATAAAGAAGCACTTAACCAAGCTACAGCTGAAAATAGAAATTCAAAGAGAAGCTATGAAAAACAATTAGCTAATAATATAAAACATGACAGCAAGAATTTGTATGCGTATGTTCAAAGCAAACAGAAAGTTCAGGATAATGTCGGTCCTCTAGAAGATAGTGCTGGAAATATAATATCAGAGGGATTCTTAAGGTAGAAGACCTGAATGAGTATTTTAGTTCGGTGTTTACCAGGGAAGATATTAGTTCACTGCCAGTACCACATGCTAAGTTCAAGGGGGCAGATTCAGACTATTTAGGACAGTTAATTGTAACCCGGAAATGGTAGCTAAGAAAATAAGGGCTATGAAGGACAATAAATCACCTGGTGTGGACGGAATTGGAACTACTATTGGAAATTGTAGAACAAATTAGCATACTGCTTGCAACAGTTTTCAATTTGTCATTAGAAGAGGGAGTGGTTTGAGAAACAAGTCAGAGAACTATAGACCAGTGAGTTTAACATCAGTGATTTGTAAATTATTAGAAAGACTAATTAAAGATCACATGGTGGATTTTCTTGTTAACCATAACTTGATAAACCCATCTAAAAATGGGTTTCAAAAGGCGAGGTCATGCTTAACAAATATGTTGTTTTTGGAAGATATCACCAAGTGGGTAGACGAGGGATCACCAGTAGATATCATCTACTTAGATTTTCAGAAAGCTTTCGACAAAGTGCCACATCAAAGATTACTGATTAAACTAAAGGCGCATAGCATAGGAAATGGTATAATTAACTGGATAGAAAAATGGCTGATTGACAGAAGACAACGGGTAGTACCGGTAGTTGATGGGGAGGCTTCAAACTGGAAATCGGTTTTGAGTGGGGTACCACAGGGATCAGGACTGGGATCTATATTATTCTTAATATATATCAACAATTTGGACGATGATATAAAAGCAAGGTGTTAAAATTTGCGGATGATATAAAAGTGTTTAGTAGAAGGATTAAAAGTGATTGAGATAGACAGCATTTACAAGATGATCTTGACAGGTTCATCAAATGGTCTGAAAAATGGCAAATGCTGTTCAATTTTGGAAAATGTAAATGCCTCCACACAGGAAATGGGAATGTACAATATACAATGGGGCGTACTGTACTAAGTACTACTGTAAAAGAAAAGGACTTAGGGTTAACCATTAGTGCTGATATGAAGGTTTCAGAGCAGTGCAGAATTGCAGCTTCAAAGGGAAATCAAACCCTTGGATTAATTAGACAAAATATAGTGTACACGGAAAAAGAATAATACCACTGTACAAAACAATAGTTAGGCCTCATTTTGAATATTGTATACAAGCGTGGAGGCCATATCGCAAGAAGGACATACATATGCTAGAAAGAGTAGAGGAGAGCAACTAAAATGATACAAAAACCGAGGGATCTTAGCTATGAAATACACCTAAAAGAATGTGGTTTAACAACAGTAGAGACCAGGAGATTGAGAGGAGATCAAATAGAAGTGTTTAAAATATTGAATGGTTATGAACATTTTGACAGAAATATTGTTTTCTCAGTTAAGAAAGACTAGAGGACAGGAAGTTACATTAGTAATTAAAGGAGCAGTGTAGATTATATATAAGGAAGTTCTCATTTTCACAAAGGATTGTAAATGAATGGAACAGATTATCTGCTGATTGTGTGGGTGCTGGTAGCGTGAATATGTTTAAAATTAAAATCAACACATACCTCGGGATACACGTAGATAAAAGGGTTGGACTCTCAATATATGCCAAAGGGCTTCCTTGTCCACCTGCCATCTGGGTGGCAATCTTGTTAAATCTTGAAGTCACTTCATTGCTAAATTGTCAATTAATAAAAATGTTATGAATTGAACACAAAACCAATAACAAATAATAACAGTGCCATGTGCAACAGTCTAACCATGTTCCACTTTGTCGATCAATGCGTATGCTTGTTCCAGGTCTGAGTTGACTGCCTTACGGAGGTTCTGCTGTAGAGTGCGTGTTTCTCGCTGCAGTACCAGTAGATCAGTACGTCGCACCCACACACAGTTCTCAGGAATCACTGCTGTCTGTCACAGGCAGAAACAACCAATTTGGCACTATATCTACATAGGCAGATCCAGGGGGGCCTGCCCCCCTAGACATTTGGAATTTGGCATACTCATAGACCTTTTTTATTGGGCCCTCATGACCATGCCCCCTCAGACCCTTGGAAATGTGCCCCTGTTCAGGTTACAATAAGCCAGTGAACCCCCCCCATCCCTGAGATAGGAGACAGCGTGTGACATCGAGAAGATGAAATTGCGGCCGCACAGCAAAACAAAAATGTCAACAGCACCCCTACCCCCATCTTCCGATGTCACCATTCGAGCCGAGACTGCAGAGAAGGGAGAAGTGAAGTTATGGTGGCACTGCAGCAAAAAAATTCTACACCATTTGGTTTGGCCGCTAGTGGAGGTTTTTGTGCCCTCCTAGACTACCCTGTCTGCGTCCACCCCTAATCTAACACTTCATGTAGTTAAAGGCACTCTCTGAATTTGATTTTTTCAGATTCATTTCAGAATAATTTGAAAGAAACCTACATAATATCGACTATAACATATGATAGATAGGTTGATAATACACAAGAAATTACCCTTAAACTGATTACCTGCGCTCTTTGAGTCCCTGATGACAGAACATAAATTATGAATAATAAAAAATACTATGAACTTAGATAGTCTGATTTGTAATATTATTAACATAATCAATGCAGTTTCTCCAGAATAGTCTGAAACAATGGCCCACATTGTCAATGCCAAAACAGGGTTTTTCCAAGACAGTTTACCTGGCATATAGGTGCAGAGGTATCTGAACAAAGTTTCTTCAGTTGTTCAAATTCTCTGCAACTATTTTTGAAATTCTGCTTCACTTCTGTTGCAAGACATTGCTGAAAAAAATGAAAATGAAACTGGTTATGACAAAATGGATTCCTTCAGGGTATAGAGCTGAAGAACAGGAGGACCACGGCTGAGATGGAAGGACTTTGTGTTCAGAGAGATTTGGTGTGACTGGTAGAGGAGTAGAAAATAAGAGCAAAAGAGGGAGAGAAGGCAGGTGGAGACGGGTGATGGAGATAGCAATACGGGATGAATGATGGAAAGAAAACAAGAAGTCTAGACCCAGTATCGAGGCCAGCAACACACTGTTCTACACGGAGAAATAAGAATGTTACATAATGGTTTTCGAAGAGTTGGGTTGTCGTGCACAAAGTCGGGAAATGCCAGTGATGACTGATGAATATGATCATGTGGTGCTCAAAGAAAGTTTTGCAGAGATTGCTTTCCTAGAATGGTGCTCTTCAAGACAAAGTTGAACCACACCCAGTTCCAGGCAAAACCTATCATTGTGTCCACAAGTGCTTTAATCATGTGCTCTAGCCAAACCCCTCGCATTGCCAACTTAATACTCCTCATGTACCACACTGTGCATGCGTTATGCAGAGCTGCCAAGTTGAGTTGGGAAATATGCGTGAGGTTCTGTTCGTTGGATAACTTTACAAATAACCATACAACTCAACATCTAATCAAATAAATTCGGAATTAACCAAGATAACGGACTGGCTAGCAGTAAACAAGCTCTCACTCCATGTAAGCAAAACGAAGATGATGATTTTTCATAGTAAGCAAAGAAAATTAAAAAATAGCAACATTCCTAATATTGAGGTAAACAGTATTCCGATTGAACATGTAACACACTTTAAATTTCTTGGTATTCTCATAAACTCAAATCTAACATGGTCTTCTCATCTCAATTACATAGCCAACAAATTGTCAAGGATAGGTGGAATTATATCTAGATTAAGACATTATGTTCCAGTGTACATCTTGAAAATAATCTACAATTCACTATTTTTATTACACCTAAATTATGGAATAACAGCATGGGGTCTTAATAGAGGACCACGAATAAGTAAGTTGCAAAAAAGGCTGTCAGAGCAGTATCAAACAGTAAATATAATTCCCATACTGCACCTCTGTTTAAGAATCTTGAATTACTAAAGATAGAGGACATCTATAAACTATCATGTCTCAAACTTTTTTTAAAGTATGAAAACGGAATCCTCCCAGGATACTTCCAAAACATGTTTCAAACACAGAAAAATACAATAATAAGATTAAGGACCAGATGGGCACCTCAACGTTTTAATAACATGGAAAACAACCTTCCAAACAACAATAATTATGATATTCAGGTAAAACATACAAATTCAAAGTATTGCCGCGTTTGCATCAGACATGAAATTCCAAAGCTAATCCAAGAAAACTTTCTTCCAAAAATTGTACTTGAAAAAATTAAAAGTCATTCATACCAAGGCTTTATAAACTATGCAACACAATATATAATTAGCAAATATATGTCACAATGTAACATTCAGAATTGCTATATATGCAAGCCAAATGGACCATATCTACAGTAGACATTTTATAATATAAAAATATTATTATTAGTTATACTCTAGTATGTGTTAGATTATGTTTGTAAATGTAGGTTAGGCTAGTTTTGTTTCAGTTAACATTAACTGACAATAATGACTTCAGTGGGATTAGAGACAGTAGTGATAATGACTGATATCAATATTTGCAAATTATGGTATTACAGACATATTCATTATATATTCGTCATGGTGGCCTGCATGTCAGCGATCTTGTAGGTCTTAGTGCAGGTCTCCATAGATCAATCATCATGTACACTTATAATAATGTATAAACTGTATTATTATTTACATAATTGATCTGAAATAAATCGATCTATCAGTTCCCCAATGGACACCAGGTGACAGCACTGATGGTTCACATCAAGACACTATGTGGCAGCACTATTAGTTACAAAAACGGAAAACAACATTTTATACACGTCACTGATGATGATATGAATAACCTCACAGCGGATTCTGTGGAAGCTCTACGCTACCCTTTATGCTTGATAAAATGAGATGGACGCGAAATGTGTGAGACTCGTGACAAATGCGTGAGACTCGTGCCAAATGCGTGAGACTCGTGCCAAATGCGTGACTCGTGCCAAATGCGTGCGACTCGTGCCAAAAGCGTGAGACTCGTGCCAAAAGCATGAGACTCGTGCCAAATGCGTGAGACTCGTGCCAAATGCGTGAGACTCGTGCCAAATGCGTGAGACTGTGTAGCACTGGTTATGTTATTCTCATTACAATTACCATATTACTCTCAGCCATTACCATCTTATCTCCGAGAGACACAGCTAAAGATGTGATAACCGAAACAACAGATAATTTATTGAGATGATCAAAGACGAAAAAGAAACACGAGATTTTGTGTCTTTTGAATGATGATGCAAAAATGTACCCTTGCACTGCGAGTAATTTGGCAATGCAAGTAATTTCGCATGACACCAGCAGAAACTGCGAAGGCAACAGTGACTATGTGAGTATGTCTATATTATATAGTAAAGTTCCTGCCAGTCGGACACGTAAACATATCGCTAGTTATCTACCAAAATCTGTTGCTTTGAATCTTGTAAGATCTAGCTGCTGATCTCTGTGTATGATTTACGAGAGTTGAGCATGACTTCCCAAGGCAATTATGTCGATCACGTGCGTCTACATATTGTTTTCATTGGTTATATTAAATTATGTACTGGTTCGGAGCAAGAATCGTGGATCCAATCGTGTTTTGCCATTTTTACGAAAAACCTGACCAAATTCTTCCGTAAGATATTTATGTGCTAAATCTCTATTCTAACAGTAACACAAATTCATTCCAATTTCTGCAAACAAACTGTTACAAAAGTTGTTTTGAGTGAAGTACTTACGAAAATATACCAGCGAAATCCAAATTTCGTCGAAGACGTCTGCGTCAAAAATCGTTAGTCCTATCTACGCTCTGTAAATTGTTCGCGTGTCACGTGAATCGGTGCGAAACGCAGTGTATTAAAATAGGCCAAGAGGTTAGAACTAGTATAACCGGTAACACGGTTAACGCTGTTACCAAACTTTTTGCGCGGCGATGTATTTTCGTACGAAAAAAAACTACTTTTCTGATAATTTATTTGCACAATATGACACAAATAAGTGGTAGAGAGTTACAATGTGGATATATTTCGCAAATGTTTCTTCAGATTTGTTTGCAAAACAGCATGTTTATATTATTGACACGACTATTATCGAAGACGAAGTCAAGTCTCGACTCAAGTCCATGTCACATGTGACTGTAATGTGACAAGTTGTTATCATTCATATATCCTCGTGTAGCTTAGACCAACATTTATACACCTTTGCGCAGTCATGTCCTAGGTTTGACGGATTCGTGGGATAAACTTACCAATTTATTAAAGAAATCAGCATCCATGCAATCCAATAACTGGTTATTTTCCATGCCTTTGGGAAAAATACCTTCGTTCAAGACGCTCTAGTTTTGATGGACGCTGTTTCCCGCTTTCCGGATTTATCTGTCACGCCCAGAATGTTTGCCCCAATATATTACACGGAAATATGAAAAATGCCGTACTTACATGCCAACCAGTGTAAATATTGAAAATATGTAAAAAAAAGTTATGGCGGTAGATCTCCAGGTGTAGGCTCATACATACAGAACTATTGCTAAATTCCTCAAATTGCTAATGAACATATTATTATTTTATTATTAGGCTACTTCGTATTGATAAATATATTAGAACAGCACCGATGCTCTCTTAGAAAACAAAGGTAAGACCAAACAAGCAGATCGCACTGAGTCTATGTGCTAAAAACAAACATGGCGGAGTAAGTTCTTTAGTGTCTATTTTCTTACTTTATGAAACTTTGTAATTTGATTGTGCAATAAACTATTGATGTTATTCCACATTAACGACACTGTTGTTGTTTTGCAGCGTACAAGAACGGAAAAATCGCGATGCTCAGATGCGGGCAACTATTAACCAGAAATTGGTTGTCAGTGGCGAAAGAGACAAGTACGATTTTGATATTAAATTTTTGTATTTTAAGTCTTAAGAGTTGTAGTTTACTGTTAGTGTTACTGGGTTAAATATACATATACGATCGTCTGGGTACCCGGGTAGGTAATCCTACCCACTTTAATCATTTCAAAAAGTCTTTGGTGGTTTTATATTGGTGTTGTTTTCATATGACACTGTTGTCAGGGTTGACGTTGCCAGTGGCAGTGTCACTGTGTAAAGACTACTAAAAAGTATAAACGTGTGTTGCTATTTGCACTGCCACTGACTGAATGATTGATGCTGTTGACATTATTATTTGTGTTCCGGCATGTCCAGGGCAGAGTAGCCAGAGATTGTGAGAATAGAGTCGTCGAAGTCTAGACGCAAGTTTGCCTCGAATAATGCTAGGCACACACCAACCGACTAACGCCGACTTGCGTTGCCAGTCGGCGCAAAAGCAGTCGGTGCTAAACGCCAATTAGTTCCGCCGACTTATGCCCACACACACCAGCCAGCACACACCACCCGACTCGCGCCGACCGTCGGTGCTCGGCTTGATCCTTGTGGAAAAAATCCACAAATACGCGTGTTTACTACGGAGTTAACAATGTGTTTCGATACACCTACAATAAACACATGAAACATTTGTAAAAATTAGGCCAAAACGGCTATCAGAAAAACGAAACTTCGGAGCTTCGCCGTCAGCCTTCATGACGATATGGCTTGAGCATTTAGCATATCCTCCAGCAAAGAAACGCATAGCGCGAGCTATGTTTTATGACAATACGCAGAACGTTATATTTAGCCGTTTTAGTTAACAGTTATGTTGAAACTTGAAGTCTAATCAGTCGCACCCAATGAATTCCTCAAAAACGTTTTCCATCGCTAGCACCGCTTTGCGGATTTTTAAGGCTTAATATATGCGACGGTAGCGGCACCACCAGAGGTAGCCTTTTTCACAAAACAAAATGGTGATTCCTGTCGGAAGCGTGAAACAAACTTACAAGTCAGGTGGAAATTAAGTTTATTTGTGGCGCCTGTTTTATAAACAAACGACAAAAATGATGATGGTCAATGGCAATAGTATAACAAATAATCTATCACTTTCTGAAACGTTGGTTACCCGCCAGGTCAGAAAAATATGAAATAAAAAAATTAAGCATGTGGCCCGAAAGCAAAATGGTTTGAAAACTCAAAAAAGACGCTGGGCATAGCCTTGACTTGTATCGAAGACTATCACATGATCGCGCTATGATTTCTTATTGGCCAAGTTACCGCCGACCGTCGTGTTATGACAAAAAACCTGCACACACCAGCTGACTCGTCATCGGATATGTGCCGACTTGTCACCAGATACCTCCTTATCTAACGCCGACTGCCGATTAACGCCAACCGTCGATTCAACATTTGAATCGGCGTTAGTTGGCGCTATAAGGCCAACCGTCGGGCTTAAATTTGGCACACACCAACCGACTGCCGTCGGCCGACGGTTTTTACACCGACTAGTCGGTTGGTGTGTGCCGAAAATCGGCTGGTATGTGCCTAGCATACAGGCACAGCCTTGTAATATAGTGAGTGTCCACCAATCACCCTAATGACTACGTCTACAATACACTATACAGGTGTGATCCTGGTGTGATAATTCTCCATCATGATTTGCATTGGTTCACTTATTGTTTGCTGGTTATCCATTGCACATTGAGTTTGGACGTCCATGGTCATATCACCAGCAATATACATGGACCAGTGTGGAATGAAAAATAGTGTTCAGTGGATGGCACTGGTTGCTCCAAGAACCATGCCACTGGCATGTGTAGATAGGTAATGGTATAATTAAACTATTCACCAGATAGGAAGCAGTTATTTGAAGTAGACGAAGGTACAGTGGATGTTTATTATACGTATGTACCTTACATTTGACGAATCCTTATAGTGAGTGTCCACTGTGTTTTTCTGACGTTGAATGATATTTAAGTGGTAATCGGTGACCACGTCTATTTAGACAGCACTGATTGATCAGTGTTGCCACATGCAGCAAACACTTGTAAGTGGTTAGATAGCCAGAACACAACTTAATCTACATACATATAGATGCTTCCCATGTGGTGAAAAGTTGGATTATATACACTATTATCTCTATACAGTGTACACATGCAAGTAACATGATCAAGATTATGACGTTATTTACTGTTCCATGTCTATTCATTGTAACATGGACACCCATGAATACATAATTATGAAACATTAATAACACTTATTTTGAACTTTTAATCAAGATCTTCTGGTTCTGATTCCTCTTACTGTCATTTAAAGACTTTGACAATTTAGTTCACTCCATATTGCCTCAGCTCACTCGGCTGTATAAAATAATACCCAGGAATAGACAGTGGCGGATGTATTGTTTTTTGTTGAATGTCTGCAGATTGAAGGAATTACTACGAACACGACTGATAGAGTGTGGCTGGAGGGACCAGTTAAAACAACATTGCAAAGGCAAGTGCCATCCACTGTATCATATGTATTTGGACACTTAGAATAATTAGCTGTCTGAAAACATGCAGTACAAAAAAGAATGTTTTTGTTATGTACAAAAACATACAAAGTCAAACTACGTAGTCATTACGGACTGTACATATTCAGATACAAAGTAATTATTCTGTCCAAAAACACACATTACAGCAAAAGTATTATTTTTGTAGATTTTATGGTGTCCAAAAACATAAGAGCATCCAAATATATACAGTCATATATACAGTCATTGCGGTAACTTAAAAAATGCATATGAAATGAGTATGCACAGTAAAATGTAAACTTCTTCTCATCTGTCTGTTGCACTGTTCCATTTATTTATGTGTGTTGAACATGGGGCAATTGTTCTTTCAGAGATTGTCAAGCAGAAGGGATTGGAGCATGTGACCGTTGATGATCTAGTAGCTGAAATAACTCCAAAAGGACGTGGTAAGTTTCATGTTTTTGTTCCGTATCCTCTTGTCAACAAAACAAGTTGTTATTCATATGATTTAATGGACACAATAATTACATTTTTATGTATGTTATCAATTTAGCTTAATGTCATGATTACCTGCCAATGGTTTTATTTTGTCATTGCATTTATGATATTATCTTCACAGAGCCTGATGTCTTTCTCAGTGATCTCTTGCATAGTTGTATTTAGGTGACCTCTTACAAGGGCTTCCGACATAGCACTTTATTGGCTACTTTGTCATGGCATATCACATGACCTGCCAGACAAATATTATGTTACTTCGCAATAGAACAGATCCGTTCATCAGGTTTCTTTGTATTTCAGTGTGTTTGATTATAAACTGTAAAAAAACTATATTTCCACATTAATTACCCCAAGGCCCATGGTAGACTAGTAGACATGTTATATTTTGTGGCGTTTCAATGAATTTCATATGATGTTCTCGCATAATGTTAAGACATCTTGTGACTGGTATTGTACAATATTGATAGAAACCATCTAGCCTTTAGATAAGCCAGTGACTTGGCACCCAGTCCATATATGATCTGGATCTAGACCCTTCTGATGGCAGTCTTATCAAATTGTTGTACAATTAATGAACCAGTTCAGAATGATTGTACAGCTTTAGTGTTGACCTTGATCACTTTGTATGTGTACAAGATAAAGTCAACACAATCCAACTGAGTGCCGATTGACACTGACAGATGTTCCTGTTTACTATGTTTAACACAGTGTAAATAAACATAGTCGAACCTTGCTTTACAGTAACCACAACAAAACAGCTAGTGAAATGTTTCACTCTACAACAGTCCCAAATTATTTCTGTATCAGCTACATATAGGAAATTTGCCCTACTAATGTAAACTTCACTATTTAGGTCACTTTGACACAGTCCAGGGATGACCTTAATTGCGAGGTGGCCGTATTACTGATAGGACCTTAAAGCAAAGTTAAATTGTATATTTATCCATATATCCCAATAGCTCACCATAATAGTGCAGCGTGAAGCAAACGCATGCTTCTGTTACTGTTTTTGTACTTTGTTTGCTGCAGCACTGGTTCCGGATCAGGTGAAGAAAGAACTTCTACAGAAGATCAGAAAGTTCCTGTCCGAGCAGCAGCAGTCCTAACTACGCCAGTGGAATGTGGTCAACATTGTCATCCCTGTATCTAACTGTAGGTTGTGTGACGTCTGTCTCAGTGCAAGATGAATGATACTGTCTTGTTCCTCCTACTGTGTTTTTGTCACCCTAATCAACAGGGTAAGGGGAGGTGAGGTCAAACAAAATGTATTGCTTCTCAGGTACGGCTGGTTAAATGTGAAGGTTGTTTCAAATTTGTGAACATGTTGTGTAAAGATCTGGCAAGATGTCGACTATTAGGTGTTAAACCGACCTTGTCTGTTTTCAACTTTTAAGTAAAACTTAAGGCAAGCTCTGAAATCACAAGTTCCTGAATTGTTGTATGAAGTTGATTCAAGACTATAAGTGGGATAACATACAATTGGTTCGATGAACTTCCTGCTAAAACTAATACCAATCCCGGCGTGACATGAGGATTCTGGGTAATGGAACAGACAAGGTTGCGTTAATGTGAAGGTTGTTTGTGAACATGCGATCCGAGGACCTCGCAAGGTGTCGATTGTTGTGTAATAACGCCAACTGGTTGAATGGCTACTTGTCGAAGGTGCATTTTGAGACATAGTATTATTGCCCTTATACTATTTTTACTTACACCTCTACCAAATGGTCAAAACTAAGGTATTATACAGGTATATTGCCAAGATTAATTATGAAGCAGTCAAATCACCTTTTCTGTTGAGTTTAAGGTACACAGTTGAAACGGCATTTTGAAGAACAGGATAATTTGAAGGATCTTGATGTTAAACATATTTTAAAGTCAAATGACATGTGTATATTTTCTAAACTTGTACCTTTTTTATCTTGCTTCGGTGTAACTATGTATCAGTTAGACTATTCATACATTATTTTAGCTAAACCATATGTCTGGTTTCATGGTTGTTTTACATGTAAACCGACACTATACACATATATTGCAGACCCAGGTGTGATAAGCTATATAGTTGGATATTAATAAGATATCGTTTGAGCATGCTAAACAGTTTCTTTAAAGAATAATATTAATTGTGGACAAGTTCTTATAATGATATGTACCAGGGTAATTACGTCAATAGCTGAATGTAGCTTACCATGCCCAGTCTATATCAGGTCACACATTATGTAATACTTACGATCAACATATGTAATGCTTCTATACCACTGACCGTTTTATTAATTATATTAAGATATTGTGGCTTAGATGGTTCAACTCTGTTGTTATTAAAACAATATTTAACTGAAAACAGTATATTTAAATTTAAGAAATACAAAAATTTGACAACAAATATTTAATATGCCATGTTATGCACAGCAGAAACACCGGAAATGGTTGATAAATGTGCACGCCACCAAACTGCTATTCATGTTTGCAGTAAAAGTAATAAATTATATATTAATGGATTTCTCCCACACACGTGTATGCACACACAACGTACCCTAGGCACTCGTTATGTATATATGTGTGGATATTTATTTCAATTAAAAACATTGTCTCGTGTATGTGGTGGTTAAAAATAAATGTTTGTCTCGTTAATTAATTCCAATAAAATGTGCCTTTTATCAAATTACAATGTGAACATAGCTGCATGAGCTAGATGAAGGATTATTTTCACACTGACGTTGTGTAAAGTAGGATGCTCTACTGGGCTGTAGCGGTGACATTGCTATCACCAAAGGTGCTAGCTGTGTGCACTGTTGTTATATATACAGTAATTGTGGACTGTTGCAACTTTTGTAGGTGATTTTCTGTTTATACGTTTGTGCATGTCTGCATTTTGACCGTAACCAATAAAGTTGGTTGCGACTTCAGCAGATGTTTATTGTTATATTTACAGTACATTCACATTTCTGCCATCCATTTAGTTCGGTCATTCCATTTTATACTTAGCACCAAAAGAAACTTAGTTTTAATTTTACACATATTTTGCGATAGTAATATTATGAGTCGGTTTCTGTCATGAATTAGTTGTGGACACAAGAAGTTAGCAGACATTGTTACAAGAACGTAGCACCTATTATTACAAAAACAATGCCTGAATCTATTCACTATTGGAAACAAGAAAAGACATCTTAAATGTAAGACACTGAATACATGTGCATATTAGTTTATTATATCAGTATTTCATCACAGTTTGTAAATAATGTTTTCTGCATAGCTACTAAATGTTTCTATGTTATGTTTAAAGCAGTGTAATACAAATTGTCTTACATAAATTCAGCAAGTAAAATATGAATAACATTCATAATACGTGCTAGCACCTGTCTATTTCACAAGTATATTGTTAATATGAGCATAATTCAGTCTGTTTGCATTCAGCGGTTCTTCTTTGACTAGAAAATTCTTGAATTTTACCCTCCTGAAGTTATAATATAATTTCTATAGAGGGGTAAAAGCTAAAAACAATTAAAAAGTAATAGTTGGATATGCAAGGTAAGCATTTGAACCTCGCATCTGATACACAGTGGGCAAGTGGGTAGTGGCAAGAAAACCTGTAGTTAAAATGTCTACCCCATGAGAAATTCAAAAAAAATTACAAATGCTAGTGTGGTTAAGGATGTCATTCTTCATACACGCTTTTAAGAAGTAGCCCTAAAAAGCGGGATCCTTCTATTCCAAAGAAAGTGGCATTTTTCTATACTCTGGTTCCCCTGAAATACAATGTTAATTGATTACAATTCTTATAATATCATAGAAAACAGCCACATATTGCATGAGAGTGGCTGCATTAGGTTTCGTGGAGTACTGTACAATTGTGTCGCAGTGAATACTGGTGCGGACTACGTCGGTTGATACTTTGGAACTAAACAGTCATATTACGACTGTCGCGTCATACTCGCACAGCTGTACAACATAGTCGCGTCATACTCGCACAGCTGTACAACATAGTCACGTCATACTCGCACAGCTGTACAACATAGTCGCGTCACGTGACGCTCCAAACTTTGACTGTTCGTTCCATGCCCCCTGTCGCCAGTCTGCCTCCAGGGCAAAGGTCAAGGCAGGTCACAGCACCTGCAAATGTTGATAAGATCTTTAAAGCAAATCTTTAAATACATATCAGTATAGTCAAAGAATTCATGGAGACTGTGTGAGATATAGTATTCAATTGCTAGTGATATGCACTATAATTTGCCTATGTCTCAGCATTTTTACACATACACGTTATTAGCTAACAACAGGAGTTTCCAGTATATTTATGATTAACATGACAAGACTGCATAGATGTATACAGTGGCATTCAAAACAACATAGATGTATACAGGGACAATCAAAACAACATAGCTGTATACAGTGGCAATCAAAACAACATAGATGTATACAGTGACAATCAAAACAACATAGATGTATACAGTGACAATCAAAACAACATACAGGCTGTAGATGTATACAGTGGCAATCAAAACAACATAGATGTATACAATGGCAATCAAAACAACAAATTATGAATAACATTTGCTTGGGTGTTGACAAATTTGTTGAAGTTCAAATCAAACATTAGTCTAATTTTCTGGCATAACTAACATTTAATTTTGCAAATCAGATTTACAAAGCTAAACAATGTCCTGCCTCAAAGTTTACCGTCTAAAATAGACAACCTGTTGGACTGTATATATATATATATATATATATATATATATATATATGCAAAACAATTATATTTATTAATGCTAGGGATTAAGAACAGAACAGGTGTTCAAAGTGTGACTTTACTTATCTACTCAATAAGCAGTCAGATATGTAGGTTGTCACCTGTGTATACTTGAGCGATGCTCTCCATCTGAAGACTGACAAGGTCACAGACTAATAAGTTGCCAGCGCCACAGCCGACTACAACTGTCTCGCCGTCCCATTGCACACACCTACAATATAAGACACACCTTCACACATCAACACATCCACCTGCTAATCTGTATCAAAATATGTCACACGGCCTTCCCACGGTCTCACAAGGTTCATATTTAGTCCAAAACAATGCAAGAGGATACCTGAACACTGTAAAGCATGATAATGTACATGAACACTGTAAAGCATGATAATGTACCTGAGCACTGTAAAGCATGATAATGTACCTGAACACTGTAAAGCATGATAATGTACCTGAGCACTGTAAAGCATGATAATGTACCTGAACACTGTAAAGCATGATAATGTACCTGAGCACTGTAAAGCATGATAACATACCTGAACACTGTAAAGCATGATAATGTACCTGAACACTGTAAAGCATGATAACGTACCTGAACACTGTAAAGCATGATAATGTACCTGAACACTGTAAAGTATGATAATGTACCTGAACACTGTAAAGCATGATAATGTACCTGAGCACTGTAAAGCATGATAATGTACCTGAACACTGTAAAGCATGATAATGTACCTGAACACTGTAAAGCATGATAATGTACCTGAACACTGTAAAGCATGATAACGTACCTGAACACTGTAAAGCATGATAATGTACCTGAACACTGTAAAGCATGATAACGTACCTGAACACTGTAAAGCATGATAATGTACCTGAACACTGTAAACCATGATAATGTACCTGAACACTGTAAAGCATGATAATGTACCTGAGCACTGTAAACCATGATAATGTACCTGAGCACTGTAAACCATGATAATGTATGTGGACTTTTCAATATTTTTGTCATCATTGAGCTTTGAATCTACTGTGACCTTGGTAAAAATTTAATTACAATAAAATGGATTCAACAGTCACAGTTGGCACTAAAGATCAATGTCACAGTGTCAGATGCTGCTAAAAAGGGCTGTGTACGCGAATTATGGCATGTATGCTTAACAGAAAAAATACGGTGTGTACTTCAGTAGAGTGAGACCTCTCACCTAAGATCCTGGCCTGCACTCTTGGAGAAGATTTCTGTGCCTGTGTTGATGTCTATCACCTGGAGAAATCCATCCTCTCCACATGAGATCAGCTGCTGGGCATCTAAAAGGAATGTACGAGAATTGAGGCAACATCCTCAAACACAGACGCCTACGATGGCCTGGGCACGTACAGCGGATGCCCAGTGACCGCTTTCCAAAGATCATCCTCTATAGGGAGTTGACCGAGGGCAAATGTCCAGTTCGCAGACCCAAACTCTGATTTAAAGATATAGTCAAGAGAAGACTACAGCTACAATAAAGCCTTTCACAACATTAAATATGTGTTTAAATGATGTAAAGAAAACTATGTTTACTACTTTTGTTAACCCAAGTACTCTGACCATATATGGACTTTTCATAAATATGATACTTGAAAAATGTACGTCTCTTCAAACAACATGTTCCGAATGGTGTTAGGATTTAAGAGATGTAATGCTAGTGAAATGTTTGTTTACAATAATTTGTTTACCTGTGCTATTGTTATTAGGCATTTTACATATACATGTATATTTATATGCCAGCTGCAGTTCTAAAAATGTCTTAATCTGCAATGTTATAAACTGTGATGTGAAGTACACGTCCAGAATCTGGAAGTAGTGGTTTAATTTCTTTATGTTTATTGATGGCTGACGTGGGTATAATATTTCATTCTGTACATCTGCAACTACTGTTAATAACAAAAGTACTGAATCATAATAATGTATTTGTATGCTGTATGGAGTCTGTGAATAAAGCAATTATTGTATTAGTTCTACCACAGTGGTATAGCTACACCAAAGCAGACATATTAATTAGGTTATACAATTAAATACACTTACCGGGGCTAAAAGCAACTCCATGCACTGTGCCAATGTGTGCTAAAACAAAACAATGTTTATGTTGTGAACACTCTGAAGCTATGTGTGTACATGTCTATGTAGTCTGGTAACTCGGTGATTCCCAACAGTTTCATGAAGATTGCCTTTTCGCAATGCTCTGTTTGCGAACCAGTTTCAAACTGAATGGTGTGCGTACATGTGAACAAAATACCGGAAATGTGATATTTGTAACATCTTTGTGGTATTTCCAGTCTATGATCATCTATACATTAATAAGCTAACTTTGGGGGCTGTCAGGGAGTATCTTCTCCCACATATCAAGGTTCACTTGCCTACGTGTCCTTTCGTTTTTTTAGACAATTGACTATGACTTACCAATTGGTGATGCAAACGTGAATGTAGTTATTTGGAGTTATCGACTTGCTACCTACATATCTGCTGCTGTTTGTGGGCCACTGTGGCTTTACATTTGGGCTACTTGGAAATATTCAGAATGTCATAATTTGCGACTGCAGAAATTAAATGGTCAGCTGAAATTAGTTTAGGATGAGACATATGCTATGATGATAACTGCTGCACCTGGTTTGTGGCTCCATGAATGGGTATAAAATATCTGCGATTGTTCTAAAACCAGCTTATTTGTGATGCTTTTGAAATGTCCTAGTTTCGACACGATCCCTCTGTGAACTGACCATGTTGCTGCCGAAGCAGGTAGCAGCTCGAGACGTCCCACAAACACACTTCGCCCTCCGATGTCCCTGCTGCCACCTGGCTGCCATCGCAGCTCACAGCGCAGCACGTCACTCCGCTCTCGTGATCCAACACCCCCTGGTGGGCAACACAAGAAACAAGGTCAAAACATAAACAACCGACGCCAGCTGAACATTTATTATATCCTTTGGTATTGTTGCGCCACTGAGCTTGGATTATGTGAGGATATTGGCACTGAAGAAGTAATTTATTTATAATTATATAGACATTTGTAAACCACTGTTATATCAGTTAAGTCTTCAGCATTTCACAATCTGTGTTTGATTTATGAATGCTGATGTTCTACTTTATCCAACCATGAATATAAATGCCATTTTCCAGTATTGCATTTAACTCCAACTGTTTAGGAACACAAATTGTCTGGTTATGCGGTAATTTAGCAGAACCTAACAATAATAATGATTCCAACAATTTATGGATCCACTACGTCACAATCCAAATTACACATACGGCCTCCGTCACGCTTTGCCTTTGCCAACAATGTTGATAACGGTTATATGTGTGAATTGTATTACTATCGTGGCATGACAAATGACACCATCTCCTAGATCAAGCACTTCCGCATACAGTTGTCAAGTTAAACATTTAGCCTTATGTTTTTGTCATAAAGAAACACTTTTGGGGCCAGAATTTATGGACATTCCATGTGTTTGGAATCCATTTCTGATGGCTTGATGGACATTTTACTAGGCAACAGGTCACGTGATAGATAGGTGAATTACATCTGCATTTGAAATGCATTTAACTACGCATTTGGAAAGTCACATTTTGAGGTTACATTCAATTGTAAATGTTTACGGTACACATTCAAAAGTATATGCAAGTGCATGGAACATTTCATGGCTGCACGTAATTAAATGCTCAACATTCAAAGGCACATATCAATTGCAAAATTTGCTATAAATCCTGGTAGACATGTCTTTACAGATAACTGGAGCTTATGTCTGTCTATGGTGAATCTGCTCCGAGTTCTACCTAAAAATACATGCATTGTTTGATTGTGTATTTTGATAGAGACTTAACTCACCATGATGTTTGTGTGTCTCTGTCTTGCGCTCTGATCATTCATCCGCCACAACTGTAAACAGCTCACTGTACACACGCAGGTAGGTTTGACAAGATTGCCACCCAGACCATAAACCCCAGGTGGCAAATGGACAATGAAGAGTCCAGTTTCTCTATCTATTTGAAACCCATCCTTTGCATGAATATGTCAATTATGTTTTTAAACAATCATGCTGCTATCATTTACGTGATCAGTTCCATTCATTTACAGTCATCTGTGAGAATGAATACTTTCTGTTATCTAATCTAAACTGTTCCAACACTTCAGTTTATATATAGACATGGAACCTCTTGTTATGAGATAAACAATTATTATTTGCCTCTACACAAAACTGAATGCCGAAGATAATGCAACTGAAATACTGAAAACAAATGAAAGTTAATATAGATGCAAAAACACTTCGCCGACACCGTCAAAATATTCAAAACCAAAAAAATTGTAAGTTTATTGAGAAGTGATGTCAACAAATATTGAAATAAGCCAAGAAACATTTTGCTTGCTCTGACCTTCACTGTAGAGTCCCAGGATGACGACACAAGCAGGTTGTCATGGAGACAGAGTGCGGATACGGCATCATCATGAGCATCCAAGGTCTGCAGAGTGCGACCGAATTCTAAACTGTATATATATCTATAATCAAATCACACATAAATTACAGAAAATTGAATTCTATACTGTATATGTATCTATAATCAAATCACACATAAATTACAGAAAATTGTGGGGCCAATAAGATATTTGCTTTTGTGCCATTACAAAATTACACTTTCACATAAGTAATAACAAATGTTTGTTTCTAATAAATGCCTACATAATTACCAAAACACATTTAACGTATCATCTCTACACAAATTTGTCATAACAGAATTATTTAAGTCCGTGTATACAAAAGAATGACAAACTATGCCCAGCCAATCAGAAGGCAGACAGTGCTGTAGTGCGGTACTCACATGCTGTTGTCCCAACAACCGGTGATGACTGTCTTTGAGTCAGCCGTCGTCACCAAAGATGACAATGCCTGCAGCCATGGATACATGATCAATGATCAATCGTCTCAAATATATTTTGTACTACATTTTTGTGTTATTTTGCATTCTCAGTTGCATTGTATTTTTTGATTGTCATTGGAAGATACACGGGATGTCACAGATGTACATAATAAAATATTTGTAATCTTGCCATAATATACAATTTTTCTAACAAACAAACAATTTAATGACAAAATCCAGTACTTGTGGGATATCAACATGCTGTGCTATTGTATGTCAAAAGTATTGCTTTAAGTTGGTTCTGGTGTCTAAGACATGCTTGTTTTGAATTAATCATTTCTAATAAAAGTTTTGAAGATAGACTAACACATTTTTCTCAGACTCTGCCTAAGATATTAAGCAATACTCTAGAATTAAGTTTCTAAGTTGTTTAATGACATTTCCATGCTTCTAAAGACAATTACAAAATGTGTCAAAAACAACCTGAAAATGGCATTCTATTTCATTTTGAAAAATACCCTGAAAGAAAAATTTGCCTGTTTGTTAGCACAAATATTTTACTGATATTTGTACAGGTTTGTTTTGTGAACAAATGCATATTAAGCTTGCTACAGCTTCATAAAATTGTTACAACAATGTTGAAAGACAGCCAAAAAATTGTGGAGTGTATTTTTGGCACAACCCCTTCACCGATCATAAAACAATACCATGCAATTTGGCGCACATGCAAGACCAGCTCGCATGCCAAGTTAAGCTTTGTCACTATTGTAGTTTAACAAAAATTACTATTAAGTAATGCTTTCTGGTTGACACTGATAACAGACATGTCACCAGATAGGCGGATTTTGCATAAAATGTAATGTTGTTTCATGGGCAAGCAGTTTATTTTTAATAAAACTTGATGGAGACATCTGTTTTATGAGATAACCTGATGTTTTCCCACTAACTAGGTCCTGCAATCTGTATTTGTAATGACTAAATGTCAAACGACCTCATGTTTATGACTGGCCTACGGCCCCACATGTTAGCCTGTTTTGGTTGCACTTGATTGGTTAGGTGTCAACCCTGGTTTACTGACAAATGGCGGTGTTGTCGAGCGTGGAAGTTCAGTCGCAAAACAAGAAGACTACCACTAGTGTTGGTTATTTAACATTGAGATGCAATTATGTAAACTTCATAAAACAGGGTACTGGTCAGGCCTTGGGTAATAGTAATATGTAATAGTAATGATTACAAATGTTGAAGTAATAGTAACAGGTTTACCAACTACTCAATGTAACAGTAATATTAATAGGAAGCAATGTAATAGTAATTGACATATTACTTTAATATTACTATTGAAAATTTCAATCAAATTTCAACTACATAACAATTTCATTTGATCAGGTTGTAGATTCCACTAGTTTCTCTAGGTTTTATGGTTGCTCCCCCTTGTCAACTTCAGCATGGCCCTTATGATGTTTTACCCCAAGAGTTTTATGAGCGTTTACACAGCAAGAGACACTGGTACAGTGCAACTGCTGCATTGACTAAAGGGATTAAACTGGGCTTTCGCTGCTTTGAAGCCAGTTCTGCCAAGATGCCAACTACTCTTTTCAAGTAAGCCTGTGGGTTTAGTGACTGCCTACATGGTGCACACAATTCAGCCTAAACTACTGCCGGTGTGAAAAACAACATCCTGATTTATTTGTACTTGAGCTAATAATTAACTGTCCACCAAGCACCAAGCAGCAGTAGAGCAATGTGGTTTAATTAGACTGTAAAATAATCCACCAAGTTATGTGGCATTGACGACTGCTTTTGTCTTTCATTCCAGTATGGTATTTAAATATAAAATGGAATATATATGTTCTTTAGTAGATTGTACTAAATATGGTATATACTACATACAGATATATTTTGTTGTAAATATTTATGATTTTTTTTATACTTTAAAATACTTCCCTAATGATGATGATGATGAAAGTACTTGACAGTCTCAAAATATGATTTCAAATACTTTGGGCATGGGTATCAATAAATAGCAAGTTAGATTTTTGTATTCACCTGTCTTGTTTAACTTATTGAGACTGTGAGTCAAACAATTGTACTTATTGTATTTATACATACAGTGCATTATACCATAACATGTTCCAATGAAAAATGTAATAGTAATAATAATTGCTTCAAATGTAATAGTAATAGGAAAAATTCAGCATGTAATAGTAATAGGAAGGAAACAAAGTAATAATAATAGATTACATCGCAATGTAATTGACCCCAGGCCTGGGACTGGTATCAGAATAACCAGACTAATGCGTTCACGATGACCGTATTTACACTCGTGGACATCTGCGCCGGCGTGAAATTCCCATCATCGTTTCTACGGAAACGTTGTCATAGTTTCCAAGAATTTGAAGGGGAATTCCACTGAGACACACAAAGTAGTAGTTTTTAAAGGATGGACTGGTGACATATGGCATTAGTGCTATGTTTTTCTAGTACAAACAGCTGTATGTTCATACCAATACCTACTAATGTTCTATGAAGGAAAAAGTAAAGAAATCAACCGACACGATAACCGCCGCTCAAACCTTATTAAGGTGTTTGTTTTTCAAATTCACAGTACATCCACAATACATGGGGAGCAATTACAAAGAAATAATTAGGGAGAAGAGGATATGGCACAACTCCCTCCCATAATTTCACACATGACAATATTTATCCTCAGATAAAACCAGAGTAGTAATTTAATAAGCTGGTGAAAATACAATTATATGTTTTGTTATCTGTTTTCTTACCATGTTTGATAGACTGACACTTCTCAGTTGTCTGTGGTCTTCCATCGAGTAGATCTTCAGGAATGTGTCTGAAAATGTAAGTACAGGTGTAACACCAAATGTAAGTACAGTGTACATCCAGCTGTCATACCAAATGTAAGTACAGTGTACATCCAGCTGTCATACCAAATGTAAGTACATCCCAGGTGTGACACCAAATGTAAATATGTCCCAGGTGTGACACCAAATGTAAGTATGTCCGACGTGTGACACCAAATGTAAGTACGTCCCAGTTGATACAAAATGTAAGTACATCCCAGGTGTGATCCCAATTGTAAGTACATCCAGCTGTCACACCAAATGTAAGTACACCCAGCTGTCATACCAAGTGTAAGTACCTCTCAGGTGTGATCCCAAATGTAAGTACACCCAGCTGCCATACCAAATGTAAGTACACCCAGTTGTCATACCAAATGTAAGTACATCCAGCTGTCATGCCAAATGTAAGTACACCCAGCTGTCATACCAAATGTAAGTACACCCAGCTGTCATACCAAATGTAAGTACACCCAGCTGTCATACCAAATGTAAGTACATCCAACTGTCATACCAAATGTAAGTACACCCAGCTGTCATACCAAATGTAAGTACACCCAGCTGTCATACCAAATGTAAATACACCCAGCTGTCATAAAAAATGTAAGTACACCCAGCTGTCATACCAAATGTAAGTACACCCAGCTGTCACACCAAATGTAAGTACACCCAGCTGTCACACCAAATGTAAGTACACCCAGCTGTCATACCAAATGTAAGTACACCCAGCTGTCATACCAAATGTAAGTACACCCAGCTGTCATACCAAATGTAAGTACATCCAGCTGTCATACCAAATGTAAGTACATCCAGCTGTCATGCCAAATGTAAGTACACCCAGCTGTCATACCAAATGTAAGTACACCCAGCTGTCATACCAAATGTAAGTACACCCAGCTGTCATACCAAATGTAAGTACATCCAGCTGTCATACCAAATGTAAGTACACCCAACTGTCATACCAAATGTAAGTACACCCAGCTGTCATACCAAATGTAAGTACATCCAGCTGTCATGCCAAATGTAAGTACACCCAGCTGTCATGCCAAATGTAAGTACACCCAGCTGTCATACCAAATGTAAGTACACCCAGCTGTCATATCAAATGTAAGTACATCCAGCTGTCATGCCAAATGTAAGTACACCCAGCTGTCATGCCAAATGTAAGTACACCCAGCTGTCATGCCAAATGTAAGTACACCCAGCTGTCATGCCAAATGTAAGTACACCCAGCTGTCATACCAAATGTAAGTACACCCAGCTGTCATACCAAATGTAAGTACACCCAGCTGTCATACCAAATGTAAGTACACCCAGCTGTCATACCAAATGTAAGTACACCCAGCTGTCATACCAAATGTAAGTACACCCAACTGTCATGCCAAATGTAAGTACACCCAGCTGTCATACCAAATGTAAGTACACCCAGCTGTCATAAAAATGTAAGTACATCCAGCTGTCATACCAAATGTAAGTACACCCAACTGTCATACCAAAAGTAAGTACACCCAGCTGTCATACCAAATGTAAGTACATCCAGCTGTCATACCAAATGTAAGTACATCCAGCTGTCATACCAAATGTAAGTACACCCAGCTGTCATACCAAATGTAAGTACACCCAGCTGTCATACCAAATGTAAGTACACCCAGCTGTCATACCAAATGTAAGTACACCCAACTGTCATACCAAATGTAAGTACACCCAGCTGTCATACCAAATGTAAGTACACCCAGCTGTCATACAAAATGTAAGTACACCCAGCTGTCATACCAAATGTAAGTACATCCAGCTGTCATACAAAATGTAAGTACACCCAACTGTCATACCAAATGTAAGTACACCCAGCTGTCATACCAAATGTAAGTACACCCAGCTGTCATACCAAATGTAAGTACATCCAGCTGTCATACAAAATGTAAGTACACCCAACTGTCATACCAAATGTAAGTACACCCAGCTGTCATACCAAATGTAAGTACACCCAGCTGTCATACCAAATGTAAGTACATCCAGCTGTCATACCAAATGTAAGTACACCCAACTGTCATACCAAATGTAAGTACACCCAGCTGTCATACCAAATGTAAGTACATCCAGCTGTCATACAAAATGTAAGTACACCCAGCTGTCATACCAAATGTAAGTACATCCAGCTGTCATACAAAATGTAAGTACACCCAACTGTCATACCAAATGTAAGTACACCCAGCTGTCATACCAAATGTAAGTACATCCAGCTGTCATACCAAATGTAAGTACATCCAGCTGTCATACCAAATGTAAGTACACCCAGCTGTCATACCAAATGTAAGTACACCCAGCTGTCAAACCAGATGTATCAATGAGGTCATCAAGACACCACAACTGTCTTGTAACGCTGCCTAAACACTTAAAGCTTTTCTTGTCTCATTTCCGACTGATTTGGTAAAAAAAAGGTAATCTACCTAATACTTTTATCATGCTGGTTCGTAAGTACAAAGGTGCTATTTAGTTTTAATTCAATCACTGAACAAACGTTTAACTGTTTTTGTTCAGCTAAAGTGCTAGATTTTCTTAAACCAACTGCATAGATTACCTCATATATTCACACATTACAGATATGAACTGAAACAAAGCCAATTCACAATGGGCTAAATTAAGTGTGTTGTTAGTTTTGACAGGCATCTTGTGTAGGTCAATATGACATGGCATGATACAAGTTCTGCTACGAGGGAAGGACAAAAATAGAAAGATGGATATGTCTACCTTTGGAGACAGAGAGAAGACTTGTGCCGTCTGTGTTCCACTTGACAGCAGTCACAAGGCTGAAACATGTGACAAACATCAGTGACTCTCTCTCTCTCTCTCTCTCTCTCGCGCGCTCTCTCTCTCTCTATTTATTTAAATGAAATTTTAAATTATTCCAGGCATTGTTAAATATAGGAAAAAACCCAACAGTTTGTGATGCTGACAAGACGGAATTTACTCACTCTTTGTGTAGCTGATGTTCCAAAACCAACTTTGGAGCATTTCCTGTCTGCCACGCAGTCAGCCGACTGTCACAAACAACGCCAGATAGACTAGTGGAGACACCTGCAGACAAACAACAACACTACTACAGCATCCACCAAACAATGTTCTGTCTTGCAGAACAATAATAGGGCAGAAATGTGATATCTTATTTAACGAGTGTGATATAAGTCTACTCTATGGTGTCACAACTGTTAGAGTGTCAAGTATGTCTTCAAATAGTTAATTAGTGTCACAATTGTCAGAGAGTCAACTAGTGTCACTAATATAAGTTAATTAGTGTTACTATATAAGTGTCAACTAGTGTCACTAGAGTCAGCATCAAATAAATAGACACAGATATTCTATTTTACTTTCACAAACGAATACGTTATTAATCTAAACAAAACAGATTTGAAATTTATTTAAACTTCTGCAGCTTGTTGGGTATGAAGTTTGAGATGTTTTCGTCTTCCAAAAAACTGAACGTCATAGTCACGAATATAACAAAGAGGGTAAATTAACTGATGTCTAATGTGTTGTAGAAGTTTAAAAAACACTGTTGGACAATTATTCAATGGGACCAAGCAAGTGCAATAATGGAATTATTATATTTCTTCCTCCAAATTGCAAATAATGTTTCCCGGCTAGTGACCTACCACTCTCTGGCATGCCATCTGGTGTTGACCTTCCACACTCTGAGGGTGAGGCCATTGTTACACATGTGTCAGGTAAACCTTTCCGCCGTGGATGGGCAGATGTAAACAGCTGTTTTGGTGTCTGGCCGAACTCTGCAATCTGTGCCTCTAGTGCTGCCCTCTCATTGGGATCATCAATACTAACAGAAAATATTAAATACACGTTGAATGTTTTTTATAAGCCTAGAGCTGCCTATCCCAGGCATTTACTCAAGACATTTAGTAGCTAAGCTACAAAAAGGAACATACATATGTTATCAAGCAGCAAATATTGGAGAGTCTTGAGATCACACTGAAAGATATTGGCAAGGGCATTGCAATGTTTCTCTTTGTTGTGAGTTTTGCAGGATTCTGTGTCGATTGCTGCACTGATACAGCCATGAAACACCACAGAATTATGACTGCAAACAACAGATGCCATTATGGAATATGAAACAGCATGATAATGTCCACAGTCAATATAGAGTGCATTTACAGGACAATGTGTTCACATGCTCTATTAACTTGTCACTATTTACGAATTGTCAAACAACACTGACCTGTCCATGTCCACTGCGCCTTCATAGGTCAAGTAGTAGTACACTGCAAGTAGACACGACACATGAGTAGACACAACACACAAGTAGATACGACACACAAGTAGATACGACACACAAGTAGATACGACACACAAGTAGATACGACACACAAGTAGATATGGCACACAAGAAGATACGACACACGAGCTGACAAGAAGACACAGGAGTTGACAAGAAGACACAGGAGTTGACATGACACACAAATAGGCACAACATACAAGTCACACAAATAGACACAACACACAAATAAACACGGCACTCAAGTAGACACGACACACAAGTAGACACGTCACACAAGTAGATACGACACACAAATAAACACGGCACTCAAGTAGACATGACACACAAATAAACACGGCACTCAAGTAGACATGGCACAAATAGACACGTCACACAAGTAGATACGACACACAAGTAAACACGTCACTCAAGTAGACATGACACACAAATAAACACGGCACTCAAGTAGACACGACACAAATAGACACGTCACACAAGTAGATACGACACACAAGTAAACACGTCACTCAAGTAGACATGACACACAAATAAACACGGCACTCAAGTAGACACGACACAAATAGACACGTCACACAAGTAGATACGACACACAAGTAAACACGTCACTCAAGTAGACATGACACACAAATAAACATGGCACTCAAGTAGATACGATACACAAATAAACACAGCACTCAAGTAGACACGTCACATGATATGACACAAGTAGATACGACACACAAGTAGACACAACATATAAGTAGATACGACACACACAAATAAAAACAATGTCAGTCTGCAGCCTCACTGTGATACTAGCTGTTCGGTCCTCCTTTTTTATATATTTTTTTATATTAATATATATATATATGCAATTTGAATGTTACACCTGCAAAATGTTAAAATTGTAAACATTCATATTATGGCAATATTACAGAGACAGGTGGGGCTAGCTGCAACTGCTTTGATGATTGATGCATTCACTTGATTCCCACACAATCACAACACACACCACCCCATGTCTAAGGCCGTACCAGAACACAAGTTGTTTACACACCATTGTACGCGAGTTCTGCCTCTGTTCCATGCTGCTTGTAGCCAAAGATGAGGTCTATCCAGTCGTTGAGATGTTGAGAGACGTAATCACACTCCAGCGCCTCCCGCATCTTCTTTACAAAGTCATTCGCATCTGTCAGCAGTGACAATGGTACACAGACATTGTCTAATATCATCTGTCAGCAGTGACAATGGTACACAGAGATTGTCTAATATCCTCTGACATAATGTTTTATTACATTTATTTCCGGCATAACGTGAGGTTTCCTAAGTACCTTATTAAGACAATTCTGATTGCAGGATCCTCTTGGTGCTTCATGACCATATCTTCTTCTTCATGCTCTAATATAAACTAAAGGATGTTAATATTAGTGCTGAAGTCAGTGATCTGATCACTGGGAAACAAAGTGGATCTGGATCAGAATCATCCTAAGGTAGTCAAAGGTAACACTAGCACAATACTGGTATACTAGCATAATACTGGTATACTAGCACAATACTGAACTACTAGCACAATACTGAAATACTTGCATAATACTGAAATGCTAGCACAATAATGAAATACTAGCTGAATACTGAAATATTAGCACAATACTGAAACAATACAGACTAGCAGACTTGTGAATTAAACTGCTTTGATCCACAACATGAATAGACACAGTTTAAATGTTGCTAGATTACCCGAATAGCTACAACTGTGACAGGCTTGTGAAGCTGTGAGTTCAGTGCCACAGTTCATAGCTGTGATTTGTGTTGCTGCTTTTTGTTCTCTTCAACTGCACAATCTGTTTTCTTTTTGTGAAAATATTGCACCATGGAGTTACATATGTACTACATGTATTGAGAGGGAACATCAGCCACTCATTGCTTTAAACTCTCATTATAGACACTATAACAATGTGTGTGTATAATATGCACCACCAAATGCATTGTATCATTGTTTTCTATAATAAAACCATCATCATCATCTAATACTGAGAGATCAGGCAAGGAGACGACTCAGCCATTGGAATTGACTATTTGTTCAGAAACCATCTGTGAATTAATCAGGACAACATAATAAAAAAAGTCATGTGACAGTGAAGAGGTAACAGTCTTCAAGAAGGGTATTCAAGGTGAGGAGGAAGGTTTACCTTCAGCCCATGGAGGCAGTTCAACGTCTCCCACTGGTCGGCCATCTTGGCGGGTACCAAAGTTTATCCTCTGTAAATACAGCCAACAATATGAGTAAGTTTATATGTCTAACAAATCTGAGCAATTGTATAAATTCATTCTTCCTCACAGCCAACACCCTGATACATTTACCCAATTAAACACCTATCAACATAATTAGCTATATTTAATAAAAATTTTTAGAAACCGCTTTGCCATCTACAACTTGAGAATTGGAAAGCATTTTGCTGTAATGTAACTTATTTTGCCTGCTGTTGTAAGTTGCCGAGTAACCTACACGAGATCCTGATTCCAGTGTAAGCGGACCTACCTTGTTGTTGCACAAGAAGTCGGTGGACGATCCGTAGAACTCTGGTACCAACTCCATGAAGTTGGAGAAACTTGTCATACAGTTGTCCCACGCATCTGCCACACTGCATTATCGGAGAAATATGACATTCAGGCACAGATGAATGTTTCTACAAGATACCTCTCTGCTGAATTGAAGGACAAACGCCCTTGTTAGATATCGGTTGATTCTGTTGTTATCACACTGACACTGCTGGCAGTTATACGATCAGTTTGTTCAACTTGTCTCATTTCTTCAGAGACAATGAGAACATGTTCACTCTGTTCTTGTCTCAAATCTATGGTGAGACATCAAATATACAACACAATACAAACAGAAAGAAGCAAAACATAAACAAATATTAACCATACAAGTGATGTAAAGAGATAGATTAACTAATACTGAAAGACCACAAAGAGAAGCCCTTTTACAATTGTAGGATTCCAAACACGTACTAGCACATAGCTATTTCACTCATCTCTGTGTCTAGTGTTTCCAGCAACCTAGACACATTCATATCAGCAAGACACGCATGGCAAAATAGTTCACCTGTTAAACATCCTGTCTGGCTGGTCAAACCGCCCATTGTGAAGACACAGCATGTATTCTGGAGCTATAACAGAGATAGGAAGATACTGACTGCTCTATACGTCAGTTGACACAGTGTAGCATAACTTTAAAACATGATAAGCATCCTCATTCCAAACAGGTTAATCAGAAACTCACCACCGAAAGGTAAACAATCAACATAAACTTACAGTTAACTTTTATATGCATCAGAGGTGACATGAAGTTGATTTATAACCCAAACAAAATAACTACAATATCCACGATTCAGTTCAATATATGAGCTGTCAGGATTAACTGCAATATTGAAATGTAGAAGACACCGTTTCATATGCTATTGTTTGAATCTCGACAAACTGTTCATTGTGTCTGGTAGAAGAAGACTGGTAGTACCGACTCTGGCGAGGTAGAAGACTGGTACGTACCGACTCTGGCGAGATAGAAGAGGACGTAGCCAGGGGAGGAGTAATGGCTGCCGTAGAGGAACCGTGGCTCCGGCATCTCACGATACCTCGTCTGACAACAACAAACACAGCAGACTGGGTGGGATAGTTGAACGTAAACGTAACGCACATCTGTTATCATACTATCTCAAGAGTGCGGTGTTGTGGTGGAATAGGGTTAGGGTAAAAGGCCCTTTCTGCCTGGGCAGTATACCTTTAACATATTTATTGTACGTTTTTTTAGTTTTTTACATTACATTAAAAATTGTGTTTAAAACTAAGTACATCAGACACTGACTCATGAAAGGCATGTTTGAAAATGGCATCCACATGTAAGAACCACCATAGCACAAATGTCTTACTAGGCCAAATTTATTGTAATTCAAACTGCTGCGTGGTGGATTAACAATATTACGTCCAAACAATGTGTACGTTGAAGCTTGAGTCATCGTGCTTTAACGAATTCCAGGAATAAAATGTGGTATTTTACACTGTGTGGACTCACCAGAAGCTTGTCCAGTCTGTCTGGATTCAAAGCACCAATAGGTTTGCTCAGGTCCCTGAAGCTTGCGGGGTCAGACAAGTCTGTGACGAGAAACACTGATTACAAATACATCTGAGACAATCACACACACAGCCTGAAACTACAGGTGAATAATACAAGTTTGGTTCTGGGGTTGCTGCGACTTTATATATCTGGGAGTCTAAGTGTTATACAGCATGTAATTTATTATCTATGCAATTTAATAGCAAGTAAATACAATGTCATAAAACAAAATGCTCCTAAGCTCCAGCCTATGATGCTCCCAGGAATACAATTGTATTCAATTCTACGTACATGATTATGTAAATGTCGGCAACATGAATATGTTTAAAAATAAAATTGACTGATATCTCAGAAGAGCAGGTTAGTCACTGATACAAAAATGTTAGATTCTCTTTAAGCCAAAGGCTTCATCATCCACTTGGCATCTGTATTTTTGCTCTTGATGGTAATCTGATTAAACCTAATGAGTGAATGACTGACTCACCAAGTTGTTTGCTAGTGTAGTCTGAGAGCACCCACGGGAAAACTGGATACTGCGTCAGGTCGTTGATACTTCTGTCTGCCAAGCTGCACAAGTCAAACAACTGGTGTCAGGATGAGATCCACAAATGAACAAAATGACGTGAAGTGACCTCGGAGTCAGAAGGTTAGTACCAGAAGCACCAATGACTGAAACTGAATGCCAGACCAGATAGTAAACGAATAATCACTTATCATTTCAAGACCCTTGTTGATAGAGCATGGGACTCTGAAAAATACATAGTGACATAAACAATTACAATAGATGTACTATGACAACGCATTCAATGCCATACACATTACTAGATACTACAATACTATACTATACTAATAATGCATACATCCAGTTATAAATTATATAATGTGAGTGAAAAAATACATAAAAGAAGTATGTAACAAAACACAGTCAGTACGTTCATAGTTGTGGTCAAGGAGCCAAATATGTAACAAAACACAGTCAGTACGTTCATAGTTGTGGTCAAGGAGCCAAATATGTAACAAAACACAGTCAGTACGTTCATAGTTGTGGTCAAGGAGCCAAATATGTAACAAAACAGTCAGTACGTTCATAGTTGTGGTCAAGGAGCCAAATATGTAACAAAACAGTCAGTACGTTCATAGTTGTGGTCAAGGAGCCAAATATGTAACAAAACACAGTCAGTACGTTCATAGTTGTGGTCAAGGAGCCAAATATGTAACAAAACAGTCAGTACGTTCATAGTTGTGGTCAAGGAGCCAAATATGTAACAAAACACAGTCAGTACGTTCATAGTTGTGGTCAAGGAGCCAAATATGTAACAAAACAGTCAGTACGTTCATAGTTGTGGTCAAGGAGCCAAATATGTAACAAAACACAGTCAGTACGTTCATAGTTGTGGTCAAGGAGCCAAATATGTAACAAAACACAGTCAGTACGTTCATAGTTGTGGTCAAGGAGCCAAATATGTAACAAAACACAGTCAGTACGTTCATAGTTGTGGTCAAGGAGCCAAATATGTAACAAAACACAGTCAGTACGTTCATAGTTGTGGTCAAGGAGCCAAATATGTAACAAAACACAGTCAGTACGTTCATAGTTGTGGTCAAGGAGCCAAATATGTAACAAAACACAGTCAGTACGTTCATAGTTGTGGTCAAGGAGCCAAATATGTAACAAAACACAGTCAGTACGTTCATAGTTGTGGTCAAGGAGCCAAATATGTAACAAAACACAGTCAGTACGTTCATAGTTGTGGTCAAGGAGCCAAATATGTAACAAAACACAGTCAGTACGTTCATAGTTGTGGTCAAGGAGCCAAATATGTAACAAAACACAGTCAGTACGTTCATAGTTGTGGTCAAGGAGCCACATATGTAACAAAACACAGTCAGTACGTTCATAGTTGTGGTCAAGGAGCCAAATATGTAACAAAACACAGTCAGTACGTTCATAGTTGTGGTCAAGGAGCCAAATATGTAACAAAACACAGTCAGTACGTTCATAGTTGTGGTCAAGGAGCCAAATATGTAACAAAACACAGTCAGTACGTTCATAGTTGTGGTCAAGGAGCCAAATATGTAACAAAACACAGTCAGTACGTTCATAGTTGTGGTCAAGGAGCCACATATGTAACAAAACACAGTCAGTACGTTCATAGTTGTGGTCAAGGAGCCAAATATTAAATAGAAATTAAACTAAGTACACTTGTCAAAAATTGCATTCTTGCAAGATGACAACATACAGTAAAATGCTGAGAATACTAAAAAGGAATACAACTGCATAAAACTATAGGTGGATATGTAAAGTGGAAATTGTGTGAGTTATGACAAATCAACAAAGAAATGTAAAGTGCTTTCATAATAAATAAAAAACCAGATTTAAACAATAATTTTAGTTTTGCAATTCTATCTATCATGGTCAGGATTGTGTTATTGTTATTAAAAACTACCCTGATGAGTGACACTTATTGATTGCAATAACAACAACAATGCTTTATTATATTCCAATAATACTTACTTATAAATCTTCTTTGTACCAGAAGACACTTATTGCAGCATGTAAAATGAATGTGATATATAACATGTAATGTTACGAGGTATTAGGTTGCTACAAAATGAATCAACATTAGTGAGATGCAGATTTATATGTAAGATTAATAAGGCTACCACACCGTACGTTCTGGTAGGCTACACATAGGGCATTTATTAAAGGCCCCATGTCGGGTACTTACTAGTAGGCCGCCATACTTCCATACTTCCTGGTACACCCCACAGGGCACTTACTGGTAGGCACACACAGAGTACTTAATGGGACACCCCAGACCTGGGGCTGAGTACATTTTCACGAGTACGAGTACTTTGACGATGGATGAGTACGAGTACATTGCTAAAAGCTGAGTATGAGTACAAGTACATTCTCACGGGAAAAGATGCTGTCGGTTGCCATGTTTGGGTATCATAGTCATGGTTATCAGAGAATGAGGGTGTACTCTTTGTAGGGATGGTATTCTATCAGAATTAACAAAGTATTTTTTTTATAGTTGAACATTTAAATATTTCAGGAGTTTCATTTTATAACAACAAATAAATTTATTTTCCCCAGTATATATTGAGAAAGTACTCAGATGTACTTGTAAAATCTGAGTACAATGAGTACGAGTCCATGACCCATAAGTTTTATGAGTATGAGTACTTCAAAAGAGTACACGAGTACACAAGTACCGACTACTTCCACCCCAGGTCTGATACACCCACACAGGGTACGTTCTGGTACACCATACAGGGGGTAGACACACACACAGAATACTTACTGGTACTCCCACACAGGGTACTTACTGGTAGGCCCCCACATAGGGTCCTTCCTGGTACCCGACACAGGATACTTCTTGGTAGATCCCCACACAGGGTACTTCCTGGTACCCAACACAGGGTACTTACCTGTTGAGATACTTGAGATAGTCGTAGTTACTGACGAGTGCGTTCTGCCACTTGAGTGTCATGTTCTCCTGAGCGAGATCTTCCAACGCCACATCTGGACTAGACCAATGAGCACTTTACACAGGTGACTAGATAAGGTTAAAGGTCGCTTCTTCAATGCCAGACAACCTTCAACACTGGCTACAGTCGATGTCAGTAGCACGCCTACATTACATGCCATGCTAAACTATCATGCAGATGGACAAGGAATCGCTCACAAAACAAACAAATTATAACTAAGTACAACATGCAATTAGGCATGCAAAACAATACATAAAATCTACTAAACCAACGGTAAAATTCCGCTACACAGGTTTCTATCACAAAAGGAACTAATTATAATGCTACACAAGTGACACAGATTTTGAAACTATGAGAACAGTATGTTTTAACAGGAGGCTGTCTGTTCCGTTACTTGGAATCACCCGCACATAGTAATTATTAGTACAAAGCTAACTGAATCAGGAAACCACTATTCTTCAAAATAAATTCTGGGATGTGACGACAATAAAGGCAAATAACGACTGTTTACAGCTTAAATGTTTTGTTCACATTTCAACAGTTTTTTGTGGAGTCCAACACTCCGGATTCAGGCACTGTTTTGGGATTAGTAAATGGTATTTTGCGGACAGTGTAACATCAACGGATTTCTTCAAATATTGAAAAACATTATATTAAACAATGAGGAAGAGACAGTCTCTGTTTGACTAGACATGCTATACAATAAAGTGGGATCCGAAAGAAAGAACTCTTACCAGGCTGCCGAAGGATTTTGTCGACGAGCTCTTCTCGTGTCTGTCGATTCACAAGCGCCAGATACAGATGTGACAGTGCTGCCTCCTTGTGGCAGTAAATCTCCAAGCCCTGGAACGAGTACTTGTTGTTGTCACACGGCCAAGCACATCATAGACAATCTACGTTAGACCACTTTCATTTCTTACTTGGGTCACCTTATTATCAAACAAAGATATTTTTTGCAATTACCATTTGTAATTTCATACCTGTTGATAAGTTTGGTGATAAAAAACAGTTAAAGGGTCTTGGGCCTATGCATGTAAGAGTTAATACAAACTATCCATTAGCAACTACAATCCAGAATGTTATGCCGACAGTTTACTAGAATATCCTTGTTGAAGACACTTCATTTAATTTGCACAGACAGTGCCATTGTGATAGGAAGCCCGACATCATCAATGTCTGCTCTTTCCAATTCACCAGTCGCCAAACTGACAATATCACTCTAGTTTGTGTCGCTGAATTTGTTTTGAGGCTGTGGGCCTGCGACTACTAAAACTGTTATGCCCATACAGTGCACCGTATTGCATTACTACAGTTGTTACAAGTGTAACTCTGAATCGACATATCAGCTGGCATATTCAAATACTTATCAAGGAGACAGGGGCATTCGATGTGTCACCGCAGCGTCAAAGTTCTAGGTCCATATCGGGCAAGCACCGTGCCTCAATATGTCAGCCACCAAGAACTGTGAGATTTCACTAGAATCTCCCACTTTTAGAAAATAAATTCTGAATAAAACCACAGATGTGACATAGTTGATTGTAGTTGTATGATTAGATTGTATTCACTCTTTTAGGTGTATAGGCCCACATAATTGCCTTTTGTTTCCCTATAAATCCCTGATGCTATAATAACTCATGCACACTGTGATCTTTTACTTCCCCTGGCATAGGCCACAGGTAGAAAAGATTGACGGTTTTTAGTGTCTCTTCTAAAAGAAACAGGCAAATTTGAGTGAACAAAATTGCCCAAGTTTTACATGGTAGTAGATAGACTAGAACCACAGCTGTGTTGAACCGCAGTCCTATCGACTACTAGAACCACAGTTGTATCGACTATCAGATTATGATCAAAAGTGAAGGGGATTCCTCTGTATTATCTACTCACGATGTGTTTGAGTTGGAATCGCCGTCTGATGAGTCGTCGTATATCCTTCAACAGGATCTTCAGCACTGGAGACTGCAATATCAACACACCATTCCTGAGAGTGACTAACAGGATATTGCACCATCCCAGCATCATCGACCACAACAGGCCCATGTACGCAGCACCATCGACCAAAACAGGCCCATGTACGCAGCACCGTCGACCACAACAGGCCCATGTACGCAGCACCGTCGACCACAACAGGCCCATGTACGCAGCACCGTCGACCACAACAGGCCCATGTACGCAGCACCGTCGACCACAACAGGCCCATGTACGCAGCACCGTCGACCACAACAGGCCCATGTACGCAGCACCGTCGACCACAACAGGCCCATGTATGCAGCACCGTCGACCACAACAGGCCCATGTATGCAGCACTGTTGACCACAACAGGCCCATGTACGCAGCACCGTCGACCACAACAGGCCCATGTAAGCAGCACCGTCGACCACAACAGGCCCATGTACGCAGCAACTTATTAGTCATAACATTATAATTATGTTGTTTGTACGTCATAAAAGAATTACGTTTTAACAATATAAACTTGGCGATAAATATACCTAAATAATATTTTGAAATGTAGAACAGAACTCTGATGAAAATTGGAATTTACAACATTTTGTATGATCAGTAAGTGCATATCGTCATAACTTGTCTCTCACTAAATGACGGAGAGAGAAACATGGCCGGAGTCTGCTGAGTTTGGCAGTCGCAGTATTAATTAAGAAGAAGAAATGTAGAGGTTGTAGAAAAATGGGTGAGATGGAAAACTGAAGTATTGGAGAGTTGGTGAACTCATAGTCGCTAGAGGGATGTAAATAAGTTTCCTTGTGAACATTGTTATAATTCAAAATACACTACTAGTTTCAAGATAAATACTACTTTCTATTTATGTCCAGACTCTATAGAATTTAATATGGAATAACCAATTTTACAAAATATTTGTGACATTTTGTTGCTCAGTAAATTCTGCCAGCAGGCCCTTTCAAGACTTACGGCATCGACATTGTTAAAGGGTTGGAAGTACAAGCGGGTTGAGGTGACTACGGTGCGACCAGGGTTTGTCAACAGTGGTGTGATGTGGTCCCCCTTTGTTTCCATGATGACTGTCTCATACAGGTCTTCCAACCTATGAAATGTAACACCTATGTATATTTTGCCAAGCCTGGAAAATAGTGTAGATTCTGTTGTTCTACAATCGTTACAAAATGTTAGGCACACGAAGTTAGAAAAGATTGTCTCAACTGCGAGAGCAGTAACAAATTATGACGATACAGTTATCAAACAAAGCTCAAGCAAACATTTCAACGTCCCAATTTATATCTATTTCATCTTGTCTCAATTCTCCATAGAAATTATGTGAGAAGACACATTGGGACCTGGCTATTAAGGTCACCCTCAAGACTGGGCCAAACTCACCTAGATAGAACCTCGCTATTAAGGTCACCCTTAAGACTGGGCCAAACTCACCTAGACAAAACCTCCCTATTAAGGTTACCCTAAAGACTGGGCCAAACTGACCTAGATAGAATCTCGCTATTACAGTCACCCTCAAGACTGGGCCAAAATTGACCTAGATAGTGATGTGACTATATTAGTGGGAACAACTTCCTATAATTTACAGTAATGGAAACATTTAAAGACTGTCATAGGGTGACCTTAATTGTGAAGTGGTTGTATTACTGAGGTGACCATTAAATGAGGTTGGACTGTTAATTTATTTCCTCACACACATAACATACAACATAATTCAAAACAAAAGCAACGTAGATGAGGCAGCTATCAGCTGGCTACTCATCAGGCTGGTAGCTTAATGATGACAAAATCATGCCATGAACAGTCACTCACCATCTAGTGTCGAATGTTATCCTGTGCTGTCGGAAGCTGACAATGGCATTTATCTGTAAAAATCTTTATAATTACACATTTAATAATTACCTAATTAAACAGCTGCGATAAGAACATATAATCTTTTACACTAAAATATTAAAAAGAATTGTTACATAACGCCTTACAAATATTATATACTGTAGCTTTCTAATTACACCGAAATGTCTTCTAATGCTGAGCATATAATAGTAAAAACCATCTCTTGTTAGACACGAGTAAATCAGTGTGTAGCAAACAGCTTCGGAACTGGGAAAATATGTAAATTTTGGGTATATGTCCTGGGTACATAGATATTGAAAATGAAGCAGTTATTTTCAAGAATGTATCTATCATAGACATTCTAGTCACTGACCAGAAAACTGCTGTGGCCGTATACTATTGATTGGTGCGTCATCAGTAAAATGTTTGTTGTGACAGTCATGTCATACGTTACCATGGCGACTTGGTCTGAGCGTGGCAATGTCGCAGCCCGCTGCAGTTGACACAGTGACGCGAGACAGTCATCTACAGGCTGGTAGATGAGACCAAACAAGTGCTTCGTCGACTCCTGTAAACAACAACTTCCTATACATGTGTAAACAACAACAAAACCAACAAGAATGTTGATCTTTATAAGACCCAAGTCACAACAGTGTTTAAATTAGAACGCATATAAATTTACGTTACAGATTTTTGTTTCTCAATCTGTTAGTAACTGGTTTAGTTAGTTGTATGTTTATGTCCTTTTGTGTGTTCACATTTTAAAATCACAATGCTTCTATTAATTAATCATGTATATAGTAATTAAAATTAGTTTATTACTGTTCATTAATTTAAATATGCCCTATGTAGCAGACTGATGCTTACTCACATAAGGATGTACACTGTATCAAGTATTTATGAGCAATAATTGACAGTGTAAAATGTGCTTACCTTGACAAACACATAAGGTGCGATTGCATAGTTTTCTTTCATCTTCGTTACTTGTTCAGTCTCAATCATAAACATCTGGTCTCTGCTGTCAATTCTAACTCAAAAGTAAACAAAAATAAGTAAATAAAAGCATGTAAACAAAAACAAATAATCCCAAACATGTAAACAAATGTTATGGGGGGAAATAGGTCTAGAACTACCGGTAATTTTTTTGGCCAAAAACGTAGTCGCAAGATACTCTAACATGTATTAAAGTTATATCTAACTTTTCATGGTTTATAAGTGTCATTGATACTCAATACTTAACATGCAGAATCATAACAAATTTACACACACTTAAAACCCTAATGGGTTTTGATTTTTTTTAAATAGTACTGTGTATGCAACTAATTCTTTACCTTAAATTATGCACCAAAAACAGTCTTCTTGTTGCCTAGATTCATAAGAAAATAGTGAAAATTAAACTGCTTTGACACTATTATGTCTTGATTGTCTGCTGAGAATATAAAGCACAAATTTCATTGGGATAAAATAAGATGATTAGAAAATGTACCTGGACAGGAGAGAACTCTCCCATTTCCCAACCTGAGTTACGTCTCGGAATGCAAACTGAAAAACAACATCTGTCAGTTAACATATATTGTACATGTCGGTCAAAGCTTATAGCATCTGTATGTATTTTCTAAGCGATCACTATGTCATCCAATGTGTCTGTGTGTCTGTGTGTTTGTATGCGGCCGTGCATGTCCTGTATGCATGCATTTAGTTGTGATCTAGACCTACCTTCAGAATTGGGTACTTGACATCTTGTGGGTCAAAGACAACCGACTTGGATGAGACCTTTAACCTTCCTCTCTGTTTCCTTAAACATATGAACAGAGTTAATTATTAATTATTAGTTCACATGCACATACAATTTACTCACAATTCCATAAAGCATGGTTCTGACTTTCAATAGAGTGCAAATTGTCCGGGCTTTCGAGAAGCACAGCTTCTTTCTGTCTTCTCAAACTACATGGATATAACACATTTCTAGAAATTACGTATATCTATAAATATTATTTCTAACACTTAAAAAGAGGAAGGAGAATGCTCTGGATCAGTTTCTTCCAGGACCTTATCATTTAATAGTGATTTAAAAAGTTCAATCAGCCTACTGGTGCTTTATTTACTCCTGAAGATATTTAATTAAACCATAGTCAGGTGAGGGTGTTTTACAAATAAAACAACATTTTGACTTCTACTTCTGTTACTCATGGAGATTGCTGTCAAATTGTCTGCAGGATTGGGAACATCACGTTACCTGTCGACAGCTTCTTCATTGTCCAGTCCAGCTGGATAATAGAAGGCACTGAAGTCTTCAAAGTAAATCTCTCCCGGTTCCAACAGAAGTAGTGAGAATCTGTTTGTACAAAATGATCATGTACGTAGTGTGTATAATTACTCAGGTAGTATCATTCAAAATTACTGCCCCTGGAGAGAATTTTGACCGTCACTTTTTGAACTGAACCATCACCTTTACAAAGTGAAAGGTCTGACAGACCAGGAACTTTTCATTCAACTCAGGTTTTTTTTAATCTACTTCCCTTCTTCCTTTGCATTGACACCAGGTAGAAGGAAATAAAATATTAGTAATATTTGCTTGAATACATGTTAATTGTCAATGGCTTATAGCGTCTCTTTCTAAAGACTCAGGCAACATGGGGTGTATAATATCAGAAATGAAATTGCCCAATTTTTTAAAGCGGTTGGTACTGGGATTCAAACCCTGTTCCCCGAAACCGTTGCTCTACGGTGCTCTACTGCTCCACCACCGCTCTCCTGAAATTACTGTTCAGACACAATATTTTGTAATCACCATTAGATAACCACTGACATGTTATCAGCCACTGGAGTCAAACTCTGGTATGCTCCAACAATCCATCTCCAGAACTATTTTATGCCTTTAGTGTTTAGATGTGTTATTGCTCTGAAGTCAGGGAAGACATTGTTATAATAATTAGTATAAATATGGTAAAATATAATTAGTAAATAACACTTTTAATTGTTGTGATTGATAAACATAGCCATAGGACTTCTCCGCTTGACTAGCATTTCCTTTGAAGATTTGTCGGATCCTTACAAAAAGTTATTTACTTATTAGTTGCTATGTTTATCATACACAAGATGATCATAATGACATCATGAATCATGTGCATCTCAATAAACTTTCATAAATGTGGAAACACACAGTGGTAGATTAGAGGCTTTTACTTTCACTAAATTTCTTGTTTTGGAAATTTTGGCTTTTGTTGGCATTTGCCATTGCATTGGCCTTTTTGTTAGTTTTCCTTTAGGTTGTAATAAGTTAGATCTGGGTCTTTGAACACGATTTTTTCGTATACAATGTAGATTTATATACATAAAACGAACGATGAATCTACTTCGAGACTACTAGTTAAGTTGATAAGTTTTCCTAGTCACTAGCTGACAGTGCTGGGCGGTGGGCGTTGTATATTTCGGTTTGTGTAAAAGTACTAACTAAGTCTAAGACTAAGTTGTTGCATTATTTTGACGCAATGTTACAAAATGTTCACCTTTCTTTCCGCCGGTGGTTATTCGCCTCCAAGAATGCCATATTTACAAGTGGCACTTAAATATCACTTATCATTATAATATACTGTCTTGGTGTCGATTAGCTGCCTACATTCTTGTTCCTTTCGCGTCCAAACAAAGTGAGCGGTAAAAGGGAAAATTACCATCACTGAATCAGCTGCGCCATGCCACATTTGGTTTTAATAATTCCGGTAGGTGGCGCCACTAGGGGAGGACCCGGCGAACGACATTCACAAGGATGCGCGCGATCTCTACGTTCCATGTTTACGTGCGTTGTTCCTTCGGGTGAGTTTTTGTGCGTACGTTTATAAACATTGAAATGTGTTTCATTAATACTATGCATGGAAATATGAGAAGACATTAGTGATTTTACAAAACGACCACAACAGTATTAACAATATAACACTTCTTGAATTTGTTGTTTGTTTGTATTTATTTTCTTGATTGCTGTGATGATATGTACAATTAATTACAAACCACATGTCAAATAATATAATAAACTGCTATGAATTTATGTACGAATCAATGACAACTATTCTGATGACACGCCAAGAAAGTTAAATAAATTTGTGAACAGTCTTTTCTTAATATTACTGTAATACAAAAAAAAAAAAAATCAATACATGTATCTATAACACACACACACACACATACACACACACACACACACACACACACACACACACACACACACACACCCACACACCCCCCCCCCCACACACACACACACACACACACATATATTACATTTATTATGTGTTCATATTGTTCATGTTGTGTCAATGGCAGGAGATGTTATTGTTGTGGTCAGTCTATTATAGTGATATATATATATATATATATATATATATAAATAAACTTAAACTGACTGGTGTGTTGAATTTGACAAAATTGTCCCAGTATTTTATTTGCATGTCCTTGGAAAAAGTGAAAAAATGGATGCAGTATTTATAACAATTGTAACCTGTAGCTGTATATATATATATATATATTTGCCAAAAACATGCAAATAAAATACTGGGTCAACTTTCTCCATCGCTGCAAATACAGTTAGCTTGTATATACCATGGGTGTGGCATAAAGGAACTTCAGGTTTTTGTGCCATTCGTTCAATAACAAGATCCGGGAACATTAAATTGAGGCATATTTGCCATAGCCAATATTGTTGAATTTTGTACAAGTGGTTATAAAGAACTAGACAATTAATCACAATCATGGAACTTCGACATGGTAAACTGTACAAAACATTTAGTGGCATGTCTCAAATCAAAAAAGTTTATCCCTTTTCCAAAAATATCTCTACCTCACGAAATAAAAAATGATATGGACATATTTTCAATAGAGCTTCTAGACCCTTGTGGCCTTCCAGAAGTGTTTGGTGACATGGTGGCTTGCGACAGATGTAGCAAGTGGTACCATCAAAGATGTTCTAAATTTCCCTATAATGTAAATGCTCCATGGTTGTGCTGCTTGTGTCAAAAAGACCAAGGAAAGCGTCTTCAAAATTTAAACAAGAAAGCCACACATGTTATTATCACTTATTATCTTAGTACTTTCTCAGGTTACACCTGTGTAAAATCGTCACATTTATATTATTGTCACATATATATCTATGACTTTGTTTTATGAAATAGTCCATACTTCATGCATTATTATGTCTTGTGTGTTTATATTGATTACTTAAACTGACTGGTGTGTTGAATTTGAAAAAATTGTCCCAGTATTTTATTTGCATTTCCTCGGCAAAAGTGAAAAAATGGATGCAATATTTATAACAATTGTAACCTGTAGCTGTGTACATGCACGGGCCTTTCGAGCACTGTATATATATATATATATATTTGCCGAGGACATGCAAATAAAATACTGGGACAATTTTGTCAAATTCAACACACCAGTAGTTGTGTAGAGTTGAAAGAAAGATGTGTGGTTTAATGATATTATATTTTCAAAATACAGCATTGTTGCCATATATTTTAAATGCCAGTATGTTATAATGAAAATGTCAAAAGAACATGGTAAAGAAACGTTTGGTTTTCGTAGTACATTATTTAATGATTTCGATCATCTAGCTGTGGATATTTGACCTGGTGAAAACTATATGCTCATTGGCTGCAAGATAAACACTGTTTATAATGTGTATATAAATCTACATTTAGCTGGGTAATGTTGGGTTTTTGCCCATATTGGGGGTAATAAGCAAAGTTCACACGATTTAAGTATGTATACTAGCTATCAATAGTAACTTGTGTATTAGACAAGAGTAGAACAGATTATCCTCTCAGGAATTTTGCCAGTAATGGGAGGAAGGGGGCCGACATATAGAAACTGCAAGAGGATGGCGATCAACGCATTAGTTGAGCAGATGTGTAAAGAAGAGGGGGTGGGATTCGTAGATTTATGGGGATACTTTGTTGGGAGGGAAGATATGTACATGAGAGATGGCCTACATCTAAGTGGAAAGGGGGCAGCAGTTTTCTCAGAGAACTTGCTGCAATCTGTTGACAGTGGGACAGGCTGCATCTATTTAAACTAGATTCGCAGGGGGGATTCACAGAGAAGCCTGAAACTGGAGGCATAGATAAAGACAGCAGAAATAAATCGGCAAAGAACAGCCTGGAAAACTGTTCTGAATCAGGATATAAATGCATTTGTTTAAATGCAAGGAGCATAGTAAACAAAAGAAATGAACTAAACATTATGGTAGAAGATATTGACCCTCACATAATAGGTATAACCGAATCGTGGGCCACCACTGACATATCAGATGCCGAATTGGGACTAACAGGATATGTAATGTTTAGGAAAGATAGAATAGGAAGAAAGGGAGGTGGAGTTATTTTATATATTAAAGAATCTATCCAGGCTTATGAAATAAAATTAGAAAGAGAAGCAGATTGCGAAGAAGCTGTTTGGTGTAACATAGTTACAGGAAACTCAACGTTAACAGTTGGGTTAGTTTATCGAAGTCCAAACATAAGCATAGGAGAATGAAAAAATACAAAACGCTATAAGGGAAGTAAGCAAACGGAACTGTATTATTATGGGGGACTTTAACCATGGGCATATACAATGGAAATCTCTACAGAGTATGGGGAGTGAGGACCACAAGTTTTTAGTTTTAGTACAAGATAGTTTCCTTTCTCAACATGTGCTAGAACCAACCAGGGGAGAGAATGTGTTAGACTTAGTTTTGTCCTCACAGAAAGAATTAGTTGACAATGTCAAGATATGTGAGCCACTGGGGAGTAGTGATCACAACCAGATACATTTTACCATCAAAGTAAAATCAGAAAGGAATAGTAAAAAGCAGTATAGGAGAAATTTCCACAAAGGAAGGTATAAGGACATGAGGAAATATTTAGCAAAGATAGACTGGAATAACACACTGAAGAATAAGACAGCAACCGAATGCTGGAATATCTTAAATAGTGAAATTAAGTGCATAGTCGATAAATTTGTACCTTTCAAAAAACAAGGGAAACGGTCTAAAAAGAAACACTTATCGAAAGAAGCCATTAGAAAAATTAAGTATAAACAAATGATGTGGAAGTCATATAGATGTACTGGAAATGATGAAGACTACAACATTTATAAAGAAGCACTTAATCAAGCTACAGCTGAAATTAGAAATTCAAAGAGAAGCTATGAAAAAAAATTAGCTAGTAATATAAAACATGACAGTAAGAGTTTTTATGCGTATATTCGAAGCAAACAGAAAGTTCAGGATAAGGTCGGTCCTCTAGAAGATAGTGCTGGAAATACAATATAATAATAATAAGATAACTTCTATTGCGCCTAAATCCTTGGAAACCAAGCTCAGAGGCGCATCAAAACAAAAGGGTTGGTCAATCTCAAAGTCCATAAGTAGTTTTCCAGTTGTCAACAGATGGGTCAAGGCGCTAGGGAGCTAAGGTGGATAAGCAAGGTTGTAAAGATACGTTTTTAAATGACGACGGAATTTTGTAATATTTTCAACTGATCTAACACTAAGAGGAAGCGTATTCCAAAGAGTTGGTGCAGCAACAGAAAAAGCCCTAGTTCCAATGTTAGTGTTGGCTCTAGGAACAACTATATCAGAGGGATTCTTAATGGCAGAAGACCTGAATGAGTATTTTAGTTCAGTGTTTACCAGGGAAGATATTAGTTCACTGCCAGTACCAGAGGCTAAGTTCAAGGGGGCAGATTCAGACTATTTAGGACAGTTAGTTGTAACCTCGGAAATGGTAGCTAAGAAAATAAGGGCTATGAAGGATAATAAATCACCTGGAGTGGACGGGATTCTGCCCAAACTACTATTGGAAATTGTAGAACAAATTAGCGCACCGCTTGCAACAGTTTTCAATTTGTCATTAGAAGAGGGAGTGGTTCCTTTAGAATGGAAAGAGGCAAACATTATACCGTTATTTAAAAAAGGTTCGAGAAACAAGTCAGAGAACTATAGACCAGTGAGTTTAACATCAGTGATTTGCAAATTATTAGAAAGACTAATTAAAGATCACATGGTGGATTTTCTTGTTAAACATAACTTGATAAACCCATCTCAACATGGGTTTTTAAAAGCGAGGTCATGCTTAACAAATATGTTATGTTTTTTGGAAGACATCACTAGGTGGGTAGATGAGGGATCACCAGTAGATATCATCTATTTAGATTTTCAAAAAGCTTTCGACAAAGTACCACATCAAAGATTACTCCTTAAGCTAAAGGCCCATGGCATAGGAAATGGTATAATAAACTGGATAGAAAAATGGCTGAATGACAGAAGACAACGTGTAGTAGTTGATGGGGAGGCTTCAAACTGGAAATCGGTATTGAGTGGGGTACCACAGGGATCAGTACTAGGACCTATATTATTCTTAATATATATCAACGATTTGGACGATGATATAACAAGCAAGGTGTTGAAATTTGCGGATGATACAACAGTGTTTAGAAGGATTAAAAGTGATGGAGACAGACAGCATTTACAAGATGATCTTGATAGGTTGATCAAATGGTCTGAAAAGTGGCAAATGCTGTTCAATTTTGGGAAATGTAAATGCCTCCACACAGGTCATGGGAATGAAGAGGTAAAATATAAAATGGGGGGTACTGTTCTAAGTACTACTGTAAAAGAAAAGGACTTAGGGTTAACCATTAGTGCTGATATGAAGGTTTCAGAGCAGTGCGGAATTGCAGCGTCAAAGGGAAATCAAATCCTTGGATTAATTAGGCGAAATATAGCGTATAAGAAAAAAGAATTAATAGTACCGCTGTACAAAACAATAGTGAGGCCTCATTTAGAATATTGTATACAAGCATGGAGGCCATATCGCAAGAAGGACATAGATATGCTAGAAAGAGTACAGAGGAGAGCGACTAAAATGATACAAAATCTGAGGGATCTTAGTTACGAAATACGCCTAAAAGAATGTGGTTTAACAACACTAGAGACCAGGAGATTGAGAGGAGATCACATAGAAGTGTTTAAAATATTGAATGGTTATGAAAATATTGATAGAAACATTTTTTTCTCAGTTAAGAAAGATAGAAGGACCAGAGGACATGAAGCTACATTAGTAAAGGAGAAGTGTAGATTAGATATAAGAAAGTTCTCATTCTCACAAAGGACTGTAAATGAATGGAACAGATTATCTCCTGATTGTGTTGGTGCTAGTAGCGTGAATATGTTTAAAAATAAAATCGACACACACCTTAAAAAGGCGGGATACATGTAGATAAAAAGTATTGGACTCTCGATAAGCCAAAAGGCTTCCTTGTCCAACTGCCATCCAGAGTAATTTTCTGGATGGCAATCTTGTTAAATTAGTTATTTTTATATAAAGAAACACAATGTTTCCTCAAGAAGAACATTATTTTGTTATTTCCTAACTTTAGCTTGTTTGAAACATTTGACATTCAGTAACACTGTCTCTTGAAACTTGTATTTAAAAACTCAAGGTGACAATAACAGTACAGATGTTACTGGCCACGTATTGTTGAATATAATACACCTTTACAGTAAACAAATTAATAACTGGCATTATGTTATTTAAGCAAAGAGCAAGCCGATTCATACATAAATCTAGAGAAGTATAAACAAAAAGACTAGTCGTTCATTACCTCTGATCACGGGATAAAGTAAAAGAGAATTGCCTGCTTTAATACCCATGTTTGTCTGAAAATATTGGTGTCATACTGATTGCCAATGCCTAGTATTATTCAGCATGTGTGTACATGGTTGTAGATGTGTCATTAAATTTGTTACAAAAATGTTGTTATGGTAAGTGTTCATATGATATAGTGAAACCCTGTTAATCTAGAAACTATAACACCAGGACATAATATACCTTGTAATATACATGATTAATTTCTTTTAAATTCCAGACAAATACATCAGTGATTAATGTCCACACTGTATGAAACATGTCAGTTCAACTTGCACAACCAACAAAAGTACCTGGTAAAACAGTTCGGCATTATCCAAAGTTTTGCAATCAACTACATATAAAAATTGAAAAATTGATTGTGCACACATCCAAGTACTGCACTCATCCTTGGCAAACACCCCAGAAGATATATGTATCAGCAGTATAGCCTCTCATATTAGAGTACAATTGTAGTGTCGGACACATTAGCATGTGATCGCCTCCTGTCGTCTTTCTGTAGAAACCATGCAAGTTGGCTCCTTTCCTCCAGCCATCTTTTTACTGCGTAGCACATAGGCAACATTTGCATCACATGTTGGTGTGCTATGATATATACAAATGGGTGATGTTGGGAGATGAAGTGTTGTATTCATGCCCTCTTCAGGTTGAAATACTCCCTTGTTGGTGGGTTTTCTCTGTGAATTTAAAACTCTATTTATGTACTAATTCCTACATTTCATCCCATTTGGGTTATTTGTCTTCCACCCTCATACATGCCAACTCTTACGGATCACCCGTAAGTCTTACGGATTTTCTAAGATTTGACGGTCTTACGGGCGTAGGACAAATTCCTTACGGGTAACGCGTTTTCATGTACTTAGTTGTTTTATTATTATTTGGTTATACGACTCGTTATCATCAAACTAAATTATCCTTCCTGAATCGAGAAACGACCATTTGTCCAGATCATTTTAGACATTTAGTGGAGTTCAGTGCGCTAATCGAAGTCTCGCGAGATGCGAAGAATATATCCCAGATTGCAGTGCAGATACCTTTTTAGCATGCGCGGCAAACCATCTAGCGAAAATACGTACCGCATGTAAATTTCGAAGAAGATGGAGATTCCGGCGAGGAAGCGAAAACAGAAGCAGTATGCCGGGACGTATCAGTCCAGTTGGAATGGCTTGTTTAAAGGCATCATTAGTGAAAGTAAGTTAGGGAGCAACTACGCATGGTGTACTGTCTGTTGTCGAGACATTAAAGTGGCCGCCTCCGGCGTGTACGATGTGCGCGAGCACGTTAAATCGAAGACGCACGAACGACAATTGCAGTGTTCGCAAGTAACCAGCTTTTTCAAGCCCAAGTCTACGGACTCCACCGACTCGACCACAAAAGCGGAGGTATTGTTTTCGTTCTTTGTGGCCGAGCACAACCTGCCCGCACTTTTGGCAGACCATTTTACCGACCTGGCCCGCCAAATGTTCCCAGATAGTGAGATCGCTAAGCGATTCAAGTGTAAGAGGACGAAAACAACCCAGATCGTGAAACGGTGCTTGGCGCCGGCAGCTACGATGCCCGTCATGGACCGCTGTCGATGCGGACCTTTCTCTTAACTTTGACAGCTGCTGTCATCAGTTAAAGGTGTCGCCGGCGATGCTCCGCGACGCAAAGCATGCGTGCTATGCCTATGAGGATAAGCTCGAGCACCTGTCTGACAAGTGAAGGTCAATAAAGAGAGTTGTGTGAACAGGTGTTGTTGTTAATGCCGGTATATTAGATATCAGCTGTATTGTCCTGTCGCTACACTTGCAGCTTGCTTATGGCTGTCTTATGGATTTTTGCCCATAGTCTTACAGGTGTGGATCACTGAAGGTTGGCATGTATGTCCACCCTTGTTTCCACAAATGAGTCATTATTTATCCTTCTGAAGTTTCTTCCTACCTAGCTGCCATTGCCATGTTATATGTCGCATGCTAATTTGCTGTGCTATTTCCTATAATTGTTTAAGTGGAATTAACTTAGTTTAGATGGAGTTATATTGTAAACGGTTGAGGTTATTGAATGCAATAAGTGTGTGCACAACCAGTAGTGTATGGATACCGAACACCAGCAGGAATCGAACCTGCCACACACAACACTGAAACACTATTGTCATAAGCAACACAGTTCAACAGCTTTTAAACAACCATGTGACATAGTATGTCTGCATTTACAACACAATACTCTAACATCATTCAGTCACAAATATATTGTTTACATTGTTGGAAAAGTCATATGGTATACATACAGATATCTGAAATTTGATAAAAGAGTTAATGTTTCACAAAAGAGATAATATTGTATGTTTGTATCATTTGACAGACAAAAATAATACAATGTATATTTGTCATGAAACTATCTGAACAAACAGATAAACCCATTTTTCACTGCTAGGCTCCCAACAGTATATATCCTCGTTTGTTATATTATGCCGCCGGCCCGCTTCTGTAATAGAAAACCAAATTTGCATTATATATCGGAATAATAATAATTTTTTCAACTGGCAGGCACGGATGAACTAATAACTAATTCAAACAGATTCCATACAACGAACTTGTGAAAGTAAATTACAATTGGTTGCTCTTCCGAAAATCGCTTTTAGATACGTGTACATTATGTAAGTTTGGAGGGAGATCTGTGGGAAAGCATGACGAAGCGCCACATGAGTGTGGGGTTTCTGCACCAGTCTTACGAAACGAATCGTAATATTTAAAAGGTTATTCTAACAGCATTTCAATGGAAAACCAACTACATACACTAAAAATATTCAAACCCCAGATAAATTTCAAGATCATTACAACAGAATTAAAACCAATATGGTCTCCTCGCTATTCTGGTTACTTTCACCCAGTCCCAATGGTGACCTTAATAGTCTCCTTAATGTTTTGATATGTTATTGCGCTACTGATGCGTTTTATGTTACGATTATCCTTGTTAGTGTAAATCGCGCTGTGGATAGCCTGCGTTGAGGCACGTCCCCCGGGTGGCGAGGGGGACAAAGCGAGAGAGTTGGGAGGAAACTGCAAGTTGCTATATAGTGGAACAGATGAGCGAGGGCGAAATGGCGTGGGGATAGTGCTACACAAAGAACTTAAGGATAGCCTAGTGAGTGTGAGCAGAAGGAACGATCGATTGATGAGTGTCAAGCTGGGCTTAGGTGAGACGGTGGTTAACATAATATGCGCATACGCCCACATGGGGGAGGAGGAGAAGGAAACCTTCTGGAGACAGATGGATCAAGAGCTCAGGTCGATACCAGAGGGAGAAAGGGTGATTGTAGGCGGAGACCTAAACGGTCACGTGGGAATGAGTAGAGATGAGATTGAGAGGATACACGGTGGCTGGGGAGTGGGAGAGAGGAACGAGGAAGGCGAAAGGGTAGTAAGTTTTGCGATGGCATTTGATTTGGCGATAGGGAATACTTTCTTCGAGAAGAGAGCGAGCCAGTTGGTGACCTACAGGAGTGGAGGAAGAGAAAGTCAAATAGACTTCCTAATGTGTAGAAGATCCCATCTGAAAGAAGCTAAGAACTGCAAGGTCATAAACGGGGAAAGTGTGGCGGCAGAACACAAAGTACTGGTGATGGACTGGGAGATTAAGTGTAGTAAGAAAAGAAGACCAGAGCAGGTGACACCGAAGATCAAATGGTGGAGATTGAAAGAAGAGGACCCAAAGATGCAGTTTAGGGAGAAAGTGTTGGAGGAAAGGAAATTGCTGGAAAACGTACAGGAATGGTGGGAGGAGAACAGCAAAGTGATATTGAGAGCGGGAAAGGAGGTGCTGGGCATGACAACAGGAAAGAGTCCCCCTGGGGACAAGGAGACATGGTGGTGGAATGATGAGGTGAAGTGGGAAACATCAGGAAAGCATGAAGACAGAGACAGCTATCGGCAGGCAAACAAAGAGGCAAAGAAAGAAGTAGCAAGATCAAAGACACAGGCAATGGACGAGGTGTACGGGGAGCTGGGAACACCGGAGGGAGAAAGAAAGATATATAGAATAGCAAAGGCTCGCGACAAATCGAAAAAAGATTTCACACAGATAAAGGATGGACAAGGAGTGGTTCTATGGGAACAGGATAAGATCAAGGATCGGTGGAAAGGATATTTCGATAATCTGCTAAACGTAGAGAACCCGAGGGCAGTCTTTGACGATGGAGTGCCAAATGAAGGCTTAACACCAGGAATTATCAGGGAGGAAGTAGAGGTGGCACTGAAAAGAATGAAAACTGGGAAGGCGATGGGACCAGACGGAATTCCAGTGGAGGTATGGAAGAGTTTGGGAGAAAGGGGGTCGATATGCTGTGGGATCTGATGCAGAAGATATATGTACAAGAGAAAATGCCAGAGGAATGGAGAGACAGTGTCATCGTGCCTATTTTCAAGAAGGGAGACATCCAGGAATGTGGCAATTACAGAGGCATCAAGTTGATGTCGCACACCATGAAGGTTTGGGAAAGGGTAATTGACAGAAGGCTGAGGGAGGAGACAAGCATAGGTGAGGAGCAGTTCGGTTTTATGCCGGGCAGAGGAACAACGGACGCCATATTTGCAGCAAGGCAGTTGATGGAGAAACACCGTGAGATGCAGAAGGAACTGCACATGGTCTTCATTGATTTAGAGAAGGCATACGATAGTGCCACGACAGGAGCCCTGTATATATATATATTACATTTATTATGTGTTCATGTTGTGTCAATGGCAGCAGATGTTATTGTTGTAGTCAGCCTATTATAGTGCTATCGATACATGTATTGATTTTTAACATTTTTGTTCGGTATTACAGTAATATTAAGACAAGACTGTTCACTTCTGTATTTAACTTTCTTGGCGTGTCATCTGAATAGTTGTCATTGATTCATGCATAAATTTATAGCAACAATTGCCTTTTGTTTCCCTTTCAAGAAAGTTTTGTTGAGTACAGCTTTTCCAGCATGACTGAATATTTCCCAGAAATGTTGTTTGGGATTGGAATGAATGAGTCTGCCGGGGGGTGAAGTCACTAACGTGTAAAACTCTTTGATCAGTCCTACAGACTGGTTACCAGGCTACATCAAGATTTACTTTTACTTTTTCAACACAGCACACACATATTGTTAATAATATTATGTTGAGTGGAAAAGAAAAAACAAATTATTCCACATAAACCAATGACATTTATTTGGACTAACTAGTCTTCCTCCTGTTCTGAACAAATACAGAAGACAGTTGAACATTTCACGTAGCACTTTCTTAACTTCTACTGGAACATGTTTTGTAGTAAGGTAAATGTAACTTGATAAACCCATTCCCTGTGTTAATCCAACTTTGTGACAAAAAGACTAGCACACAAGAATTTGATAAGTTAGATTTAATATTCTCAGTCAGTGGAGATCACTTTGTGTACAATTTAATAAATTCCACATTCGAATGTCACTATAAATACACTTCACACAGTCTGAATGAAATGTTCTCACAGCAGTAAAATATTCTATTTCAACTGGCCTATAATAAATGTTCTTTGTCTTCTACAAAATGCGCTCACCCATCAAGTGAGCGTTACTGCATTGCCAATGTATCTGATATAATATAACACTGTTGAAAGCACTACAGTAATTTCTTTTGCACTTGTTTGTCACGAACGTCAGACGAGGTGCGAGTAGACCACCAGAGTGACGTCAGAATGATGAGGTGACATGCATGGAGAGAGGCACTGCTGTAGTTGGTGGACGGATATGTGTTCCACGCCAGCTCTACCACGCCAAGTAGCAGCAGTCTGCAATCATAAATAATCATGATTATAATTATAGACGTATTGTTGAAGAATAGTAATATAATAAAACTTTATTTTAACAATATAAAATCCGGGGTTACTGCCCCATTCACAGGTGTGTACAAACATATTAATTCACACGATAAAACTTGCATGTAGATATTAACCCTGGTGTTGCCAAGTTGCCCTTGAGGATGTTGTAGTTTGTTATGGCTCTTTATTGTATTCAATCATGTTCTCATGCGAGGTAATTGGCAGAATTGACTGAGTCATAAACATGGATGTTTCTGCATATATAAATATATATACATATATATGTATTCTAAGTACCTCCGAATTAATTTATCTAGATTTATGGCGCTATATAAATGTTCTGATTATTATTATGACACAAGAGGTTACCAAGGCCAACCACAAACATGAAATACTCGTAAATGCAAACCTAAATAAAATCAGTTATCACACATTATATGTACAGTGCTAAATAAAATGTTTGGGCTGGCTTCAAATTAGTTTTTTAAACAACACAATCTTTAGAGTGCAGATATGTAATCAACACAGTTAGAGGGAGTCTGAATCCCTTAATGAAAATGGTACTGTTTCATACGACCCAGTTAACAATACTGAACTAGATGTTTTCTGGAAAACTCTTCACTCAATAAACATCTTTGTTTAAACAATTAATTGATAATGACTACACGACCCTGATGTTCACCAAACTCAGGGATCTGTAACATAACTAAGTTGGCCTATATTAAAATAGTTGATAATCTGTGGTGTATATACATGCACAAAATGAAGTAAAAGTTATTAGAATACTTCACAATTTTACTTCATGAATGTACCTATGTCATTACTTTGACTATTATTAGTATGAAGACTATTTCTAGGTTCAATTGTGTGCCTCCAGCATGGCGGACTCCAGCATGGCGGACTCCCTCAAGTAGATTCTACGGACTGTTTCACTAAAATTCTCATTAGCCTACATATACATACGCACACCCACAGGCTCCACCCGTCTTTGTGTATACATACGCATACCCACAGGCTCCACCCGTCTTTGTGTATACATACGCATACCCACAGGCTCCACCCGTCTTTGTGTATACATACGCATACCCACAGGCTCCACCCGTCTTTGTGTATACATACGCATACCCACAGGCTCCACCCGTCTTTGTGTATACATACGCATACCCACAGGCTCCACCCGTCTTTGTGTATACATACGCATACCCACAGGCTCCACCCGTCTTTGTGTATACATACGCATACCCACAGGCTCCACCCGTCTTTGTGTATACATACGCATACCCACAGGCTCCACCCGTCTTTGTGTATACATACGCATACCCACAGGCTCCACCCGTCTTTGTGTATACATACGCATACCCACAGGCTCCACCCGTCTTTGTGTATACATGCGCATACCCACAGGCTCCACCCGTCTTTGTGTATACATGCGCATACCCACAGGCTCCACCCGTCTTTGTGTATACATGCGCATACCCACAGGCTCCACCCGTCTTTGTGTATACATACGCATACCCACAGGCTCCACCCATCTTTGTGTATACATACGCATACCCACAGGCTCCACCCATCTTTGTGTATACATACGCATACCCACAGGCTCCACCCATCTTACGCATACCCACAGGCTCCACCCATCTTTGTGTGTACATACGCATACCCACAGGCTCCACCCATCTTTGTGTATACATATGCATACCAACAGGCTCCTCCCATCTTTGTGTATACATATGCATACCCACAGGCTCCACCCATCTTTGTGTATACATACGCATACCCACAGGCTCCACCCATCTTACGCATACCCACAGGCTCCACCCATCTTTGTGTGTACATAGGCATACCCACAGGCTCCACCCATCTTACGCATACCCACAGGCTCCACCCGTCTTTGTGTATACATACGCATACCCACAGGCTCCACCCGTCTTTGTGTATACATACGCATACCCACAGGCTCCACCCATCTTTGTGTATACATACGCATACCCACAGGCTCCACCCATCTTTGTGTATACATACGCATACCCACAGGCTCCACCCATCTTACGCATACCCACAGGCTCCACCCATCTTTGTGTGTACATACGCATACCCACAGGCTCCACCCATCTTTGTGTATACATACGCATACCAACAGGCTCCTCCCATCTTTGTGTATACATACGCATACCCACAGGCTCCACCCGTCTTTGTGTATACATACGCATACCCACAGGCTCCACCCATCTTTGTGTATACATACGCATACCCACAGGCTCCACCCGTCTTTGTGTATACATACGCATACCCACAGGCTCCACCCATCTTACGCATACCCACAGGCTCCACCCATATTTGTGTGTACATACGCAGACCCACAGGCTCCACCCATCTTTGTGTATACATAAGCATACCCACAGGCTCCACCCATCTTTGTGTATACATACGCATACCCACAGGCATTGTTATGGTGGCGTGATCGACTGACCTGGGAATGACGGGGAGACAGGTGCAGTGCCACAGCAGGTACGGCAGAGTGTGGAAATACCACACGTAGAACTGGTAGTGCAGAGACCGACTGAACATGACACCAATAAAGTTGGCCGTGAACAGCACCAGCACAATATCTGATTGTATCCGAGTTAAAGACCTTACACGTATCAGATGAATAAGTAAATATTAGTAATGACTGAAATGCAGTTGTACTTTTTTATTTCATAACTCTAGCAGTAATGGCCAACCTCAGGATGGCACTACATACACACAGAACATGGTTTCCCGGAGTATTCCAACATGACGTTTGCTACGCTGTAAATTTGAGCAGTTTTTTTCACTTGGATCAATCGCAGAAAACATGCGTAACATTGTGAAGGATCAATCAACATTTGTCTAATACCTGTTATGAACCTTAAAACTGGTAGGAACCATTAACAAATGAGGAATTAGTTGGAATAAAATATCATGTAGCTAGATCATGTGTAGATATTTCTGATCCTCTCCTACCTAAGCCATTATGTGAAACAAAGCAGCAGTCAGAAGGATACCGTTGGCAGGAATCTTTTCAAGTATACCTCTAATATGCATCAGGTTTCGAATCCCACCAAACATTCTGAAAAGAACCAAAATAGCTAAAGTGAGACGTCTAATTGAGAGCATTGCATCCATGGTATTCATTCAATATTATTAGAAAGTGGTAACTAACATTGTTGTTCATACAGTACTACAGTAGACTTTAAATCTGGTGTAAACAAATCTACATTTAAATCACACTGCAATGTTCTTATTTGAACTGTGACAATATGATACATATCAGAACTTAGGTTATTAAAACAGTTGTAAAATTACTTAAATCAGACATCTATTATAGAAAATACACCATCATCCTTATCATCGTAGATTACAACTTGATTTCTGTATTCCAACGTTATCAGACTGTACACATCTTTGAGTGAATGTGTTGACCAACTGTTGTGCATTCACCGACCTGTGCCACCGTGTGCAGAGGAAGATGAGGAGAGCAAGGATGTGGCAGGCAAGTAGTGCCGCGTGAAAGTATCGACTGAGGAAGATATCAAGTGGCAGAAACCGCCAGTTGACTGTCCACTTGAACTGGAACTGCCGTCCAAGATCAAAGGCCCTAATAATATATCCCTTGGGATTGTCCAACAGAAACCTAAGTCCTAGTACGACCTGCAGACAGAAATAGTAATTGGTATATTTTTAAAATCAAATCAAATAATACAACAAGAGAAATGGTTACCAAACAATTATTGTTTAATGGTTGTATTTTAATGTGTATAATCATATAATGTAACCCTAAGGCCAGACACGGCAGGTAGACAGGATTTTTTTTTAATGTTCTGCCCATTGCATGAAATGGGTCCTACTAAGTAAAATATATTGAACTTTTTTCAGCCAGACCTCCCGTTTCCATGGTAACAAACAAAATGGCCGCCATTTTGAGCAAATACTGGCAAATTTGGAAAAGCTAAATGCAGAAATTTGAAGAAAAATGTTTTTGAGAAAATGGCTGTCAAAGATTGCATAATGGATTTCATTACATGATATCGACATGCTTGATCCATGATTAAAACTCACTTAGAGGTATGTAATTGTCATAGAAGTGAACTTTATTGATAGTATGCATACAAAGGTATAATAATCTGGCAGAAAACCATTTTCAGTATTTTTTTTCAAAAAACACCATTTCACCTGGGGTGTCTGGCCTTAAGTGCTGTATAATTACCATGAACAATGAGAAGCTTGTGTGAGATCAACTAACACCATGTATATTTTGTTGAAATAAATTTAGTGGTGTTGGGCTTCTGTGCCTACAAAATACATGTAACTTGTGGTAACTGACCGTCTCCCAGCGACTCACCTGTACGATGGCACACACTGACAGCAGTTGGACGGTGCCGCGGATGCCCTGGCGGGCCAACAGGAGAAGGAGGAGAGCCGGAGCAAACAGCAACACATTCATCTTCACCGACACCCCCAGGCTACAACACAGCACAGTACTTTGTCATTAGGGGTTGTTTACAATTATTAACATTTACTAATTCGTACAGACCCTCTCCCTCCCCTGAATCAACAGTTTAAAATGTTGACACTAGTCCAGATTGAGGTCATGTAGGTATGTAACATTGTCACGACACGGTACAGGCAATGGACACAATAACACCCATCATTATGTTTACAAAGTTTTATTTACAATCACTGTGGTTATGCAATTTACATGCGACTGATATTTTTATAATTAGTATGTGGACGTTGACCCTCTCCCTTTCGTACCCTCTGTACGAATAGATAAATGATTGTGAACACCCCCTTAACTGCACAGTTTGTAAGTTTATTTGTAAAAAATATTCAAGGGAAAGGATTAAAGGGGCCCTGTATAGATTGCGCTATTCCACAGTAGAAGTATTTTGTCGGCCGACGTTTGGCGTCTGCGGCTAGTTATAGAACATTCTCGTGCAGGTGATATGTTTGCTGTCGTTAGTTCTTGCGAACACTAGACAAGCATTGTTGTTGCAAACTAACATCACTAAATACATAAATTCTTATCAACAACACAATCGCTAGATGCAGCGCACGCTTGTCTTGTGTTCCCGAGAACTAACGACGGCAAACATATCGCCTGCACCAGAGTGTTCTATAAATAGCCGCAGATGCCGAGCGTCGACCGACAAAATACTTCTGCCATGGAATAGCGCAATCTATACAGGGCCCCTTTAACACCGCAAAACTATTTACACCAGAAATTAAAGTAGCTAAGATGGATCTGCCACACCTACAGTACTCTTGTCGTACTTGCCTATATTGACTGTCATACAAATACATCATGTTCACATCAGTTGAACAGGAAGAATCCCAGTGTATCGAGACTGTTCACTTCTTGGTCAAATGTCTGTATGATGACCACATGATGACCACAACCTGTAACTGGCTCACCTGTAAAAGAAGCAGCCCGTAGCCCACTGGTCAGACAGGAACAGGTTGATAGCGAGGTAGAGAAACAGCATGGCGACGGGGTCGTTGAACATTCGCAGGATGTATATGGAGTGGATGCGATAGGACGCGCAGCACATGAAGAAGAAGACGTATGGTGGAACCTGTTGGAAAACAAGAAACAGGCATCAGGTATCTACAGGTGTTGAGAGAATGGTGCATACTCCTCGTCTGAGCACACAGGCTTTGTGTAACAAATGGCAAAGAAGTTCAATCAAACATCAGCGACATCAATACATAAAACATTACCGTACACAAGATAATGCAATTAAATCTACAGTGCATGGTTTTAGTGCTATACGAAGTACAGGTTCCATTAATCTGACACATGTAAAACATATTTCATGTAGAGATTTTCTTTTACTAACGAATAAAACAAATGTTACTGTTCAAATTGTGCACACTTGGAAATGAAACCTGCAAGTGTTCTTAATCTTCTGTTACTGTTACTGATCACCTTATCAAGCAGTTATGCAGAAGTGTTTTTTACAGCCAAACCTACCTTTGCTGTTTTCTGGTAGATTTGGAAGATGAAGAGTAGATTGAGCAGATACAGTGCTGCAAAGATGTACTGGGCAAGGCGAATGTTGGTGCCTGCCGACGTCATGTGATAAAAACCCATAAAGATATAAACAAACCCTCCAGGATAACTGAAAAAATGATATTGACATTTAGACAGTGAATGCTGTTATGTAGTTTTGTTTGTGCATACAGACATGTGTATATTAATAATAACAATTTATTTTTTAAGAACTTATTCCAACTTAGTGGATAGATGCATGATAAAATATTTTTATTAGTTAAATTAAACTACTTTGATGATAATTAACAAATACAAATAGTAATAAAATGTTTTTTTATTTTTAGAAATGTACCATATTTTCCATACTGTATTACCAAGGTATGGGGAATACAACAACAGTACGGCAGTACTTTGTCATATAATGCATGGAGGAATATTCTGTAATTAATGTAAATGTCCAAGAAACTGGACTGTCTGTTACATACACTAATGGACCAGTGTCTCCTTGAAGCTTTGTGTAGTCAAATGTTCCATTGATGACACCTTCGACTTCCTGCATGTATGCTCTCCAGTCAATTTCTGTATCTACAAAGACAACAACACAATGCTCACCTAAATTCCAGTAAGCAATAATTTTTTATAAATTATCTAATTTTGGGGCAGAAATACATAATATTTATCAATCTATAACTCATTGATCACTGCTGCATGCAACCAAAGGTTGATCATAAAATAACTGGGCTGAATAATAAACATATTTTGGACAAAATTGTGGTATACCAATAATACTATGACGATGTAAATGTATACTTTTAACTGTTTATTATAAGAGAACATTCAATATGTATCCAAATACAGCAGTGCAGTTATGACTATAAAACTGAACATATGTAATTATAATAGAATTCTAAAAAAACTAATTTATGTCATAGTTACATAAAAATGGTGTGTGACAGTGAAACTATTGTTTGTCATCGCATTTAAAATTGCAGAAGAAATCTTAATTGTTCTAAAACTTAATGACAACCGACGTCAACAATAGAGAACATGCTCCTAAACTTGAATTTGCAAAAAATATGTAAATTCAACACGAAATGATACATTTACGACATGCATCCCCTTGTAATTAATTGTACTCAACATCAGTGACTGGTGGAGTAGCAAAAATAATCGGACACTACCTACCGGTAGTCCAAATATTTACGCCACATATTCTGCAGGCTGTGTCCAATTAGATGTCCTACCCGCCACTGGTATGATTGTGGTGCCAGTGGGGGGCAAGTTGCAAATGTTTCAATCCTTGAATATGGTACATGCGATAGGCTGTCCATACGTTGCACGAACCATTGATATTGTCCACATGGCATGCCGATGTATGTCCCCCCTCGGTTTTGATTGAACGAGTGTCAATGGGGGGTTTAGTCGGGTGTATTTTGCGGATCCAGGGGTGAGTGTAGGGGTGCATGACCCCTGTTTTGGCCTCAACTTCAAGGGGCGTGAAGGTGCAGTTAGAAGTTTTTGGAACCTAAAGGGGGTGATGGGTGGTTTGGTCAAATTCTAGATCTACCACGCATGGACACACATGACATGTGGATTGAATCATCATGGCCGATTGAATCGCTGATCATGTGCGCTCGCATTGACCTCTCTGTTTACATCACATATATTATATGTGATGTAAATATATACGTGCAAAGTTTTTTTCTTGAAATCCGGGAGATTTTCATCAGCGTTGCGCTGTGTCGTCACACCGTCTCTGATTTTGACAGTGAAAGACAGGGGAGTGCAGTAGAACATTTTTTGCTGCCACGCCACCCTATTTTTCGCAGCTGCATTGCCGTAACATCAGCTTTTTTTTGAGCTTCTCCACTATCTTGGTTCAAGACGTCAGAAGATGGGTGGGAGATGCTGTTGGAGATTTTCAGTGGAAATCCGGGAGACCTGCCTGAATTCCGGGAGACACACGAAAAATCCGGGAGATTTGGCAGGTATATGTAAACAGAGAGAACGACATGAGCGCACGTGATTTGATCATCATCATGATCCATGATGTAATGCCAGAGTCCGAGATATGGAATCATTCAATGCCAGCCATGGCCCATGCCACGGAATTGGATAATACCTGATGTTTGGTATTATTGTGCTGACTTTTTCTTCATTTTGTGTAACCATATACAGTGAAAAACATAATTGGTAAAAATTGAAAGTTATTGAAGCACTCGATTATCGCTCACACCACACGTCAAGATCAGTATTTCTTACATTTTATTTTCCATATCACTGCAACGTTAATGAAGCATTCCACCAAGAACAATGCTGTCATGAAAACCCATGGTTTACTTGGATCTGTAATTAACTGTTTTAAATAACCTGGTGAAAATTTGCCACGAAGGCGTTTCTCTTTTCTCAAGACAGGTGCCATCTTGGCCTGTAATGTGACCTATGGTGCTGCCCTCTACAGGACATTCATTATGGTAATTTACTCGATAGACGGCAACTAGCGATGTTGGAGAGACAGCTATGGTTTACATGATATTATCACCAACTGTCGTGCTAGTATATGTCTGTTTAGTTTCATGCGATGATGTAGGGAAGCCATGCACGTATTTTGGTAAGCATTGATGACATATGCTGACAGTGCGAATCTGTGGAAATGTTGTCCGTTCTCAGCACGAATTCTCTGTGTTTATATTACTTTATTATCATAAATTATAATATTAATGAATAATGAGTAGGGCCTAGTGTATGCATGCATGTAGTATTTAAATTACCACATGTAGGTTTGAATTGTAATTTTTTATTAAAGTACTGTACCATATAAAGTATCAACCAAACTTAATGACACTAAGAAATTCCCAATTAACAACATGCACGTCAATAATTATTACAGTGGCAATATGCAGATAGCTATGCCTATGGGGTCGCCCCATAATTATCTGCATAATTGGGCTCACATTTGTTCTCCATTGGGTTATGGTGCAGAAAGAAAAGTATAACTGCAACAAGTATAAATAATTATTACAAACTTACAAAGATATGAAAGTGAAAAACAAATACGTAGACTGGTTATTTTGTAGGTGGTGGCCGGGTGTCATCCCCACAGGGTAATCTTGTCAACTGTTCATGGTACTCGTCCAATGCCTGCTGTCAGCGCACAGAGGTGACGTCTGTGTTTGGAGGCATGTACCCCTTGTACGGGGCATCGAGAGAATGCTCTAACCAACTCAACTATCTCATGTGTTACTTCTGCAGTCCAAGGCAACACCTGTGGTACTACGAGTGAGTGTGTACTGGGGTTTTTCTTCCCCTTTCATTCCTTATTGGAGGGGGCTCTCCAGCTCTATCACTCAGTCTGCTCCGCCCTCTTATCAAGTTGTTGCCACCAATCTTCTGCTGTTCTCTCCCACTTTTGGCTGTTACCACTGCCCTTTCGAGATCACTATTGGCACAATCTCTCCATCTACGCTTCTCAATTTAGTCTTTCTCATCCCCTTCCACCAACCTCTAAAGTAAATCTCTCCTCATTCACTCCATGTACATAATCTGGCCATCTCCGTTCTTTGTTAATCACTTTTCTTTTTGCTACAGCATGGATTGTATGTCTTAAATTCCCATTTTTAATCATCTAGATTATTATCTAAACACGTTTAATATAGTATAATTCTTATTGGTATGGTTACATATGTCCATAACTTCAACTGTAAAACATTAGCTCGGATGTCACAAAGGATTTGAATATGATGCAGCACACTGTCATCCTGTTTGAATTGACCAAATGACATCATCTCCACATAAACTGACCAGTTAAAAAATGGCTATCGTCATGGCATATAACTGGATAAATGTTTTAAACATTTTAAGACAAAATATCTGAAAAAGAAAATCTTTGTTAATCCAAATTGAAACAGTGAGCATGTTGTTACTCTGTCAGCAGAAAAGCCTACGTGTGTGCGGATTACTGCAGATCTATACACGATCACTGCAGGACAGCCATGTACCTTGGGGAGTCTGTAGGTACGTCTCCAGGGTTCAACACGGCTAGGTCACCTAAGGCATCTATTACACCTGCATTTACTCACCTAACCATAGCAAATTTCTCCGTTTTCTAACACGAACTCATAAATAATTAGTGTCAATTCTGGAAGGAAGTTCAAATACAATTTATACAAACTGCAAACATGGTTTCAAATTTGCATCAATACTTCATACTAATTATTGTGCTGTGATCTTGACATAATTCTTCAATAAATTGATCTTGGTCTGAATTGTAAATTTCTTTTAAAAACATTTCTTATTACACAACTATGAAATTCAACTGACATCAATGTTTTTAACCGCCTTCGTCGAACTGACTTGAATTTCATAGTTGTGTAACAAGAAAATGTCATTATTTAATTATTCTTCCAACTGGAACTTTTTCACGAATGTAGATTTCATTTTTTACTGTGTTAAGGTATTATTTTAATAACAAAAACATATTTCTTTGCATGCAGTGTTATATACCTTTATGTAATTGAACTATTGATGTTTACCCTCGGTGTGATTCAATGTCTGCTGTGTTGCAGGGGCTTCATACAAGTCTGGAGAGGACTTTTGTAGAGGTCAGAAGTTCACAGTGGCTGAAAACGGTCAACCGTGTTTCAACTTCAATCCATTTGTTTTTAGCTCAGCAACAATACAACAATGTCGCTACTACAGCAGAGTGTTGCTGGGGTTGCTTGTTTACAGTTTTCTGCAAGGCCAACTTACTGATACTTGAATTAGCAAAACAACTTCCCTCTGTACTCGTAGGTCATTGTCACAAAGTCAGTAGGTGATCTATTTGATTTATTCATATCATATCAGTGAAATAAATTTTGTGAAGACCACTTGCTGTATTCTAATGTATGCAAGCAACGTGCAGTGGTATCACTTATGTATAAGGACAATTTTACTGCTGAATGTGAGGAATTTTGTCTACAGAAAGTATTGCAGACAAAATGTGGCCATATCATCAGACGACAGCAAAATCACAACTTTAATAGCGCAAGTTTTATAGTCAATATATATTTACTACTTGACTGATCTTAAAATCAACAAAGATACTGGAAATTACTTCACAAGATGTCAAGTTTAATTGTCTCCGTTGAATGGCAGTGTTAACTGTGGACATCATTACTGGCATCCGTGTGGAGGAGGGAAACAAGCCTGGTAAACCAACGTCTCTCATAAATTTGTATAATCGCGAACAGGCAAGATAGCAAGCCATCGTGTATATAACAATTACATGCTGCAATAATTAATATTAATTATACTTGCTCTGCTGCTGGGTCGTCAACTTTACAGTACTAATTTACATTTACAACTGTTATTAATGTATTTATTTATGTAGCATTTCATAGTGCAACTGTTACTATTTGTATTCCTGTGTTTAGAGGATGACTTTCATGATGCAGTGACTGTACTTACATGCAAACAGTATATTACTTAGTGTAGAACACAGCTGAATGTATTGCAGTTTTGTAGAGTAAATGTTTGTATACTTTATCGTACATATTAATGGTTGGTTGCATGACTTCACAGTCAAAAAAACGTACATTACTTCATGTGTGGACTGAGGTTTCATCATCACCTTACTGATTGTTTAGACCAATATGAAACTACGCCTTTTTAGAAATTGCAAACTTGCAAGACCATTCCAAATTAGTACTGTTTGTTGTATAAAAATAATCATGAAATATTAAATGTGTTACACTATTTTCCCCAGATCATGCCAATTACCCCGATCACTGGATTCAGCCAGATTCCCTCATGCCTTCATAAATGTTTTTACAGAACCATTTAATTAGTCATCTTGTCCAACACATGAAGCTATGCTTCAGCAGTAACACTTTTTCCATTCCTTTTCCTCTTTCGTTTTGTCTTCCTCTTCTTCCCAGCTGATGCGTTCACAAGAATACCAGACATGCGCCGTTTCGTGGCAACATTTTGCTGACCATCAGCACTTACATCACCTTGAATGTCACCACCGTCGTCAACTTGAATGTCACCACCATTGTCACAGTGTGTCATCACACCTGCTGCTTTGACACGTTTCCTGTCCCGACTGCCACACACAGATGTCCTTTGGAAGCAAGCCACAAAGAATCCGTTAGTGAGATCCTGCTCAGGGGACATGCGAACACACTTGGTGAAGGCCCCTTCCCCGCGGCCTGGGAGTTCTGGGATGATCTCAACGAGGGAGTACCTCCCCCCGCACCAACCCTCCACCTCCTCCACCACGCATTCATTCTCTTGCGAGTGAATTGAGCACGTTGAGTAGACAACCTGTTGCATGCTGGGAAATGAGAGCGCGTGCTTGAGAATCATTGCCTGGAAGTTAGCGAGGTGTTTGAGTCGCTGCTTCGAGTTTGACTCCTCGCCGCTTGTCAACTCGTTGAGTCGACTCACGATCCCTGCCAAACAACACAGTTCTAGAGGATATTTCGGTATATATTACAATTGCAGTTATGTATTTCTGCAAAGGGTCAAAGATACAAGATGTTTGAATAATGAATTACGTTATACCAAAAATAGATAAGCGAGCGAAAAATGAACAACTCAGAACACGTCCAAAACATGAAATTCTACGGTCGCTAGGCACCCTCACGGCTCATCCTGTCCCGACGATCTTGGTATCATTTGAAAGGATGCACTTTTGTTATTCTAGCGTCATCTAGATTTCCCGGTAACCGTTTAAAGAACACCGATAAACAGATCTACAATCTACAGTTTTCAGTGTTCTGTACGGTTCCGAACGATGTTGGCGGCAGGTACTCAGTACACTAATGTTCCGATTGTGGCGCTGTTTTCTTCATTTGCATAGGTTCAGACATGCGCACTTCACCATTTCTTGATTTCTTGTTATAAGCTCCACCCACTTTTAAACCGCGGCGAAACTGATGTGCTTTGATCGCAGCGAAACCGATATATATCTACGTCGGCGTGACGTCACAATAACGTACGCCACCCAACGGGTCTAAATTCGTTGCGTTGATTGGTTGATATATGTGATTGTGACGTCACGCCTACTTCGCGTTTGTCATTTTAGCAGCCGTTTGAAAGTGGGTGGAGCTTATACCATGAAATCAGATGATAATAATAATGTCAACTTGTAGAGCGCCATATTTCTAGACAAAAGTCCATTCAGAGGCGCTAAAATAGATTAATACATAAATACTAAAACAAGGTAGTTAAACAAATATAAATAAATTGCTAAAACCGTGATGCATAATGCATGGGCAATAAGATTGGGTTGTAAAAGGATATAGCATTAATTAAAAGGTGACATAATATGTGCATCATAAGGCATAAAAGAAATAAGTTAGTTAAATGAAATAAGTTATTTAAAAACACTATGTGGTGCCTCAATCGGTAGATTGGTGAACTGTGTCGACGAAACAACATCGTTCGCAGTGTCTAAGACACCTGAACGGGCCCGGTTGTAGGTCCGTTTTTAGTTAATTTTAGGAATGGTTATCAGGAAACCATGTATATGTTTGAATAGCAGAAAGCTTAAACTTTCAAACGACATCAATATTGTTGGGATCCAACGAACCGTAATGGTACTAGCAGTCGTTCAAAAGGCGTTTTTGGAACGTGTTTGACAATTGTTCATTTTTTGCTCGCTTATCTATTTTTGGTTATACTGATAACAGGTAGAGTGATTGAAAGTGGGTCGGGTTTAAGTAGTAATAAATGCTGACATCAAATTGTTCTGTTTCAGTTGGTCTCTAAATTATTTTCCAAAGAAAGATCAAAACTGACAACTGCCTAACTAACCTATCTAGAAAACCAATACGATTGCTTTAGATAATTAAAAACAGGAGATATCTCATTCAAATTATATGACTTTGGATCCCTTCTGTCAGAAGTATACAAACATTTCAAGCAAGCCAACTAAATACGACATCTGTGGGAGAGTCATCTGCTTTAAGAACATCGATCAGTTCAATATTATATTATTTACTGCCAACTGTAAACATTTTCTTGACACATACATATGTTAGCTTACAAATGTCACCTAGAAAAAATCTGCTGGCCACAGTTAAGTGAGAACTGTCTAACAGCACTGCTCTGCCCAATTCCTAACTCAGTAACACGCCTCAGCGAGAGTAGAGGCCAACTCACCCGAGCCGCTACAGGATGGATCGACAATGGCGTGTGTGACGCGGCTGTACTGGGGAGATGTTGGGTCGACTTTGAGGAAGTCCATGTGGGACAGGCTGATGGCGTGAGATGCCCCGGCACACTCTGTCAACTTTCTCATGCTGGCCAATCGCCGGGCGTCCTTGTCGAAGGCAAACACCTTCCTACACACATCAACCACGTAGTTACATACAAAAGAAAGTCATCTCCTGATTATGAACAGGATCAATATAATTCACTGCCTGATTTAGTGTAATTTCTTGTTAGCAATAAACGAAATGAGCACTGCCATTTCTAAAATACTTTCAAGTTTCAAGCAATTTTTGTAGTTTTCCGGTATCTAACTGCACTTGATAAGCATAATGCATAACATAACATATATTATACAATTTTCCATTGTAAACGCGATATATATATATATATATATGTGTACTTGTGACGATATCACAATTTACGTGATAACTGAAACGCCACCTGGCGAATTAGGTGGATCTTAGCATGCCAGTGGCTACACAAAATGCCAACGTCGTGTTGTGTGTGTTGTGTAAATGAAACAAAGTCGGCAATAATAAAGTATTGTTAAATACATTGACTTATAAAAGCAATTATCGTTATGTGGTGTCAGTAATGGGATAGTACAAGCCACAGAAGAAACCGAAGAAGACACGTACAAGACGAGCGCAAGATTGGCGGCAAAAGTGCCAAATCAGCTCTCCTTGGAAAACAGAGGAGAATCATGGCGGATCTTCAAGCGGGAGTGGAGATACTATGAGACAGCAACGAAAATAGCGAAAGAAGACGAGGTCAGAGTTGCAGTTTTTGAATGTATTAGGTACGGAAGGAGTAGATCTATATGAAACATTCCAGTGGCAAGAGGACGAAGACAAGAATAAGATCGATGTCGTCATACAGAAATTTGATCACAACTGCATTGCCAAGACCAATGAAACCTATGAATCATACAGAGATGGTGGAAACCTGTATAACAGCGCTATACAAGCTGTCAGCCACTTGTAATTTTCTTTGAGAGAGAGACTGATTCGAGACAGGTTGGTCATAGGTATAAAGGACGATAAAACAAGATAAAAGTTGCTTGCTAAGGAAGATCTAAATCTGGAAACTTGCGTTGCCATATTGAAAACATTACAAGTGACACACACATGCGCAAGAAATAAGTACAGAAATGACCACTTACTCAGTCCGACACAAGACGGCGCCAGTCAAGCCACCATGCAAATTATGGCAATCCTGCAAGAAAGTATAACATATCTAGATGTTCGAGTACTAGCAAGTACACATCCGCCAGTAGCAGGTATGCACAGCCTCCTGGTGAGGGACGATCAGGATGTAGCAGGTGTGGTGGTATACATCCAAAAGGGAAGGACAAGTGTCCTGCTTGTGACGCCACTTGCCATGTGTGCGGAAAACTAAATCACTTCACTAAGATGTGCAGAAGTGCAGCTACTCATCAAATGGTCGAAGAAACGATCATACACACAGTGGGCAGTGAACGTAAGACGAAAGCACACGTAACATTGACAATAAATGACAAAACAAATGTGTCGTTTCACATGGACGCAGGGTCGTCGGTGGACATCCTGCCATATCTGGACTACGTATGTGCAACAGCAGATCACTCATGCAGCAAGTTGGAGAACACGAACATTAGACTCGTCATGCACAACAAGTCGGTAGTGAAACCGATAGGACTGGCGTGTTTGCAGGTTCACCGCAATGGAACACAGAGGCAGATGCGTTTCGTTGTTGTGCGTGCCAATGTTGTTCCACTTCTGAGTTTGCAGTCATGTCTGGACCTTGATTTAATTCAGATAAACGACTGTGATGCAATAAATGCAGTGACGATGAGAACACAGTCAGAACCGTGACAGAGGTGGTGACAGCCAAAAGACAATGATGGAGACAACACAAACACTACCAACGACTGACAAAACTTGTCCATCGAAAGCAGACACGGTGCACATTTCTGTGATAAGCAAGCGATCACAAGTGTTACAGGACACTGTACTCAGAGAATACCGGGATGTATTCGAGGGACTTGGTTGCCTCAATGGCAACTGTAGAATACAGATCGATCCAAGTGTCAAACCTGTTGTGCATCCACCCCGCAGAGTTCCTTGTGCGTTACGAGAAGTCGTGAAGGATGAACTAACACGCATGGTAGAGGACAGAATCATCGCTCCTGTCATAGAACCAACTCAGTGGGTGTCGAGCATGATTGCAGTGAGGAAGAAGAACACAAACAAACTGCAGATTTGTCTGGACCCTCGACACTTGAATAGGGCAATTCAGCATTCTCACTACCCGCCTCCTACACTGGAAGATGTCACAACACGACTCACTAATGCCAAAATGTTCTCGGTATTGGACGCCAAGACAGGCTTCTGGCAAGTCAAACTTGACGATGATTCCAGCTACCTCACAACGTTCAACACACCATACCGTCGTAGCAGACGACTTCCTGTGCATTGGGTTCAGAGACACAGTCAAACAAGGAACACGAGACCATGATGCCAATCTCAGGGCACTACTGGATCGAGCGAGAACGTGCCACCTGGTGTTGAATCCAGACAAAGTTCAACTGAGAAACAAATCAGTACCATTCATTGGTCATCTACTCACCGATGAGGGACTCAAGGTAGACGAATCCAAGGTTGAGGCCATCATGAAGATGCCTACTCCAAAGGATGTCACAGCACTGAAGCGAATTCTCGGCATGGTTGGCTATCTTGCGAAGTTCTTGCCACATCTGTCACAAGTCTGTGAACCACTGAGACAACTAGATCGGAAAGATGTGGAGTGGTGCTGGCTTGAGCAACATCAAGATACTTTGAACAAGATCAGAGAACTGATCACAGCAGCACCAGTGCTCGCATACTATGATGTAAAGCAAGCAATCACAATCCAATGTAATGCATCCCAGAGTGGTTTGGGTGCAGTGCTCCTGCAAGAGGGAAAACCAGTGTGCTACGCCTCTCGAGCACTCACTAGCACAGAACAGAACTATGCCCAAATCGAAAAAGAGCTCTTAGCAATTGTGTTTGCATGTGAACGATTTGACCAGTATGTGTACGGAAGACACATCACTATGCAATCGGATCACAAGCCACTTCAGACGATCACAAAGAAATCGATGATCGATGCACCAAAGAGACTGCAGAGAATGCTGCTCCGCCTGCAGAAGTACAGCATAGATCATAGATGTCGTGTACACGAAAGGAAACGAAATGCACATCGCATATGCGCTAGGGGATCATGTGTTTGACATTGAACTGCATCAAATGGACATGACAGAAGATGTTCATCTATCGACCAACGGAATACACGAAATCATGTGCAAGTCACGTGAAGACGACGAAGTGAAAACTGCAGTTCGCTACACACTTCAGGGATGGCCGGATCGACGTCAAGCAGTCGACCCACTCGCACGACCTTATTTCAATTGCTGTGACGAGCTCAGCACACAGGATGGCGCACTATTCAAGGGACAGAGAATTGTCATACCCCGTCATGCTCATAAAGAAACTCCACTCCTCGCACTTAGGAGTCGAAGGATGTCTTAGAAGAGCACGTGAATTTATGTATGGGCCAGACATGAACCAAGAAGTAAAAGATGTCATCAGTGTCTGCAGTACGTGCAACGCGTACAAACCAGAACAATGTAGAGAGCCGTTGTTGTCACATGAGATACCGTCACGTCCATGATCACGAGTTGGAGTTGACCTGTTCCACCTTCATGGACAGGACTACCTCATAACGATGGACTACTTCTCGAACTTCTTTGAAGTTGACAAGCTGTCAATGACCTGTGCAACACAGGTTATCACCAAACTTCGTATTCACTTTGCGAGATTCAGAGCTCCAGACAAAGTGATTTCTGACAATGGGCCACAGTTTGCATGTGAGGAGTTCAAGTTGTTCTGAGTGTTGGCAATTCGAACATATCACATCGTCACCACATTACCCCCAGTCAAACGGAAAAGTGGAAAACACAGTCAAGACGGCAAAGAAAATCATGCGGAAAGCAATTGATGACAGGGCGGATGTGTATTTGGCATTTCTGGACTATTGAAACACACCTACAGAAGCTATGTACGCATCGCCCGCTCAACGGATGTTCGCACGTCGAACCAGAACTCTGCTACCAACGCTGCCAGTACTGCTGCAGACCGATCCTGCAGCACAACGTGATGCTTCTGAACAACTCAAACGTAGAAAGAAGAAACAAGCCAGCTTGTACAATCGTACGAGCAAGAAACTCGGCATACTACACCCAGGAGATGTGCGGTTCAAGAAGACAAACGCCTCAAATGACTCACGAACGTGGACCCTAACATGCATTCAGAAACCATTGGGTGTCAGGTCTTACATCATTGAGAGTGAAGGCTCGACATATCGAAGGAATAGACGACAGCTACGTGCCACACCAGAGCAGTATAGGGATGATACTCGGTACTCTCAACAAGATGAACCTGACGTTACGATGAACAGACCACTGTGTTCAGACAACAGGTCCATAGACAACCATAATGCACAACAGAGAGGTCAAGACAACATCATGTCTCCTCCAAACAGTGAACCTTCAGTCTCCACAACGTAATATACCATCCACGGTCGTACATTCACCACGCAATGTGCCACCGAGGGTTAGAAATTCTCCATGCAGTGTGCCGGCGACTGATGCACGACCAAGGCGTCCAGTGAAACTTCCAGCAAAGTTCAAAGACTTTGAAATGAAGTGAAAAGTGGAACATCTGACTGTAAAAAGAGGGGGATGTGACGATATCATAATTAACGTGATAACTGAAACGCCACCTGGTGAATTAGGTGGATCTTAGCATGCCAGTGGCTACACAAAAAGCCAACGTCGTGTTGTATGTGTTGGCGCCATGATGTGCGGTGACCCGGTGTAAACGAAACAAAGTCAGCATTAAAGTATTGTTAAATACTTTGACTTATAAAAGCAATTATCGTTATAGTACTGTCAAGTAATTGTGTTTGTTATATTTACCCTGTATTTTGAAGAATGGCGGCGGTGTGGGTTGTCTTGTTCCCGGGAGCGGCGCAGCAGTCGATCACATGACTCCCGGCAGGTGGCGCTAGTATATAAGCAGGAAGACAACTCGCCTATGACAGACAAAACTCAACCTAGAAGAGCAGACCCACTAATAGTATGCAGAGAATTGTTTGTTAGTGCATTTTGATTATAACAGAAAGCTTCCAAAAAGGTAATTCTATAAGGAGGGAGGAAAGAGAAAAACAATATTTCACTGTACATCACAAATTATGATGTACACATCTCAGAGGAAAGAATGTCAATAAAACTCAACCTATATGAAGGTGCATGTGGCATAAGTCGGCGATGTCAATAATGTTTGTACAAATGCGGCTTAAGCAGACCATTGCACTCAAAATATCAAAATCACAATTTCACTCAGATCAGCTTCACTGTAGTTTACTTAATACTCCTACAAACTGTTATGACCTAATTCTATAATTATTTTTCATGAACATATAATCATAAAACAAGGTCCTGGACTATGGAACTCTTTGGTATAAACAATGCATACATTTTGGTCTGAACATCACTGAAATAGTAGACCAAGTTCAGATTATACTGTTGTTGCACAGTTACAAAGGGACATACTCTGCTGTAGACAGAACATTTGTTTATCTCATAAATTCCAAACTGTATGTCAAGTATTTATATAAATAACATAGATGTTGTCTAGTTTTTGCAATGTAGATACAATGTAATGTAGATACTTTGTCTTGTAGAATGATGGCCCCAGACTTGTAGAGCCTGTGCGCATGCAGGTCTGTACCCGGCGCAAACACCAGCAGCTCAGGCAGGTGACAGTCTCGCAGAAACTGCTTCGGTTGTAGGTTTCTCACCAACTCAATGTACCTAAAGACAGGCACAATGCTCATGGTTTCTACAGAGGTAACATGTTAATAAAGCGTGTTTCTTAATAGATTTTTATTATGGACAATTGCTTCACTTTAAGTAGTTTAGTTTTGCACGCTGGCAAAAACCAGTTTTGTAAAAATGTTAAAAACATATAGTCTGTGGTAATTGTCAGAATCAAGTCCTTCTTCAGTCTGTTAATTGGGTGCAATTTTGCTCCACTTCATCTAATTATTATGGGTAAGGATTGGCAAAATTTGTTTTATAACAATTTTATATTAATGTTCATCATTTAGCCCTTTAAATGTCAACTTGGCCAAACCTCCAGATAGACATTCCGATTCAGCTACATCTAGCATAGGCAGTGCCATCTAGTGGGTAGTTGTGAAAACACATTAGTAACGATGTTTGAACACATGGACTTCATGTTTTGGGTGGGAAAAGGGGGACTTTTCCAAAAACAGCTGAGATCTAAAGGGTTAACTAATACACACTGCGTGTAAGTGAGGTTGTCATTGCTTATCTCCTCGTATGTCTCGGAGACAAAGAACTGAATGACGTCCTCCACTGTTGTCTTCAGCAGATTCACACGCACGTATCGCGGCAGTCGGACTGAAGAGGTCAAGAAAGCACATTGAACCAACCAAATGCAACATTAGAATCTACATAGAATAATATACAGTGCACTTCACATAACTGGAACTCGTATATTAGAATCTATATAGAATATACAGTGCACTCCACATAACTGGAACTCGTACATTAGAATCTATATAGAATAGAATCTATATAGAATATACAGTGCACTCCACATAACTGGAACTCGTACATTAGAATCTATATAGAATATACAGTGCACTCCACATAACTGGAACTCGTACATTAGAATCTATATAGAATATACAGTGCACTCCACATAACTGAAACTCGTACATTAGAATCTATATAGAATATACAGTGCACTCCACATAACTGGAACTCGTACATTAGAATCTATATAGAATATACAGTGCACTCCACATAACTGGAACTCGTACATTAGAATCTATATAGAATATACAGTGCACTCCATATAACTGGAACTCGAACATTAGAATCTATATAGAATATACAGTGCACTTCACATAACTGGAACTCGTACATTAGAATCTATATAGCATATACAGTGCACTTCACATAACTGGAACTCGTACATTAGAATCTATATAAAATATACAGTGCACTTCACATAACTGGAACTCGTACATTAGAATCTATATAGAATATACAGCCCACTTCACATAACTGGAACTCGTACATTAGAATCAATATAGAATATACAGTGCACTCCACATAACTGGAACTCGTACATTAGAATCTATATAGAATATACAGTGCACTTCACATAACTGGAACTCGTACATTAGAATCTATATAGAATATACAGCCCACTTCACATAACTGGAACTAGTACATTAGAATCTATATAGAATATACAGTCCACTTCACATAACTGGAACTCGTACATTAGAATCTATATAGAATATACAGTGCACTCCACATAACTGGAACTTGTACAAATCGATTTTCGCTTAAGTTGGTCTTTTTCCGTGGACCCAAGCCTACAAGGCACTAAGACATACGTCCTAATAAGTTGAATTTCTGATAACCAGACATATTGCCATGGGTCCTTGGAAGTTCAAATTATCCAGAGTGCACTGTAATATGGTAACATGAAAGATAAAACAGTTGCCTTCACTCACAATCATTACAACTCTCTTGCTTAAAATATTGTTTTAATTAAAGGTGCCTCGTCAATTTGAATTTGTTTTCACTCGGCTCATGTCAACTTCATTTTGTGAAAAGGCAAACCTACCTAGTGTCAATTACAACATGCCAGCTCATTTGTGCAATTTTTGGTATGTAGGTAACTGAGCAGACACACTATTAACTTATTTAATTATTACCCAAGTATCAATTTAATTGATGTTAAAAACTGGAATCTTGACATGAATCCTTGATATGATTATGCATATTTGTCAGTGATAATATTGCTGACTTTTCTTGCTTTCTAAAAATCATGTATGCCCATGGCTAAATATTGGCCCAGAAACTGGTTTTGGCAAGTTACCAGATGCAGCAAACATTAAGTTTTCCAACATTTAAACATACATAATATGCATATTATGCATTTATATATTAAATTGACTTTGTTGGGCACTATTTGAAGTATTCATGTAATGCAAATTTGGTCATCACAGAAGTGGATTTGTGATGGGCTGAGGAAGCAGGTTTAAGCCCAGTATATGCAGGACTATTACTCACTTTGTGCTGAAGTCTTTGAAAGAAGGTCTTCATTTTTGCTAACCTTTGCAGCAACCTTCAACCTGGCAAGTTCAGAGGTCAATGGTGCTTTGTTCTTCATAATTACTTCCTGAAATGAAAGGGCTTAACATTTTAGAACATTACTGAACGTTTATGTGTAGAGTAATTAATTAAGACATTTCCATGTTTTCTTCTATTTGCATTATCTTTACAAAGGAAACAGAAGCACAAAGGTGAATGCGGATAACTGGCAACAGAGATAAATCATTATTATTGTTGATGTCTCAGCTACAGAACATATAGGTCAGTCAAATGCGTCAATAATAAAAGCAATATATAATCCCAATGCTTCAACAATCACTCACAGGTTTACTGTGCAAACCTTAAAACTATGAAAACATAACGAGTTACTTGTCGGTGGTTTGGTAGCTTATGTATGATGTTTTTCTTTTAATCTTTATTAGTGAAAACAATATACAGTGTATTCATTATTCGTGCTACAAACAATTTATTACCATTAATGCCACAAATAAGCTAACAACACTTCCAGGTTTGAGCAATAAAAATAACTTTTTAGGTGTTTTTAAACAATAACAAACTGTTATCTAACAACATGTTATTAACCACGTATGACATCTCTCACCTGGTAGTGGCTGTGTTTGTGTAGACCCTGTCCAAACAAGAACTCGTGCACCAACACCCGGGCCAGAACTGGCTTCTGTCGAAGAACTTTTTCATGCTTAAGCAGTTGGGACTTCTCAAGGATGGTTGCAATAATCTCAGCATATCGCAGCACTCCGCAGACAACTGCAAACAGCTGCTTCTTGTTCTGAAGGTAGAAGACATTTACATCAGTCACATCTATATGTTGCAAAGGATCCAATGTCCTAAATCCTATCAAATATTTCACTTTGAATTTCAAATTACATTTCATATAGTTAGCAAGATATTTACACACAAGCTCTTAACACATGTGAAAGCATTGAAATAATTGTTCATTATTTATTTGTTTGAATATAGGTTGTCACACGATTTTTCCGTTTACATTGATTTTTGAGACAGAAAATGCATTGTTTGTGCATTTTTTACAAGAAATGAAAAGGTGTGATAGCCCGTGATAATCTTAGTGTAAATATACACAGTCACATGCTCGAGAACTTATTTCTAGCACCATCTAACAGGAGTCTGTGAAACACTGGAAACAAATCAACGATTTGGACGATGATATAACAAGCAAGGTGTTAAAATTTGCGGATGATACAAAAGTGTTTAGAAGGATTAAAAGTGATGGAGACAGACAGCATTTACAAGATGATCTTGATAGGTTGATCAAATGGTCTGAAAAGTGGCAAATGCTGTTCAATTTTGGGAAATGTAAATGCCTCCACACAGGTCATGGGAATGAAGAGGTAAAATATAAAATAGGGGGTACTGCTCTAAGTACTACTGTAAAAGAAAAGGACTTAGGGTTAACCATTAGTGCTGATATGAAGGTTTCAGAGCAGTGCGGAATTGCAGCTTCAAAGGGAAATCAAATCCTTGGATTAATTAGGCGAAACATAACGTATAAGGAAAAAGAGCTAATAATACCGCTGTACAAAACAATAGTTAGGCCTCATTTAGAATATTGTATACAAGCATGGAGGCCATATCGCAAGAAGGACATAGATATGCTAGAAAGAGTACAGAGGAGAGCGACTAAAATGATACCAAATCTGAGGGATCTTAGTTACGAAATACGCCTAAAAGAATGTGGTTTAACAACACTAGAGACCAGGAGATTGAGAGGAGATCACATAGAAGTGTTTAAAATTTTGAATGGTTATGAAAATATTGATAAACATTTTTTTCTCAGTTAAGAAAGATAGAAGGACCAGAGGACATGAAGCTACATTAGTAAAGGAGCAGTGTAGATTAGATATAAGAAAGTTCTCATTCTCACAAAGGACTGTAAATGAATGGAACAGATTATCTCCTGATTGTGTTGGTGCTAGTAGCGTGAATATGTTTAAAAATAAAATCGACAAACACCTTAAAAAGGCGGGATACATGTAGATAAAAAGTATTGGACTCTCGATAAGCCAAAAGGCTTCCTTGTCCAACTGCCATCCAGAGTAATTTTCTGGTTGGCAATCTTGTTAAATCTTGTTAAAGTGCAAGGTGAGCCGATTAGTGGGCATCCACCATTACAACATTGCATGGATTTGTCCCCACACTGTGAACCTGTGCAACAGATGTCAACCTCTCACACAGAGCCTGTCCAGAGACAACTTGGCCATGTAGTCATGTGTGAGAAGGTTCAAAGTTTCTGTCTAGTCCAGAGTGACTGTTGTCAATGTGGGGCAATCCACATGGTAGATCACACAATCAAAGGAAGCTGGCTCATCTACCAGCGGCTCTTTATTTACATTCTACTTGGGGACATATTTGACTCGCAGAGCTGGACCTGAGTATATACAAGTGGCCTAAGCAAACCAGCCTTGAGTCTACACATTATATTATATGGTATGATGAAGATGAACATACAGTCACTTCAAAGAGCAACTATATTCTGGGACTGGAATCTCAGCTTATAGTTGTACTGGCTGGATGACTTAGGCCTAATCGAAAACCCCAGTATAGGGGTGTAGTTTTGGTTTATATCTCAAAGCTTCCGAGAGCAGCCAAAACAAGCAGAGGCTAATGCCTTAGCGTGACTCAAATTTGAACTGCCAATCTTGTGCCAATTACCTATAATGTACACTAACCGTTGCACACCGAATTACAGTAATGACTAAAACTTTAAATTGTTATTAAGCATCAAGCCAATGTCTAATACCTAGCGACACAAATCTGAATTGCACTGTAGCATTAAATTATGCCAACTTTGAGACAGGCTGAAAGTGTAACTACACCCCTACCGAGGCATGCCTACCGATAGTATTGGGTAACCACATCAGTTTTGGATCAAGAGAGGGTAGTCTAGGGGGGGCCCCAAAACCTCCAATTACACCACTTTGAAGGCCACCAAAAAGCTTCCGCTGGCAGCCGAACCAAATTCATATTCGGTAGTCCGAGCCAAAGCTTCAGGACGACTCTGCTGTCGGATTATAACATTGGAAACGCTAACGGGGGTGCGGATGAAATGTGTTTGCCGCCATAACTTCACCTTGTTATATGTAACGCCTAACGGTGACTAACCTAAATGGGGGCACATTCAAAAAGGTCTAGACTAGGGTGCACGTGCCCCAGAACTCCCTTGGATCCGCCTATGTTACGTATGGCTATGCCATAGCTAGACATAGCCTGTTACGTATGGCTATGCCATAGCTAGACATAGCCTAGCCCTAGGCCAGGGCCGGCTATGGCCTATGACATGACCATGGCCATGGGGGCCATGATCATGACATGGGCATGGCTTTGCACGTGAGGACTGGGTTGAAAACCAGATAAATTGTTTTGGCGTTTATATGATTTGTCAATCCACACCTTGTATGTGCTGGAAAGGATTAGGGTCTTAACGGTTCCTTTCTTATCTTCCACTAATGTGATAATTCGTGCAGCTTCTTTAAAAAGCATGTTTATTTATTAACTCGACCCATGCCACAAAGCATTATAACTCCATGTTGTTGTCAACGAAATCCACTAGGCGGCGAATCAACGCTGTTGTGTTCTCTGGTCGCAAGGGGCGCAACTATCGTTGTCATCGGCGAGCTTACAGTTTTACTTATTTTTGTTTTAAAGCGCTGGTACACTTGCGTATCTAAATTGATTCGAACAATTAACTGTACATAGGACGATGGATGTAGTTGCTAATCTTGAACCAGGTGTAGTAGTCATGTCTGTAGACAGCCACTCACTATTCTTGGTCAAAAACGATCACTCACCACGAACTTGAAGTTGAAGGGATTAGACCACAGAGTGACAGACACAGTTGATTTTGCTGTTTGTAGCAAGATGTGAATATTTTGCATGATTATGTTATATGTGTAAAAACGTGACCATCAAAATGTTAAATATTTCTCAGCCACCACTGGCATTAACGTGCTGATAATGGTTCGACAAAATTACCTACCTGTAGCACTTTTAATCATGTTTTCACAACTATACACCTGTCAGTGTACGTTTACCTTTAAAGTTTAAGGAATTCCACTACAAATTTAAAATAGCCAACTTGCTGGCTGACTATCACTAATTTTTGACAAATTATTTGACAGAAAGTGAAATCTGCTAACTTACACATTTTTGGCACTGCATTCGAAACTTTATTCACACCCCAGAAGTTGAAATGGTCATTATCTGCATGGGGACCATTTCACTAACGTTCTTAGGACCTAATAAGCCTGAGTTTGGTCTTTAAAATTTATTTCGCTTCTTAACAGTGGTCTCGTGTACTGAAAACTGTCAACACCCAGACACGTCACTAGGATACTTTTACTGGAATTGCCAGTGTGTCGTGACAATAGCATCCTTGGTGATACAAACAGCGTGGCTTTTAGCATTTAGAAAAATTTAAATATAACACCAGATTCTGTTTAATGATGGATTTTCCTTTCATTATCTTGGTGAAATGATATGATGCCACCATAAATGTATGAGCTCATTATCTTAGTGAAATGATATGATGCCACCATAACTGTATGAGCTCATTATCTTAGTGAAATGATATGGTGCCACCATAAATGTATGAGCTCATTATCTTAGTGAAATGATATGATGCCACCATAAATGTATGAGCTCATTATCTTAGTGAAATGATATGGTGCCACCATAAATGTATGAGCTCATTATCTTAGTGAAATGATATGGTGCCACCATAAATGTATGAGCTCATTATCTTGGTGAAATGATATGATGCCACCATAAATGTATGAGCTCATTATCATAGTGAAATGATATGATGCCACCATAAATGTATGAGCTCATTATCTTGGTGAAATGATATGATGCCACCATAAATGTATGAGCTCATTATCTTAGTGAAATGATATGATGCCACCATAAATGTATGAGCTCATTATCTTGGTGAAATGATATGATGCCACCATAAATGTATGAGCTCATTATCTTAGTGAAATGATATGATGCCACCATAAATGTATGAGCTCATTATCTTAGTGAAATGATATGATGCCACCATAAATGTATGAGCTCATTATCTTAGTGAAATGATATGATGCCACCATAAATGTATGAGCTCATTATCTTAGTGAAATGATATGATGCCACCATAAATGTATGAGCTCATTATCTTAGTGAAATGATATGATGCCACCATAAATGTATGAGCTCATTATCTTAGTGAAATGATATGATGCCACCATAAATGTATGAGCTCATTATCTTGGTGAAATGATATGATGCCACCATAAATGTATGAGCTCATTATCTTGGTGAAATGATATGATGCCACCATAAATGTATGAGCTCATTATCTTGGTGAAATGATATGATGCCACCATAAATGTATGAGCTCATTATCTTGGTGAAATGATATGATGCCACCATAAATGTATGAGCTCATTATCTTGGTGAAATGATATGATGCCACCATAAATGTATGAGCTCATTATCTTAGTGAAATGATATGATGCCACCATAAATGTATGAGCTCATTATCTTAGTGAAATGATATGATGCCACCATAAATGTATGAGCTCATTATCTTAGTGAAATGATATGATGCCACCATAAATGTATGAGCTCATTATCTTAGTGAAATGATATGATGCCACCATAAATGTATGAGCTCATTATCTTAGTGAAATGATATGATGCCACCATAAATGTATGAGCTCATTATCTTAGTGAAATGATATGATGCCACCATAAATGTATGAGCTCATTATCTTAGTGAAATGATATGATGCCACCATAAATGTATGAGCTCATTATCTTAGTGAAATGATATGATGCCACCATAAATGTATGAGCTCATTATCTTAGTGAAATGATATGATGCCACCATAAATGTGTGCAAAGTTTTATAGTTTTTAACTTGATACTTACAGAAAAGACAGTTCTGAGAATGCTCCAAAGTTTTGAGAATTCATATGTTCACCTGAAGGTACTCTATGTCAACCCAACTTCAATAAAATATATTTACAATAATAGTAATATATATAATCAGTTATAAAAAATTGTGTAGACAAAATGCAAAGCTAACGTAATGCTTATTGTTTTGCAACACTGATCTGTTTCCAATTGATATGTTGCAGAACTGGAGATGACCTGTTCAGAGCAGACATTAGAAGGTGCTGAGAATGGAGTCCTCAGTAAACTTCAGGAGTTGATTGCCAGGGACTCTAACCTAGTGCATGCTGTGGATGATGATGGCTACACTCCACTACACCGGGCAGCATACAATGGACACACCGAGGCTGTTCTGGTATATATCTCGCTAATCTATATCACATTAATAATATCCCTCTTTGGCACACTGCATTAATATAGGAATACGCCTGTGTGTGGATATACATGGGTGCACAAACATGCATGCACATGCACGCACGCACACACACAATAGACATTTCGACCAATTGTTTTGAAATGGTATAAGAAAAATTCAAAGACAAATTGATATGATAATCACTCCAATGACATTTTATTGCTGGGCTCATGCTAGTACATTTGGTATTAGATATGTTTGTGATATTTTCAGATGCTACTAGAGAACGGAGCTAATGTTGAGGCAAAGACCAACGATGGTTGGCATCCTCTACACAGCGCGTGCAACTGGGACCAGGTCGAAGTGGCGGTCATCTTGCTTGGGAGTGGTGCTTCCGTGAACGCCCAGACCCAGGGTGGACAGACACCACTTCACTTGGCCGCCCGCAATGGTGCTACACGGCCGTTGCTGGAACTCTTGCTAATGCACAGGGATGCTGACTTTACTCTAAGGAACTCCCTTGGAGAAACTGCACAAGACCTAGCTTCTAGATACTCTAAATACCATAGTTTATTTGAGATTGCAGACGATAGCATCAACAATGTCTTCGCGACAAGGTAACACATGCGTTTGATGTCATCAACAAACAATGCTGTTGAGTTGCAATACATATAGATATCATGTATTTAATTTAATAAAGCTATTTTATATCAACAGTTTCTTTTTCAATTGGACCTGCTATTCGAGGATTGAATGACGAAGGTAAGATGTCATATAAAAGACAAAACGAAACAATGTTGTATGGTATCCGCATCAATTCATCGCTGCAGTCAGTAACAATTAAACATGGAATTTGCTGTCGGTGTTTCTCACAGATAGCTTTTGAGTTGTGAATTCATTTCAACGCCCATCACTGTGTACCGACTTTTCACAACAATTGTATATCAGTATGTATGACAATCTCCCTGATGTATTCCGTGCTATTCAACATACGACACGTGACACACATCCATGTGTAGGAATGTAACCGCTCAACCGAGAGGCTTTAACGGGTTACGGTCCCTACCGAACAGTGTCGTAGATATGATCCTTTAAAGGCACTCGCAACACGGTGAACGCTGTCCCGGTGGCCGGCTGCAGTACCTCTGTGCGATGTTGTGGCACGTGTACGACGGCGGTCGTTGTCTCGACAGACGGCGGCGGTGGGTGCCGTGCGTTCACCCTCTGTCCATCCACACACGACGGAGACACCGGCACTGCGGGTTGGGTTAGCGTACGAGGACCGCTTACTTTAGGATAGGGTACCTGAATCTCACTGAGCTTGTTTGACGCGAATGCAGGGCGCTCGGGCACTTTTTGGAAGCAGCTGCAAAACGACGAGGAACACTTGAACGTGTGTGTAGGTAAATGTTGCAATTCACATGAACAAGTATTGTGAAAGAAAGACGTGTGAAAAGTGTGATTGGAATAATTATGTTGTTTTTATTATATTTGTAGCCTACTTTGTAGGTAAATGTTAAATTGTTCTTGATTTTTTATTATTAAAATTGAATTTATTCAGTAAAAATAAATTAAGTTGATTCCATCACACTATGTAGGCCCTACGACAACCATGATGGCATGATATATGTTGGATGTTGGACATAACAAAGAATGTCCATGAATCGTACGCGTTACATTCATTGTAGAACAGGGTTCTGCATGTTCTCATGAGTTAAATTAATTTAATTTTGGAAAATGGCTGTTACTCCAGTTATACTTATAGGGAGATCGATGATGGCCGTATAGCCGAACATTTCTCTTTACCGTGCTCTACAGTCCACAAGCATGTCAAATTTCATTCTCGTATCAATTCCTCTCAAATTATGACCAGTCTGGCAACTAGTGCATAATTATTATCATTATGTTAGTACCATTACTTACGACTGGTTTCATGTTGTTTTTTGTCCTGCTTCTGATAGTAGTTAGTATTAATTGTGACCCCATAAAGTCGTCCTTGTTTTGGAACAGCAAAGCCAGACAAACCAATGAATGTAGACCTACTCACCGTAGGCGACACGCATGCAACACTGCAAGGAGTGTAAACCCGAGCACGACACCAAGGCTAATGCCCAGGGTAATCACTGTGGCGACGCCTGCAATGAAATAGACGGAACGCCTTCAAACATTAAACTAATCTAATGTTGTTGAACTGTCAACCTATTTTAATATTGAAAGTTTGTTACGATTACGAGAATTCCTCCTGTAGTGTAAGAAACAATCGATGTAGGCCATTGCATGATCAATGATCCACACGGGGTCAGTGACAAGACGAGGCGAACACTTGTATAAACTTCCAACGTATTGTCTTTGTTCTGATCACAGCTGCATATCCAAAACACGTAGTTTAAGAATAGATTACGGTGCCATGTATAAAGATAGATCACTTTACCGTTAGGGAACGTCCATACAGACATCTCTGCTGCCACTCCAGACATTCTGTGTACATCTGAAGCAAGAAGTGATAGTTCTACTGTGAACCGCATATTATACTATTAAACGTATTTAACGGGTGCTGCTTTTGACACATCAACACGGTGTATTGAGAAAAACTGTTCTAATTGATCTGTCAGATGTCTGTAGAAAATGAACCATCAATTTACATAAATATGTTTATACAAAAATTAAAGAAACAAAATAGAAAATACGTGACCTTATATGAACATATCCGATTTAGTTATATATACAGACAGTGAGGCAAACTTGCGAAAGTACATTTTCACGAGACAAACACGTTTCTTGTATCTACGGCAATGTTCAAATTGCACCAAACATGTATTTTGACTGGGCGGTTCGCCTACTGCCAATGCCAGGAAGTCATCTCGTGCATATAGGGGCCTACATAGTTCTGTGCCGCGCTAGCTACCGCTATACCTACCTGTGCAGTTGCCGATCTTCCCCAGCCAGGCAGTGGCGAGACAGACAAGGTGCCAGCTTTCACCGGTGCTGTTGCAGATGACGGTCAGCTTGTCCCCTGTCCTCACGTGTGTCGTGTACGATGTCACAGCAAGGTCGGCACACCCAACGACTGCACAATGAGAAGGAATCGTCAT
>OZ023214.1:34791114-35018614 GCA_963995525.1 Escarpia spicata | reverse complement strand
GTCATACTAATACACTATGTTATGATCTAGGCATTCTTAAACTTTATGACTTAATAAAATTAAACATTTCTATTGTAATGTTTAAAGGTAACAATAATTTGTTGCCTGATAACCTTCAATTTTTGTCAATGCCAAATATACTACACCTTATGTAACAGGCCAAAGAAATAAACTAAAATATGTTTATGACCGAACCACGTTAAAGGCTAAGTGTATATATATATCTGTGTATGGTGTTAAATTGTGGACTTGTTTAGACGAACACAAAAATATCATTTACTATAAGAAATCTCAAAAAACGATATAACAATTATTTAATTGAAGAGTATAAATTATGTAATTAATTTGGTTATTGTTAAGGTTCAGAAAGTATTTGGAAGCACGAATGTAGTAGTGGTCTCACTAGCAATAGCATTCTTTATGTTACTAACACTGTGTTTAATATTATGACCATGTTATATTGATGTTGGGGAAAGTGCATAATAAGCAATGAGAGTCTAATTTCCCCCTTTCCATTTTGAACTGTGTCAACTGTATATATGTTGTATTTTATATTGGAAATAAAGAATTGAAAAATATATAAATATCTGATGGGAGATGTGGCCTCTTAACTAATACCAACAAACTAATATATTTGCTCATTGTGAATGCCAAATATCACACTCCTGCGCACACACATCTCACTTGTTTCACCCTAAGTGTGCGGACATGCCCCTACTTCCCTACTTGCACCATGCAAATGTATATTATTGTATTTAGAATTTAATTTCCATACCGTTGATGCGCTTCAGTGTGGCTGCACCCGGACTCTGCGTGTAAAGTAGTCAAATTGTCATTGTTTTGAATTTTATAGTGTCCGTGTTTCTATATATTGATTTGTGAATATCCAAGGAATATATGCGGGGCATTTGCTAATCATTCGTGCCGTGGATCTTCAGTTTTTATCGACTTTTACTCTTGAGGCATGACAGCTGGGATTAACCAAGCTTGACCGGAATCCAACCTACATTACCTGGACGTCTACGCTCAGCCTGCCAGCGACCGGCGGAGCATGTCGTTGTTCAAGACGTTTCTTCTCGCCCTACGACCCTGCTGTCAACCGCCTTATAGCCAACCGTGGACAACAACAATACGGATGCTGAACTTATGCCGACCACGTGTACTGAACAGGCGCGGGACATCAGCCGGAACGAGGCGTATATCAAGCAAATAACCACGCTTGGGCCATTGAATATGAGACCTGGTATTTGTAAACAGCGCGGTGTCAATTAGCAAAGCTAATCTCACCCAGGTAACACTTGAAAACTGCAGTACGCAGTACGAAATCCACCGCCAGTCATTATACTCCAAATGTGGCTCTGATTAACGCTAAATCCCTACACAATAAAGCGACCACTATAAGCGAATCTACTATTGAGCATAAATGGGATGTGCCGGTAATCATAGAGACGTGGCTTAAGAAGAACGGAGACGATGCGATAATAGCCGAAGTAATTAACCCCGCCCGGATATACACTCCAACATATCGGTCGCGCTTCTGGTCGTGGCGGTGGAGTAGCAATTGTGCATCGTGCTACATACAAAACAAAACTGCAACCGAAGTTATCTTTAACAACCATTGAACTACACCTTTTGCAATTCGTTAACCTGCATTGTACGTGTGGGTTGTCTACCAATCCCCGGTATCAAGTACGACATCCGGGTTAACATTGGACTTTTATATCGAACTCAAACACTTATTCAGCGAAGCGTCTATATCTGCCGTACCCACCATCATTGTTGGGAATTTCTATAAAAAAGCGAAACTAAATCTGAACCTCTACATGATCTTCTGGAGTCGTTAATTCAACCTAACTCAACGTGTACTTTCTCCTACGCACACTAGTGGACATATCCTGGATCTTGTCGTCAGTAATATTAACAACAACCTCATCTCTGCTGTCACAGTTCTTCCAGAGTCAATTTCTGATCATCATCGTATTGAAATTGCCGTAAACGCACTGGAGCGACCTTCTATGGTATCGACGACTGCAACACGTAACTTTATTCTTCTTCTGATCTCTGATGATGTCTTGCCGCCTGCTTGTAGTCTTGCTCCAAGGTATTCGTAATGGTTCATATTTTCAACGTGTCCCCGTTGATTGCAATTTATGTTTTTTTAATGCATCTGTCAGTGTCCGTAATCTTTGTTTTCTTCACATTACGTAACAAGCTCTTTTTCTCACTGTGTTCTTTTACAGACATGATTAGGTTTCTTAGGCCTATTGTTGTAGTGGACAGGAGTGCGGTATCGTCTGCGTATCGTGGGTCTCTTATTCTATGTCCATGGATATTCATTTTATCGCATCTTGTACTTCTGTCATCTTTTTTGACACTTCTCATTATCTCGTCTGTGTAGAGGTTGAATAGGTATGGAGATAAAATACGTCCTTATCTTAATCCTTTACCCATTGAAAAAGTTTGTGTAGTTGTGTTTTCTAGCGTGATCACTGCTTGTTGGTTGCTATAAAGTGATTTCAAGAGGGCGATTATAGATTTATATAGATTTAGCGTTTGTACTACATCGGAATATCGCACAATAACTCATTCTGACGCTCGTGTCGACGCAAACACTATCCTTATAAACATGCAATGAATGCATGGAAAAGGCCGGTTCTTGCGGGTTTACCTCTCATGTGACGTCACATCTAGGCATACCATACAGTGCGCCAAAATATGCATATTTTAAGACGGTTGCACAGCGTGTAATGTGGAATTATCGATTTATGGAATTCTGAATAATTATTTTTCTTGGTGGAAATTAAAATATACAGCAAAAATATGAATTCAAGTAATATGATTTTTTGTATTCCCTTAAGTGGGTGATACAACAACTTGAGGAATGAACGATTAGCGCTGGCGTCATCAAAGAGAAATTAATCTGAAAGCCATAATCACACAGGTGGCTGGTTAACTGCCTCCAAAATAATAGCACGCGGTGGTGCGCTTGGACAGCGAATGTGTGGAAATGGGCAGAGGAAAACAAAAAACCGGTAACACTCAATAATTCTATTTGTAGGACATGATACGCTAACACGGTGTTGTTATTCTTGTCCTTAGGTTCGTCTACACCATGTAAGTTGTCTAAGCCACTGCCTTCTCTCTCCAGGTCGACCGTATCTAACAGTCTGCTCTCATCATCACGTGAATCAAACTAACTGCAGGTCCTTTAGGATTGACATCTCATCAAAGATGAGCCCGCCATGTCTGCCGCGCGGAACATTTGGAACAGATTTGGAACATTTGGAACATCTCCTCACGGCGGAGGTAGAAATGCCATTCAAACGTAGCCGCTAGGCGGAGGCACTGCATCGCGGCAGTTTTAAAACATTCGGTAAGTTGGCCATTTTTTCTCGCAAATTTTCTTTTCTCGTACGCCATTTTCTCATAATTGTCATGCAAATCCTTCTGTGCTTACTTCTTCCTTACAATCTATAGCGTCTAGTCATCGAAAACCCCGTTAAAAAATATTCCGTAAAACTACTTTTATACGCCTTGCAAAATTCGAAGTGGCAAAACATTACCGCGTTAGGCTAGCCGTTACCGGCGTTGCGCGAGAAACGTCATTCAAAACACTGTCAAATTCCTTCACCCGCTTAGTTCGCCCTGTTTATTCGTATCAAAAGCACGCCATGCATACATCTTTACACAGAACACCTTAACTTACGCAATAATTAGAACGCATACCTTGCAAAATTGTGTCAAAATCGTCATTTCAAGCTTCGCTTTTTTGGAACATTTTTCAACTCACGCTCGGTTTAACGGGTATCAAGCTGAACTGTTTTGTTCTTTTTACTTGTTTTATATAGAAACAAACATTTCGAAAATGCCAGCCAACATTCGGTTACAGCATAGATATATTCTTTTATTTGTAAGTTCAACCATGCCAAAAGAAGGATTGCTGGTCTCCTGTCAATCGCAACCCGTTCAGTAAAGTGCTCGTGTTATAGGCTTGGCAGTGTATCGATTGATTTCAGTGTTTTTACAGATTTAGACTTGCCTTGGTGTCTAGACTACTTCTTCTTCCAGTTATCAACTACCGTCATTACTGACGACTTCTTGGATGGTGTGGTGTTTCTTGCGTGCGCCAGGTGTGCAGCGCTGGTTGTAACTGTTTATAAAATCATGTGCAAGTTAAAAACAAACAGGGGTCACTCTTAGTAGTCTTACTAGTCTTAGTTACTTAAAGTTAGTTAAAGTTTGTTTGTGGCAGTGTCGGCAAGGTATTGCTTGAAAGCATCTAGAGAGGGAGATTGGGCTGTTAGGTTATTCCAGGGTACTATTGTGGCTATAAAAAAGGAATGGTGGAAAGCCTGTGTTTGGGAATGTTGAACCATTAATTGGAATGGATGCCCTCTGCGCCCCTCAGCTAAGAGTTTTGTGGCGCAGTGAGTACGGGCTGGCTTTGTGTAAAGGCTGGCATGGATGTCGATGAGGCCGTTTTGAATTTATACATCATGTTAAGCCTATACTATAGGAAGCGTTGTGTTACTGCAGGTGCCTGTCGTACACTGGCAGGTTGCACCACCCACACCCCATTGCACTGCACTTGCCTTTCCTATGGTAACATTTAGTAGTTTGCTAGTTGTTTCCAGCACTCGGCAACATTCTATTAACAGATTAGTCTGTATATATTGTGGTTATATGTTATGATCTTATGAGGTCTCATTCAACTAGCCAGCCTTTTTCAGAACATTATCGCCAAGCCGACCTTTTTATGCTGGCACTGAGGGTGGTCACTGCCAGGGTGCTTGTCGTCCTCAGTGGTTCTTTTACGTCCCAAATTGAGATGGGACCGACATTAACGTGATCTCCGATTCATGAGGGATACACAGTCCCCAATGTTGAGAGCCAGGTTTTTACACCAAATATACCATACCTGCCCGGTCCGGGTATTGAACTCGGCGCGCCAGCATGTCAGGCGGAAGTTTTTTGGTGTATATATATATGTATTTTGGTATCTGGCTTACATTGCTTATAACTTGACAGCTTGCATTTATAGCACTCTTTGACAGCTGGCATTAGCATGTGCCTTCACTGCCCTTCAGCAGCTTATAGCTTACTGGTGCGTTGACAGATTAATTGCATTAATGTTGTGCAATGTTGCATTCCATTTTGGTGTATATGTGTATTTTGGTATCTGGCTTACATTGCATATAACTTGACAGCTTGCATTTATAGCACTCTTTGACAGCTAGCATTAGCATGTGCCTTCACTGCCCTTCAGCAGCTTATAGCTTACTGATGCGTTGACAGATTAATTGCATTAATGTTGTGCAATGTTGCATTCCATTTTGGTGTATATGTGTATTTTGGTATCTGGCTTACATTGCATATAACTTGACAGCTTGCATTTATAGCACTCTTTGACAGCTAGCATTAGCATGTGCCTTCACTGCCCTTCAGCAGCTTATAGCTTACTGGTGCGTTGACAGATTAATTGCATTAATGTTGTGCAATGTTGCATTCCATTTTGGTGTATATGTGTATTTGGTATCTGGCTTACATTGCTTATAACTTGACAGCTTGCATTTATAGCACTCTTTGACAGCTAGCATTAGCTTGTGCCTTCAGCAGCTTATAACTTACTGGTGCGTTGACAGATTAATTGCATTAATGTTGTGCAGTGTTGCATTCCATTTTGGTGTATATGTGTATTTTGGTATCTGGCTTACATTGCTTATAACTTGACAGCTTGCATTTATAGCACTCTTTGACAGCTAGCATTAGCTTGTGTCTTCAGCAGCTTATAACTTACTGGTGCGTTGACAGAGTAATTGCATTAGTATTGTAGAATGGTTGCTTCATTCAATTTTTCTGATTCTGTGTATTTTTACAGATGCAGGATATTTCAACATTTTGTACTTACGTGACACTGCCCTGCATTAGTATGCAGTGCTTGCTATATTACCTTTTGTCTGTACATGTGAATTTTCACAACTGCCCTACACTGCACAATGCTTATCATATGTTCTGCTTGCTCTGCTATAACGCACCTTGATGCTTTGTGTAAATATATGCCTGTATGTATGCATGTTTTGAAATTGTTGTGCAATAATCATGGTGAAAAAAGAAAATACACAAGAAAATATGCCAATTGTGGTGACAGAGAAAAAGAAAAATACACTAAAAATACGCCAATTGTGGTGACAGAAAAAGAAAAATACACACAAAAATACGCCAATTGTGGTGACAGAAAAAAAAAATAAAAAAAATTACGCCAATTGTGGTGAAAGAGAAAAAAAATTACCTCAATGTCTTGTACGAGGGTTCGACTCCCTCCCGAGGTAAACAGTGCAATCGCCGGTGCAAAGTGGGCAAATCGCCTCGTGGCCCTGCAAGACTGAGTTAATTTTTCAGAAAATTAATTAAAATCAAACCAATTTTTCCATTTTATTATTCCTAACAAGCTACCAGAGATGCCTTATAATGTATTTCAGCTTACTCCACAGGAAGAGACACGTTCAGCAATGCCAATAAGCCTTATTATGTCACATTCGGACAAATACATGAGTGTCAAAAGGATAAAATATGCTATATTTATAGATATTACAGTAGTGTACGCCTACTGTCTGAATAGCTAAAGTACTTGACATGTTTTCTGATTTTTGTAATGATTTTCTAAAATATTCACACCGTCACATGTGCAGACCGTCTCATTAAAGCATTCTGACCATTTCTAGTCATTCTAGCCACCTTGGGGAATTTTTTTTTTTTATAAATTTTTTAAAAAGTAGACACTGGAATTTGGCATGACCTTTCGAGGCTCCCACAAGATGTGACCGATTTTGGTACTTTTACACGTCCGGGGGTGCCCCCCGGGCGAGTTTTTCTTTTGCCCCCTCTTGTCTTGCCCCTTTCTTTTCCCCCTTTTACCCCCTTGTAGGGATGATTTGGCCCCAGCTCGCGCGCAGTACTCGTCTAGTTCGTCTCTCCACCGTCTCGCCGGTCTTCCTCTAGATCGTTTACCTTCGTAAGGTCTCCAGGTTGTGATTCGCGATGTCCATCGGTTATCTCGTAGTCTGCTGATGTGCCCTGCCCAGGTCCACTTCTGTCTTCTGATTTGTTCTATCACGTCTATGACCTTTGTCTTCTGCCTTACCCAGATGTTTGTTTTTCTCTCCCGGTATGTGGTGTTTAACATACTTCTTTCCATCTTTGTTTGTGCGGCTGCTAGCTTGTTCTTTGCCTGGATGGTGAGTGCCCATGTTTCCGCGCCGTATGTCATCGCTGGAAGTACGCATGAGTTGAAGACTTGTCTCTTCAAACAGGTTCCAAAGTTACCCTTGAAGATGTCGCGGTGTTTGGCGAATGCTGTCCAGCCGGCAGTGATCCTTCTTTGAATCTCCTTGTCTTGGTTTCTGTCTCTGATACGGTATCGCTGTCCCAGATAGACGTAGCTTTCAACGTTCTCTATCTGCGTTGTGTTGATATATATACTGGTGTGTCATTTTCTAGCATCACCTTTGTCTCCAGAGATGTTCATTTTGAGACCTTGTTTTTCACTTTCATCAACTAGCTCCTACAGCATGTCGTGTAGTTCTTGTGGTGTATGATCGTATATGAGTATGCGGTCGGCGAAGCGAAGATGGCTGAGATAGCTGAGTTATTTCGCAAGTAATTTATTGTCACAGCTTGGTACACGGCTGCTTAACTATTGAACTCCAATACGTACGCTGTGTCTAACGTACCCGGCAAATACACACGTCTAAAGCCAACGGATGTAGACACAGTCCCAACTCTACTTAACACCCTCTCCCCACCCTCACCCCACCCCCGACGACGCAGATGTTTCAGGCAGCGAGTAAATGACTCGTCCACTGTATGACGCCTACCGGTTGTCTGCTTCTCCATCCTCTAGGTTCGTCGATATTCGAGATGCCCAGCAGCGACAACCCCATGAAGCTCTCCGGCGAGGAAGTGGGTTACATCACGAGCCCCGGATATCCGTCCAATTACGACCCCGACGAGACGTGCCTGGTGGTCGTGACTCCGCGGCAGGGTCGGCGTTTCGACACGACGCTGCTCGCTCTGGAAGTGGAGGCCAGACAGACGGCGGGCTGCTACGACAGGCTCGACGTCCACGACGACCTGGACGTGAGCAAGACGTACAACTACTGCGGCACTCTGGCCGATGTGCACACCGGGGAGCCCGTCGTCGCGCGGCAGATCCAGCGTCTCGTCGTGTGGTTCTTGTCAGACGGCGCCACCAGCCTAGGCGGGTTCATTGTCAAGTTTAAAGGTGAGTCGACGCGTCTTCTCAGTCGATATTACATTTAGTCCTTGTGTGCAGGTTTGATGAAGACTGTGAAGTGGAACTGTACGGAAAAAGCCAGCAGTGCAGCAACGAACACAGAATCTAAGGTCGAACTTCGCTTCATGGTCACCTCTGTAATATAGCCATCTCGCAATTAAACCAGCTAATACGGACACCTCGTAATTTAGGACACTTTTCCAGTCCCGACGATGACCTTAACAGTGAGGTTACACTGTATATTTGAGAGGCAGTCTGGCAATATCCCTTTTAAGGAGCTGAGTCGCCTCTTCCTTTGTTCATTCGCATCTAATGACCACTTGCCTTTTATCTACTAACTGCCGGTTCAGTTCTAAAGACACAGAGGTAGTTAGTTAGTCGGAGTGACTTACTTGCTACCTGTGTGCTGTTGCTGATGGTGGTGGCGCTACCGAGTTATTTACTTAGACAAATTGAATGGTCATGCATTCCCCAGGTGACGCTACAAGTTCAACATATTGTACGTGTAACCAAGAATACTATATCTCAACTGTAAGTTTCCCTTGGCTTGTTGTTCCGCTTTCCGGTGTACGCCAGTATACGGTCAATAACGACACGTTTCATATTCAATTATCTGATGTTGCCAGCAATTTTTTTATTGGTCACTAACTTCGAGAGAGGAATAACTATTTTATATTTACAAAAATGAATGGCTATTTGATAGGACAGAGGCAAATGGTCAAATGAAACGAATGATCATAGAAATAGGCGAATGTACTTCAGCACCAGGGAGCAGATACTACCAAGACTACTCCGAATTTGTGCATATTAATAAACCGAATGTAGCTGATAGCATAACGCAGCCCTATTTTGTTAGTACCTTAAATTGGACATTAATTAAATTAATGCGTGCTAAAGATTGATACACGACAAATTGCTAACTGAATATATAAAATAGCTCATTAACTACATTCGGCGTGATGTAGGGTAAGACATATAGGTGTTGTTTAACGGAATCGCAGTGTAACAGTGGTCTCCAAGCTGCGGTGATGCAGTTCCACGGTTTAGTTATTTACACGGCATGCGCGATACATTTTCGTGAAGTGTCATCATGATATTCACGGATGAATACAAATATAATTGCCAACAACTTTACAGAAAGACAACAAATAACATGTAAATGGAAATATTTAAATATAAACACCACTTCGCATATAAATATGATAAACGCAATTCGGTGCACCTGTTTGCAACAAGACGTGACAACGGCGGAGTAAACAGACAACTGTTGGGCTCTCAATAAACCAATGATTTAATTGTCCACATGCAGTCTGGAGTTTGAACCTTTGAATAACATTCTTATTAAAGGCGAAACATACGACGAATGACACATTACATATTCAACGGTCTAATGTTGCCACCATGTTTCAATTTGGTCACTAACTTGTCCCAGAAAAGTGTCTGGCCTTCCGGTACGTCCGTCCACTCCAGGTACGACCTGCTCAGGATGCCTTCAAGCGTCCGCGTCAGCTGTGACATGGGAAATTCGCGCAGGATGATGGGAACGATGACGTCACGACCCTCGCTGATGATGCTGTGGCGCGCGAGATGCATCTCGAGGAGGCACCAGTTGCTGGCGAGGAAGTCCGGAGACAAGACGAGCACGGTGAAGCGGCACTTGTCGATGCTCTCCCGGATTGACTCCTCCAGTACGCTGCCCGGCAGGAAGTCGCGGTGGTGGACGACTGTCGTGATCTCGTTCTTATCCATGTGTTGCAGTAGGTCGTTACACACCCAGCCGCGGTCGTTCGAGTTGAAGCAGATAAACGCGTCTCGCTCGTACGCGTCCTCGTCTTCGCCACCGGAAGTGGAGGCCCCTTTGCGGAACCTGTGGCAGTGCAACGCCAGTTTCCAACGATATCGTCTGAGGACATAAATGACAATAGCAATTACCACCACGAACACCACTAAAGTCATGGACAGTGATGTTATAACATAATTCTTCCATGCAATTTCGGTCCCATCGTCGTTCGCGGTCGTTTGGTTGTTTGGTTTTGGTGTGAAGTTTGGTTTCGATGTGGAATTTTGCTCTGATGTGAAGTTTGGTTTCGACGTAACGATTGGCTTCTGCGTTATATCTTCTGATTTGTTCCCAATCTCGTTACCACGACATAATTTTTCGAGAGCCGCGATGTCTTCACGTGAGAACAAATTCCATGTGTTGTTTCCATCGACACAGAACGTGTCATCCTTATTGAAAAAGTTCACCCGGGATGTCTGGGCCCACGATATAAATTCCGTGTTGTTGCAACTGCAGTCTAATGGGTTTTGACTGAGGTCAACTTCTATGGCCAGATTGTCGAGTTCTCTTCGTGAAGCAATAGAGAGGGTGGTCAGTTTGTTGCGGCTCAGATTTAATATTCGAAGAGCTCTCAGTCGTTGCAATTCCACGTTAAACACGTGTAATGAATTACCGGATAAATTAAGATTTTGCAACTGCAGCAAACTTGAAAATTCGCTTAGCGGTATTTCGGTTAGGTGGCATCGCGCCAAATCAAGAACTCTTAGTTGGTCATTTGTGTGAAACATACGGGATTCCGTGTCGTTCATAAGTATGCTGCCCAAATCGTTTTCACCCAACAACAGTACTGTCAAGTTGGGCATGTGGGTAAACAAATTCACATCGATTCCACCTATACTTATATTCTGTAAGTTCAAATATTCCAGTGCATGGAGATCACCAACATTATATATGGTCCGTACTGTCGAACGAGCATTGGATAGGTCAACGTGTTTCAGAACTTTGTATGTGTCGTAGAATTTAATCCGGAACGGTACGAAGTTGCTACTGGCAAAAAATATAGTGTTCGCCATTGACACAGATGCGAGACGTTGACCGACGAATATTGGAATGAATGTCTCATCGTTTTCAACAATAGTCAGACTGAATAACTTTTCTTCGCTAGAAACATATGACATACTGTTCATTCCACTGATATCTACATTCTCCAGATGGTTATGGGCAAACAGTAATGACCAGAAGAAGGATAATAAACTTGTTCCAATAAGGGCATTTTGCGCTAGTGATATGTATTGAACGACCGGCAGAGTACTCGAGGGTGAACCAGAAAAGGTATTGATGTAATTTCTTCCGATATCCAAGCTTTTTAACACTTTGTTAACCGATCCGTACTTGAACAGATCTCCTATGTTGAGCTCAGTTTCGTGGTGATTTGATGAATGGATTGCGTTCAATACAAGCGTATGGAAATTGGAGTTGGTTATGCGACCTAACACACGGGCATAGTGTTCAAAATACAAGGCATTGCGAGACGAGCCGATGTCTCGGAAATGGAGTGATTGCAGCGACAACAGAGGCAGCAAGATATCTGGGTCCACGCTTTCGAGTTCGTCGAGATGTTCAATCGTCAGCGACAACAAGCTCAACAAATCACTGAACGTGCCGTTCTTGATACGCTTCCAGGAGAGATTGCGAAGAACCAGATGCGTCATGTTGGTGACGCCGTGAAATAGCCGGTTCCTGGAGACGTCACCGATTCTATCCACAGTCAGTTCCCGAACACTGGTCAGGTTGGCGAAGTTTAACTGCACCGGCACGCGTATGTCGTAGCACGAGATCTTCAGTCGCGCCACGTTCAGCGGCAAGTCCTGTATGATTCCTTTCACAGTCGTGAAGCGTCCATTGCCGACTCTTGGGGTGCATCTTAACACGAACCATCCGTTTTCCCACGCGCATCTGTAGCCGCCCGGACAAGTCTCCGCTGTGCACGTCACGAATAGTATCAGCGTCAGCAGTGCGACTCGAGTTGACATGGTTCTTTCACAATCTGATCCGGCGGCGTATCGATCTGGATAACATAAGCGCAATCGGTCAAATATTACACTGACGTGACCAGTGTATTAGTTACATGAGATATGTGTGCGGCTTAACCATTAAAAACGAAAATAGGAACTACAGTTTGTATTTACTTAGATCAGCACCTACAACACACACACACACACACACACACACACACACACACACACACACACACACACACACACACACACACACACACACACACACACACACACACACATGATATACATGAATGACTACGCGACTAAAACGGAGTAATTTCTCGATAGTTCTTCGCACACGCCCCTCGGAGCTCTGTATGTGTCGTGTATCCACCGGGCCTGTGCCTAAATGTGCTGGCCGGGCGTGGGATAAACATTAACGGGGTTGGGGCAAGCTTATCCCTAAATTCTAGGTTGATGGCCGGGGTGGGATTGAGCTATTTCGCGGGCCTGGGCCACTTCTACAAATTGCGGCACAGGCTCGAGTTTAATTCCTAGACCTGACCACTAACTCTGCCGCCACCCTAACCCCCCGTTTTGCTCGAACGATTTGCGCTATAGGAGGCACACCATGAAAAGCCATGTAGGGGAAGACGTCCCAGAAACATGCTTGCAGGCCAATGAGTTGGAGGTCCGTTGTTAGCACTGTTGGACGATGAAGAAAGCGTTCTGCCACACCCGAACTACATCGTTTAAGTACAAAGACATGTCATGAGAAATACAAAAGATATTGGAGAATCCGGGTATCGATCCCGGTGTGTGTGTAGTTCTGTGTGTGTGTGTGTGTGTGCGTGTGCATGATGTACGTGCGCGCGCGTTCGTCCGTCCGTACGTGTGCGCGTGCAAAGCCCTGTCACGAAAACTCATATTAAGATGTAGCTACGTTGACTTACAGTATAACAAGAATGAGCAAACGTTCACGAATGAGTTATTTGCGAGTGTGTGTGCTTTACAATAGCAAAACGTAAACTCGGATGTGATTCAACGGAACTTCCTGTTTAGTTAGAATTGAGTTAAACGAAACTGTTTATACCATATGATCGCCATGTACAAATTAGACGTAACTTTCTGTTCTGAGTTCTGTTGTACACACACATTGATTCATTACTGATGATAAGCAATGTCACGTCAATTACTATGTTGTCTGTTGATAGTTAAGAAATGGGTATATCTTTACGTAGGCCCTATAGCTGTGATTATTTGGAAGGTTACTATATATGGTGGTCGTTTACTGCAATGATTTCTGCTGGGAAGAAAGCGCACAATTTTGCACCATGTATCGACACAGATACGACGTTGAGAATACCCCTTACCTGACAAGATTATTAGGGCGGACGGGTTAGTTCCGGTGTGACAACTGTTGACGTATTTCTCCAGTTAGCACTGTGTCGATGCTCATTTCTAACTACTACAATAATTATAGCTAGTCGAATGTTCACAAGTGAGCATGCGCACGCGATGTCGTGACATGCATACTACATATGTATTGATTAGGGTGCAAACACCGTGACCATTGACAAAGGAGTTCCCAATCATGTATGCGCCGGTCTGGTGCGACAACTGCGGGTGCGAGGCGCCGACCAGGCAGTGTATGCGACAGCAATGTCGTAGCGTTCCTCCAACAAGGGCTATTGCAGTATATAGATGGCAAAGCCTTGTCAAGAAAACTCATGTTATGATGTATTTGTGTTGACTTATAAATAACTAGAACAAACAAACTTAAACGTACGGATGGTGAACAAGGAATATGTTGGCTTATCGGGATTGTTCATGTGCCAATTTTAGAAATAAGAGTCACGCGGACTGTTTGTTTTCAGACTTAATAACGGGAATATGAGTATAGTGGAGGTAGATGAAAAGTGTATGTATGTTACACAAATTATCTTTATGTTGTGTTTTTAATTTTGTTTATGTTAAACACACATGTCTTTTATTCTCCCATTCCTTTTCTTATTTATTTCTTGCGTCCCTTTTAAACAGTGGTACGTCTCTGTTTCCTTCTTTCCATTCAAAAACAACCAAGTTTGAACCTATTGTAAAGACTAATTTTATTTACTGTTTCCGATAGTAGTTTGAATGGAATAAGCTTAGTCTATGTGGAGTTAAAAGATCAGTTCAGTAACTCAGATAAGTCATTTTAAAAACGGCTGATGTTATTGAATGGAATCTGTGTAGATGCACAACCAGTAGATTTTTTAATTGGAATGGATGCCCTCTGCGCCCCTCAGCTAAGAGTTTTGTGGCGCAGTGAGTACGGGCTGGCTTTGTGTAAAGGCTGGCATGGATGTCGATGAGGCCGTTTTGAATTTATACATCATGTTAAGCCTATACTATAGGAAGCGTTGTGTTACTGCAGGTGCCTGTCGTACACTGGCAGGTTGCACCACCCACACCCCATTGCACTGCACTTGCCTTTCCTATGGTAACATTTAGTAGTTTGCTAGTTGTTTCCAGCACTCGGCAACATTCTATTAACAGATTAGTCTGTATATATTGTGGTTATATGTTATGATCTTATGAGGTCTCATTCAACTAGCCAGCCTTTTTCAGAACATTATCGCCAAGCCGACCTTTTTATGCTGGCACTGAGGGTGGTCACTGCCAGGGTGCTTGTCGTCCTCAGTGGTTCTTTTACGTCCCAAATTGAGATGGGACCGACATTAACGTGATCTCCGATTCATGAGGGATACACAGTCCCCAATGTTGAGAGCCAGGTTTTTACACCAAATATACCATACCTGCCCGGTCCGGGTATTGAACTCGGCGCGCCAGCATGTCAGGCGGATGTGCTAACCACTACATTATCGCGCGCCACTATTGGTTATAAGGCAGTCGGTTCTTTGCAACACATTTTGACAAATTACTAAAATTAAATACTTTTCTTTCTGCTTACACCTGCGAGTCCTGTGCAAGGGGAGCAGTCTTATACTGCGTATCATTTGACAGCTTTGTGCCTTCAGCAGCTTATAACTTACTGGTGTCTTGACAGAATAATTGCATTAAAGTCATGCAATGCTACATTCCATTTTGGTGTATATATATATGTATTTTGGTATCTGGCTTACATTGCTTATAACTTGACAGCTTGCATTTATAGCACTCTTTGACAGCTGGCATTAGCATGTGCCTTCACTGCCCTTCAGCAGCTTATAGCTTACTGGTGCGTTGACAGATTAATTGCATTAATGTTGTGCAATGTTGCATTCCATTTTGGTGTATATGTGTATTTTGGTATCTGGCTTACATTGCATATAACTTGACAGCTTGCATTTATAGCACTCTTTGACAGCTAGCATTAGCATGTGCCTTCACTGCCCTTCAGCAGCTTATAGCTTACTGATGCGTTGACAGATTAATTGCATTAATGTTGTGCAATGTTGCATTCCATTTTGGTGTATATGTGTATTTTGGTATCTGGCTTACATTGCATATAACTTGACAGCTTGCATTTATAGCACTCTTTGACAGCTAGCATTAGCATGTGCCTTCACTGCCCTTCAGCAGCTTATAGCTTACTGGTGCGTTGACAGATTAATTGCATTAATGTTGTGCAATGTTGCATTCCATTTTGGTGTATGTGTGTATTTTGGTATCTGGCTTACATTGCTTATAACTTGACAGCTTGCATTTATAGCACTCTTTGACAGCTAGCATTAGCTTGTGCCTTCAGCAGCTTATAACTTACTGGTGCGTTGACAGATTAATTGCATTAATGTTGTGCAGTGTTGCATTCCATTTTGGTGTATATGTGTATTTTGGTATCTGGCTTACATTGCTTATAACTTGACAGCTTGCATTTATAGCACTCTTTGACAGCTAGCATTAGCTTGTGTCTTCAGCAGCTTATAACTTACTGGTGCGTTGACAGAGTAATTGCATTAGTATTGTAGAATGGTTGCTTCATTCAATTTTTCTGATTCTGTGTATTTTTACAGATGCAGGATATTTCAACATTTTGTACTTACGTGACACTGCCCTGCATTAGTATGCAGTGCTTGCTATATTACCTTTTGTCTGTACATGTGAATTTTCACAACTGCCCTACACTGCACAATGCTTATCATATGTTCTGCTTGCTCTGCTATAACGCACATTGATGCTTTGTGTAAATATATGCCTGTATGTATGCATGTTTTGAAATTGTTGTGCAATAATCATGGTGAAAAAAGAAAATACACAAAAAAATATGCCAATTGTGGTGACAGAGAAAAAGAAAAATACACAAAAAAATACGCCAATTGTGGTGACAGAAAAAGAAAATACCAAAAAATACGCCAATTGTGGTGAAAGAGAAAAAAATTTACCTCAATGTCTTGTACGAGGGTTCGACTCCCTCCCGAGGTAAACAGTGCAATCGCCGGTGCAAAGTGGGCAAATCACCTCGTGGCCCCGCAAGACTGAGTTAATTTTTCAGAAAATTAATTAAAATCAAACCAATTTTTCCATTTTATTATTCCTAACAAGCTACCAGAGATGCCATATAATGTATTTCAGCTTACTCCACAGGAAGAGACACGTTCAGCAATGCCAATAAGCCTTATTATGTCACATTCGGACAAATACATGAGTGTCAAAAGGATAAAATATGCTATATTTATAGATATTACAGTAGTGTACGCCTACTGTCTGAATAGCTAAAGTACTTGACATGTTTTCTGATTTTTGTAATGATTTTCTAAAATATTCACACCGTCACATGTGCAGACCGTCTCATTAAAGCATTCTGACCATTTCTAGTCATTCTAGCCACCTTGGGGAATTAAATTTTTTTTTTAATTTTTTAAAAAGTAAACACTGGAATTTGGCATGACCTTTCGAGGCTCCCACAAGAAGATGTGACCGATTCTGGTACTTTTACACGCCCGGGGGTGCCCCCCGGGCGAGTTTTTCTTTTGCCCCCTCTTGTCTTGCCCCTTTCTTTTCCCCCTTTTACCCCCTCGTAGGGATGATTTGGCCCCAGCTCTGACTCAGGCACCTGCTACTCTGTCGCCGTTCGTTCCATCCACGTGAAGACATCAGGCAGGAAACCTGGGGACAGATGATTGTTTTAATTTTACGGCCATGTCGCACGAATAAATTGACGGTGATTCTGTTGCAAATGTTTGGCATGCTGCGTACCCAATCAGTGTACGAACATAGAAAAGCATATCCTGTGGTGAATTAATGATCACAGCAATGATTCATGATGCTGATTATATGGTGAATGATAGAGAGCGTGTAATGCGTAAACATGAACATTATGTAATGTCATTACTATATCTCGTTCTGTCTCTCTGTCTCTGCGCACTAATGTAATGTTAAATGATGATAGCTATTATAGTGTCGTGTGCCGTACACCAGTATACCGGTGTGCCGTTTTTTCTGTACGGTTTTGAAACCATTTTTTTCATTCAGCCAAATGTATGTTTATATCGTCAACTAATAATGCTTAAATGTTACTAAACAACGAACAATTAAGTCACCGAATATGAACCAAAATCCAAGACAATCAGCAGCAGCAGCGACCGCGTATGTCGTTGCATCTAGCGGACAACCAAACAACGAAAGGACTTCGAACTGTATGGAACAATGCTATAAGTGCCTATAATTCGTCCTTTATTTTGTTTGAATGTCTTCTCTGCAAACTTGATTTCTCATTTGTGAAGTTAATTATGTTTCAAACCATCGATTTCGCGTATAAAAGCCGTATACCGTATAGTATACAGTATAAAATAATCGGTACGTTGTATACCGTATAGAGCCCTACACAACTATAATAGCTACGATTCATGACGTTGCACATACCTGGTCGTCGATCGACCGAGTTTTTGAAGTACTGTAGCAGTCGAGCAGATGGCAGAAGCAATGCGCCAGTATCAGTGGCATCTGCGTACGCTGTCCCATAATCCCAGAGCATACTGTAAGACCGGTCTCTCCCAACGTCGTCCTTGTGGCGAGACGCTGCTGTTGTTGACCGTCGACGTGATGAGTTCGATGCAACCGTCGCTCAAATTAGGGGCTTGTTGTTTCAGTCGGTCTTTAACGTCGATGGTAGACTAAACACAATAATGTACGGTATTACGTAGAGTATCAACAGCACATGTCCAAACGTCAGCGTAAGTCATGTGGTGTATTTGTTATGTACTATGAATGCTTACTTTATATACCTATCCGCATCCGGATGTCTCAATGAGTGTTCGAGAAACGGAAAATAATTTATGTGACAAAAGTGGCTTAACAACTATTGATGTATACATCGTCGGCTAGACGAGGCAACATTTAAGAAATGGTTACGTAAGGCTTGCCTCAGTGTGTCGTACAACGTCGATAAACGACTACGCTATAAAACGTAATATCTGTCACATACTTTGACATGATTTACGAACGTTACATGTCATTGAAATGATATGTTGTAATAAATTATGAAAATAATGGCAAGCGTATATATACCTATTGTGTGTGTACGTGCGCGCGCGTGTGTGTGGGTATGTGCGCGTGTTTTCATGGTCGACTTCTGTTGTAACTTCTTGTTGTCAGGACTCGTGTTGACTGGAAGTTCTCTCGCTTCTTTTTTCAACAAAGTTGGATTCGTGTGGAGCCATAGGCGCGGGAAAAGGGGGGCATCTGCCCCTGGAATTTTTCCGGGGGGACAGATATATGGTTCTGTCCCCCATTGAATGTGGGCGTGAATGTTTGTTTTTGTGGCAAGCGTCAATGGCGGGTGGAAATCTAAATATTATGAGACGATTAATTGGTATTTTTGTCCACTGTGAAAGGTATGTGCAATTGAAGGGCAGGCATATGGTTTTCTGCCCCCCCCCCTCCCAGTAATAGGCGGCGCGACGACGAGACAGCAGAGAGAAGCTGGAGAAGGTAAATTGACATCAGCGGCGCGACGAAAAAATTAAATTTTCAACATCACTGCCCCCCCCCCCCCCCCCCCCCCCCCCGTGTTCGGATGCCTTGAGTTCGCAGCCGAGACAGCGGAGAAGCTGAAGTTATAGCGGCACAGCGGCGAACAAATTCCAACAGCACGCCTGCCGGCCCCCGTCTTGCGATGTCACAGTCCAGCCAACCGAGGCAGCCACACGGTGAAGGAAGACGTGAAGATATGCGGCGGCGAGCCGGAAAAAAATGTTCAGTCGTGCTGATGCTCCGGTAGCCACCCCCCCATTATGAATTTCTTTCCCGCGCCACTGTGTGGAACTGTAAAATAAATGCTTGTACCTCTATTATTACTATAGTATTTGTATTACATCGGGATACCGTACAACAACTCATTCTGACGCTCGCTTCGACTCATCTATCGTTGTAAACAGGCTGTGGATGTATTTAGAGTGCTGGCATGTTGCGCTATATTCGCGCCTCTGACATTCCAATACCACGTGATCGCCTAACTCATTAAATATAAATTTTCCGCGGGAATCGCGATACAGTTGGGTTTTAAATCTAATTTAAACTATCACTGCATTTTTTCATGTAGCCAAATGTTACATACAATGTTATACTTTGTGTACACATGGAAAATGATATTTAGCTGGTGCCTTGTTTTTAGTTCCTCTAACTACCAGTCCCAATACGTCCTAGAGGCTAGTTTTGAAAAAAACATCCACTAGTTTTTTTCCGATAATGGGCGCGACGGGTTCAAGACGCGAATATTTTTGGTTGCGTTGAAAAATACAGCCGACTAGTTCATATTTGGAAACTTCTCAACGTTTGCCATTTATATACCCAACAAAGCTCTATGTGTGACTGCACAGCTCACCTATAGCGAATCGAGAATAACGGAGAAACACTTCACGTAAGCCTTGGAAAGACCGCTTCGAAAAATTATGCCGCCGTTTTGGAAATATGACAAGAGCGAGATGATGACGTCAGCAATGACGTAACAAATCGAGCCGTTGCTTGGGATTCCGCGTAAACAGAATCGCGCCGATCGGTAAGGTCTGACACGCGAACCCGTTCTTTTATATATGTGTGTGTGTGTGCGTGCGTGCGTGCGTGCGTGTGTTTGGGTGAGGATTTTTGACTATGAGTGTCGGTGGATCAGTGAGTTGTCGGTGGGTCTGGTGGCGTGTGTATCTGGGACACTATGTGTCTGTCTGTATCTCTATGTCTGTCTGTTTGTCTCTTTCTCCCTCTCTCCGACGCTGTCTATAACTCTGTTTCTCTCTCTCTCTCTTTCCTCACGCACGCACGCACGCACGCACACACACACACACACACACACACACTGTGCATACATGTATATCCGTGTCTACGTGTTTTAGAGCCTGTGTCTGTGTGTCTGTGTATAGATCTGTGCACATAGCCATAGGTGTGTCTGGTGCCTTCAAATGCTGGAATCCCTTCGGTTACAGAACCGCGGAACTGTTTGCCGAAGTGTTCACTGACCCGTGCACCAAACTAGGCCAGATCTCTAATTGTTCGAACTTCGTCGTCGTGTATTGTGGCCTGAACGTAAGGTTTACGAGTTAACATCCTGATTGCGCGGAACATCTTGGCTCCATCTTTGGACTTCGGCTACTAACTCATCTAATCTAGTCGAGCCGTTCTCTAGAGCTTTTCGGTGCCAAGCATGAAGAAGGATGTTTCGTTCCTGCTTTAAAGTGGCTTTCTGTGTTGTGTCGGTGATATCATTGATTCTCAGTCTTAGTTCTTTATGGGGGATATACATACTGTTTAGTTCCGAGCAATAGATGGTGTGGTGCCTAGCTATCGGTGGGACTATTCCAACTGTGGATTCTGCAGCTAATTTAATAGCACTTTCAATAAAACCCATATGTCACCTGCACTGATGTTCGAATCCATAACCTGTAGCGAATGGGCGACGGTTGCACGTACAATACTCATTTCTGACATTTTGACGCAACAACTTTTCGGTGCAATATCGCACGTTTTTCCCGGACGTGACTTGTGCATCTTGCCCCACATACAGAACATACGACGCATATTTAATAATGCGGTGGTCAATATTTAGAACTGTCCCTTGCTTGATGCTTGATGCTTGATGTACTAATCCCTTTACAGCTGTTCACAGCTAAACTGGGATTTGTGCAGTGCGTAACGTCAGGGCAGTCGAACAAACAGGGAAAAAATTGTGTAGAAGGTTGTTCAAATTAGAGAAAGAAAAACAATGAAAACCAACAAAAAACAAACAAAAGCGCGGATAAAAACAAGTGGTGCACTATATACATAATTTTGTAGCTTTAAAGGATGTGGACGCCATGCAAGGGTTGCATTTCTCTGATGGCTGGCATGGCGACACACAGCATATGATCTCGAATCCGTGAGAAGACATTTGCATATATATATACAGTATATATATGAATAACACAGTCTCTGCCCTTGCCATGTAGTTTTGTGACGGGCTGTATGGGCGAATGCGGTTTTACAAACAAACAGGTCGTGAGTGTCCAACAAATCAGCCAGTGCCATACCGTTGATGTTGCGGCTACCACGAGAATGTGACTTATTTATCAGCATTTATTAAATGACGAATAGTGACGTCTGTAGTGTTGTAGCTGGCGATCCTTCCAGAACGACTGTTAATAATGGGCAATTATAATCCTCACTTCGACGACCCAATATCGCCAGGAGTAAATCGAATAAATGGAAATGTGTTTTTGACCAAGAATTCCGAAATTAATGTTTTTGCCCCTTAGCTCGTCAATGTTCCGTCGAAAAAATACTGCCCGATATCCCAATATAACTAGAAGACCGTTGTTTTCAAAAAATTCTTAAGTTCCAAGAAATGTGACCTACTGAAGCGTTCAAAATGTTACCTGTTTCCAAAAATGCTACCAGATTCCAAATATGCTACCGGATCCGTAACCTCGTGCACCCGGTGAACGCACGTTCGTGGTTCCTTACGTCGGATCAGCTACTTAAATTCTCTCTACGTCAGATCGGCTATTTCTGTCTACGTCGGTCGGATCAGCTAGCTTTAAAGATCATCCTGCACATTAACCAAAGTTTAACTCGATTACATCAAAGACAGGTACAGGCACAGGTTATTGTTTGAATAGTCTAGCTCATTGTCGGGTGATTGTCCAGCCAGTGCCAATCAGTGAATAAGCTCCACTGGCATTGGGAGTGTGTCAGTGGGCCGACGTGGCAGTGTACTGTGTTATGTAAGAGTACCAAGTTTTATGACTTTTATCACCCATCCATTTAAGTGCTTGCAGTACAAAGGATGTCTGGAGTCTGGAGCTGTTTAGTGTAGCTGAAAGTCGCTACAACTGGGATTATCCGTTTGAACTGCCCATGTTCTTGACATGTAATAAATGATTTCGACTAGACCGTGAACACTGGCTTACAACAGTCTGATGAACTAAGTTAAGTTAAGTGAAATTAATTGTTAATTGAATTAAAGTAAATTTCATTTAATTGAAAAAAATGAGAAGTTAATTTAATTGACCTAATAAATATGTTAATTTAATTCCAAGTTAATTATAATTTAATTTATTAACTTTTCAAGTTAATTGCTCCAAGCCTGGTATGTAGGTTCCTATATCAAGTTTAAACAAAGTAGTAATTTCTGATGTATCAAGTTAAATTATCAAAAACATACATAGCTATCACACCTTCCACATTAAGGTGCATTATTCAAATTTTATTTGTAACAATCAATCAAAACAAGTACAACACCATGTTCAGATTTCTGTGTGCATAATTTTACACAATATTATTGTGTAGCTCAATTATGATGCAAACAATGAAAAGCCACAAAGTACTTCATTATAAAACCAAAGGGGTAAACCTGAGACTAATATTATAGAAGTTAATAACCTTTATAAACCATTATCATTCTTTGTATTCTTCTGTAAAACATGACATTTTCGCACCACCACACAAGCAATTTATCCATTTCTGTATAACTCACAATCCCATCTTGAGATCCTTTTTAAACCAAGAAACAGCTGTTTCAACCACAAATAAACCATGTAAATATATATAACATACATTAAAACTGTATCACAGCAATCATCATTATATAAATATAACAAAATCAACAAAGTAACTGGAGTGTCCGTAAAAACAAAATTATATTCATGTTTCGCTACGTACGTGCATGCGTGTATGTACGTGCAAGCATGTATATTATGAGTGTCAAGATAACCAGTCACTTCAGGTAGAATAAGGCACCATCAAATTGACATTCACATAAGCACCTTAATGCGCAAAATGCCTCGTACGAAGGAGTGTTAACTGTAGTTGCCACACAATCAAATAAATTGTCCTTTTAATTTTCTAAAACTTAGCAGGGTTCAATTAACTCTCCGTGCAATGTCGTCGTTTGTCCACCTGCTCTTGTCTCTGCAATCAAAACTGTTACCACTGCCGCATTTTGGTCAGGAAAGTAGTCCCTGCATTCACAAAGTGTTTTGACATACATAATGCCAATACACTATAGAAGCAGGAACTTGATAACAAATTGTCAACAGTAAATAGTGTCAATAATAAACAATACAGACGTTACTGTAATATACTGGTAGATTTTAAAGAAACAGTATCCTTTGCACAATTTCTATGACCTACATAACTCTGCAAACTCAATTTTGTAGTGTTTTGTACTGGTTCAAACCTCCATCAACCCCACCAATTCATCAGATTTTGACCAATCGAAAATGGCTTTCAAAACGTTTGGCTGATTAACAATTCAACTAATGTAACATGGTTGCCAAGACATTAAACACCATGCTGCCTGATTCAGATAACCACATTAGGGTCAATGTGCATTAATAAATGTTTAACTCGAAAAATGGTGCCAGTGCAGCAATATATGTAGTGATATAGTTCTCCCGCTATGCATGGTGACGGCCAAACCATCGCTCTCCCGTAAACACTGTCACCTCTGTGCCCTTTCCTTAGCAAAGGGATTGATGAATTATACACACTCTAACACATTTAGAAACCTTCCGCTGCTGTAGGATTCCTCCACCAGGGAACAAACACCGACCGACATTGTGTTACATTTGGATGGTGCGAGGATTAAAGGTACAAAGACTGAATGTTTTTATTATAACTTGTGTCTCTTATAGTATAATCTATATCTGCTTTACTCTAAACTGTTCAAATGTGTCCACTGAACCAGTTTTAAAATTAAATTTGAGTATATCTATGGATACTGACTTCAGTGTTCAGCACGCATGCCGCCATGACATTCATCTAGGAGCATTCAAACAATTACACAGAAAACAGTCAAATTAAATTCAGACTGCAGTTCATGAAACACACATGGGCAGTTAAGGTGTTAGGATATAATAAGATATTGTTTATATATGATGCTACTACAACAGTGAGCAGTCTTTGTACCTTCTTTTGCTGGCTTGTGAGCATAATGAACAAAACATTAGCAAGTGGATAATTCTGCTGTGATGAGACAGGCATGGCCCAAGCACATCTGTTGACATAACAGCGACGTACACCTTTGATGGATACACTTACCTCTATTAGTAATTCATAACTAATGTTGTTTGCCCTTTCCGTCTGCCATGTCGATGTGGTAGTCCTATACACTTGGTGCAAGACAAGAACCAAAAGAAACGCTCTCTTACAGCTGGGCACCAAGTCGTCCTACCGCCTGGTAGTGTAAAAATATAAACTAATTTGAGTATTATATATTTGGGTCATTAATCTTATATATATATATATATATATATATATACAATTTTAGAAGTGCAAGTAATACATACAAGTAAAGAAAAACACAACAATTCATTGTGTGAAGCACCAAATGGCTTCAGCAACACTGATATGTCTTACGGCATGTGAGAGCAGGGAACCGTGGAGTAAGTCCGTGATCTCTCTACTCTAATGCCCAAGTGCAAGCTGGTTGTGCCAACAGTCTTGCAGTGATGTGTCTCAGTCTTGTGTGTGCGTGCGTGTGTCTGTGTGTCCATGTGCGAGTGTATTTATGTCCGTGTGTGTGGTGTGTGTGGTGTGTGTGGTGTGTGTGGTGTGTGTGGTGTGTGTGGTGTGTGTGGTGTGTGTGGTGTGTGTGTATGTGCACACGTCTGTCCATGTGCTATTCGGTGCTGTGCATGCATGTGCGCATCCGTACATCCATGTACATGCTTGCTTACATGCATGCACACATACTCCTGTCTTCTGTGTCTGCATAGATCCATAATATTCCAGCCGTTTGTTAGTCTTTTATTCCTATGTACGTAGCTGTGTTCTCAAAATATGCTCCTTGCCGAGACCTGCTTCCATTGGAGTCTTCTTGTTACACTTCTCACTCAATCTTCTATGCACTCTTGTACATGAACATGTGTCATTATGTATAGCTGAATCTTCATAATACTCCTAATAATACATAATCTCTCATTAGCGTTTCTGTATTTACATATCACTTCAGCCTTCCTTGTAGCAGTTTTCTCAGTGCTTATATCTGAATTCTTCTCTGTGTTCCATTTTAGTCTTCTCTATGTATATGCAATTTTTGCATTTTGATGGCACCAACACTGGCTTTCAGACGATACTTTGCCAAGTCTTTCCTTGTTACCATGCCAACGACCTGCACAAATAGAGTTCACACGGATAAGCAAATATGCAGTGAAGTAGTGGATAATATTAGAAAGACATTTTCTGACATCTTTGTTATTGTCTCCATTATAAAATAACAAACAAACAAAAGTTATCAGTTAAATAAAACAAGCGCAAATTATCGTTTCACTACCGAAGTGGAAACAACAATTACAACTAACAAATAAATACATGTTCAGTCAGTGAAATGGGATAAACTGTGGAAATGCTTCAAATGTTAAGTTACATTTTCAGCACATAACAGCAGTTAGCCAGATGATGCAGGCCAGTCACTTGATGCGGATGGAGGCAGGCTAACTGACAAAGAGCAGAGGCAGAGAAATAGTGAAGATGTAGTCCTGAAACACTACAATGAAGACGAGAAGACAGACTTGAAGACTGACAAGACAAAAGTAGCAGAGGTTGACTGTTGATGGGAGACATGAGATCATGGGATGACAGCTGTAGCAGTGCAGCCATACAAGAACTACCTCACTCATTTATAAAGGGAGCTACGAGAAAGAACATATACATGACTAGATGTCTAGGCTGCTTCAGTGGTTGTGGGGGCTGTGACCTTGAGCTCATGCTGCAGTATGCTCTCTTTGTAGTCATAATCAGGTATAAGGGAGATGAAAATCGGGCAGTCACCTGGTTGCTGTCATTAACGACGGTGAGATGTCGTAATCCAAGTCCACGGAAGACTCGGAACATGCGTGGTAATGATGCCGCCTGAAACGCATCCCCAATAAATAAAGATGGTATGAGGGCGAGTGAATGCATAGGTATACACACACAACAGAATATGCACATATGTACATACATAAATAATAAAAAATAATTATACAGAGTTGCATTGAGTAGATATGATAAATAGAGAAGAATGGGACATGTTTTTGTCAGTAATAGTATTGTTCTCTTCTTTGTTCATGATACTGATATCTGGGGAAAAGCTGATCTTTATACTTGTCCTCTCCCTCTCTCCATTTCCAGTTGCTCAGTACAGGGGGCTACATAATAGTGGTACTATTAGGGGGCTACCTACCAGTGGCACTGTGTAGGGGGCTGGATTCATGAACGGCTCCAAGTCTATGTACATCATCTTCTCTTCGTCTGTCAGCTTCACATCCTGGCATTTAACACCAAAATTGCATAGAGCGTTACTGTCAATATAATTATACATGAATGTTACAATAACAATGTTTATTTTTAAGATACAAGAGAAACAGTCTACATCTGTAGAAAATACTATAACTTGTAATGTTACACAGAACAGGCACACTGAATATGTGCCTTACGTGTTTGCATACCGCAAATAATTATCAACTAGTATGTGATAGTTTACATGTACATGCGGCAGTACATTACTTGGCACTTGGTTGTCAAAGTGTGGGTAGTAGCTGATGTTCTGAAGGGGAGAGAAAGGGAGAGGAAGATGGAGATAGAGGAGAGGGAGAGGAAGATGGAGATAGAGGAGTGAGAGGAAGATGGAAATAGAGGAAGATGGAGATAGAGGAGAGGAAGATGGAGATAGAGGAGTGAGAGGAAGATGGAGATAGAGGAGTGAGAGGAAGATGGAGATAGAGGAGTGAGAGGAAGATGGAGATAGAGGAGAGAGAGGAAGATGGAGATAGAGGAGAGAGAGGAAGATGGAGATAGAGGAGAGAGAGGAAGATGGAGATAGAGGAGAGAGAGGAAGATGGAGATAGAGGAGAGAGAGGAAGATGGAGATAGAGAGGAAGATAGAGATAGAGGAGTGAGAGGAAGATTGAGATAGAGGAGAGGAAGATGGAGATAGAGGAGAGAGAGGAAGATGGAGATAGAGGAGAGAGAGGAAGATGGAGATAGAGGAGAGAGAGGAAGATGGAGATAGAGGAGAGAGAGGAAGATGGAGATAGAGGAGTGAGAGGAAGATGGAGATAGAGGAGAGATAGGAAGATGGAGATAGAGAGAGAGGAAGATGGAGATAGAGGAGAGAGAGAGGAAGATGGAGATAGAGGAGAGAGAGAGGAAGATGGAGATAGAGGAGTGAGAGGAAGATGGAGATAGAGGAGATAGAGGAAGATGGAGATAGAGGAGAGAGAGGAAGATGGAGATAGAGGAGAGAGAGGAAGATGGAGATAGAGGAGAGAGAGGAAGATGGAGATAGAGGAGAGAGAGGAAGATGGAGATAGAGGAAGATGGAGATAGAGAGGAAGATAGAGATAGAGGAGTGAGAGGAAGATGGAGATAGAGGAGAGGAAGATGGAGATAGAGGAGAGAGAGGAAGATGGAGATAGAGGAGAGAGAGGAAGATGGAGATAGAGGAGAGAGAGGAAGATGGAGATAGAGGAGAGAGGAAGATGGAGATAGAGGAGAGAGAGGAAGATGGAGATAGAGGAGAGAGGAAGATGGAGATAGAGGAAGATGGAGATAGAGGAGAGAGAGGAAGATGGAGATAGAGGAGAGAGGAAGATGGAGATAGAGGAGAGAGAGGAAGATGGAGATAGAGGAGAGAGAGGAAGATGGAGATAGGAGAGAGAGGAAGATGGAGATAGAGGAGAGAGAGGAGGATGGAGATAGAGGAAGATGGAGATAGAGGAGGTAGAGGAAGATGGAGATAGAGAGGAAGATGGAGATAGAGGAGAGAGAGGAAGATGGAGATAGAGGAGAGAGAGGAAGATGGAGATAGAGAAGAGAGAGGAAGATGGAGATAGAGGAGAGAGATGAAGATAGAGGAGAGAGAGGAAGATGGAGATGGAGGAGAGAGGAAGATGGAGATAGAGGAGAAAGAGGAAGATGGAGATAGAGGAGAGGGAGAGGAAGATGGAGATAAAGGATATTGAGAGAAAGGGAGAGGAAGATAGAGAGGGAGAGAAAGGGAAAGGAAGATGCAGAGAAGGGGGAGATGGATGGGGAGATAGTGAGGGGAAGAGAGAGAGAAACGGACAGAGAAATGGAAGGATGGACAGACAAACAAAAGACAGAAGACAGAGAAAGCAATGAGAGAAAGTGTGAGGAAGAGCAAGATGGAGGACGAAACAAACTTTCATCGATGGGTTGAGTCGTAGTTGGCCTACTAATGTAATATCAACTGACGTACCAGGCATGATATGTTTGGTTTGTAGACGTCTTGAAAGTCTTTCAGTTTGAGTGGTGTTGAGCCTTTTGAGATATCACGCAAGAAGATCTGAAAGACATCATGTGGCTGTCAAACCTTCCAGTGTAATATCCTCACAATACACACACAATACAGACAAATCACAAAATGGCAAGGATTAAAAAATAATTTCCTCTGTTCGAGAAAAGCGAAATCCTACAATTCAGTAGCTGAAACATGGATAAAATTTAACAGTCGTGAAAGAAAGCTTGTATTCAAATTTATTCTCGTAACTTAATGAAAATTTTCAGCAATAGAAGGAATAAAATAATCGCCTACCTTATTGTTGAGCAAAAAGCAGAGTTGTGACCGAAGTATGAGCCCCTTGCAGCGGCCGTATTCGCCTTCCTGGAACACAACCGTCATCTTATTGACCAAGGTACATGACAGAATCACATTTACACGTGGCACGTCAAAATTATACATTTATAAATAACATCTGAACACTGTCACTTGACTACTGTAATAAAGTAATTAAAGGTATGTTTTTATATAGCACAGTATCCAGTCCTTAGGACTGCTCAAAGCACTTTACATTGTACTAGGTCCCTGCTAGACCTGTTCAATCGAACACCATCTCAACTTCTCTGGGAAGCATCCAGCCATGCTATAATTAATGTGTGAAAACTATTCGCACATAAATATCCACCACTGTCTACAGCCAGGTATTCATTCATATAGCTGACTGAACTGGAGCAAATTAGAGTGAACGAACTTGCCCAAGGTTCGACATCGCAGCACAGGATTCAAACGCGGGTTCTCTCAGTCAAAAATCTGAAGCTTTAGCCACTGCGCTCACAATAATGATGATTAGTAATATGTCTGGAAAGGTAGGTATTGATTAACAATACCAGTTGGTTAACACTGCCACTGGGGCTGGCCTGGTTGCTGTGAGTATGACATTGTGATGATGTGTACGTTGTTATTACTGAGTTGGCCTATAAAAGGGCGTACGTGACCGAGGCACATACACAAATTATTGGTGTCCTTTTGAGATAAGATCCTTATAAAAACATCCAAAGCATTGAATATGATATTGCTCGATGTTTTTGTCATATTTTAAATTATGAGAACAACAAATGAAAAATAGATTGTATCTCTTGAATAAATATATCACCTTTTTTCCTTTACACTTATTCAGGTCATTTAAAATGTTTACAGTACCAGTACATAATTTATATTTGCTTTACAAATATTGAAAAACCCAACAGTGTAAACATGAAACTTCACCAGTGAAGCATTTGACTACGACATAGTTCTTACTCACTGTTGGTCTTACTTGACCTTAAGAACAATTAAAGTAGCTCATCAGAAATGTGTGTTTTACCTCCACTGGGATGTCGGATACACTGGCTACTACTGGAAACCCACTGTGCAACTGTGGCGCGTTCACCAGCAAGTTGTAGACATTTTGCACTGTCTCGCGCAGCTGAAGTGTCAACACAGGTGTGTTCATCACCTGTCTGTGCCATCACACATATACTCAATTACACACGGTTACTGGAACATCATAATACAGTGATTTGGCATGACACACATACCCAAAGTTATGCACATAGTTGCTGTAGTGCTACAATACAATGGTCCATGCCATTACATCCTCGCAAGCCAGGGGTACTGCTAATTACAGCAGTCTCAGATGAAGCTGAGCCCGTTAGCCAACCATCCCACTGTTATTCTTATTGTCATTCAAGAATCAACAATGTGGAATTTAGCCAATCATGGCTGATGTTACATGTAATGTTCGGGAAGTAGAAGTCAGTATTAGCAAATTTGCCAGTGGCTTGCGTGAAAGTTTTGGACAGCTAGTTATGATACTGGGACGTCCTTTGGTGTGGTGCGTCAGCATCTGCAAGTTCTCACAGTACAGTGCAGTGCAGTACAGTGCAGTGCAGTGCAGTACAGTGCAGTGCAGTACAGTACTGTGCCATCACACACAATTAAATCGGTTACAGGAACATTACAATACAACTCATCAGGCAAAGTTATACATTTGTCAGTTTAGCCAATATTTAAGTTGTCATTAATTAATAGCATAATGCTACTCATTGAGCAATGCTATGCATTTGTTATTATTTCAGTCAATATTTAATTTGTCATTTATAATATCATAATACAACTCAAGTCTCAGTAAAGAAACTTGCGTTAGACCGTCCGGGCTGGAGAGCATTCGCTGCGACTGCATCCCTCGTATCTCCCCTACGACCTGACAGGTCTCGGGATGAACTGAACCTAGAAGAGAGCATTCACTGCGACTGCATCCCTCGTGTCTCCCCTACGATCTGACAGGTCTCGGGATGAACTGAACCTAGAAGAGAGCATTCGCTGCGACTGCATCCCTCGTGTCTCCCCTACGACCTGACAGGTCTCGGGATGAACTGAACCTAGAAGAGAGCATTCGCTGCGACTGCATCCCTCGTGTCTCCTCTACGACCTGACAGGTCTCGGGATGAACTGAACCTAGAAGAGAGCATTCGCTGCGACTGCATCCCTCGTGTCTCCCCTACGACCTGACAGGTCTCGGGATGAACTGAACCTAGAAGAGCGCATTCGCTGCGACTGCATCCCTCGTGTCTCCCCTACGACCTGACAGGTCTCGGGATGAACTGAACCTAGAAGAGAGCATTCGCTGCGACTGCATCCCTCGTGTCTCCCCTACGACCTGACAGGTCTCGGGATGAACTGAACCTAGAAGAGAGCATTCGCTGCGACTGCATCCCTCGTGTCTCCCCTACGACCTGACAGGTCTCGGGATGAACTGAACCTAGAAGAGAGCATTCACTGCGACTGCGTCCCTCGTGTCTCCCCTACGACCTGACAGGTCTCGGGATGAACTGAACTGAATACAACTCACTTGCCAAAATGATCTGTCAGTTCAGCAGTGTTAGTAATATTCTCACTCAACATTTTCACTTCTTTCACTGTCAGTTTACATTGCACCTTGTGACGTTTCGACTGTTCTCAGCAATCTTTGTCAGTCATGAGATATAAGTTACATTGACTGTGAATATTTTTGTTACTAATTTTAAACCATCTAGTCTAATGAAACTCTTCATTCAGAAGTATTTAGTTATTATTAATCTTTTCAACATTATCCTTTCAACATTATCCTATGCATGACAGCTATGTTCTCATATTTATGCATACCTCCTACATGGCATCCATGTAGCTTTAATAAAGCGGTGCGTTATTAATTGACTTCATTATAATGCAGATTAACATTGGCTGTACCTATAGATGCTATACTTACTTTGCAGTGATGTCATATGAAAGCTCTGGTGGTTCCCATGGTAACAGAGGAATGCCCATCATCCGTATGTGCAAGTCATATAGACCCTGGAATAAAAACAACTGTCAGCAAAATAATCTAATATTTCAACATTCACACAAATTTCTTAATCAGTATAATTCATCAACAGATCTAGTATCGTTACTAAAAATACATTAATGACTCATATTGTTTAAACAAATGTCTGTTACAAAAGAAACAATTCTACAACTACAAAACCATTTGTCAATACTTTTCTGTTGAATTAATGGGTACTACATAAACTCACTTAAGACAGCACTGATTGTAAAATATATTACAGGCAAAGAATATATAACATTCAACACATCTTCCTTGAAATATTATTTAATAATTAATACTCAAATCAAATAGCAAATGACACATTACTCTTCAGTACTGTAACTACCATCTACTCTTACACATACATTTATTCTATTCTTACTAATATTGGTCACAATGGAAATACCGTGGAACCTCATTATAAAGGTCACCCTCGGCACTGGGCAAGTGACCTCAATAGCGAGGTGACCTTATTAGTGGGATTAATTTCCTATATTTTACTTTGGGACTGTCACAGGGTGGCCTTAATTGCAAGGAGGCTGTATTAACGAGATGACCGTAAAGTGAGGTACGACTGTATTACAATAACCAAACATCACAAATGTTGATAAATGGATACAAAATAACTAATAATAAAGGAATTTTTATATAGATACATTGCCGACCCCTTATCACTGCAGATCAGAGAGTAGTTAATTATTGATGATCTTATAATAAGTAACTGAACTCGTCTGACCGTGTTAAAGAAGTCTCCGACCCACTTGGCAGTGATGAGGACCATCACCATGGGCAGGCCGAACGTGATGTCCCCCGTACACTCAATCAGTATCACAGTGAGGCTGATGGTCATGCGTACAATGCCACCCAGCTGGGACGCTGCCCCCATCAGAGCGTACTTCCCAATGTCATTACCCTGCAATCAAGGTCACGTGGTAATGACATCTGAATCGTGAAGAATCGTAGGGGAGTATCTGATCTTAGTTGATAGTTCAACGCTGACAATATATTGCAGTAGTTTTACGTCGAACTGACCATGTCTGTTTCTCATTCTTTATATAATGTCTACAAGAACAGATATGTTGATGGTATGCTGCGGCGGTTGACCCCATAAAACCTTTAAATTGTATACAATACATTTAAATTGTAAACACAGGTATTGACAATATTGCAGAGTGCAGGAGGGACAACCGCAAGTTCCTGAAATTGCGTTATAAAGTTGACTGGTTCCCACAATCCAGCCCACAAGTGGGAAGAAGCACAGCTGATTCAGTGAGCCTCTTCTTCATGCTATTACCACCCCTGCCTTGAGAGGGTGATTCCAGGTAATGGAACAGACAAGGTTGTTTTAATTAATATCTCGTAGAATATTTCTTAATGAAACCCATCATCCATCTTTTGGGAAGCTGTTCATTTTTGTATTTTCCAAAGCTTAGATTGATTACTTCCTTGAACATTTTGTGAACACAAACCACACATAATAATGACAAAATATATGACAACTAAGTACCAGATATATGTAAACAGATGACACTGAAGTATCACGAGTCATGCACCAACAAAGCCATGCCAAATGTAGACTATCCGCACTGTCATACTAGATATGTAAGTCTTTGACTGCAACAAAATATTTCAGTCATTTCTATGGTCGGCTAATGCTGTAGATTGCAAGGAATCAAGACGAGTATTGCAATGAGAAATACAGTGTCTGGTTCTGGTATTGGGCCAACTATGTGTTGCTGTGACTACTTGGCCAACAGTGGGGCAGGGTGAGGTGTCACTTGTGGAATGCAGGAAGGGATGGGAGGAAAATACTCCCTAACTCTGATTTGGTGAATAGAATAACAATTTAATTTACAGAAGAACCATAATTCAAATCATTTAATCACATGATGACACTCTGAATAAATGCACGCTGTAAAGATGTGCTCCTAGAGTTAGGAATGTACTGATTTCCCTTTGTAAAACTGAGATGTGGATAGAGGCTGGGTTGGGGTAAATGTATGGCGAACATGCAAAAGATGACATGGATATGACACACATGCTTGCAGCAAGCAGGGTCTCATACACCTAGGATCATGCCACCTGAACTACCAGTACACTACATGCACACTGTTACACCAAACAGAAGGATATATCTACAGGGTTATGTTCCTGTCATTGTTCTACAAACAAAGTGCATGCATGTGTGTGTGTGTGTGAATGCATTTCAGCACACGTATGCATGCCTACCAGACATGGATATAAAATGGAGAGGGGGGGGGAGAGAGAGTGAGAGAGATAGAAAATGCTCTTGGTAACTATGTAAGATCCACTAAACAATTCCTAGACAAATAAAACTAAATAGGTTGACGCAGGGCCCCCTTGGTGAAGATATTCATTAAGCTGGAAGAATAAATCTGAATCAAATTGACTTCGTTTCTCAACCATGAGTTACTTCTACGTTTCAGCTACCAATGGTACAATTCTCAGAACAACTGTGTTATCGTCTGGGAGGGCACCATGAACTGAGACGGGTGTTGACACTAACTCAGCCATGTGTGTGTGTGTGTGATAGCCTGTTCGCCACACCATCTGGTCAAAAAAAACATAAATCTCCCAAATGAGTTCCCGAAGAAAGCTACTGATGGTAGCTGAAATGCTGGAGTCAAATTTCCCATCAGATAGTTGAGAAAAGATGAAAATTTTAGTCAAAGATATCCAGATGTCTGTGTGACTACCAACACCTGAAAGATGCCATGGTTTGACAACTTTCAGCATCTCAGTCCAGCCAACACCATGCGTGTACTAAGGGGGAAAGTGAATCACAAAACTATGGTGGACAAGAAAGACATGACTAATGATTTATTCATAAGACACAATTCTGCAGTGAAATAACGACAGTAGTCAGACAGTGTCCCAAGTTACCCAACATTTTATGGTTATTTGAAGAAGCATATGTGTTTGCACGTCAGAATGCATGGTATGTGTGTCTATGTATGTCAAGTGCATGCGTGTATACAAATATCAGAATGCAAGAAAGTGATGACTTATGCATTTGCCTAGCAGAAAGGTCAGTGTGACGCTTTCTAAAAACTAGATCCTACATGTGCAAGTATCTGTGATTAAACTCACTACAACCGACAAGACATAACACCAGGTAGCCCTGTTAACCGGAATCGTAGTTTTGCCCATTTCACGAGAGAACCAGCCCACCGACCATGACCAACTACAAACAACAAAGCTTTCAGGCATGGTAATGTCGTCACATGCTGACAGGTGGTGCTGCGTACTGTACCTGCGTCATCTTTGAGTGCGCCCCGTAATCATAGCCCTGCAATAGGATGGGTGGCACTTACAACCGCAGACACTAAGTGCAAACGTTCTTGGTGGGGACACGTTCGTGCGGTGCATGCGCTCTCTGTTTAACAACACCCACTGTCACATACGCAGGTTGCGAGAAATGACTCAAATGTTTCCACTTCCAACAGCTGTTATTATAACTATCACCTTTATTTGGACTCTACAATCCTACATAGTTAGTCCAGTTTTTATAGACTTATATAACTACGCTATTGACCAACATTTATGGAAATATTAAGATAAACTCACTTCAGTGCTACAGTTAATTGTCAAATGAAACAGAAGCTAACCATCATGAACGTTGCATTAAGAGGAAACATTTGAGTAATTTTACATTACCTAAATGACAAGACACTACATAAGCAGGTCTAATGAAGCCTCTCTTTGACAATGCTTGCTGAACCTTGTAACAATATCGTTACAGTTTACGTACATTGGCACATTGAGCAGTTCCCAGCTGCTACAAAAATGTACGTACAAAAGTTTCAAATTTGACTTATAAAAGCTTATTTACAAAAAATTTATTATGCATTGTTTCTGAGACCTTTTTCATGATATACAAAACAAATTTACAAACTTTTCAACAGTGTGTGCCATTTTTACATAATAATTTTGTATTATTCTTGCACAATTTACCAATTGATATTTCTGTTAAGTGTTACTTTAAAATAAAAAATGACCCTTGTACTATGTACATATTCACTTGTTTAGTGATATCGCTGCTAGTGTACTGGTTAGCACATCCGCCCGGCATGCCAGCGCTCGGAGTTTGAAACCCGGACCAGGTAGGCATGGTATTTGGTGTAAAAACCTGCTTCTCAACATTGGGGACTGTGTATCCCTTGTGACTCGGAGATCACGTTAATGTCGGTCCCATCTCAATTTGGGATGTAAAAGAACCACTGAGGACGACAAGCACCAGTGCCAGCATATAAAGGTCGGTTTGGCGATAATGTTCTGAAAAAGGCTGGCTATTTGAATGAGACCATTACATTGTAACCACAATAATATAGACTAGTCAGTTAATAGAACGTTGCCGAGCGCTGGAAACAACTAGAAATCTACTGGGGCCAAATAACAAAAACAACAATAGCAACGGACCAAAACCATTACATCACACTGTCATCGACATCGCCTAGACTCTAGTAACTGTATGATAGGCTGTAAATGATACACTAAACTCCTCAATAAATACACTAACTTAGTCTTAGTACAGTCAGTTGGCCTAACACTACAACACTCACAAAATTTTTGCATTACACATTTCTTTTTGGTTGGTGGTGGCGTCGTTTCGCTGTCAGCCATCATTTCGTGCCGCGTGACTTCGTTTTGTTTGATCGCGGAAATGCGAATTTGTCATAACGCTGTTTCCTATTGGTTACATTACGACCACACTCAGCGAATGAAAAACCATTTCACAACATGCTGCATACATATGCTGCCACCTGTTGAATATAGTGGAACCTAAATTTTAGTGATTGCCGAACATGGTCACAGTCCGTAATATTTTCATCCCTCACCGTAATACCGTCATTTGAGGTGACTTTCCGGAATGATTCCGGACAATCCGGAATGGTAGGCAGGTCTGTGCTAGATCACCCAAGGAATCTTTAAACCCAAATTGGTTTGCCACAACTATTAAAATAACATGGTAACAACATTTTGCCTTCATAAATTCTCAAAGATTGTGTTGTGAATGCCTTACAGTTTAAACAAAGATTAACTGCTAGCAGGAATAATGTGAATGCGTACCATCTTCGGGAAGATGTACATGACAGCCATGCCCACTAGTCGTCCCCACGCTGCCCCTGTGAGGAGGGCGGGGATGAACACCCCACTGGAGACACTCAGTCCGTACGTCCAGCACCCCAGGATGAAGTAGAGGATTGCAAAGACGGCCAGAGAAAGCACTGTGAAAGACCCTGAAACGGACAGAGACAGCATTGTGAAAGACCCTGAAACAGGCAGATACAGCACTGTGAAAGACCCTGAAACAGACAGACAGCACTGTGAAAGACCCTGAAACAGACAGAGAAAGCACTGTGAAAGACCCTGAAACAGACAGACAGCACTGTGAAAGACCCTGAAACAGACAGAGACTGTACTCTGAAAGACCCTGAAACAGACAGAGACAGCACTGTGAAAGACCCTGAAACAGACAGACAGCACTGTGAAAGACCCTGAAACAGACAGAGACTGTACTCTGAAAGACCCTGAAACAGACAGAGACAGCACTGTGAAAGACCCTGAAACAGACAGAGACAGCATTGTAAAATATAGTGAAACCATCAGCATTGAGCAGGACTGTGACATGAAAAACATATGGACGATATTGCTCATGGATTAAATTTTAATAGCAAGAATTGAACTTACATTGGAGCTATATTTGAAACTTGCAATGTGGATCTTGATCACGCACTGATGTCATTGGTGGAATCCAAGATGCGTCACATCAGTAGATGGACCGAAATGTTGTTTGAAAAGTTTCAAATATAGCTCCAATGTAGGTTCAATTCTTGCTATTAAAAACATAGTCGCTGTGAAAGACCAAGGTAAACACTTGCAGTGTGAACAACTCGATGACAATGACTCTGTGGACTGCTCTCTCAAATACAGTGAAAACATCAACACTGAAAGATCATCATCATCTCACCTTGGTAAAAAAATCATCCACACCAGTGAATCACACAGAGAAACTATCAGCTTTTCTTAAGGTCCACATAAGGCAGTTCTGAGCCATTGCCATGCCTCAAAATGCCATATTAAAAACTCACTTTTAATGTTGAATATGTTGTTAAAGGTTATTGGGATGGTTAAGGCATCCTGAATTTTAATTTGGTTGATTTTACTATCTGATAGTCTCACTTTTATATATGTAGTCTCATTCTTATTATAGAAGCCATAATGTTATTTAACAATGCCATATGTAAAAGTTCTTTCAGGCAGAATTTACATCACTAAGTCTCGTGTGTGTGTGTGCGTGCGTGCGTGCGTGCGTGCGTGCGTGCGTGCGTGCGTGCGTGCGTGCATACGTATGTGTGTGCATTACTTTATTGTAGTGACACTGAACACACTATTGCACCGAGTCGTACTCAGAAAACCAGTGTCTAAAGTTCATTATTATTATTTTAACTAGTTATTATTTTCACTAGTAAATGATAGCATTGGCTGTCTGCACTTGTGAAACTATATGCATGGAGTGCATCACCATCTAGCAGTCAATCTGACGACGACAGCTGAAAGCCATGGAAACACCATTAAACAACATAGATAAAACTTACTGTGAAAACCTAAAACGAGAAATTGCGAATGTGTTACAAATAGTTGCCCAATGAATTGGATTAACCCATGTGATTCTTCATAGAGTGGTCTTACTTACCTGGTTTGCTATGTAGGACAGCTATAAGGCACTGCTCAGGTGTTTTGAAGAAGAGTGATGACATCACACTGTGTTCTCCGTCGGCACAGCCTGCCTGCAAAGAATACATTCGTGTAATAAACAATATTTCAACTGTGCACCTCTTATATTTTATATATTCAACATGACATTTTAAAGTGACTGCTGTCAAACAACAGCAGGCCCCGATATATTTCTACAAAGTGACTGCTGTCAAACAACAGCTGGCCCCGATATATTTCTACAAAGTTACTGCTGTCAAACAACAGCTGGCCCCGATATATTTCTACAAAGTGACTGCTGTCAAACAACAGCTGGCCCCGATATATTTCTACAAAGTTACTGCTGTCAAACAACAGCTGGCCCCGATATATTTCTACAAAGTGACTGCTGTCAAACAACAGCTGGCCCCGATATATTTCTACAAAGTGACTGCTGTCAAACAACAGCAGGCCCCGATATATTTCTACAAAGTGACTGCTGTCAAACAACAGCTGGCCCCGATATATTTCTACAAAGTGACTGCTGTCAAACAACAGCTGGCCCCGATATATTTCTACAAAGTGACTGCTGTCAAACAACAGCAGGCCCCGATATATTTCTACAAAGTGACTGCTGCCAAACAACAGCAGGCCCCGATATATTTCTACAAAGTGACTGCTGTCAAACAACAGCTGGCCCCGATATATTTCTACAAAGTGACTGCTGTCAAACAACAGCTGGCCCCGATATATTTCTACAAAGTGACTGCTGTCAAACAACAGCTGGCCCCGATATATTTCTACAAAGTGACTGCTGTCAAACAACAGCTGGCCCCGATATATTTCTACAAAGTGACTGCTGTCAAACAACAGCTGGCCCCGATATATTTCTACAAAGTGACTGCTGTCAAACAACAGCTGGCCCCGATATATTTCTACAAAGTGACTGCTGTCAAACAACAGCTGGCCCCGATATATTTCTACAAAGTGACTGCTGTCAAACAACAGCTGGCCCCGATATATTTCTACAAAGTGACTGCTGTCAAACAACAGCAGGCCCCGATATATTTCTACAAAGTGACTGCTGTCAAACAACAGCAGGCCCCGATATATTTCTACAAAGTGACTGCTGTCAAACAACAGCAGGCTCCGATATATTTCTACAAAGTGACTGCTGTCAAACAACAGCTGGCCCCGATATATTTCTACAAAGTGACTGCAGTCAAACAACAACTGGCCCCGATATATTTCTACAAAGTGACTGCTGCCAAACAACAGCTGGCCCCGATATATTTCTACAAAGTGACTGCTGTCAAACAACAGCTGGCCCCGATATATTTCTACAAAGTGACTGCTGTCAAACAACAGTAGGCACCGATATATTTCTACAAAGTGACTGCTGTCAAACAACATCTGGCCCCGATATATTTCTACAAAGTGACTGCTGTCAAACAACAGCAGGCCCCGGTATATTTCTACAAAGTGACTGCTGTCAAACAACAGCAGGCCCCGATATATTTCTACAAAGTGACTGCTGTCAAACAACAGCAGGCCCCGATATATTTCTACAAAGTGACTGCTGTCAAACTACAGCAGGCCCCGATATATTTCTACAAAGTGACTGCTGTCAAACAACAGCAGGCCCCGATATATTTCTACAAAGTCACTGCAAAACAAAATCCCACACATATATTTCAATGACTGGTTGCCACAACTTCAGAAACTACAAACTGAATTTTACGATTGCGTTCATAAAACATTTCCCATGATGCAATGCCAACATACAACTATTCACATTATATAACGTCCATACACCTTGTGTTATTCCCATTATATAACGTCCATACACCTTGTGTTATTCACATTATATAACGTCCATACACCTTGTGTTATTCACATTATATAACTGCAAGCTAACATTTTTAGTCTTGAATGTTTACCGTTCTTGTCTTTGTAAGCATGGTTATTGTACCACAACAAGTTCACATAACTGTCAGTGGTAGCATGCGTACATCTGACAATGATTTCGATCGAAGGATTTGCTGCCATACATCATCACTGCCAGGCATTGTGCATTATCCTCCAAAACTCAAGACTTATTTATTTTAAATCGCTTTCCCAGCTTAGCCTTCAGCGGTCCCTTGCTCTAATGATGACCCTTGCTCGTCCCTGTTCATGATTTTGCCTAATGATTTCTGAGCTGAGAACCCTGGAGAAACAGGCGCAATAGAAGTTTACTACTGTTATTATGTGTCTACTCATTGTATGCTGTAAGTACTGCTGAAGCCAGTGACCTGTATGTGTCCTTTGAAGTCATCATTCTCCGGGGTGGGCACGCAGTCATCGATGGTGTAGATGAGGATGAAGCTAATGACAGCACTGGTAGCCGCCACAACCACCGCCTCAGCCACCTTCGCCCACTTTGACGTGACGTACCTGCAGCACACCTCATTAGTCACCTCAAACTGAAGACGACTTAACGATGCATGTTTTCTGTAATTGTTCCAAGTTATGTAATCTTCATCAAATGTCCAGTATAAAACCTTAAACCAAAGGGAAATTTAGAAAAAATAACTATTGATGGTGGTTTGGTCATCTGCACATATTGTGGGGGGAAATAGATATATACGGTGGTGCTACCTACAGTGTGGAACATATATTAATAGAATATATTAATATATTAGTGTCTTGGTAACCATGTCACGTCAGTTGAATCCAATGGGTTTGGCTGTGGTTCTGGAAGCCGTTTTGATGCACAAAATCGTACGTCGACACTGCATATTGGTGAAGTGGGTGGTTGTTTTAATTACTATGACGCTATGTTTTATGGATGTGTGAACTTCTGTAACCGCCCATAATACGACTGTACATACCTCTTCCTGAATACTGTCAGTTTCCGATTGAGGTGGTTGAACAAAGCACCAAGGATGCCACCTGAAACATTCATAGTAATGGCCGAATCAGGCGACATGTGTAGTAACATTACAAACTCACAAACAACCCTGAAGCATGCATGAGTTTTATATTGTGAATGTTTTAGTTGATACTTGTTAATTAATAAAATCCCCAAGCCAGTCTACCCTCTATGCATGACCAGTACATTCCTCCTAACCCATGCTCCTGTGCAGCACATAAGCCCCGTAGCTCTAGGTTCCCTGTACTTCATATGCATCTTAAACCACTGTCTCTGTACTACACAAGCCCCGTAGCTCTAGGTTGCCTGTACTTCATATGCATCTTAAACCATTGCCTCTGAACTACACAAGCCCTGCAGCTCTAGGTTCCCTGTACTTCATATGCATCTTAAACCACTGTCTCTGTACTACACAAGCCCCGTAGCTCTAGGTTCCCTGTACTTCATATGCATCTTAAACCACTGCCTCTGTACTACACAAGCCCCGTAGCTCTAGGCTGCCTGTACTTCATATACATCTTAAACCACTGCCTCTGTACTACACAAGCCCCATAGCTCTAGGCTGCCTGTACTTCATATGCATCTTAAACCACGGCCTCTGTACTACACAAGCCCCGCAGCTCTAGGCTGCCTGTACTTCATATGCATCTTAAACCACTGCCTCTGTACCACACAAGCCCCGTAGCTCTAGGTTCCCTGTACTTCATATGCATCTTAAACCATTGCCTCTGTACAACACAAGCCCATAGCTCTAGGTTGCCTGTACTTCATATGCATCTTAAACCACTGCCTCTGTACTACACAAGCCCCGTAGCTCTAGGTTCCCTGTACTTCATATGCATCTTAAACCATTGCCTCTGTATGATACAAGCCCCGTAGCTCTAGGTTCCCTGTACTTCATATTCATCTTAAACCATTGCCTCTGAACTACACAAGCCCCGTAGCTCTAGGCTGCCTGTACTTTATATACATATTAAACCACTGCCTCTGTACTACACAAGCCCCGTAGCTCTAGGCTGCCTGTACTTCATATATATCTTAAACCACTGCCTCTGTACTACACATGCCGCCTTAAACCATTGCCTTCGTGAAATGTAAATGCTCCCCCATTTCAAAACTGTATGCACATAATATAACTGACAGCAAATGCAACTACAAGTAGACATAAGTCAGCAAAACGTACCAAATATAGCCATCAGAAGGAAGATGGGTATTTCTACGACTTGGTAGGAACTGTTCTGCAACATAAAGACATAGATCAGATTGTAAATATGTATGAGTTGTATAAATTGCTACAGGGTCCTTGTCTGGACGATACCTTACTGGGGGAATACAGTTGAGATGCGATGGTATCAGTGATAAGGTGATAAATAATATTGTTTTTCATTTTTCTGTGTATGTATTATATGAAAGCTTCTTGCAAATTTATATTTGTATAATGATTATGTAATGTAATTATTTAAACTTAATAGACAAGCTTTCATTTATTATCATATTACCATTGTTACAGTGGCTCTTATGAGAGCAGCGTTTTAATGCCTTAACAGGAATCTCTTGACCGTTTACATTTACTATATTATAAAACATACCTGCACATATCTTGGTGGAATATAATGTAATTCATTCATACATTCAAAGAACTAGTTAAGAGTTCTGGCCAACCTGGAATTTGCCGAAGCTGATGAGTCCAGGATTAGAGAGATCTGCTGGATGGCCGTGTAACGCACTCAACAGGACGTTTACGGTGAAGGTGGCTACCATCGACGCAAACACCTACAACACCTCAGCTCATGTAAGTTGCTCCCAGATTCTGTTAACATTTGTTATAAAATCAAGGAAGAATCTAACTTTCAGACTCTACATACATCCTGTAGCTTTTGGGACCTTCATGATTCATCCTTTGGTGTCACAATGGCCAATACATTGTTGTCATGTGACAATGTTCATGGTTGTCACATGACAGCAACACGGGACTTCTGATGCTGAAGAAGTGGGGGTGAAGGTGTCAAAACCTCAGTTGAGCCTGAAAGTTTGATTCTGGAGAGTATCTATACTTTGACTACAGAACACTGAAGTGACTGGACTCTGAACTGAGAAATCCCGGTTTTTAATCCTCTTCCCACCACTTTTAAGTGTGCAATTGTGTTCACTCCAGTACCCGTATAGAGACAGCGGTGGATACATGTGAACGGAATAGTCTTTGTGCAGTAATTCCAACATGGCTGAATGCTTCCTTAGAGATGTCAACTTGGAGTTGGAATGAACAGATCTATTAGAGGGTGAAGTACTTTGAGAAGTTCTAAATATTGAATACCACATTGTGTAAGAAGTTATCAATTAATGGAATATGATCGAACAGTGCACATCTGACAATATATTTGATTGATTGTTTGATAAATAAAACAATAGAAATATTTGGGGAATCATAAAATAGAAACAACTACTTACTATCCTCCATGTGAGGGATTGATTCCAGAAGCTAGCACCTTCTTCAAGACTGAATAAAACACCACCTGGAATGAACAAGACAAATGGTCTTGAGAGAAGTCTATAATTATTGTGTACTGTCGTATTTCAATAAGATGATACAGCCACTTTTGATGATACCACTGACAAAACAAAGTTTACTAAATGTTAATCCAATTCAAACACAAATTCTAAAAAAAATAGTAGATACCAGTATTCCAATTTGTAGAACTGCCACACATTTCCAAATACAGCTACCCTAGGTATGTCAAATCTGTTAAATATGCACAAACACTTGATGAAATTATAATACAAATAGTCCGTATATATATATATATACACACACACACATAAAATACAAGTAATACATCATTTAATATACACATACAATATTACATCAAAACTTTGCTGTTTTGTTTACAGTGCATATTGGCTAAACAAAACAATTGAGCATAACATTAAAGCACTACTATTATAAATTCAAAACATTGCAACCTGTAGGTCACATGACTTACCAACAGGTGCACCAAATGCTGCAGAGACGCCTGCGGCGGCGCCACCGGACACAAAATCTCGTTTCTCTGTGTCAGACCTCAGTGACTCAAATATCTATAGCATGTCACAGGGACGATAACATGTACATGTCTATTACTTCTTATAGAAACTACTGCATCAAAATGACATGCAGATATCTCCACATTCACCATAATGTGTTAAACAATGTTAGGTTTGTACCGCCTGGTTAAAATTAGGAAGGTATACCTGCTATAGCAGTTAGATAAACCACACGCACCCACCCACCCACCCACCAACCCACTCACACAAGCAAGCAAGCAGGCACGCACGCACGCCCGCCCGCACGCACGCACGCACGCACGCACACACTCTCTCACCCACTCACCCACCCACCCATCCTCCCACTCACTCACTAACTCAGTCACCGAGCCACCCACGGACACACCCACCCAACCACCGACCCTCCCACCGACTCACCCACCCACCCAACGAATCACTCACTCACTCACTCACTCACTCACTCACTCACTCACTCACTCACTCACTCACTCACTCACTCACTCACTCACTCACTCACTCACTCACTCACTCACTCACTCACTCACTCACTCACTCACTCACTCACTCACTCACTCACTCACTCACTCACTCACTCACTCACTCACTCACTCACTCACTCACTCACTCAACTCACTCACACATGTACACATTCATAGACACTAGTAAACAGTCATTATTACATACAGACATCATATACATTACATTACACGCTTATATAGATATCCATATATGTACATATATCTCTGTATATCTGCATACATAAATATAAACCTACATGCGTGAATAACAAAACTATAGCCCTGACCCCTACAATCAGCTGAAAACCTTGCTACTGACCCTGAAGTCGAGGTTGCAGACCCTAGAACGGCCCTGTGAGATGCCGGCAGCAACAATGGCCCCCGAGTGTATCATAGGTCCTTCCTGGGGCAGGAAGACAGAGTAGGAACAGTCATATTAACAATACTGGCCATGTATCACACAAATACCTCTTGTGAACCATATCAGTCATTCTTACACAACTGCTATCTACACTGTATAAACCAAATTTGTTGTAAGAGATTTTTTAAATAATATTTATTAACCCTTTAGTTCCTAGATCGGCTTTTCCTGCCTGACTGCTATATTCCTGAGTTATTTTTTCCTGGCCAAAGCTTTTAAATTACACCATTTTGCAGTGAATTCAATGTAGATTGAAATAAATATAACCTGCATTTGTAAGTCTTTAATAAAAAAAGACAGCTTGAAACCAATGTGACTCATATTTCATGAAGATAAACACAAAGACTAGAATTATTGAATGAAGAATTATTATTATTATTATTATTATATATGTGCTCTAAATGGTAGTACATAATATGTGTGGTACATCAGTCAGTAATCTGTATGTACCGAGTGTAGAATCTAAAGGGTTAAAGTACAAATAAGAATTAAACATTGTGGACATGTAAACTGCACATCAGTGCTGTTCTGGTGATAACAAAGTCCATAATATATATCATACATTGCATCATAACATTGTAGTAACAGTGCTATATTTAAGGAAAGCCAGTCAGTTCCTCTACCCGGAATTAGCAGGCATAGTAAAGGATAACAGGATGTCTGCTGTACTGAACGGGAAAATGAGACATTGTTGAACTTCAAAGGGTATTGCAGTTAACTCAGCCCAACTTGGCTGTATTGCCATTGAAGCCTGTCTTGCAAATGGATGTTTTGTTTACTATTATTGTGAACATGCTCCAAGGTCGTACCTTCCAAACTGAAAACGCTGTCGCTGTCACATGCTTACTAAACACAATTTGGTGGGTAGTATACCTTCAACAAAGTTAGTACAGTCTTAAGAACATTATATTAATTAATTAATGAAAAACTAGAAACACACTGCCTCTTTTTAATGATTTATTACAACTTTAAATCATGATCGTACTGTCCACTTATCCACCTCAAACATTTTAGAAAGGACGTAAACGAAGACTTCGGTGTGCACTTAGTACCTACTGACCTTGCCACACGAGAGACCACCAGTGACGGATAGGATGACCCCAATGACCTTGGCAACGAGCGCCCTGAGAGTGAGCAGGCCGGGAATCTTCACCCCGTTTAGGTAGCACTTGATCTGTGGGATGCCACTGCCAGCAGCTTGGGGCTGAAAGCAGAAACAGCTGATGACAATAAAGACAGTCGCAGGACATGATGGGTCAGTTGTTGGAGCACCTGATTGTCAATGAAGACTACACATTTATTTCCCCTGATATAGACAACAGATAAAAGGGACCAACAACTTTTAGTGTTCCTTCTGAAATGTGGTTGGATGGTAGTTTAATTCCACCTGTCGCCATTTCGAAATGTTACCAGTTTGGACTTGGTGGGAAGTAAATGATCCAATGCATTGAACTGGAAAAATCTGTTGTGAACTCACTAACTCCAGAGAAAGGACACTCTGAAAACAGACCACTCCAATGTTGGCATTACACAGGGCTGTTTCGGGTGTAAGGTCATAATCTTTTTGCGAAATAGGACCTATTGTAAGTTCTTACCAGTTACTCGTTACGCAAACTAATTGTTGGTTGTAGTGAAATACAATTTCCGTATGAAAAACTACCATCCCGCCAAAAATGTCTACAACATTAAGTGTCCATTCGGATATTAACCAATAAACAACAGTTATTAACATAACTGCATGTACTATCACATTTGTTTGGCAGTCCCACTCAATCTCATCAGTCATAAACAGACAGTGTGTATCTAGTGGGAGATCTAGCAAAATTTCTTGGGGACGGATAATGGGGGGATGGTTAATAGCTGGCTGAGTATAAGTCATGTAACTCTGACTACAAGTGACGTACATTTGCAACTACAAGTGACTTATCACTGTGACTACAAGTGACTTACCTCTGTGACTACAAGTGACTTACCTCTGTGACTACAAATGATGTCCCTCTGTGACTAGAAGTGACTTACCTCAGTGACTACAAGTGACGTACCTCTGCGACTACATGTGACGTACCTCTGCGACTACAAGTGACTTACCTCTGTGACTACAAGTGACTTACCTCTGTGACTACAAATGATGTACTTCTGTGACTAGAAGTGACTTACCTCTGTGACTACAAGTGACGTACCTCTGCGACTACATGTGACGTACCTCTGTGACTACAACTGACTTACCTCTGTGACTACAAGTGACGTACATCTGCGACTACATGTGACGTACCTCTGCGACTACAAGTGACTTACCTCTGTAACTACAAGTGATTTACTTCTGTGATTACAAGTGACGTACCTCTACAAAGGTGACGATGGCTGAGCCGATGAAGACGAGGACACAGTTGATGGCGAGCCAGGCAAGGAGGGGGATCATGATACACACACCCTTGTTGCCCTCACACCACTCCACCACTGGGCACGGTCAAGGCCACAACCACACGGCAGAACATCAGCAACAACGCGCACACCGTGGTGTCCAGATATCATTTTCTAGCAACTGTCCACACAATGACATACCCTGTTATGTGCATGATTTGTTTAACTGGAAAACTTGATAATCTGGACACATCCACTGAAGATCAAATTGTCCCGGATAATGAGGTTCCAGAGTAAACGCACCTGTAGCGTTCACTTTTACAGGTCTTCATTTCCCTGGCCATTTTCATGTCTTACAGCATTTTGTTATTCCGATGTTTAGTCTATTTTGAGTATTTTAATGACAACCTATGTAACAGGTATTCATACATGCTGAAGGCATGCATAGGATCATTACGCCACAGACATCCATCACAAAAGCTCGGTGTTACTGGAAACATCAAACAACAGTAGCTGCAACACCAGAAACAACCATCACAGCAGTAGCAGCTACCACAGCAGCCGCTACCATACCAACAGCTACCACAGTAATGGCTATCCCATCGCAGCAGTGGATATTTCAAACACAAAAAGGATACGTCCATTTAAGGCGTGGAACTTGTAGTGACTCATATATTCTATGCATATGTCAATGAATGCTGCCACCAGGGCTGTGCCGACCGCAAGTAGGAAGTTGACGACCCAGCGAGAAAACCACTTCTTCCACAACCCCTGCATGCGAAAGTAAGTGCTATATTCCACTAACACGGCACATTCGATGAAACACAAGAGAACATTTAGCCAAGCTTTGCTACTGTCTGCGTCATTCAATTCTAGTACCCTTCCTCCCACTGGCTATGTGTAATGCTGACTGCTATTCTTGTTAAGCTTAGACACATAGTCATTAAAAACGCTCTGGTTCTGCAGGTAAATTAGTTATTTTACAAATCTGCAATATTCTTAATTTTGCGACCCAACTCTAAGTAAAGAAAATTGACTGTTAACTCCGAGAAGGAAACAGTCAAAATCAAAGCAGCCTGATAATAACTTGGAAATGTTCAAAACAAATTTTGTCGTTAATTACAAATAATTATGACTACTAGACAAACCTTTTTCTCTTTCTCTTGTTCTTTCATAAAGAGTGTGTTCTCACACTGATCATAGTCTTGGCTCTGAAAATGAGAGTGAAGAATAACTTCTACAATTACAAACATGCATTTCACGTGAGACTCACACATTTTGCTTCCATTCTGCTTTCATCTCATGCGGCTATACTGGAAAATTTCACACATACTGTATGGCCATTTAAAGAAAATATTAATACAAAAAGGCTTATCTCCATGTGCATGTTGATATATTTCTTTTATATATGTACATATGGATAGTGCAGACTATCAGTGACACATAAGAAAGTACAGGTTTGGTGAACCTGTGTTTGGGGGGCCATAGAAAACGTGAAATATGTGTGCTGCAATGACGCCTCAATATTTGGCTGGGAGTAATCCTTGTTGAAGAGCAGCCCATGCATGCCAACGGATCGTTGTTTGGCAACAGCTTTATAGCCCTTTAAGAATTACTCAGAGGTACTATTAATTAATTATATATATATGTAATTGGTATGCACTGGTAACTTCAATAAAATGACAGGCAAACCACCATGCAGACCAAAACAAGAAGTAATGTTATATTGTCCAGTAGGTGGCGATACTAGCTGTTATGATTCATCAAAATATTAATTAATCTAAACAATGTTACAAAGTCCCATATTATACACATGAATACAAGGACCCATTTCAAATGAGTATGATTTATTAACCTGTGTAAACTATTTAATTTATGACTATGAATGTGTTGCCTAACAGACAGACAGCTGAACTTAGGCACGCAAATATTGGTTGAATGTTGTTGCTGGAACACGACTTCAATTCACTGTTACTCGTCATTTCATTTCCAAAGAAACACATTTGCAATATTGGTAGAATATTAAAACTCCCTCAATAATTTATTTAGCCCGTCACAAAAACGTTTGCTGATGTTCAAATCTATAATATAGGCAGGGCTGCCTACCTGACAAAAAACAATTTCTGTAATGACCCCCCTTCCCCCACCGCAACAGCGATCCACAAGGTTGCCAATCAAACCTTTCTCTGACGTAAATACAGTGATATGCCTAGCTCATTCTTGGTGCCTGGGAATCCAGGAAGTTACTAAACATATTAAACATACTTTGTTTCAAAACAATTGTGTTGCCACACTATAACACCTGTCGCCAGTTAAGGTTGTTGGTTTGCACTTCAAAGAGACGTTTGTTTTGCAACATCCAATAAGTTACACTGTGTTAATTGCCGCTGTCAAAATCCATGCATGGCCAGACATGCCCAAGTGTTTACGTCTATAGAGCACCAACGTGGGAAAGACAGCACCAGTGAATAGCCAATAATCATCTAAAGAGCTTCCAAATTTACAACACACAGCAGGGAACATTATAATTATTACTAACGGTCAATGATAATGTTAAATTATTGTATTTAAACAAAAAACCCTGATTAAAATATGATAGTTTACTATTGCAATTACAACAATTGTAATTCTTATTTTATATTCGTCTAAGACATGTTATAATTATATTCATAATTTTCAGAAAACTAAACTATTTAGCATAATTTAATGGTTCTACCTAACATCATCTTAATTTATTTATTTCATAATGTAATTCTACACCTGTAAATTTTATTAATGTGTAGAGGTGATATTTTCTGAGCTGTAATTGCTGTTGACTGACAGCTGCAGAGTCCTGTACTAGTAATATGTCGTACTCTGAGGTGCATTTCTGTAATGATTACGGAAAATCCGTAATGGTAAGAAGCCCTGTATAGAAATAGTTTAGGTAATATTGTGGTTTGGTCAAAACTGGTGGTTTAAAAAGTGTCCTTTTGTTAAAATTTCAAAAAATATACTTTGACCATCAGATCGGGTAATTTCTGATGAGGTATAAATATACTTATTTTACAGTATATAAATTTAAAGCCTGACTACTTTTGTCCTTTTTTTACTTCATTTTGACCAGAAATGGTCAAAACAAAACAATTTTCGACATGCTGGCATTGATACTGGTGCCATTCACTCTTTCTTCAAAATGAATGACAAAATCGATTTGAGAAGGGACCTTTAAGTAAAACACTGTCTATGGAGCAGCGCGTGTAATGGGGAGATACATTAGATCAATGCCACTGCTGTCCATTGATTACTGGTCGAAGAAAAACTTTGTCTTCATCTGCCGTGAACATCTGGCCACAATTAGACACCTATTTGAAGACGAGACAGGTGCATGAGGAGCCACCGACTGTCTAATGGAGGACAACAAGTGCCTATTTAAAATATTTATCTCACCCAATTCTATATTTCTGGCATCGGATATTGATTGCTTTTAACTGGAACCAACACAACTGTTGTTGCGTTGTGTCATTAAAAAAAGAAGCACTGACTATACTTAACATGAAATATTTGTATCGCAGTGTTTGGCCACGTAAACATGTTTTGATTTTACAGATTCACTGGGAAGCCCGAAGCATGTACATTTTTAGAAATTAGAATGTGGTTTTATCTGGATTGTAAATAAACTGTTAACATGAACTTTTTGTTCGCAATTTATTTATCTATTGGTGAGGTATGGATGTTAATAATACCGACTAACTCAACTACTGGTAAACATAATTTGTTTTCCAATGGTGACAGAATGTTGGAGGAGAACTACAAAGTCATGAATTTGTACACAAGAAAGGAATATCATAACAATTTATATTTATCATTTGCTATGAAATTTGGCAGAGTCCTGGCAATTGCACGTCACACCCCTAATATTAAACTATGGTTCACAGCCAAATTGGCTGAGCCTTATAATGGCACTTCCTAAAAATATATAAAAGTCTAGGTCAATTAACCTTGCCCTCAATTTAGCCTACTTCGCGGTTTGTATATAACAGTGGAACCTCACTATAAGGTCAACCTTGGGACTGGTTCAGAATGACATTGAGCCAGTTTCACAAAGCAATCGCACCGTTCGTTGGTTCTTACAGGTATGTTTAACATAGATCACATAACTTGGAACTATCGCAGATGAGATACAGAGCATTGCGAACAATTGTAGATACCTATATAAAGTTCTTTTGTACATGTACAAAGGTTCTCACATCTAAATGATTTATTAAACCGATCCCTGAATAGAGAAGTCACCATATCAGTGGCACTACTAAGTTCCTATGCATCACTGTTATGGAAATAATTAGCTTTATCGTAGAGGGTGACGATAATTACAAGGTGGCTGTGTTACTGAGGTGACCACGAGCCAGGCTTCTACTGTGTGCACTTAATGAATGGTTCCCTCCCAATAGAATCCCAAGCATGCTGTCATGCAATGCAAACAAGCACTGATCACAGCCATTGTGACTGGTCCAGGCTGTGCCTTGTACAGTGTACAAGCTAAAATGGATATATGAGAAGCAGTTAGCTCAAGTAACCTGACACGATGCTGATTAGCTGCACCAGTTTTGGTGCAAACATAAGTATCCCTTTTAGATTGAATATCCAAATTTGAGGAAATTCTCCCCTTCTGCTAACCCATTCGTAAATTTGATAAGTAAAGATAAGTACCCCCCCCGGTATTCTATTATATCTTCCCAACTTTAACACACCATTTTGCAAGACTGTACAAGATTGCCACCCAGCGCAAGCCACAGACGGCAAGTAGACAAGGAAACCTTTGGTGTATCGAACATCCAACTGTATCTATGCATGACTGTATCTATGCATAACCCGTATTGGCCGTTTTGTCTTAAATTTATTCACGCTGCTAGTTATTTACAGCCTGCAGATGACGAGCTCTGTTCAATTAGTCGTCTGTGAAAATTAATATATTACATTCCAAAAGATGAGCCACTCACACTTCCTTCACTTTTGTTACTTTGTGTCATGTATCCATGGTAGTCATTTTATTTTTCTTTATTGAGAAAAACTAAAAATTTTGTATTTATATCTTCATAACCATTCAATGACTTAGAAACTTCTATTTGATCTTGGAAGAGATTTCTTGGCCCGCTAGAACACAGCTAACCAAGTGGATCCATCATCACCATGACAACAGTTTGTATTTGTAGGCTGTCTTTTATCCAAGCCATTTTACTACACACAGTTGTGTCGGTATTCTGCTTCTGTTGCTCACGGTTACACCGAAAAACAAAACATCACATGTCGCTGCGTCGCGACATCAACAAAAACGTGCCTGGAATAGCTTCTCCGCCAAGCTATAAATAGCAAGGGCTGATATTTTTAACATCTCTTGGGCCACTGATCTACAAGCTGCATACTGTAAGGCACTGGTTGCTAGCAGAAGGGGGACAGACAGTGTAGACACACCCATAAGCACTTCACCACTGCTGGGATGACGCGGCTCAGCCTATGTGATCAAGGCAGGGGGCACATCTGGGGCCAGTGCGATTCAATCAGTACCTGTAGGCACTCTACAACTTTGTCAGTGCACCTAGGCTTAGTGCAATTCAGTGAGTACACCTGTAGGGTGAGATCTATTCAGTGAGTACACATAGGCTTAGTTCAACCAAACCCTTCTAAGTGTTGACTCCACTTCTTATGCAATTCAGCTAAGTACATCTAGGGGTTGAATCTGGGCTTATTGGTACTTAGCCATTACATATATAGGCCTATAGTTAAATTCATTCTAATGTGTCCAATGGCTGATTCTAACAGTATGATTCAGCCAAGTGCAACTACCTGAGAAATACCCTAAAGCATTACAAACGTACACAAAAGTGCAAAAAAGTTGGAAAACAATGAAGAAGTTATTCAGGTAGTAAACAGGAAGAGACAACTGATGATTACCACAAAGTTATAAATACATGACATTTTGCGGTCACATCCACGAACACGAGAACATTCTATTATAAGACAAGTTGTTTTCGTCCTGGTTCCTTGTACATGTGGGAGAGGTACTGGCCACGTATTTTTGCACTGGTCTTGCCGTCGTTTGCCTCCATTACTCCGTATCAACAGCACACCACTTTCTACTTGTCCATCTTCCTCCGTCTTCTAAGTCCCTCTTCACCCAGTCTCCTATCTTGGATGTGGGCTTGCACCTTTCCTGTATCGCTGATGTTTCTCCACCTCTGCTCTACTTGACACCGCCCACCTCCATTCTTATCAACTGGCCCAGATAATCCAGCTTCTTTCTTACTAGTCTTCCTGTTTTAAGAGCTGGATCCTGATCTCTTCCCTCAAGCCATTCATCCACCTTCTATCCACCCTCTTTACTAGGTCAAGTGCAAAAGGCAGGAGCAAAAAAATGCATCTGACGGATGGAAAACAACACAATGAACCAATAGTGAAAAGAAAAAGTAGGTCTGATATCAGTGGAGATCCATTGTTGTCAACCTTCTGGGTAGAAGACACTACTGATGACGATGATGCATCTAGATGGTGGGTAATTCTGCTAAGTGCCTCTAGACACAGAACAATTAAGGATAATTGATCTCCTTATTTCTTATGCTCAGACGGAGTTGAAACTTGGGAACATTGTGCAGACTTGAAAATTGGTCCATGTGAATCGATCTCAGCATGTCAGCATGCAAAATTTTTTTTTTTTTAATCACAAGTCCAAACTATTTTTCAAACATACAGAACTTCGTCATATTTCAACGTAATAATCATCAGATGTTATGCCATTATAATGTTGAGGTCGAAGTTGGAACATTTGAGTGACAAATCAAACTATGAAAACTGCAACATATAAAAACAATTTATTCAGCAATGCAGACTCCATCACATCTCATCAGATTAATTATCTGGACGTCTTATGTGTTAATAAATATTGAAGTCTGCACAGTAACAGAACAAAAATGCTAAGACACGTGTGGCAAATGCGGCATTTGAAAGGCGAAGCAGGTGGGCAAGGGGGTCAGTGGCCTTTAGCACTGTGTCTGGATGCAGTGTGTATTGAGTCGAAGTGACCCGTCGCACGTACCTCGTACTTCGAAGTGAGCCTCTTTGTGAGTCCCGGCACCTGCGGCTGGGCCTTCAGACGCTGGTTCACGTTGTATCTGTACGTGCGATATGTCTGCAGATAGAAATAACAATAAAATATATATATATTAATATGTGATGGTCTCATAAATTCACAATGTCCCCCAAAATGTAGCAATGGTCAATTTGTATTAACACCTGTTTCAGTCACTAGATGGTACCATTACTGCAATTTATTTATTTTCCACAATATGTGGTGACGACCTATGCTGTGGTATATTTGCGATATAACATTCAGTAGTGATTTATGTAGATTACTGGATCATAAATCTCTAATGTACAGATATCTTTCTAGACCATTTCCTCAGTACAATAATTGTCTGTCTCTTGAGAAATGATCCAGACTCCACACCAGCATCAACTTATTTATGTGACAGTAGCACCCAAGATAGGATACAGTTATTAAACAGACAGACACAGAAAGTAATGAAGGGCATAGTTTGTGAACAAAGAGGTACACTTCATATGGGTTGAAATTAGCTTCACAAATCCTTTACGGGTACTTCCATTGCTGCCAGACGCAATCTTTTAAGGGTCAAACATGCCAGACATGCCAGACACGCCAGACACGGACAAGCCACTTAATTGGTATGAATGGATTTGGGCCGACTACCAAAGAAAGCAGAGGTGGAGAAACTTCAAAGGCAGAGGAAAAGTGAAAGATCACAGCTGCATTGGGAGGGCTGCTTAAAGAGGGATTTGAGAAGGGTGGAGGAAGACAAAAGGTAGAGGCAGGAGGCTGTTGATGAGGATCAGTGGGAGGGAATCAAGGGACAGACCAGTACAGCAGGGCCTAAACCTCATCCAACGGACACCGTAACCAGAAGGAAGAAGAAGAACGTTTGAGTCAGCAGACAGAGCTACGTGTATTAGAGAGAGTACACATACGCATCAGCACTTGAAGACTATTTCTTTTAAGGGTAACAAGTTCATGTTAACAATCATACATTATGCATGTGCGTGCACGCACACATGCACTCATGCACACATGCACTCGGATCAATTATGCATGCAACACGTAATGATCTGATCAACCATTAATTGGTATGGACCCTGGTGAGGTTTGTTATGCAAACTCCTTGTACCAGAGATGGCACAATTACACCACAACTGTAACAGATGGCAATTACAATTAGCACTATGAGTGTGATTACTTCTTGAATGCACATTGCTTAAAGCTTCCTAGTTGTTACCAGATATAGCATAACATACTGCTGGAACAAATGCAAACAAATCTGACTTTTTAACGGAACTGTTTCGTGTCTGAATGCTTGCGTTGTAGCAGACACATCATCTGGGCAACATAAATAAAAGCATACGTAAATTGTAAACCTGATTGTAATTAAGATTATGATTACTTTGACAATGTAATCAAGGATGATTACAATTACTTTGCCTTTGCTGCGTACCATTAGATGAAAAACAAGCACTGGCTATGCTTAACATGAAATACTGGTATCGCATTGTTTGGCCACTTAAATTTTTTTTGTTTTTACAGATTCATTGAGAAGCCCCAAGTACATACGTTTTATAAATCAGAATGCGGTTTTACCAATGCAATTCGTGTACAAGTATAATGACTAAAAAATCGTTAACAATTACACATAATTGCAATTACTGAGTATTTTTCCTGCCATCTCTACAGCGCCCTCACCTTGAGCTTTGTTGACAGTAACTTGGTGATGCTGTTCTGCGTCAGTGTGTCGTCACACGACATGTCACCATCCGACAGGAAGCCGGGCTCAGAGATCTGCAGCATAATGGCGTCCTGGTGAGTGGGGGCGCCATCTGGTGAGTCCTCGTTCATCAACTGATTGACGTTGTAGTTGCCATTGGAAGGGGGCGTCGTCAGACCGAGGGAGTCGTTGCTGACAGGGGTGACGACAAACTGAAACAGGACAAAAATTGTCATTATTAAAAGGTGATCCAGTCGTTTTTTTTTTACAGAAAACACATCCAAATAGCATGACCTAGGTTCTTCAGCTGGGCTGGAGGCTACAAGCAAGCTGGAGAATGGGTCATTGATTGCCATAGGCTGCCTGAATAGTACATAGAATCTGTTTCACTAAGATTAAGGTGCTGCCACAACAAGAGTTGCTCGAACCAAGAAGCTACCTGAACCAAGGAGCTCTCAGAACCAACGAGCTCCCTGGACCAAGGATATCCCTGAATCAAGAAATTCCCTTGACCAATAAGCTCCATAAACATAATAGGTCCCCAAACGAAGGAGTTGCCAGAACCAAGGACCTCTGTTAACTCATTATCTGTTTTTTCCAAATGTACAGGATCAAGGATAGTTTTGATGAAAGTCTGTGTGCGTTTACAAATATTGTTTTTTTTATTACATTCTATAACACCCAAGTTAGGGAAACATTAATAGGTACATATGCATTAACCACAACAGGGAGAGCATGTATATAACCATAAACACAGCATGTACATAACCTTAACCACAGCATGTACATAACCTTAACCACAGCATGTACATAACCTTAACCACTGCATGTACATAACCTTAACCACAGCATGTACATAACCTTAACCACAGCATGTACATAACCTTAACCACTGCATGTACATAACCTTAACCACAGCATGTACATAACCTTAACCACAGCATGTACATAACCTTAACCACAGCATGTACATAACCTTAACCACAGCATGTACATAACCTTAACCACAGCATGTACATAACCTTAACCACTGCATGTACATAACCTTAACCACTGCATGTACATAACCTTAACCACAGCATGTACATAACCTTAACCACAGCATGTACATAACCTTAACCACAGCATGTACATAACCTTAACCACAGCATGTACATAACCTTAACCACTGCATGTACATAACCTTAACCACAGCAGGTACATTATACAACTACACCCATTCATTTAAAGTCACGTCTGGACAAGAATCTTATTCATAAATAATACGCATGTCTTTTCTATGAAACTTGAAAGACTCGATTGATTACACCGATCAACGACCTTGTGCTGAATGACCTTCGTTAGACAGATAACAGATTCTTTGTCACATCTTAACGCTGAGTGACCTTACCAACAATGATATCATTAATTAATCACAACGAGGTTGGGAAATAATGTTGCTATAGACTGCCCTTCTTCTCATGCCATACTAACACAGATAAAAGCCAACTATGAGATTTCTTAACCTGTCCCATAATGTTATTACACGCATACCAGTTCAGGTGTTTAAATGGTACACAGTAAGATGTAATTATTAATGTAATCCCATCATCAGTGTCGCATCTGCAACATTTGACATGTAAGCTGAATTCGGGAAGTGTCTTAACACCAACAAGTGTAAACATAACGTAAACAGTTGAATTACGTAACCACCACAAAAAACTCCTCTCTTACGATGCTGTATCTAGCAACTTCATTAAGTGGGACCAGATGTGTCACTATCTGCTATTATCAGAGCAAAGCATTGCGGCGTAGATGCAGAGCTTTTCAATCCGTTCAACTGCCAATGTTTGGCCTGATCCTATTTCGATCCATGCGGCTCTACTAAACTGAATCAAACAAAGCAGCAACGAGTGGGCAGCATGAGATGACATCTTGTAATGCCTGTCATTCCGCTCATCAGAATGACATCACTTAAAGATTCTGACCAACATCTGGCTGTCTCTTCTAAATTACCATTTTTTAGTTCACCCAATTGTCTTTTCACCTCACGCCTGTTGCTGATTATCTGCTGCTAACAGCTCACTGACACTAAGAGAAATATCAATTCCGGTGACGTCAACACGATAGGGGATGTTTGATTTGGTATGGTCTAGATAGAAGACAGGCAAATGGAGCTTAGACTGGTGTTTGAAGTACTGAAAAATGTAATAGTTATAACTGTTTATATACAGTGTCTAGCTTGCACTGCTTTAAAAGTCACCTTAGTTGTATTACAGTCCTAGGTTATATCTGTATTACATTTGGTTGTATCTTTGCAACTAAAATAAACTAATTTTCTCTCTATATAAACATCATCTCAATATCTTTAGAAAGTGTTCAACCAAACTGGCATTATTCTGTGAATATGGTAACATAAACCATCCAAAAGGTGGGTGGATGGGTCTCTAGATAAACAATGCTGCACTTACTACACTCCATTAATTAATAGAATAATCTGGTCCCTTTCTGTTTATTTGTCATTTTGCACAGATAAGGCAATGATTATAAACTTGTCAATAAATTGCAGAATAGTTTGTGCACAAGTCCATATCAACAGCAGATAACGTTTTTTGCTTGTGAACATTTTGTCATGTTTGCTATATTATAATGTGGGCACATTAGTTTTGCACAGACTAAAAACAATGTTTAATTCGCACTTTCAAACACACAAACACAACTTGAATTAGAATATTAGTACGATTAGGAGGTCTCAAACTGACTAAATCCGTCTGCATACTTCATTCCTTCCGTTTACTAAATCCACCCCCACCCTCTCTCACTTGGCCAGACAATTCAATCAAGTTATAAAAACACAGACTGTTTGGTGTAATGTCTGCGATAGGTGCAGCATACTGAGTAGTTCTGCAATGACATGGATGGCATCTATCTATTAGGCACGTGGTAACCAGATATTACACAGTAAACCTCAGATATAACAAGTTCGCCTATGACAAATTATCACTTAAATACAGAATAATTTAATTAATCCCAATTTTGTATTATTTAATTACTATGTACAGTAAATTTAAGATATAACAAATTTTGTTTGAATAAAACAAACAAATTGGCTGGTCCCGAACAATTGGTTATATCCTGTATATTAATTTAGTCCTGCAATGTTGAACATTTATTTCAGTGGCAAATCCACCACAGTGCAGTCTGATTTATATGATGCGTCAGGGACGTCAGTTTGTGGACTTCTCCATCTAGATGGTTCATGGTCTCCCAGGACCAGGCTCCTCAAGTAGACGGACAGCTTATTGCAAGCAGGCAATGCTGTTTTGGCATCTATGGTTGTTTATTGAATAATATTCTTGGCTATTCCAAGCAAGTCAAGATTTACTCAGAAGCCTCACGTCATTACCATGACGTCAGTTCTTTCATTTATCTCCAGCTTACTATTTGTGTAGGCTATAAATTTGGGTTAGTGAGTCTGTGCGTGTGCGTGTGCGTGTGCGTGTGCATGTGCATGTGTGTGCCTGTGTATTTTAATTATGCCAAAACTATTAAACAATCCCTAATTAACTGTATATGAAGCTTAATTGCTAGGGTTACAATATGAACTGATGTCACAGTATCACTATTTTATAGTTTCAACATAAGTCTCCACAACACACACAAATCTGACGTTTATGTTTGTAATTAATCGTCTACAACCAATCTACCGAATCAAACCATCTTACAAGCTGACCCACAAATGTTCAACTTACTAAGTCTGTTATTGCACAAGGCCTGTTATCATATATATATTTATGGCTGAATAAACTGTCTTCCTCATGGACAGTGCCTTAGTGGAACCGACGCAGCGGGAAATGGCACAGTGCCAGGCCTAACAGGCCTACTGAGCAGTTCTTTATTAGGTTTTCAGTTGTCCAACATTGCAATGTTATCAGAAATGATGGGCCATTCCAGCGCAGTTGCCAGCAATGACGGTTGCTAAGCAACAGTCACGCTTCAGCCATCTTCACTTCCTGATTCATCCAGTGTTGTTTCACAGATGTTTGCATTGTGCAGTCACTGGCATGTGCAAAAATATTATATTATGATTAATTGTACTAGTCTACCTGCCCAACACTGCCTCAAACAGTCAACAGGAGGAATCAGTTGGTTGGTCGGTCGGTCGGTCAGTCAATCAATAAATAAATAAGTCAATCAATCAAATTACCAATCAAGAAACATTTTTGAATGGTGCCCTTTCCAGTCTAAACTGTTCAAAGGCACTTTCCAATGTCAGTAAAACAAATTATAAGTTCTAAAAGTCAAACAAAAAACTACTGTATATCTAAGACATGCAAATTAAAAAAAAGTTATATAAACAATGCATATCACAAACTATATCAACAAATTGCTAAATAAAAACTATCTCTAAAATATTCAACTTAGAAATTAGGTCTAAAATATGCAAATTAAAAAACAAACTATCTCTTTAATGTCAAGCAATAAAACATCACTTAAAATAGCTGACTAAACAAGTGTGGAAGATTAGCAATAAAGAACAAACCACCATTTGAAGGTTTCTCCAAAGCACCACCACAGACAGATGGGATATGGGTCCATGAAAGGAATCTTAGTATGTTTGCTATTGCAATAACAGCACTGGGTTTGTGGTATGTCGGTGTCCGTGATCCATTTTTAACACAGCCACATTTAAGCACTTAATTCTAATATTTCTGGGCCATAAAGCACCAACCCTTGTGCCATAGCACTTGGGTAAGATGCTAGGCTAGCTGAATGCAGTCTAATGCTTAGGTAGATTCAGTTCATTTGACGACCGTGATATGTTATGTATGCAAGTCATAAATAATGACCAATGCTAAGGTTACATTGTACCCGTCTCACTGGTAATCTAAGCAGTATCAAAGTTAACGGCTAATCTGTTATCTGCACAGCATCAACATTTATAGAACTTATCACATAGGTACGTGTCAGTGCAGTGCGGCACAAACCAAACAACTGGCAGTGCTAAGAGTGCCATTTAAAAGCAATTTGGCTTAGATCTTTTTATCTAGGCATGAATGTATCACTGGACTATCTAGCATAGGTTGCTTGCAAGTATTAATTAACAAGACAAGTTTTTATTCACGGTCCAGTTCACATTTGTCACACAATTGTTTCCATATTGATGCTACTATGTCCTGTAATTGCATGTATCGTTAACGTAAATGGTTGCTGGATGGTCACGCCGTACAGGTACACAGACCTCTTCAGTCCAGGTACCAGTATTTGATTGAGGTCTGACATACAACACAAGAATGGTATTCTCACATAAATACTAAGAGACATTTTAAAGCGACCTGGTCTCTTCCATTACTCGGAATCATCCTATCAAGCCAGAGGTGGTAGTATTAATTAACAAGAAGTGTGTTGAATCCGTTGTACTTTGTCCCACTTGCAGTTTTGACTGTAGAAAACAGGTATGTGTGTCCATTGTCCAACGTCAAAGAGTAATAGCAGGTACATGTATTTAGATGCATCTGCATCTACAATTTTAATGTTTTGTGAATGAAACAATCAAATTGTGAACAATACCTCAAGCTTGTTAAACGCAGTTTGGCAGGCAGTATACCGTCAACATATTTAGTACTATCTTGAGAACATTATATTAATAAATATTACTAAATAAAATTATGGGTGTCTCTTACACATTATCATAGATTAATATAAATTTTTAAAAACGAGCTGTGCATTATTTTTGAACACACCTTGGCTCATATACACCTTGTTTGAATTACACTTAATTATAATAATAATTCAAAGGGGACATTTAAATATATAAAACATCACTTGACTCTGCATAACAGAATCAATTCGGGCCAGAGTAATTTTATTATAATAAGCAGATGATTCACTGACCAAGTAAATTATACATTTTTACACTAGGGAAAAATTCCATCCCAGCCAATATATAGCTGATCATACTGATATCTGTGATGCCATGCCGTGTCCACCATATTGGTAGTTCAATCTTTGGACATATAATCATTATGAAATGTTTACCTATACACCATCTGATAGAAACTGTTTGCTCTAACATCACTGCAACACACGTACTACAAAGAAAACGGCTACATAATACGTGTTTTACTCTCTTAGAATATTTAGTTTATTCTGGACAGATCGGCCTCATATTGTGCCACACTTGTGAAGGTCAACTTGGTCACTGCAAGTGCAAATCTGATTGTCCTAGTTCTGCTGTACACGCGTTGATTTATTTAACCCTGATGTACCATACAGCAACATCGGAGTGCAATTCCTCAGTATTCTTTTATTGATCTTGAAAGTTATGATCTGATTTGGCACATCATGGCTGGACTCTTGCTAACTTGGTGTAAATTAGTTTCTTGCTGAACCAATCAGTATGGGCGTGCATGTTCCTCAAGGTTATTCCAAAAACAGAATTGACAAGTATCTCAGAAGGACAGGATATACATAGGTCAAAATGTTTACTTCTCGATAAGCCAAAGGCTTCTTTGTCCTCTTGTCATCCGGGAGTTTTCAACTTTGGATGGCAATCTTGTTAAATCTCTTGTTTTAGTTGTCTAATTCTGTTGGGAGACCTTGCTATTTGCAATTCTAAGGAACTCTCTTGACCTTTTGAGTTGATCATGTAATCAAACCTTTGATCTTGTGTAATTATCTAAGTAGAGGTAGGGATGGCTAAAGCAAGGCTTCCTGGGTACAAGAAACGCAAAACAATTCTGTACACATTGGAATTACCAATTACTTAAGTTGCAATAGTCAAGGTGATTGATACATTGTGTACTGTACAATTGCATAACTGATTTAATGTCTGCAACATATCTCATTGAATTTGATATACCGTAGTCATTCTATTAAGCGTACAGTATGCTTAGCAAATATTTGAGACGTGAAAATATGTCAAATTTTGTGTTCCAATAAGCGAATTTAGGTGGACCTTTCGATGTTGTTTCATCACCAAGCTTTGATTCTAGTGTGATATTGGTAGAAATTAAAACAAAATGATGGATTCAACAGTCAAGGTTGGCACTGTGATCACTGTCATGGCGTTGGATGCCGCTAAAAAGGGGTGTACGTTAATTAGGGCATGTACGCTTAATAGAATGAATACGGTACCTGTAATACAAGCACACACAAAGTGAAAGAGTAAGTTCCAAGAAAAGATAACTAAGCCAATTTCCAATAGTGTTTCATGCATCAATATTGCTGACACTACAGAGGAGACGTAATTATAACAATTCAATTTTCACTAATTATTTCCCAATACATCCCCACGTAATTTAGGTGACTTCATTCCTCCATGAACTGGTTATATCCAGTAAACTGCATCAAATACGATTTTATTAGTTATGTAGCTATAATAGATGGCAAATTAATTAAGCTGCCAATGTAGAAATCACAAGTGTCTCTGATGGCAGACATGATGGAACCGACATAACAGTCACAGCTCATGTTTGCACGAGGGATTCTAATCATCTACTAGAGCAGGTTCCAGTCACACATCTGTCTGACATGATGTGAGATAAAGATGTTTATGTTGTAATGACAGATTGATGCTAAACACTCAGCAATAAACAGTACATGGAGATGAATCTTGGCAAAAATAAGCCATGAATCGACACTTCTAACATAAAAAGTAGAACCTTGACTGCATTTAAGCCGAGACTTGCTGTACCTAATTTTTAGTATGATGTTCTTAATACCAGAATAAGTATGTTGAGGGCACACAGTTAATTTGCATTTCATAGGCCCCAAAAATCTTTGTAATTTGAATGAAGAGCCCGTGAAATGTTCAAATCATAAACAAAACATTAAATTTATGACATTATTGACATTTATTGTAGAAGTATTTATATATACTAACAAATAATGAAGTAGGATGGTTCTCACCCGCCTGACTGCAAACTACCCCTTTCCTGTCTCCTGCCCCCTCCTCCCCCACTACCCCCTTCCTGTCTCACCCCCTCCCTCTCCCCAATACCCCTTCCCTCTCCCCCACTACTCCCTTCCTGTCTGCCATCCCTTCCCTCACTACCCCCTTCCTGTCTCTCACCCCCTCTCTCGCCCCCACTACTCCCTTCCTGTCTGCCACCCCCTCCCTCTCCCCACTACCCCCTTCCTTTCTCTCACCCCCTCCCCCACTACCTCCTCCTGTCTGCCACCCCCTCCCTCTCCCCCACTACCCCCTCCTGTCTGCCGCCCCCTCTCCACCACTACCCCCTTCCTGTCTCCCACCCGCACCCTTTCCCCACTATCCCTTCCTGTCTCTCACCCCTCCCTCTCTCCCAGTACCCCCTTTCTGTCTGCCACCCCTCATCCTCCCCCACTACCCCTTCCTGTCTGCCACCCCCTCCATCTCCCCCACTACCCCCTCCTGTCTGCCACCCCCTCCCTCTTTCCCACTCCCCTTTCCTGTCTGCCACCCCCTCCCTCTCCCCGTCTCCCATTCTCCATCAGTCTTGATCGAGATCATCCAACAATCTACAAGACAGTCCCAATTAGATTTGTTTCAATTACTGAAAAACAGCAGGTTAGTACATGATATGCTGAGTCAGTGTCTTCAGATATGTAATTAGCTTCAATCAAACGGAATAGCAATTGTTACAGAGCCAACACCAACAACTCATCAACCATTACATCACCATTACATCACTACTGTATTCATTAGCTAACTACATGGTGCACATCTAAAATGAGATCTCTGCTGTACTGAACAGCTCAAGAGAAAGACTTCATAAATAGATAAATAAATCAGTTCAATGTTTCCAAACAGACTTTCCGCAAAAAACATCAAATAATTAGCAGTGAAGGATTTGCGCACTTATAAAGTTGATGAGCAAGATTTCTCCCTAAGGAACTGGGGCCATAAACCATTCAACAGCCTGTTGCTTGCAGACTGTTTCGCAAGCGGTACTTGCAAACTGACAACATCGTAGAAGATGTCAATAAATTAATCGACTGTAGTCTTTTTGTGTGCTAAAGCCGATGTCTTCATCACGTGACTGACGGAACACCTGGTGGCAGGGACAAAATTCAAAAGTCAACACGCGTCATGAATCTATTACAAAGACGTGCAGAAGTATTTCTACAAAGGCACAATCAATCAGTGTGCTCAGTTCAAAACTATTCTTCAGTGTGGCTACTAATTACTTTAGAAGTTGCATTTATGGTCTCTCACAGTGGCCCATCAATATGTGCTTGTACAGTATCCAATTATTAAAGACAACAGATCAAGAACCAGTATACTGCGGTTTGTGTGCTGCCAAACATGCTGATGACAACTATTCTTCAATATGGCAACTAATTACATTAGACCTTACAATTGTGGTCTATAGATCCATAGATGTATTACTATGTCAAAGACAATAGATTAGTTTAATACATATTGCCAAAAATGGTGATAAGATCTTCAAAGTTCATGTGCTGGTGTACTGGACAAGAATTCTGGCACAAGACAATGGCAACTGATCATAAGCTGGACATGTTCCAATATGGGTGCAGATCTTGTAAAAAAATAGTCATGTCAAATGCAGTACGATGATGAGAAGCAATGCAATCTCAGGCCGAGACGTAGTCATGCATACAAAGAAGGTCATTGTGACAAGGTCATGTATGGAGAAAGAATACTGAACATTAGAAAAAACTGCTCTGTCATTGAGATATGAGAAGCAGGCTATAATTGTAGCACTGGTCGTGAATGATAGCACAGATTTCATCTGAAATTGTGATGGCAATAATCAAATATGCAAGTAAAACAAACGACTGATGTTAATGAAACATTGAAAAGTGAAGGAAACTGTAAGATATCAATATATATATATATATATATACATATATATTATTTTTATCATTAGATTTAATTATGCTAAAATTGTTGCTGTTGCAGGTTGCCATTAGTGACATACATTTGCAAAATCATCACAGTGTACTGTATTATGTATTGGTGGGTGGTGGTTTGGTCATCACAGGGTACTGTATTATGTATTGGTGGGTGGTGGTTTGGTCATCACAGGGTACTGTATTATGTATTGGTGGGTGGTGGTTTGGTCATCACAGCGTACTGTATTATGTATTGGTGGGTGGTGGTTTGGTCATCACAGCGTACTGTATTATGTATTGGTGGGTGGTGGTTTGGTCATCACAGCGTACTGTATTATGTATTGGTGGGTGGTGGTTTGGTCATCACAGCGTACTGTATTATGTATTGGTGGGTGGTGGTTTGGTCATCACAGCGTACTGTATTATGTATTGGTGGGTGGTGGTTTGGTCATCACAGCGTACTGTATTATGTATTGGTGGGTGGTGGTTTGGTCATCACAGGGTACTGTATTATGTATTGGTGGGTGGTGGTTTGGTCATCACAGGGTACTGTATTATGTATTGGTGGGTGGTGGTTTGGTCATCACAGCGTACTGTATTATGTATTGGTGGGTGGTGGTTTGGTCATCACAGCGTACTGTATTATGTATTGGTGGGTGGTGGTTTGGTCATCACAGCGTACTGTATTATGTACTGGTGGGTGGTGGTTTGGTCATCACAGCGTACTGTATTATGTACTGGTGGGTGGTGGTTTGGTCATCACAGCGTACTGTATTATGTACTGGTGGGTGGTGGTTTGGTCATCACAGCGTACTGTATTATGTACTGGTGGGTGGTGGTTTGGTCATCACAGCGTACTGTATTATGTACTGGTGGGTGGTGGTTTGGTCATCACAGCGTACTGTATTATGTACTGGTGGGTGGTGGTTTGGTCATCACAGCGTACTGTATTATGTACTGGTGGGTGGTGGTTTGGTCATCACAGCGTACTGTATTATGTACTGGTGGGTGGTGGTTTGGTCATCACAGCGTACTGTATTATGTACTGGTGGGTGGTGGTTTGGTCATCACAGCGTACTGTATTATGTACTGGTGGGTGGTGGTTTGGTCATCACAGCGTACTGTATTATGTACTGGTGGGTGGTGGTTTGGTCATCACAGCGTACTGTATTATGTACTGGTGGGTGGTGGTTTGGTCATCACAGCGTACTGTATTATGTACTGGTGGGTGGTGGTTTGGTCATCACAGCGTACTGTATTATGTACTGGTGGGTGGTGGTTTGGTCATCACAGCGTACTGTATTATGTACTGGTGGGTGGTGGTTTGGTCATCACAGCGTACTGTATTATGTACTGGTGGGTGGTGGTTTGGTCATCACAGCGTACTGTATTATGTACTGGTGGGTGGTGGTTTGGTCATCACAGCGTACTGTATTATGTACTGGTGGGTGGTGGTTTGGTCATCACAGCGTACTGTATTATGTACTGGTGGGTGGTGGTTTGGTCATCACAGCGTACTGTATTATGTACTGGTGGGTGGTGGTTTGGTCATCACAGCGTACTGTATTATGTACTGGTGGGTGGTGGTTTGGTCATCACAGCGTACTGTATTATGTACTGGTGGGTGGTGGTTTGGTCATCACAGCGTACTGTATTATGTACTGGTGGGTGGTGGTTTGGTCATCACAGCGTACTGTATTATGTACTGGTGGGTGGTGGTTTGGTCATCACAGCGTACTGTATTATGTACTGGTGGGTGGTGGTTTGGTCATCACAGCGTACTGTATTATGTACTGGTGGGTGGTGGTTTGGTCATCACAGCGTACTGTATTATGTACTGGTGGGTGGTGGTTTGGTCATCACAGCGTACTGTATTATGTACTGGTGGGTGGTGGTTTGGTCATCACAGCGTACTGTATTATGTACTGGTGGGTGGTGGTTTGGTCATCACAGCGTACTGTATTATGTACTGGTGGGTGGTGGTTTGGTCATCACAGCGTACTGTATTATGTACTGGTGGGTGGTGGTTTGGTCATCACAGCGTACTGTATTATGTACTGGTGGGTGGTGGTTTGGTCATCACAGCGTACTGTATTATGTACTGGTGGGTGGTGGTTTGGTCATCACAGCGTACTGTATTATGTACTGGTGGGTGGTGGTTTGGTCATCACAGCGTACTGTATTATGTACTGGTGGGTGGTGGTTTGGTCATCACAGCGTACTGTATTATGTACTGGTGGGTGGTGGTTTGGTCATCACAGCGTACTGTATTATGTACTGGTGGGTGGTGGTTTGGTCATCACAGCGTACTGTATTATGTACTGGTGGGTGGTGGTTTGGTCATCACAGCGTACTGTATTATGTACTGGTGGGTGGTGGTTTGGTCATCACAGCGTACTGTATTATGTACTGGTGGGTGGTGGTTTGGTCATCACAGCGTACTGTATTATGTACTGGTGGGTGGTGGTTTGGTCATCACAGCGTACTGTATTATGTACTGGTGGGTGGTGGTTTGGTCATCACAGCGTACTGTATTATGTACTGGTGGGTGGTGGTTTGGTCATCACAGCGTACTGTATTATGTACTGGTGGGTGGTGGTTTGGTCATCACAGCGTACTGTATTATGTACTGGTGGGTGGTGGTTTGGTCATCACAGCGTACTGTATTATGTACTGGTGGGTGGTGGTTTGGTCATCACAGCGTACTGTATTATGTACTGGTGGGTGGTGGTTTGGTCATCACAGCGTACTGTATTATGTACTGGTGGGTGGTGGTTTGGTCATCACAGCGTACTGTATTATGTACTGGTGGGTGGTGGTTTGGTCATCACAGCGTACTGTATTATGTACTGGTGGGTGGTGGTTTGGTCATCACAGCGTACTGTATTATGTACTGGTGGGTGGTGGTTTGGTCATCACAGCGTACTGTATTATGTACTGGTGGGTGGTGGTTTGGTCATCACAGCGTACTGTATTATGTACTGGTGGGTGGTGGTTTGGTCATCACAGCGTACTGTATTATGTACTGGTGGGTGGTGGTTTGGTCATCACAGCGTACTGTATTATGTACTGGTGGGTGGTGGTTTGGTCATCACAGCGTACTGTATTATGTACTGGTGGGTGGTGGTTTGGTCATCACAGCGTACTGTATTATGTACTGGTGGGTGGTGGTTTGGTCATCACAGCGTACTGTATTATGTACTGGTGGGTGGTGGTTTGGTCATCACAGCGTACTGTATTATGTACTGGTGGGTGGTGGTTTGGTCATCACAGCGTACTGTATTATGTACTGGTGGGTGGTGGTTTGGTCATCACAGCGTACTGTATTATGTACTGGTGGGTGGTGGTTTGGTCATCACAGCGTACTGTATTATGTACTGGTGGGTGGTGGTTTGGTCATCACAGCGTACTGTATTATGTACTGGTGGGTGGTGGTTTGGTCATCACAGCGTACTGTATTATGTACTGGTGGGTGGTGGTTTGGTCATCACAGCGTACTGTATTATGTACTGGTGGGTGGTGGTTTGGTCATCACAGCGTACTGTATTATGTACTGGTGGGTGGTGGTTTGGTCATCACAGCGTACTGTATTATGTACTGGTGGGTGGTGGTTTGGTCATCACAGCGTACTGTATTATGTACTGGTGGGTGGTGGTTTGGTCATCACAGCGTACTGTATTATGTACTGGTGGGTGGTGGTTTGGTCATCACAGCGTACTGTATTATGTACTGGTGGGTGGTGGTTTGGTCATCACAGCGTACTGTATTATGTACTGGTGGGTGGTGGTTTGGTCATCACAGCGTACTGTATTATGTACTGGTGGGTGGTGGTTTGGTCATCACAGCGTACTGTATTATGTACTGGTGGGTGGTGGTTTGGTCATCACAGCGTACTGTATTATGTACTGGTGGGTGGTGGTTTGGTCATCACAGCGTACTGTATTATGTACTGGTGGGTGGTGGTTTGGTCATCACAGCGTACTGTATTATGTACTGGTGGGTGGTGGTTTGGTCATCACAGCGTACTGTATTATGTACTGGTGGGTGGTGGTTTGGTCATCACAGCGTACTGTATTATGTACTGGTGGGTGGTGGTTTGGTCATCACAGCGTACTGTATTATGTACTGGTGGGTGGTGGTTTGGTCATCACAGCGTACTGTATTATGTACTGGTGGGTGGTGGTTTGGTCATCACAGCGTACTGTATTATGTACTGGTGGGTGGTGGTTTGGTCATCACAGCGTACTGTATTATGTACTGGTGGGTGGTGGTTTGGTCATCACAGCGTACTGTATTATGTACTGGTGGGTGGTGGTTTGGTCATCAAAGAGTACTGTATTATGTACTGGTGGGTGGTGGTTTGGTCATCACAGCGTACTGTATTGTGTATTGGTGGGTGGTGGTTTGGTCATCACAGGGTACTGTATTGTGTATTGGTGGGTGGTGGTTTGGTCATCACAGGGTACTGTATTGTGTATTGGTGGGTGGTGGTTTGGTCATCACAGGGTACTGTATTGTGTATTGGTGGGTGGTGGTTTGGTCATCACAGCGTACTGTATTGTGTATTGGTGGGTGGTGGTTTGGTCATCACAGCGTACTGTATTGTGTATTGGTGGGTGGTGGTTTGGTCATCACAGCGTACTGTATTGTGTATTGGTGGGTGGTGGTTTGGTCATCACAGGGTACTGTATTGTGTATTGGTGGGTGGTGGTTTGGTCATCACAGCGTACTGTATTATGTATTGGTGGGTGGTGGTTTGGTCATCACAGGGTACTGTATTATGTATTGGTGGGTGGTGTTTTGGTCATCACAGGGTACTGTATTATGTATTGGTGGGTGGTGGTTTGGTCATCACACCGTAGTGTATTATGTATTGGTGGGTGGTGGTTTGGTCATCACACCGTACTGTATTATGTATTGGTGGGTGGTGGTTTGGTCATCACACCGTACTGTATTATGTATTGGTGGGTGGTGGTTTGGTCATCACACCGTACTGTATTATGTATTGGTGGGTGGTGGTTTGGTCATCACACCGTACTGTATTATGTATTGGTGGGTGGTGGTTTGGTCATCACACCGTACTGTATTATGTATTGGTGGGTGGTGGTTTGGTCATCACACCGTACTGTATTATGTATTGGTGGGTGGTGGTTTGGTCATCACACCGTACTGTATTATGTATTGGTGGGTGGTGGTTTGGTCATCACACCGTACTGTATTATGTATTGGTGGGTGGTGGTTTGGTCATCACACCGTACTGTATTATGTATTGGTGGGTGGTGGTTTGGTCATCACACCGTACTGTATTATGTATTGGTGGGTGGTGGTTTGGTCATCACACCGTACTGTATTATGTATTGGTGGGTGGTGGTTTGGTCATCACAGTGTACTGTATTATGTATTGGTGGGTGGTGGTTTGGTCATCACAGTGTACTGTATTATGTATTGGTGGGTGGTGGTTTGGTCACCACAGTGTACTGTATTTTGTATTGGTGGGTGGTGGTTTGGTCATCACAGTGTACTGTATTATGTATTGGTGGGTGGTGGTTTGGTCATCACAGTGTACTGTATTATGTATTGGTGGGTGGTGGTTTGGTCATCACACTGTACTGTAGGGAAATAAATAGCTACTGCAGCACCACCTACAAAATAGTAGATATATTAATGTACACTGATGTTAATATGACTATTTTGGATCACTCAAAATCTGCTGTCCCACATTATCAGCGGGGATGCATGGGTATTCAAAGCAATACTAAATGCTATGTTTTCTTGGACTCAGTGAACTCATGACATCGTCTCTAAATTGTGATATAATCCTGTTGATATCAAAACAATTTACTTGGCATGCCCTGATCGATCATTAGTATTATTTGCAGTTCTTTTCTAGCATGGTAAGTAATCGCATACAAAATCCCAGTGCATTCTCTGAAGGGCACACGGCAAATGTTACTCGACCTGTAATTAGCAATTCTTCATTCGCAATGCAACACAGATAAAAGCCTGTAATTACTGCATAAACAGAAGGATGTAACGTGTGCAGTTATATGTAACACCACAGTCCAATGCGGTGCTTGGGTAATTGTAAACATCTGCTATTTACGCGGGAACAGATAGACAAGAAGATAACAATAAATGACATTTCTGGAGGGACAAGCCATAACAAGAAATGACAACATAACAAAACAAATTTTGTATGCACTATCTGGATGTCAACTGATTAAGTCCCTACCATAAAGAACATGGGCGTTTCAACACTGGTTCACCGTCAGACAGCCCCCCATGTTAAAAAACACTGTCTGGTCTTCATTTATAAAATTGTTATTAATATTCAAGAATGTTCTTAATACTGGAGTAAATATGTTGATGGTTCACTGATCACCAAACAGACTTTAATAACCTGGATTTGTTTACACGAAACATTAAAATTAATGAAGCTATAGTGGTGGCATGCTTGCGGATCATGGAACTGCTCTTTTATGTTAGGAATGTGCCTTGTTCCCACAATTAAAACAACAAGTGGGATGAAATACAGCTGATTCAGTGAGCTTCCTGCTAATACTATTACTACTAGCTTGATTCCAGGTAATGAAACATATATGGTTGCTGTAATGTAAAAATTCTTTAAAATGAATTCTTCATAATTTGTTTCTCAATGTACATACAGAAAACTTCTGCTTATCAAAAAATGGCTGCAGGTAAATAACTAAAAAACAAACAACATAATTTTTGGAACTGTAAGTAATGGAAGGCTAATGAATGACAAATTGGGGAATTTGAGTAATTGGTCTACCCCACCTAAAGAGATGGACTGCAGCACTCAGAATGATTGGCCTGTCAGCTCAAGAATGATGCAGAAGGAAACCAGAATGTCAGCAAAAGTGAATGAACAATGACTTAAACTCCTACACTTTTGCACTCAGCGATGTGACTCTGGAAGCTGCAGTCACCAGTGGTGTTATGACACATCAAATATTTCTTATATTGATGCAACTCATTAATTCAGTACAGCCAAAATAGCTTTAAGAAAAAATTCCAGTGCTATTTTAACTCAGGCTTTGAATAAATTATTTATACATTCAGTACATTTTTTAACAAGATAGTAACTTATGTCCCAGCACGAGATATGACATATTAATGTACACAGCAGACCACTGCACTAGTAGCATGCATGTGCTGGGCCGACATTGTGGAACTCTCTGCCTCTGGAACTACGCGCGATTGAGAACACTAGGCAGTTTGGACAATTATTTAAGACATTTCTGTTCTCAAACTAATATAATCAGACATCATTTAACCCCTGTATTATTTATGCATATAGTTTTAATACATTTTTAGCCTTATTTATCTCAGAATCACATTTTATTATCTAATCAACTTATTTACTGTAATTTAGGCTTTTATGTATTTATTTTTTTGCTAATCGTCTTGTTTATCATTACATTTACCCATAATTTTACTATACATAAGTTTATCTATTTATATATATTTTTTGCTGAGTGCACTGACTGTTGACAAACATTTTTGTAACCAGTGGACGTTGAGACAAAAGAGTATAAAAGAAATCAAAAAGTATGTCCTTTGGAATCATTTTGTTGGTGTGCAACTAGGTTCAATAAGTATTGTAAAATGGCCACCACACATGTAAAGTTGTCAGACATTCCGTCATATTTTTAACTAGAAATTCTTGCAACCTAAAACAATTTTCTCTGCATCAAAAACAAAAGGCAAACTTTTCTTCAAGTGTGAACAATGTATAGCAAAGGTTGATCTGTCAGCTGTACGCCGCCCTAGTAAATCTATAATACATATGAGACTCTGCATTCAACAATTAAAATGCTGCCTCATCAATGGATCACTTTGATATTAAAATGATAAAACATGTGCAGTAAGCAAGTATTTATTTCTTTATCCAATTGACACCCATGTTATTCAGGTTGTTAACAAACTGACAAATGTCTAAGACGAATGGATACTTAATCATAGCCACTTTACATTTGGCAACCTTAAAAAGAAGCTAAGGCACCACACGTCCATTTATCTTCACACTTCACTCCAAGCCAAACACGCTGATGTGTTCCTATAAAAACTGTAACCTCTACAGAGATGAATGAGAGCACGTAACTGAAGACATGTCATCACTATCCAAGACTAGCCACACTATACATTAGCAATATATTACATTTATATATAACAGATGAGAAATTATCAAATATGAACACTGGCCAAATGCCCACATTGAACAATATTACTAGACATGATTTTCTGCGTGGAAATATTCCTTGCCATAACCCGATCAATCACAACAATTTTTGTGCGGGAGAGATTTCGACAGGCTGGATCGATTAGACATCCGTGGGAAATGTCACGTGTGATGTCCTGCGTTTAAAGTTGACGCAACAATTAAGACACATTAGAATCAGTGCGAGCTGTCTAACTGGTTGGGTAGCCTGGCTTGGTGACATTTTTGTCCAACAATAAGTCTACGCCTACATGCATTTTGTAGTATGCACACACACACACACACACACACACACACACACACACACACACACACACACACACACACACACACACATTCAATACACACTTGTGACTTGTATAAAGAGAAATTTTGAGGGAATGGGAGAAGATTGGCGAATGAGAGCTTAAGATAGAGGGGGTGGAGATGGTTGAAGAAGACTGCAGTGTAAAAACAGAGAGGAGGAAGAAAAAAGAAAACAGACATTGACGACCTGTATCGCTCGCCATAAACAAGAGAACAACAACAAAACACTGTAGATTAAAGAATTTTTGTTTTTAGAAAAACCGGAGTAGAAATGTGAATGTCACAATTAGACTATAAAATGACAGTTATAAATTTATAATAAATGTCTTCTGAAATAACTCCGATATTTTTATCTGAATATTACAGATCGATTTCTCTATAATGCTGCAAGGCAGACATCTATGCCAAGGTTTCATTAAATCAGTCCAGTGATTTTTGTCTGGTGACTGTGAAAAAAAAAAAAAACTTTGAAAAAAAAAGCAGCTGACGGAAATTGCTCGGCTAATCACAGATTAATTTAGATCACATTTGGCTTGTTATTGATTTTGCAGTCGTTTACACAAACATCTAGGGCAATGTATTCTGCACCATTACACCGTACATAGCACAGCACTGTTTTATCGACAGTTTGTGGTAAGCTAACAGTTTGACCTAACCTCATTACCGTCAGCCTAATCCGTATGACAGGGCCAGGGACTCCGCCACAATCACACTGTCTGCCACATTTCTTATATGTCACTGTCTGGTACACCAGTGAGGTCACATGTCACCCTGTACTTTGTCTTCTTCATTTGCCAACATGCCACAAATAACAACTATAATTGTGGTGGCTAAAAACATTAACAGCTCCCATCGCTCAACTTCCAAATGCCCGACCTATTATCTATTTCTCTTTACAGCCATCCATAGCACATCAATTACTGTTGTCTATTCTTGAATCCATCCTGGCAAACTTCATCTACGTACAAAGTCCTGCCTAAGCTGAACTAAGTCTAACTGTATGTCAGTGCAGCTACTGAGTCGGGATGTTAGGTAGACAGAAGTGGACACATGCACAAAAAATAATCAAATTAAATGAGTATGTTGAAAGAAACTGAGAGGAGTTTACAAGCGTTTGAGATAAGCTTTGTGTGAAGAACTTCATGAATATCTTAGAAAGAACACAACCCCAACAAATCTGTAGAAATGCCATCAAAGACATGATAGGATCACAAAAACTTGTCTTGCATATAATTATAAAAAGAGGCTACAATGATATAGACAGGCTGCAATACACAGCGTGGTCAAAGGAATCCTACAGGACACTGGACAAGGAGGAAGAAAGAGGAGAAGATCAAGAGAGATGTGGTTTGACAATGTAAAAGATCTCGTTGAGGCAACACATAGAACCAATGATGGTGGGTAGTTGAGGAAACAACCAGACTTGTTCCCAATAAGGGTTGGGTGAGTAGTGGGTATATCACTGTACAAGTGTATATGGTCTTCTGTATAGTTGCTTTATACAAAGGCGAGACCAACTAACTTGTGTACTGCTGCACCACTTCACTGATGTTGTTGGTTGTTCCCACAAACGTTCCGCTTCCGCTGTTGTTGCTCTGTCAGCGCGTTATCGTCCACAGATCATACAGGCATGTTGTGTTCCTCTTGCTTAGGACATTCCCCAGAATGTTTCTGATATTTGTTTGTTCTGCCCCGACATCCTCTACCTTCCCCTACTTGTGTACAAGGCTCATCCGTGGTAACGTCTATCAAGGTACATAAAGCAACCACCCTTATTTCATCTCCGTCCCTGTCAACCCTTACTTCATCTCCGTCCCTGTCAACCCTTACTTCATCTCCGTCCCTGTCAACCCTTACTTCCTCTCCTTCCCTGTCAACCCTTACGTCCTCTCCTTCCCTGTCAACCCTTACTTCATCTCCGTCCCTGTCAACCCTTACTTCATCTCCGTCGCTGCCAACCCTTACTTCATCTCCGTCCCTGCCAACCCTTACTTCATCTCCGTCCCTACCAACCCTTACTTCATCTCCTTCCCTGCCAACCCTTACTTCATCTCCGTCCCTGTCAACCCTTACTTCATCTCCGTCGCTGCCAACCCTTACTTCATCTCCGTCCCTGCCAACCCTTACTTCATCTCCGTCCCTGTCAACCCTTACTTCCTCTCCGTCCCTGTCAACCCTTACTTCCTCTCCTTCCCTGTCAACCCATACGTCCTCTACTTCCCTGTCAACCCTTACTTCCTATCCTTCCCTGTCAACCCTTACTTCCTCTCCGTCCCTGTCAACCCTTACTTCCTCTCCGTCCCTGTCAACCCTTACTTCCTCTCCTTCCCTGTCAACCCTTACTTCATCTCCGTCCCTGTCAACCCTTACTTCATCTCCGTCCCTGTCAACCCTTACTTCCTCTCCTTCCCCGTCAACCCTTTCTTCATCTCTTCCCCGTCAACCCTTACTTCATCTCCTTCCCCGTCAACCCTTACTTCATCTCCTTCCCTGTCAACCCTTACTTCATCTCCGTCCCTGTCAACCCTTACTTCATCTCCGTCCCTGTCAACCCTTATTTCATCTCCTTCCCTGTCAACCCTTACTTCATCTCCTTCCCTGTCAACCCTTACTTCATCTCCGTCCCTGCCAACCCTTACTTCATCTCCGTCCCTGTCAACCCTTACTTCATCTCCGTCCCTGTCAACCCTTACTTCATCCCCTTCCCTGTCAACCCTTACTTCATCCCCGTCCCTGCCAACCCTTACTTCATCTCCGTCCCTGCCAACCCTTACTTCATCTCCGTCCCTGCCAACCCTTACTTCATCTCCGTCCCTGCCAACCCTTACTTCATCTCCGTCCCTGCCAACCCTTACTTCATCTCCGTCCCTGCCAACCCTTACTTCATCTCCGTCCCTGCCAACCCTTACTTCATCTCCGTCCCTGCCAACCCTTACTTCATCTCCGTCCCTGCCAACCCTTACTTCATCTCCGTCCCTGCCAACCCTTACTTCATCTCCGTCCCTGCCAACCCTTACTTCATCTCCGTCCCTGTCAACCCTTACTTCATCTCCGTCCCTGTCAACCCTTACTTCATCTCCGTCCCTGTCAACCCTTACTTCATCTCCGTCCCTGTCAACCTCTACTACACAAACCACATTTCTTCTCTTGTATTCAAACTCACCCTCAGTAATTAGTAGTAATTAATAAATAATGAGTAAATCATCCTTAATGGAAACACACCCCATTACAAGAGGTTATTGTATCTTAATAAATGTTGGCAAACATCAGAAATTATTTATGCATTTAGTATTACAACAAAACCAGTTTCCTCATGTACGCTAAAACATAACTAGGCTTCAGTTCTTTGCTCCGCTAATTCCACCACTAATTCCACCATTAATTCTGCCATGTTTCTGTCGGATCTGTCGTCTTTGTGCAAGAAGCTACTCCTCGAGAGACGTGTGGTTTTAAGCCCCATCTGCTGTGGCATGAAGTGGTCCACTCAGTCGCAGCTTCAGGGAAACTTCAACGAGATTTCCCTCATCGGTCTTTCAAACTGAACTCTACACACAGGGTGATCCTTGGAAGGTTGTTTTAATTAAACCTCTACTGTTTGCAATATAGACCAAGTAGATGGAACATAATCAAATTTAAAAAAATTACACCAAAACTGCTAACATTCTATCAAATAAAAATTACACTTTGCTTTATGAAAACAAATCACACATAAACAAAGTAAAATTGTTATACTTATCTACAAACTCGTTATCTTTTCATGATAATTACCACTGAGTAACATTTTATCTAGAAGTTCTTTTTTTCTTAAATTTAACGGTCTTCTTACGGGCTTAGAAGCCATCTGTAACTGACATTTTTTAAACTACATACAGCAGATGTCAAACAGGAAGCAGTTAGTTGTTAAAAATCTGCAAGTATTTTAGCTCTGCATATTCTACTGCAAAAAAGTCCCACAAGATCCAATAAATTATCTTAGTTTGCAAGCATGCCCAGTAGACCGTAGAAAACCATATGAGTTATGTCGTGTTCACACAACAAAATATTAAGAGACTTAACTGTAAACTGGCTTATGCTGTACAATTGCTTGCAACGCAATGCGGTGTCGTGCTTACATTTATCCGGGCATTAAATTTTTTCCGGGTGATCTTTATGTGTATATGTAAGGCATAATACTTGGCACCAGTAGATCACGTAGTGATAAATAATATCCAGTAGTTAAATATGTTTTGTTTGTTGTCGTAATACGAGCGTTATAGTTAGAGTAACAATGATAATTTTGTTTCATTTTTGTGACCAAGTATAAGAGTAAGTCATGTGACGTGTGCGTGGAGAGGAAACTGTTTTATGACAGAAATTGTTTATGTCTGTGGGAAGCAAACATTTTATAAATTTATGTATATATAGACATATATATAAATATATATATATATATATATAAACATACATAACGCCCGGATAAATGAAAGCGCGACAGTCGTAGCTGGTGCTAAATACACTCCCCTAGATACACACACGCAAGAGAAACGTCATCCGGATATTATTTAACGCCCGGATAAATGTAAGCACGACAGCATCCTTTCTACAATTGTTCCAAGCTACACAATTGTCGTACACGTTAACCATTTATGTTCTGTGTGAACGCAGTGTAAGTTTGTGGCCTCACATGTGTCTGTAACCAGTCTTAATACTCTTATAACTGTTCAAAAACTCTAGGCTGGCACATATGTAGTATTAAATGTGTTGTTAAATGGCCTAAATAGTGTAACTGTAAAGCATATCCACACATGCACATCGTAACATTGTGTAGCTGCCAGACTGCTTGTGTACTAAGCAAGTTTACTTTGGCACAATCTGCATTTGGAAGAAGCCGGATCTTCTGCTGGCTATGGATCCTAGTATGAGTTACGCCCACATCAGAACATAAGGCTTGCTAATTTAAGCTAACACAAAAAGTAGCCGCCCAGGAAGTGCCGCTTACATTTTTACAGTCGTGTGTGTCTCGGTTGCCCAGGCATTTACTGGGACGACATACAGTTGGAAGGACTCCAGTTTCAATAGTTTATACAGCCGTGTAGGCTAAGGTGTTTGGTTTTGTTCCAAAACTGAGATATCTAGAAGGTATTTTGTTATCCATGATAAGAAATACAAATTCCAATCATTCATGTGTACCGGTATGAGTATATATATAGTTAGCATAAACTGACTTGTGTAATAACCAGCTACCAGGTATTTCTCATTCAAAATGATGCCCAACTTTCAACAACCAGGTTCTCCATCAGTATAATGGGTGCTTAACTTTCAACAACCAGGTTCTCCATCAGCAGTAAGGGTGCTTAGTTTTCAGTAATCAGGTTCTCTATCAGTATAAATTGTACTAAACATTCAACAACCAGGTTTTCCATCAGCAGTAAGTGTGCTTAGCTTTCAGTAATCAGGTTCTCTATCAGTATAAATTGTGCTAAAGATTCAACAACCAGGTTCTCCATCAGTAGTAAGTGTGCTTAGCTTTCAGTAATCAGGTTCTCTATTAGTATACATTGTGCTAAACTTTCAACAACCAGGTTCTCCATTAGTATAAAGGGTGCTTAACTTCCTCCAATGTGCTTATCTTACGACAACCTGGTTCTCTGCCAAGTCTACATTGTGCTTAACTTACAACAAGCAGGTTCTCCCCACACATAGATTGTGCTTAACTTTCAACAATTCTGTCTAAACTGTAGCCAGCATTCATCACCCAGGTCCTCCCAGGCCTAACTTGTGTGTAACCTATAATCAGGTACCTAAAATGTAAATTGTGCTTTCAAACTTACAACAACCAGATTCTCCTTCATTCTAAGTTGTGCTGTACTTCTATTAACACTACTAATTTCACGTATAAAAACCAGGTTAAGTTCTGCTTAACATACAACCACAGTTGGTTTCTGATGTAAACTTACAACCCGGTTCTCTTCCGATCCCTTTCTCCCAACTTCCCTGTCGGTACAGATTCTTTTGTCTACACTCGGCTATAATCATTGGAACTGCCTTGTCTGAACAAACCCATGTCGGTTAATGGCGCCGTATGTCACCTCCTGACTACCCAGAATACTCAACGAAACCCCAAGAATAGACAATGACGTTTAAAGAGCTGAAACCTTGAATGCCACAAGGCAAGTTTGCAAATTGACCAATGGCAGAAGTCCTTAATAAGCAAGCACACTTAATAGGACAATGACACATGTTTTCTTGATGTTGTCTTTACTGACATTAATATTGATACTAGTTTTTTTGTTTCTTTATTTCCATTTGCAATCGTAAGATTACAGAACAAAATACGTGCATGATTATTGAGACATCGTAAAAGATTATTAAGACATAGGTACAAATAAAACAGTTGTTAAAATGTAAAATTACTATATACTGTTGTTTTACATTAACGTATAATATGCATATAATTATAGTAGAGCTTAAAATTAAATAATTGTATTTGAACGTATGTGTAAAATATGGTAAAAATATATTAACGATAAAAACAATTGATCTGTATCAGTGCAATCATACAAATGTTGCTGGGGTTTGCCTGAAAGCTGTACAGTATATTTCATGGATTGCAGTTTAAGTGTACAGATATCACAGATATCTCCTACGTAGAAAATGCCCAAAGGTGAATGTCTTCTGGGGTTGAAACATTACACTGCAGATGCTGTTTTGGCAAGCACATTTGAAAAAAGATTTACGCAATGCAACAAGACAACACGAGATATGGAAGATTATGGCCAGAATAACCTGCAGACATTTATTTATTACTCACCAGATAGTTGGATGAATTATTAGATAAAAATAATTACAATCAAATGTGGACCATTTGAGGTTTTAAACATTGCCCCATTTACTTTACCTATACATTCTAAAAAAGGCCCACATTATGGAATACCATATTAAAATTATGGTAATACACCAGAACTATTAAAAAAACGCCTCCCAGACATTTAGACGATTAAACAATGCATGTATTGACCATGAGACTATGTACAGACTAATGAATTGGAGTAAATTACTAAAATAAATGTGTTGTTTGTATAAAATGTAGTGTTCATAATTTTAGTTTTCAGTGTATTTTCATACAAATATCTACCCATTCAGCCAACAATACACCACTAGCTACAACACCACATTCTGGTCAACACTCCACAAAGTAACAGTTCATAATCTTATCTTTTGTTTGGTAAAATGCCAAAGTCTAATAATTCAGATATAGGCTGGATTTCGAAATATCTACTTTCAGTTTGAAGACACTGTGTTAACATGATGACGAGCGATTCCTACAGGTAGAGAATGCACTGGAGGACTTTGAAGGTCATCCAACAACCACAAGGTTGTATCAGTCGTGGGAGTTGGCAAGCTCCAATCCAACAGGGATGTGCCAGTCATTCCACGATACAGAATTAGATCTCCCTGTCACTCAAACCACCTCAACATATAGTTTAATTTAGCACAAAGGCACCACGAATCTTCCAACTTCTTTCCTCATCCTCTACAGGTTTCTAGAAATGTTGTTTAACAAAGTGGAAATAGTTGCATATGACACCATTATGTATCATATTGGTTTATTGTGTGATCAAGGAATTCAGATTTTGTGCATCTCCATGTCTAAATTCAATTTCTTCTAACATTTTTGCTGCAATAACACATAATTTCTTTTTTTTTATCAAATCTTGGCCAAATATAACTTGTTAATGAAGTATAAAATAACATAACATTCATCTAGATAAAAACAACAGGATTAATTATTATTATGTCAACACGCAAGAATAAAAGCCTGCAAAATCAATGCTTCTTTGCCTACTGAGAGCTCTTCAGCAAAATGTAAGAATATTTTATTTTTATAAAATAAGCTTTGCTATTTGACCACGTTCGTTAAGTTAGTTTTAATACTATGGCTATTCAACATGATGATGTTGCATCAAACTTCACACTTTAGTAAACACATTCATGAATAATTATTAAATATCCAATCAATATTTACACATTAGCCTCTAATCTATTTTAGCCATATTTAATTCCTAATTATCATACAAGGCAGGTGCAAAATAAAACAATATAAAATGGTGTATATAAAAAAACAAATGAGTAGATAATGACAACAGATTTCTTAGGAATGTTACAGCAATTAACAGCTCAATTAACACAAATTGTTCTGGGATAGGACAACACATCTTTGAGTGGAGAAGTGAATCAACATGACAAAATGGAGATGGATTGGTCACACGCTAAGAAAATCAGCACTGTCAGCGTCACGAGGCAATCGCTCACATGGAAAATACCCGGGGGAGAGACAAAGTGAACGATCTGAAAACACCCAGTGGCGAGACCTTGGCACAGAAATTACGACGTGTTGCACCTAGAATGAACTAACAAAGATGGCACAAAACAGGACGCAATACAGAGCCTTTGTCAATGGTCTTTCGTATACTACTCTACTCGGTACCCCCCCCCCCCTATTCCCGGTGTATCTGTGTTATGTTCATGCAGCCCTTTCTCTGTTTGTACTGAATTTACGCCAACTATTGGGTAGGTTGGTATTGGGCAATCAAATTTATTAACACAGGGATTGCCACTGTGCACATATAATATATACAATAGTCACATCTTGTGCACAGCCAGGTACATCGAGATTACAGAGTGATGGACCACACATGTTATGTACAACACATTTTGTACATTTAGAATAATCATACTAGACATTTACCAAAAAACCTTGATTGCTGTTATATAGATTTTATGCTGCCAGTAACTACTTACAAAATAGAGTGACCATGTCTGTCTGTCACCCGGAATCATCATCTCAAACCAGTGGTAATAATTCTAGCAGGAGGTTTGCCGATTCAGTCGTACTTCAGCCCACTTGCTGGTTTGATCAGTATGTAAAAAGTAGATGTGCAGCACCCGACATCAAACAACAATATTCAAATTGCGAACACTGATTCAGGCAATTTGATAGTTGGTATACCTTCAATATATATTTGTTCAAGTATTAAGCACAATACGTTCAAAACTAAGAAACTGACAAGGTCAGTTTAACGCATACCGGGTATATCACTTATGCAAAATAAACTGTCTTGTGCAAAATTAAAGATAATAAAACTAATCTAACATATTATTTCCACAGGGAAAACATGTATTGTTCAATTAGCTCCAAACAGGTGTTCTGAGTTGCATGTTTTCTACACCTGTGAAAATCAATTTCGCCAGGTTGGCTTGACATACAGTATGTATCACAGGTGAATCTAAAGCCAGTAGTGCTCCTGGATTCTGCAAGCAGCCACGTCGATCAATGTCAGGTGCCTTCAGGAGGAAATTCCTTTACGTTGCAATCAGACAGCCACATGCAAAAAACTAATCAGTAATCTGTCGTAATAGCATCTTGAGAGATATATCTGCAGTGCAGGCAAGCAGCATGTCGTATGGTAATCGTCGCTGTGTAGTCGGCTTGCTCTCTGGTTAGGTTTACCCCAGCAAGCGTGTGTCTGGAAACCCAGGCTACCAACCACCTGTGAGCTGCCACACGAGAGTTGCCTCCGGTCTGTAAATGTGTCTAAGGGAACCTGCAGATACAGTAGAATCCTTCTAAAGCGACCACCCAAGTGACTGACACAAATGGTCTGATTAAAGGGGTGGCCTGATTACAGAGGCTGGTCAGGCTTGCATACAGATGTACAAAACTGTGTACTGTGTACATGCATAATCTGCAGAAGATGTTCTGTATTATTATCACTATAAAAATTACTGTTTAACATGAAGGGCTTTTTGGGCATTTTAGGGGAATTAATTTGCTGCAAACGTTTTTTTAATAACATTCTTTTTAAGTGAACATAAGATTTAACAAGATTGCCACCCACAGAATTAACTCTAGGTGGCAGGTGGACAAGAAAGCCCTTTGGCTTATTGAGAATCCAATCCTTTTATCTGTGTGTATCCCGCCCTTCTGAGGTATGTGTCGATTTTATTTTAAAACATATTCAAGCTACTAGCACCCACACATAATCTGTTCCATTCATTTACAGTCCTTTGTGAAAATGAGAACGTTCTTATATCTAATCTACACTGCTCCTTTACTAATGTAACTTCATGTCCTCAAGTCCTTCTATCTTTCTTAACTGAGAAAAAAATATTTCTATCAATATTTTCATAACCATTTATTATTTTAAACACTTCTATCTGATCTCCTCTCAATCTCCTGGTCTCTAGTGTAGTTAAACCACATTCTTTTAGGCGAATTTAATAACTAAGATCCCTAAATTTTGGTATCATTTTAGTCGCTCTCCTCTGTACTCTTTCTAGCATATCTATGTCCTTGCGGTATGGCCTCCACGCTTGTATACAATATTCTAAATGAGGCCTCACTATTGTTTTGTACAGCGGTATTATTAGTTCTTTTTCCTTATATGCTACATTTCACCATATTAATCCAAGGATTTTATTTCTCTTTGAAGCTGCAATTCCACACTGCTCTGAAACCTTCATATCAGCACTAATGGTTAACCCTAAGTCCTTTTCTTTTACAGTAGTACTTAGATAAAGGTGAGGGAGTTTGTTGGCTATACATGGCCACATTATGGAGTAGAAGGTGACCACTTTATAGATTGAGTTTAACACAAGTTTTAATGTGGAAATAAAACAGACTACAACAGTGTGGCCATTTCCAAGAGGTGTCCACTTTGAAAGGTTTTACAGTAACTGTTTAAAGACAAATGTCACATGTTACATCAATGAAATGTTTTTAATAAACATCATCTCTCTAGCATGGATTAGGTATTATGGTGCAGATTTGCAAAGCCATCAGTAAAAATTACAACCAAAAATGTTGATGTGTATAAATCATGTTATGTCCTCGCAAAATTAAGTACGACATATATTTTTTAGACCTTGTTCTGCTTCCACAATAGTTGAGGATCACACTGTACAATGTCAGACAGTGTTGTCCTTAATCCAGTTGAGGATCACACTGTACAATGTCAGACAGTGTTGTTGTTGTCCTTAATCCAGTTGAGGATCACACTGTACAATGTCAGACAGTGTTGTCCTTAATCCAGTTGAGGATCACACTGTACAATGTCAGACAGTGTTGTCCTTAATCCAGTTGAGGATCACACTGTACAATGTCAGACAGTGTTGTCCTTAATCCAGTTGAGGATCACACTGTACAATGTCAGACAGTGTTGTCCTTAATCCAGTTGAGGATCACACTGTACAATGTCAGACAGTGTTGTCCTTAATGCCAGTTGAGGATCACACTGTACAATGTCAGACAGTGTTGTCCTTAATCCAGTTGAGGATCACACTGTACAATGTCAGACAGTGTTGTCCTTAATCCAGTTGAGGATCACACTGTACAATGTCAGACAGTGTTGTCCTTAATGCCAGTTGAGGATCACACTGTACAATGTCAGACAGTGTTGTCCTTAATCCAGTTGAGGATCACACTGTACAATGCCAGACAGTGTTGTTGTTGTCCTTAATCCAGTTGAGGATCACACTGTACAATGTCAGACAGTGTTGTTGTTGTCCTTAATCCAGTTGAGGATCACACTGTACAATGTCAGACAGTGTTGTCCTTAATGCCAGTTGAGGATCACACTGTACAATGTCAGACAGTGTTGTCCTTAATCCAGTTGAGGATCACACTGTACAATGTCAGACAGTGTTGTCCTTAATCCAGTTGAGGATCACACTGTACAATGCCAGACAGTGTTGTTGTTGTCCTTAATCCAGTTGAGGATCACACTGTACAATGTCAGACAGTGTTGTTGTTGTCCTTAATCCAGTTGAGGATCACACTGTACAATGTCAGACAGTGTTGTCCTTAATCCAGTTGAGGATCACACTGTACAATGTCAGACAGTGTTGTCCTTAATGCCAGTTGAGGATCACACTGTACAATGTCAGACAGTGTTGTCCTTAATCCAGTTGAGGATCACACTGTACAATGTCAGACAGTGTTGTCCTTAATCCAGTTGAGGATCACACTGTACAATGTCAGACAGTGTTGTTGTTGTCCTTAATCCAGTTGAGGATCACACTGTACAATGTCAGACAGTGTTGTCCTTAATGCCAGTTGAGGATCACACTGTACAATGTCAGACAGTGTTGTCCTTAATCCAGTTGAGGATCACACTGTACAATGTCAGACAGTGTTGTCCTTAATCCAGTTGAGGATCACACTGTACAATGTCAGACAGTGTTGTTGTTGTCCTTAATCCAGTTGAGGATCACACTGTACAATGTCAGACAGTGTTGTCCTTAATCCAGTTGAGGATCACACTGTACAATGTCAGACAGTGTTGTCCTTAATGCCAGTTGAGGATCACACTGTACAATGTCAGACAGTGTTGTCCTTAATCCAGTTGAGGATCACACTGTACAATGTCAGACAGTGTTGTCCTTAATCCAGTTGAGGATCACACTGTACAATGTCAGACAGTGTTGTTGTTGTCCTTAATCCAGTTGAGGATCACACTGTACAATGTCAGACAGTGTTGTCCTTAATGCCAGTTGAGGATCACACTGTACAATGCCAGACAGTGTTGTTATTGTCCTTAATCCAGTGGATATGGGTAATTGCAAAGGATTATATTTACTTTCTGATGTCGCCCACCGAACAAATCAATTGGCACACAATTTTGTATTTTTGGGTCTATACTGTATATTCTCGATCCTGGGCAATAAGCCATTATGTATTTTCCATGGCTCTAACAGCTTAGGTTGTCAAAATTAATCATTTATGGACTAGGGACACAAGTAATAATCCATCATTTATGGCTTGAGGGTTCATAAGTAATTATGGGTCCAGGCTGTCACTTACAAAAACTGAAATTACGCCAGAAGCTATTGGACTTCCATTTTGTCTAGCAGCAGCAATTAATGGTCATTTTACCAAGACTATCAATTATGGTTTCGTGTACGGTTGTGGTTGCATGTACACAGATGTATTAATCAGTCAAAGCTGTGACGTCTGTCTGCTTATTAGTCTAAAGTTGCCGACCTGCGACTCTGCCCGTACAATAATACATCACACCTGTGCCAGGGCAATGATAGGCATCCTGCTATGATATATGCGGCTACAGTTGCATTTTTCTTTTGCCAGAAATGGCTCAAAAGTACACACACTGATGTAGATTAAAGGTAGCTGTTAGTGCCCATCACTAAGGACACTGGTAAGGTAAACAGTGCACTAAATAGCCACTGCGTACAGGAAATGCAGGGGAAAGACTGGAAGGCTTGTTAAATCTCATAACGCCCTAAACTTTTATATTAAATGACTATATATATATTATATTAAATGTCGTTATAGACCTGCCTGATTACAAAACATTCTTTATCAAACTGACTGTCTGTACACTAGAACCTGTATGTGTTGAACGACCATTTTCTTGATTCCCCTTGACTGTGTTTTCAATGTTAATTGACCTGCCATGGGCGACCACCTGTCTTAAGACACCGCTTTTGCTAGGCTGAAGGGGAGGTTGCTCAAAAAGGTTCTACATATTTAGTACTTGTAGAGACTTCTTTTGTAGTAGTGATGTACTAAAATTATCAGAATTTATTTCTGATAAAAGTTAAAACTATTTTAGAAAAAAATCCCATGCAACAGCAGCAGTTCATGGCAATGGTGGAGTCTCCATTCTTGTTTGGATGTGAATCATGACACTCACAAAGTCACTCGCTAAACAAATAGACGAATGTTACACAAGAAAGCTGTAAGTCATATTCAATATTTATAACTGGACCTTACTACTGTAAAACTCTACAGCGATCAGAATAAAGTTATCCAGAAGATATCGGAAAGAAGGCAGAGTTGCTGATGTACCATCATAATTGTTTTGTTACACTTGCATGTAAAACATACTTGTATTGCAACTATCTGACTACAACCAGGTCCATGACCACATGCCATTTTTTTAATCTGGCAATTTACTATTTAGCACCAGCAGATATAAAGGCAACACTTGTTCAGAGATGTTTCAGAGCATCAATAAATGATTGTGGTTCTTTAGTCTATGCACCTGCTCCAACAAGTGCCCTTGCCCTCTGGGTCCAAGTGCTCTGTAGTAGTGAGACCAGATGCCCAGAGGCCTGAGGGAGATAGGCTTTGTTTTCATTACCACAGAGTGACAGAAACCTCAACACGGTGGGATTGTACATGAATTAACTTCTCTCGCAGGGCCATACATTTCAGCTGACACACACAGCAACCACAGCAGTCGGGAGAGACAGGACCTATTGCTTCCCTTCCCAAAGGCCCACAGACCCTGCTTCATCCAGGGTTTATAGATCTTAACGTCGCACTGGGCATATGGTCGAATGAATACATTCTACTGACAATCACCAAGTATGTATTCAGAACAATATTGTTGAACATGAACTTCAACTGTAATTTTTATAAAACTGTTCTATTTTGACAGGCTAACAGTTTTTTGTTTCAGCAAAATTTCTTTCAAATTATTCATTATACAATAAAATATGAATGAATGAATGAAAGTTTATTCAACAACAACAACATAATACATGCACAGTATGGTGTGTTGCTAAATGAATATAGCTGAAGTCATAGACTTATATGTTGCTATGCCCTTTTCAAAGTAAAAAACTTAATAAATACAATACGAATCATAAATAAATGACAAAATAATATTCACAATTCATGTATAAACTTGTTACCATAGTACATGTGTACTTGTGTTACTAACATGAGCGCCTCTATGGCGGATACCGGCGCTATATAAGATTTCATTATTATTATTAATATATGGGTTTAACTAAACATCATCTTCAATTAACAATTCACAAATATGTACAAAGTAATGACAACATGAATGTTTTTTTAAATTGTGTTAAACTTGGAAGCTGAGTCAATTTATTTGCTAAATTGTTCCACGTTTTCATACCCTTGACGGTGATTGACAGCAGTCGGAGGGTGGTGTTTGTCTTTTTAACATAGAACAGTTTGCTTTATCTGGTATCATGCATGTGTATAGCTGCGGTTGGTTCAAATAATGCTTGAACACGACCATTTAAAGAGTGGTTATTTGCTTTATAAAGTATAATTATAGACTTGTATTTAACTAAATCATGAAATTTAAGAATGTTTGAGAGATGAAAAAATACAGATGTATGATCATGGTAATTAAGGTTATAAATAATCCATATAGCTTTTTTTTCTGTAACAGATAGTTTTCTGTGTCTAGGTTGGTACGTATTTCTCCAGATCTAACAGCAAAATTGCATACGTGGATCAACAAATGAATTATAGTTTTATACAAAACTGCCATGTTTTTTGATACTTTTGATTCAACCATTTTTATGTGTTCTCTCTCCATGTTTTCATCCAAGGAATTTTGTAAGTGATACCTGCTCAATGTTTGTTCCATTCAAAACTATATTCACATAAGTTTTAGGTTGCTTTTTATTGTTAAACATTATAAAATTGTTGTTCACATTGAGCGATAATTTGTTTGCTCGGAACCATAGGTCTAGTTTTTTAGTTTGTTGTTAACAGCAGTGCTGTACATCAACAGTGTTACTAGCCGAAACAAAACATTTTAGTATCATCAGCAAACAGAATATGAAGCAATATTGAGACTTCACAAATGTCATTTATGTACAGAATAAATAATTATGGGTCAACCTTGCGGGAATCCACATTTTATTTCCTTAAATTCTAAGTGATTGTTGTTATAGCATACATATTGTCTATGGTTGGTTAAGTAGCTTTTTATCCAGTCCAGAGCCAAACCCCTTATTTCGTAGCATTGCAATTTACTTAGCAATATGCTGTGGTCAACACTGTCAAAGGCTTTTATTAGATCAATAGACATATGAAACAGGTTAGCACAATACTGATACATGACATCATTTACTAAGATGTATAAGTTTGTTGACAGTACACAACATCAACATACATACGTACTGAGAAGAGTATAGTTGACTGTGAAATCAAACAACAGTTTTGTTACATATACATTGCTACTATATTTAGACAGGTTATAATTTTGTTTTAATCAGATTTCTGTCTTCTTTCTTATTAACAGCAATGCAGTCAATGTGCTAAACAGAGCAGCGAAGGGGCAATCTGGCCTACGCATTAATGATTTTAGTCAAGACAAGTTATTTGTTACAAAGTTAATCTGCAATAAAATGTGCTAACCGGTACAATCTTGACATCTGACATCATTCACTGATGTTTATAAGCTTGCTGACAGTACACAACTCTACCAAATGTCCATTCAATACCGACCACAAGATCAGATAAAGATTTACATGATTACTACCTACCAGGGTACAATGCTTACTACCCACCAGGGTACAATGGTTTCTACCCACCAAGGTACAATGGTTACTACCTACCAGGGTACAATGGTTACTACCCACCAGGGTACAATGGTTACTACCCACCAGGGTACAATGGTTACTACCCACCAGGGTACAATGGTTACTACCCACCAGGGTACAATGGTTACTACCCACCAGTGTACAATGGTTACTACTCACCAGGGTACAATGATTACTACCCACCAGGGTACAATAGTTACTACCTACCAGGGTACAATGGTTACTACCCACCAGGGTACAATGGTTACTACCCACCAGGGTACAATGGTTACTACCCACCAGGGTACAATGATTACTACCTACCAGGGTACAATGGTTACTACCTACCATGGTACAATGGTTACTACCTAACAGGGTACAATGCTTACTACCTACCAGGGAACAATGGTTACTACCTACCAGGATACAATGATTACTACCTATCAGGGTACAATCGTTACTACCTACCAGGGTACAATGATTACTACCTACCAGGGTACAATGATTACTACCTACTAGGGTACAATGGTTACTACCCACCAGGGTACAATGGTTACTACCCACCAGGGTACAATGGTTACTACCCACCAGGGTACAATGATTACTACCTACCAGGGTACAATGATTACTACATACCAGGGTACAATGGTTACTACCTACCAGGGTACAATGGTTACTACCCACCAGAGTACAATGGTTACTACCTACCAGGGTACAATGGTTACTACCTACCAGGGTACAATGGTTACTACCTACTAGGGTACAATGGTTACTACCTACCAGGGTACAATGATTACTACCCACCAGGGTACAACGGTTACTGCCCATAAAGGTGCTGCTTGCTGCATGAAACAAAGTATCTCCACACCATAGACTAATGCAGAGACCCATCACCCCGTCATTTGGACGGGCTGAGTCGGCGGGGAGCGGGTAAAAACTTTTACTGACAGATACAAACCCGTCAACTATGTAATGACCCGAACTAACCATTTATATACATGGGCTGTGTGACAGGTGCCACACATGCGGAACCTTTCTCTGACGTTGGCACAGCCTTCACAGGGCAGTTCCTGGAAATACTCTACGCACCAATGTCATGATGTGTATAGTTTGTCGCAATATTCAAATGAATACTGTTTTAATGCAACAGCATAGATACATTGTTAATTACTGCTGTTGGTCAAAAACCGGCACTACAAAGACTTGTGTCGGCACTGTTGTGGGAAAGTTTCCAGCGTTTGAATTGCCAAATAAACATTGTTAATGTTGCGTTAACTTCGCCCACTAAAACTGTTTTGTAACATTCGATTCGGTCAAAGTACGACGCCATTGTTTTAGCCGAGTTTACGGACAATTTCCTTATTTAGCATTCGCGTGCTGGCCCGTTATTCTCCGTATGCAAATACGAGTAATCGGGTGCATTCAGGACTTTGGCACCCAATATACTGAACGCACGTGCTTCGTTATTTCCCTAGAGGAGTCCGGTTAATTAAAAGCATGTGACATTATCAATTGAAACAGCAATGTAGCATTTTTTTCTTCACCATGCTGTCACCGTCGTTTTTTCGAATCAAAACCTACAAAAAATGTGTTGACTGCCATTGTTCACCGGGAAGACAAAGGTGTGGACCTAATGGAGACTGCGCCAGTGTCATCAGTGATACCTCTGCCTGTGTCATCGTATTCGTTGTCGTCGTCATCTCTGCCCGTGTCGTCGTGTTCGACATCATCTCTGTCCATGTTGTCGCATTCAGCATCGTTAGAATGTGGCCAATTCACAACTGAATGTTTTCTACTTGGCTGTTTCTTGTGTTGCTGATTTTGTTTGTCCTGTTTCAGACTCTTGCTGGTGACATGTTGATTTGTTTAATAAATGTTATTCTACTGGTGAAGCTGTGATGTTATTAATATGGTCACTATATATATATATATATATATATCAACCGGGAGCGATAAGAATTGTGTCAACCCGTCATTTGGACGGGTAAAATTTCCAAGCACATGATGCATGGCGCTGTCATGACGGGCAAAAATATGATAATACATTAGTCCCTAGTCCACATCTGTGGAATAACTTGCTACAAGACTTCTATCACCATGTGACACACTAGCCTAGATAACAACGATACATGGTGCAACTTTGTTTATCAACAAGTACAGAGTTGCTCTGTGCATCATACCAGTTTCCATAAGCCATATACCTGCACAACATAAATCATCAAGGGGAAAGAATGGCGAGGTTACGAGGGAGCACTGACCCATAGATAGGTGGGTCAGTTGGCATGCAGCTTACACTTTCATCCTAAACATGGTTCGCTAGAAATGTTTTTAGAGGTGCCTAGTTTCATGCGTTGGGAAGCAGATCGTTTTGCACATTTTTTTCAGATTTACGTATATAAATTGGATTTTAATATATTTTATATATAATATATATTTTAATATATAATTTGGAAATCAATTGGATGGCGGTTTGATCATCATGTATTGCAGCTGGGGGGATTAAACTACAGTGGCACCACCTATTAAGTAGAACAAACATTAATACAGTGACACTTTGGGGGATATCAAAACTAGGCAGGGTGGTGGGTGATGTCTTGGCAATCATGTCATTTGTATTCGGCTGTTCTACTACTTTTAATTACTAACTATGATTTTGGAAGCCATTTTGGATTGCTCAAAATCTGAAGTTCCACACCACATATTAATGTGGGTAGTTTGGTGGTTTGAATGAATACAAAACAGTACTTTTTTTGTGCTTTGCAAACTCATAAATATGACATGACTCCATAGAAAAGAGAAAGCTGAGTCTGTACCTTGATGCTGCCTCGCCTTGCAACAGATGGCACACTGCCGGCTGCCCGTACAACATTAACAGACTTGCAGCGAGCACCACCGAGACTCTTTGGGGGCTTTGTCTTCTCCTCGCAGGTGCTTGTGTCGGGGGTACTGCCCGCGATGCTCGACTCCGGTTTCAACTTGGAAGTTCCTGCGCCAGGCATTGTCTGAAATATGGCAAAACAAACTGTCATATGAAATGAGACAACAACCAGTCATAGTCTCTCCCCTCCATATCTATCAGCTCTTATTTCTACAAACTCACCGACTCTTGTCACTAGTTGCTCCTAAAGCATCCCCCACTAAAATCGGCCAATGTGCTTTCTCATTAATAGCTACAAAGTTCTCCAAGTGATGGAACAATCTCTATCAGAGCACGAATGTTACATCCTTTAAGGTGGCTCCGAAGACACACATTTTTAATAACTATTTCTGTTAGATTATTTAACATTTAGCTATTGTTATTTATCTGTGATTTTTAATTGTCCTAATTTAATTATTTATATCTACTTACTTATGTGATCTCTAGTAATTTGTTATTTATTTATTTATCTATCTTTTTATCTATAAATTTATCAATTTGAAGTATTTACACTTTACAAAACATTGTAGTATCTCATAAAAATATTTCATTTTGGTGCTAAACACAAATTGATTATGATTACTTATAGTTATTATTTGCCTTACAAGTCAACATTGCATAAGTTGGCTTCAGTACACAACCAATAAATGACGTGATTACATCTTCCTATTTCACTGAAGAATCGTCTACGCAGTATACCTAGGTACACCATTTATCAGTCTGCCTGAACCATTCCAAAGAAATATATGATAGCAATAAACACCCATAAACTCAGTAGGAACTCCAGGAAATGTTCTTGCCTCTTGCACTTTCAACAGACCGTTCCCTAAAACCGAGTAGGCTTGGGCACAAACTTCCCTGAAGCGCTGCCAACAACTTCCGCACCGTTGCTTCGCTCGACGTATTCTGACGAAGTTGTCATAATATTACTGAGAAGACCAGGCAACAAGTCAGCTAATTCAGGCGAGTTAAGAGTCATTACCCAAAGAGGTCAACTGGTGGCTACGTCCGTGCCTATTAATATTGGTAGGCAAACAGAAACAAGAATGCTTACGGAATCGTGCCTAACTGATGCCAACAACCGTTGCAGCAATGGACGAATGCAGGCAATAAATAACTTCATTGCCTCCACAGTTCTAGTCACTTTAAATTGTTTGATTAACATGACAAGCCAACCCACAATTATACATACAACTGGTTCAAAATAAAACAAATCCAATTTAGGGCATATTTTATTCACCAAGCACCCTTTCAAATATATATATATACAATACAAATTTATTGTCCATTAATAATAGTTACATCGGATAATTTTCTTGTGCTTGCTGAGTATAAATAGAATGCAAGGCATTGTTAATAAACACAGTTAAATGTAACAAAAAATAAGTTTATAACAGTAATACAAATGTGAGAGTAGTTAGTGAATATATATTTTAACGGTTGGCTTGCATGTGGTGGTTTGTTAACTCAGAGTTTGTTTAGGTGACTTATGGCCTGGGGAACGAAGCTGTTTTTGAACCTGTGTTTTGTGCATCTTGGACATCGGTATCGTCTTTGAGACGGAAGGTCAAATTCTGTGTAGAGTGGGTAGCACATGCTTTTCTGATCAACGTGCATTCACACAGATGAGAGATAGGCTGTGTGGGGATGCCTATGATCTCGGAAGCAATTTTGCAGATACGAAGAAGCATGTTTTTGTTTGAGACAGACAAAGCAGGGAAGAAACAGATACTACAATACGTCAACACTGATTCTATGATGCTCCTGTACAACATGAACAGAAGTTTTGGTTCGACATGAAACGATCTTAATTTCCTTAACATGTATTCTCTGCTGGCACTTTTATGCACATCTTTAGCATGGGGACCATTTATTATCAAGTGTTACACCAAGAGACTTGAAGGTGTCCGTTACCTCCACTACCTCACCATCAATAAGGAGCGGTCCATCAAACTGGCCACTGGCACGGAAGTCAATGCAGAGTTCCTTTGTCTTGTGCACATATAGTTCTAGGAAGTTGTTCTTGCACAACATAGAGATCACGGACACAGAGTTCTCTTACGCTTGGAATGAATCTGATCTGATCCATTCAGGCATGCTACTATTTGATTAAATACTCGGACGACTGCATCATCCAAGTATTTAATGAAGACATTAAAGTCAAATTCGCTCCGTAAGTCATTGGTGTACAGCGAGTATAAACTGGAGCTCCCAACACAGCCTTGGGGCGCCCGGTATTTGTGATAATGCTGCCAGTCCTCAAGTGTTAAGGTCTGTTGCTGAGAAAGTTATGTATACAGTGAATGGAGTTCGGGGGTATTTGCAGGGTGAGAAGCTTTTCAAACATCTTGTGGTGCTGTATAATATTAAAGAGCGAACTAAAATCTATGAAGAGGATACGGATATAGTTGCCTGCCTTCTCTAGATGTTAGGTGACATAGTGTAGCAGGGTGACCGCAGCATCATCGGTGCCACGCACATGCTTGTAGGCGAATTGCATAGGATCCAGTGTATATTATATATATCGGGAACAGGCCTCAAGTGTAACCTTAATTTAGCCTTGATTTAAGCACAGCTACATAAAGGCAAACAGGTGGATGGCATCATCTGTCAACATAGCAGACAAGGTGACTGACAATATAGGGGTGGTAGCAGATTTTAGGATGGAAGTTCACTGCCCTGAAACCTTTTCTTGGATTTAAGAGTTTTCCAGAAGCATGTAATTATGCAAATGTATGCCAACCCCCATCCCCACAGTATGACATGCGAGAGGCTGGTTTTGTTTAAAAGGGGACTGTTTTGGGAGCTTCAAGGAAAGTGGCACTTAATTGTTGCACGGAAGGAAAGGCATTTGACGCTCTCAATACTGATGGGTACATTTTGAGTTGAGTGGTAACACCGACCAGTTTTGATTTGGGTGACCAATTGTATTGTGGTCATGCGTGCGGCTGCCTGGTGTGAGTGACTCCAGGAGGACGCACTGTTTGTCCACTAGTAATTAAGTTATGATAATTTTCTATAATGAAATTATGTTCAAATGGTTAAAGATCTAGCATGTTGAAAGATAAAGTACTGGTATTTGCTCTTGTAAGATTGAAATAAAAGGTATATGGGGGTTTTAGTGTTTAGACACTTTGTAGTGCTCTCCAAGATGTGGTTGCATGTCCTCAAGATGGAGGCCAGCTAGCCATATGGCGCTGATAGCACTCAAGGGAATACAAGGTCATTAGGGAATTACACTGTCCAGTGACTGCTGTTTACACTCTGAGAGTGTAGATTAATTGACAATGATTAACAATTATGTTATCTCTTTAAATTACATTGTTGAAACTAATTACAATTGTATGAACATGTCTTTAGTTGGGTAGAGCTTCCGTAGAAACTTGTCCTGGTAGTGCGCAGTTCTGACTTTGACAGTTTGCAATGCAGAATGATAAATGTCCATTGGTCAGTCCTGGCCAGCTGGACGATGGCAGTAACTGGTGTCGGGTGTAGCCAGAAAGCAGTGATTGTGTGCAGCCACTGCGTAGCATTTAGGATGCACACTGACTATAAGGTTAATGACTTCTGAGGACAATTAAGTCCTGGAGTAGATGTCAACTTGACACATTTAGTATAATTTTGTATCTGAGTTACCGTTTTACATACATAACTTGTGTTAGGAATCGCAGTTATGCAACGAAAGTTGTGTATGCCTGTTAAAGTTTAGACTGTGTTTTTTGTACTGTAGTTTACTGTTGAGCTGTGACAGTATGCCGGCCCCATTGCCGGGTACAGGAGGAACCTAAACAGAACCTGAAGCCAGGTAATTGCAGTGCTTATATTTCTGGTATTGATCCATTCGTGTTGTCATGTTTATCGTTGTATGAAACAACGAACAATTGCTAATTAAGTAATACATATGTAGACTTTACAAACTAGTTTACTTATAACAATAGCGTTATTTTACTAGTTTGCGTTGATTTATACACTGGAATGTATAGATTAAAAGTTAACACACACGTACAGTGCAAGGATTAAGATGACTACACCTGGAGTGAAGGTGTACATCTACAATTATTCTCTATTACGAGTTGTGTTTGAAAGTTGCTATACAATGTGTACATGTATGGAGAGTTATACCCAAAGGTGTTATGCACAATGTATAACACTGACTTACTTGTGTTTGTGTTGTTGTAGGGTTTTTAAAATTCTTTTACAGTTTTGTCTGAATAAAAGAGTTACATCATCCCGATGGCGTTGTCATAATTAAATGCCAGAATCCGAAGCTTGTCACAGAAGCTGGTGGGAGAGGGCGTCTCGTGACATAATATATAGAATATATTGAGGGCTAGCTGCCAGAAATGACTATGTCCTAAAAACCTATTCTGAGAAAAACAAGTTTTAAAGTTTCAATAGCCCAGCAAGAAACAAATAAATGCGATATTATAATGCACTTTGACATAGTACGCTGCCGCAGTGATCAGCTACTTCCTGTCAGTTTCTTATAGCTGCAAATGTCACGGGGGAGGGCAGAAATGTAAAAAATGGGCAAAGAGGCCCTGAAGTCCTTTGGACTATATTGTGAATTAGTAATTATTAATGAAATGTTTTTTGGTGAATCATAGTTATAGATCATTAGGGATTATGATGGAAGTAAAATGTTGACATTTTTTGTGAAGACAATATGCATGCCAGTGAAGGTACACCTGGAAATAAAATATTCGAGTAGACCGTTTTGTGAAGATTGTATAAATTAGTTAATGTGTTATTAAAAATACTGTACAATTTTATCCCGATACTCTGCTATTTAGGCCAATGTCCAGTGGTTGTAGAAACCTTGCAGGAGAGTTGGTGAGCTGCAATCTTGCATGTAGCACAGTTAAAGGTTGTTTAAGAATGTATGCACACATTTTCTGTTCTCATTTTGCCCCTATCACCCTCTCCCAGAATGGAAAGAAAGATGAACTATGATAAAACTTTATTTGTTCACAAAGTACATATACATATTAATGACATAACACTGATTGAACTGGAGTGAAGTAATAGCTGCAACATGTATAGTAAAACATCTTAATAATATTCCTTATAATTTTGGCTAAATATGTTTTAACCTTTTTGAGTATACCTAAGTTATTTTTATATATTATTTTATATCTAATATTATTTTATTTTAATCCTAGATCATATATTTATATTGCATTGATAATTCAGCCCACATGGAGGCATTCTGTTTGACACTGAGAAAATTTAGCATTTTGGGCGGCCCTGAGGTGCCCTTAGATTGATTCAATCAAATATAGATTTCTTCTGTATAGTGGCACTACCACATGAAATGTCTATGCAAAATCTGAAAAAAGTTACTGAAGAGATTTTGAAAAAATAGGCAAAACGTGAAAATTGACCAGTTTTGGGGACACTGGGGGCACTACAGAGCCCTTAGAATGATTAAATCAAATAGATTTCTCGTGCATTGTGGCAGTACCCTAAGATATGTCTATGCAAAATTAGGAAAAAAGTTGCTGAACGGTTTCGGAGATATGGCTATGGCTAACGGCGGACGCAGAGTGATGGCATAAGTCAGTTGGACCTTTGGTCCAAAGGACTAAAAGTGGACATAATAATTTTTGGTTGAAATAAAGAATTGGTAATACGGACATAAAGGTCCAAACAGCCCAGCCCTGGCCACACCAAGACTGACCAACAATAAAACAATTAACTATGGCCATGAGTAAACAATTAACTATGGCCATGAGTGACCATTCCAGCCAGTGGCTCACTGACCACACACTGACCTAACTTCAGTGCCAGGCTAGCCATCCCACTGATCAGAGATAGGGGATTATCCAATTTTAAATAAAGATCAGTGGCAGTTATAAATAGAGATCAGTGCAGGAGGCTTACACTAGTAGGGAAATAGTAGGAAAATTTAGCATTTTGGAGGCCCTAAGCTGCCCTTGGAATGATTCAATCAAATAGAGATTCCTCGAGTATAGTGACAGTACCGTAAGATATGTGTATGCAAAATTAGAGAAAAAGTTACTGAAGCTTTTTTAAAAAATAGGCAAAAAGTGAAAATTTACCAGTTTTGGGGCCTTACGGGGCCCTTAGAATGATTCAATCAAATACAGATTTTTCGTGCATAGTGGCAGTACCCTGAGATATATCTACGTAAAATTAGGTTTCTGAGATATGGCAGCTAACGGTGCACGCAGAGTGATGGCATAAGTCTGTTGGACCTTCAGCCCAAAGAACTAAAATGGACATAGTCACTTCGGGCAGCTAGCCCTCTATATATTTAATTATATACATTAAAAAAAATTGCCCACTTTAATAATTCTCAACAAGATATTCGTTTATCTTAGTACGGGGCATACATGAGGCACAATTTAATAAGAATTGCGAACATTTAAAACAATGTAGTGACCAGTAATTCAAAAAGCTGTTCTAGAAAGTTGTTGCCCCATAACACAGAATGATGTGTACAATATTATATTCATACAACAGTTGTGACCAGTGCCAATAGCAGACTATCTGACAAGTTTTTACAAATTTCTTCTAAGACTGTCATTTTCTTTTGTAATAGCTAGTTGTAGTGTCTTGAAATGGGCAGATTATGGGTTTAGACGCGTACACACAGGTGTGATTGTAACAGTTAACCCTAACACAGCAAGATTACTTAACCGTGTATTTAACAAGCAATAGACATAATAAATTAAATTGAGAGGGCACTATGACAAATATCATGAACAATGTATAAAAGCTACTCTGACCCAGTGTTGGCATGGTTTGCATGCCAGGCATATATGACACTCCACATTACTTGCCTCAGTACTGTGTACACGGCCCAGCAAGTTCAGAAACCACTCCCTATGCATATTGCTTGCCTAACAAAACCATTATCCCCACTTGTAAACCATAATATTATATTAAAAAATGTGCAGTATGGTAAGTATAGTTATCATTTCGTATGTGCAGTGGTTCCTCCAGCGCTGCACTGGGGCAGGTGTGGTCAGTTAACAATCAATTATTAAAATGATGTGCAACTTAATTAACTAAATTGGATTCTCGTTTCATCTAAACTATTCGCTATTGATCGAGATGTGTGATTGCGTAAAATGCCGGCTTACATGAGACATGCCAGTACGTAATTGGCATACTGCAAACTATAAATGTCCACAGTAAGTACTGATTTAAACATGTCCGACTCTGATAACATGTATGTCTGGTAGATTTTTAGTACCTGTTCATGAAATAAACAATAACAAATTGCACGCACGATTTGAGATTTTATCCAATAAATAAAAAGAACATTAAAAAAGATTTTTTTAATGAACCAATAAGGGATAATTATGCTGGTGAAAACAATACAATATTATTTTACTTGTACATTTATGTTTCAAACTCAAGAACCTTATGAAAATAAAATGTATATTTCATAAGGCTATGACGAATAATTTTTTTATTATTATTAAATCAAGCTATTCAATAAAGACGACTTATCTGTGAATGCATGAGCTATGTCCTGTATTTACAAAGTCAATCATGACAATTATTTTACAGAACAGCACCAATAATTCAATACTGCACTGGAATAACATAATTCAAATAAAACAAAATATAAATTAATAAACATTACTAGATTTTGAGAAGACAGTAGGATCTGTCCGGATCTTGTGTTCTTGCTCAACAGAGCTGTTGTTAAGTCAACTACCAAAATAACTTGCCTACACCGAGACCCCACAAACATAAACAACCATTGCCCTCTCTGAGCCAAATTCTGTCCAAAGTACATAATATTGTATACAAACTATATATTGGTACCTCCATTTCTGAGCGCTTTGATCACTGTTGACTGCCCAATTCTATTTCACGTCCAACCCCGGCTCCATATAATGTATGAACTATGATGCAGCAAGGGACCAGTATATACTGGAGCCTGAATATTCTAATAAGATTACCTCACCGTCATGTATGTAAATATATGATGAGCCGTATACATAATGATATACTGGAGGCATGCTAAGACGTATTTCTTTTTACTGCTGGTGGTGCTGTGTACTCTGCAAAGCTATATACTATTGTGTAATGTCATTACTGAGTAATCTCACTATTAATCCCAAGGGTCAAAGTGCACTGAATAGCAAGGTGACCATATTAGCATATTTTCATATGTACTTTACTGTATTACAAATATAATTTGGAACTCTTCCAGGATGACCGTAACTGTGATGTGGGTCTTTCACCGAGGTGACCACAAAGAGAGGTTTTATTGTAGGGCCTACATGCAAGCAGCGAAAATCTCTGTAATGCTGGTGGATTGTATGTCCACTGAATTTGAGTGGACATTACTGACATTGGCAACAAAAGTAGTAGTTAGCAACTAGACAGCCTGGTGAAAAGCTGGTGAGAAAGAGACACACAAAAAAATGGGGGGAAAACATGGAAAGAAGTCAAACAGGTGGCCAAAGTGAGGACAACCTGGAGGAGATGCACTGCAGCTGTATGGGCCATGATGCCTGAAGAGGCAAGGTGAACAACAATACGGAATATTGAGACTTTGCACAAACTTACAAATCGTATATATTTTTCCTGTTTATTTTACATATTAAGTGCAAACATTTAACCGTTCTGTGAGAACATCTCAATTAGTCACAGAAAAAATCCACAATAAAATAGCTGTTCAGTGAGGAAACTAACCAACAGTAGCTGCCAACTATAGTGCTTGTTGCTACAAATATTAACAGACTGAAGTTACCGAGATACAGTGAGCTTGAGACTTACTTCCAGAATGCAACAGAAATGCCACGGGACTGTCACACCAAATGTAAATTACTGCTGATGCGACTCAATTATTAATGCAACCACTGGTCAGTTCCCCTGACACACATATGATACAGTACAAGTGTAGCAAATGTCATCCTATATATAGTTATTATTGTATTCTCGTATTGCATAAAACCAACAGTGTGAAATCTTAAAAAGCAAAAACATGATCAAGAAAATCAAAATTCTGCATAGAAGAAAGTTTGCCATTGCAGTGGATTCATTCTTGCTATAAGGACTCTTGATGGAAGGAACTCTGCTGGAAATAAAAAACTGGCCTGCATTGTGTTAGGAGTCAATAAACAATTGTCGACATTAATCTATTCGTATAGAGAGTACAAAATGGGGAGGGGGACCTGGGTACTAATTATAAAAATGTTTGTCACACATGAATTGCATAACCACTGTAATAAAAATATGTTTGTAATCATTATAATGATGGTTGCTATTATATATGTTCTTTGCATGTACCTACATGTCTGAAAAATCTGGAAAATAAACAAAATTTTAAAGAACAGATTGACTAAATGTGTTTGGTCCACCATAGTTAGAATTTTAAACACTCACCCCTGGTAAAGTATTTATAGGTGTCTGGATTTCCAGGCACCTGTACTGGCTGTTATGGCTATCAGTATACACTTAATTAATACATGTTGTTTTTATTCATATTTAAGAAGCATTTGAAATATAGGTTCTAACAATAGTCATAAGTTATTAACATGTTTATTAAATAATTTCAATATGTACCTATTTTTTAAAGAAATTAATTTATGTAAACATAGACAATATATTTTGTATATTAATGTAAACAATACTTAAAATAGGTCGTGGCATAGACTAATGCAGAGACCCGTCACCCCATCATTTGGACGAGATGAGTCGGCCGGGAGTGGGTAAGAATTCTGACTGACGGGTACAGACCCGTCAACTATGTAATGACCTGAACGAGCCCTTTATATACAATTGGCTGTGTGACAGGTGCCACACATGCGGAACCTTTCTATGACGTTGGCACAGCCTTCAAAGGGCAGTTCCTGGAAATACTCTACACACCTGTGGCATGTGTATAGTTTGTTGCAATAATTCAAATGGATGCTGTTTTAATGCAACAGTGTAGATACATTGTTAATTACTGCTGTTACCGGTAGTCATAAACCGGCACTACAAAGACAGGTGTCAGCACTGTTGTGGGAAAGTTTCTGGCATTTTAATTGCCAATAAACAAATCGCCATCTGTATTTTACACCTTGTTAACGTTGCTAAAACTGTTTTGTAACATTCGATTCAGTCAAATTACAAAGGCATTGTTTTAGTGGAGTTTACGGACGATTTCCATATTTAGCATTCGCATGCTGGCCCATTATTCTCCGAATGCAAATACGAATAATCGGGAGCTTTCGGGTTTTTGGCGCCCAATATACTAAACGCACGTGCTTCGTTATTTCCCTAGAGGGGTCCGGTTAATTGAAAGCATGTGACACTATCAATTGAAACAGTGTTTCTTGTGTTGCTGATTTTGTTTGTCCTGTAGCAGGCTCTTGTTGACGACATATTGATTTCTTCAATAAATGTTATTCGACTGGTGACGCAGTGTTGTTATTAATATGGTCACATATAATTATATATATATCAATCAATCAATCAATCAATCAATTCACTTTATCTCATAAATCTCATAAAATATCATGTGAAAGACATACATGTTAGATGTGTATATACACGTATGTAAAGTATAAATATAATCAAAGCAGAGCAGTTATCAATATCACTGGTTCAACATTCTGACTGCCGTAGGCACAAAGCTCTTGTTGTACCGAACTTGCTTGCATTTCAAGCACCGAAACCTCCTACCAGATGGAAGAATATCAAAGTAAGAGTGGAGCGGGTGGTCCGAGTCAGCAGCGACAACACGAGCTTTTTGCAGAGTTGCATGGTCAATCATTTCGGACAGCACTGGAGTAGGTAAACCAATGATCTTGGTGGCAGTATGTGAGATTTTTAGAAGCCTGTTTCGGTTGCTCATCGAAAGATCAGGGTAATACCAAATACTGCAATAAGTTAAGAGAGGCTCAATTATACTGCGGTAGAGAAAGAGAAGAAGTTTTGGGTCAACGTTGAAAGCGCGCAACTTGCGAAGAACGTGAAGTCGCTGCCGAGACTTATTTTGCATGGCTGTAACATGCTCTGTGAAGGACAACTTATTATCCAACACACCAAGGTACCTGAATGAATCGACCTGTTCCAGAGGCTCACCATTAATGACAATGGAACTAACGGCAGTAGCGTTACAACGGAAGTCAATGCACATTTCTTTCATTCTGGAGATGTTAAGTTGCAGAAAGTTGACACTGCACCAACTAGAGAAATGTACCACTGAAGACAGATATGCTTGGTATGAGGTTGAATCACTCAAAAGAGCGAGTATGGCTGCATTGTCAGAAAATCTCAGAAACAAAGTAGATGGATCAACACAATTGTTAGTATACAAAATGTACAAAAATGGACTGAGAACACAGCCCTGAGGTGCACCTGAGTTGCTAACCAGCACTGGTGACTTTATATCACTCACTCGAACACACTGTGGGCGATTGCTCAGGAAATCGAAAACCCAGTGGACAAGCGCAGCAGGAACTTCCAGTTTCTGTAATATATCAGTCATGACATGTCTCTGTATTGTATTAAATGCTGAACTGAAATCGATGAATAAAATTCTAGCTTAGTTACCAGCTGTCTCCAAATGCTCTAACAGTTTTTGAAGAAGGCAGGCTACTGCATTGTCAGTGCCTCTTCTAAAACGGTAAGCAAACTAGTATGGGTCAAGTTGAGATTGAACATGAGGAAGAAGATGGGACAAAATCAATCTTTGAAAACATTTCATGATGAAGGACGTAAGGGCCACATGCAGGTCTGAAATGGTTTGGCTCTGATGGAGATGAAATTTTGGGGACAGGTACCAGTGTAGACGTTTTCCAGGTGGTAGGAATGACACCCGTGTCCACAGACTGTTGAAACAGGGGCTGCAGTGCGGGACCTAACTCAACTGCACACTCTAAGTAATCGGTAGGAAATACCATCTGGGCCAGGGGATTTATTGGACTTTGACTTTTTAAGTAGATTTGTGACATCAACTGTAGAAATTTCAATATCACCGGGGTGTGGCAAAGGGCCAGAAGCTAGATGCGACTCACACTCAGTAGAAAAATCTTGGCTGCAAAATCTTTTATAAAATAAAACAAGTTCAAGTCTGAGGCAAATTTCAACGGATCAGTAGTGGAAGAAACAGACAATCTGTCCGAACGACCTGTCATTTTTTAAGTGTTCAAAAGCCTGTTTGGTGTTCACACAGCTGATCTCACATTCAACCTTTTCACGATTGCCTGTGAGATTTCTGTCTGTAGCTGTCTGTGTGCGTTTTTCAATGTTTGATCCAAGGCTTTGAGTTGGGGTAAACAGTCACGCTTTTCTTCGGAATAGCAGAGTCCATGCAAAAGGTAATGCAATCAGTAATGACAGAAACATGATCGTTTAAGTCCTTGGAATCGGGTGCGAACACATCCCAGTCTGTGCAAGCCAGACATCCCTGGAGCTGCTTGGTGGCATCCTGAGTCCACTGTCGAACCTGGATCTTGGCCGGCTTGACTGTCTTCAATACCTGACGATACTCTGAGATAATGTGGATCACATGATGATCAGCACGACCCAGAGGTGGGCGGGCACGAGCGGAGTAAGCCTTGGGATATTCCCGTAGCAAAGGTCGAGTCTTGTTTTTTCTAGTTGCCACATGAACATATTGATGAAACGACGGCAAAACAGTATCCAAAGTAGAACTGGTAAAGTCACCCATGATAAACAGAGGGGCGTCAGGGTAGCCCTATGGGGTGGAATGTAAACAGTACAGAGGGCGATGTTGGAGAATTTACGTCGTAAGTAAAACAGGCGGACTGACAGTGTCAAAAGCTCCAAGTTGGGTGTGCACTGTGAGGTGTGTACCTTTACATTAGTACACCATATATGTATGTACAGTATATATATTCCTTATGGCAGCATAGGCAGACCAAATATGCATACAACACCGCTGGTTTTAAGCAGACCAAAGCTGGTCTGCCTAAAGCTGACTCCCTGGTTGCGTGGATGTTTTAGTTTAAAATTCAAACTGGTAGTATACATAGTATAGTGTCATTCCATGTGAACGAAACCAAAATTCCTGAAATGTGTTGCCCACATCTCATAAATATTTGAATGAATCAGTTTGATGAAATAAGCAAGAATCCGAAATTTGAGTGTTCTAGCTCCAGTAGTTTTAGAGTTACGGCAGTTTGAAATTTGGGACTTATCACGGCTTCTTAAAAATAAATAAAATTATTCACATTTCATATCCCTTGAACTATTTAACACATGTCAGTGAAACGTTGTGGAATTGTCCTCTACAATGTATAGATTAATAAATATAATTAGAACATAAATACAGTGTGTGGTTAATGTGCACCAAGTTGATAAACATAATGTTTTATTAAATATATCACTCGAGGGAGGGTTTTCACACGTTGATTGTGAACAAAATACACATACCTCAGAAACTAGTTGTATATAATTGCTATATACACATGCAAGTGTGCAAATCTGAGTAATATGGCAGGTCTGGTTGTCTTAATTATGAATCTGTACATATTCAAAGATGGTACATTATGGTACATTATTATATTTCTTTTAAAAATAACCAACTTCCGATTAAAAAACGTGGATTTGGGATAGAAAGTATTGCTACAAAACTTTTTACGAGGCATAAAGCAAATGCTTGTATAACACAAATATCAAGTAATTCTCAAATTTCTCAAGCATACATAAATTATAGGTGACCTACCAGGTACTTCCTGTTTAGGTAACAGTACAGACTGGGCATGCTTTGACCCAAATATTACATTCTTTTTCATCACTGCAGCTGATGTTGACAGCCACAGAGCACTATTAGATGACTGATTTGAATCTGCTGGAACCACACCAGGAACACGAGATAACCACTAATTTGTTCCATTGTCTCACACTGATATGAAGGTCAGCAGAGTGTCAGGTGAAGAAGTTCACTTCATTGACTGACAGCGAAATGTGGACGTTCCAGCTGTGCAACAAGGAGGTGCCGCAAGCCTGCCTCTCCAGCCAGGCACATATGTTGATTCCATGTATGATGGACGGAGGTGGCTAGGATGCATAATAGAAGTCTCTCTGGAGCAGGAGAACTACCGTGTTAAGTTCATACAACCTTGTGGGCCAGCAGTCTCATTCAAATGGCCAAAGCATGATGACATGTGTTGGGTGCCACATGCCCATGTCTTGTGCTCCGTTCCGACCCCACGAACAACAAGACATGAACGACAGTACAAACTTGATGACGCAACCAGAGAGGAGATTGGTGTCAAAATCTTTTTTGATTAAATTCCAAGGACCAATGATGTCCCTAAGATAGCTATTTTAAGTGAAGACACCATTGAATGATATTGCTATTATTTGGTCTTATACAATGACTTTCCATGGAATCGTCCTGTGATGCAAAGGAGGGATTATTGACACTGGTCAAAGTAGCTAAAAAACAACTTTTGTGATTTCTGATTATTTATGGTTGATAGTTATGTTGTAAATGGGACTGGTTTTTACCTAATAAAAGTTTGCAGCAATATTTTCTATCTCACATCCATTTTGTTTGTCATAAGTTGGTTATTTTTAAGATAAATATAACATTTTACCATCGTTGAATATGTACAGATTCATAGTTAAGACAGTCAAACAAGTCATATTACTCTGAGAATGTACACTGATATGCATAGATACCAAATATATACAAATATTAACAACAACATGTATGTGTAGCTCACAATCAATGCCTCTCGCGAGTGATTTATTGATAAATTTGGGGTACCATTCTTCTTGAGAAGGAAGCATGGAAGGATATTGAGAGTTACTTGTTATTTGTGTTATAGGACTGATTTATGCCTAGTAAAAGTTTCATAACAATATCTTCTACCCCACAGTGACTATTTAGGGTCAGAAGTTGGCTAATTTTATAGAAATATAATAAAATAGCACCCTTGAGTGTGTGTAGATTCATAATTAAGACAGTCAGACATGTCATATTGCTCTGATAATACACACTCGTATGCATATATATGAAATATTTACAACAATTAATTAAGGCTTGTATATTTAGTTCGCAATCAATGCCTGAAAACCCTCTCGTTAATTGCGAGCGATTTATTGAAAAATTTGGGGCACCCAGAAGTATCCTATTTTTGTTGTGAAGGAAGCACGGAAGGATATTGAGAGTTATTAGTTATTTGTGTTATAGGAACAAGCTTACCCCTAGAAAAAGTTTTGTGACAATACATGCTACGCCTCATTGAAGTTGGTCATTTTAAAGAAATATAACAACGTACCATCTTTGCATATGTACAGATTCATAATTAAGACAACCAGACCTGCCATATTACTGTAATTTACACATTTGCATGTGTATATACCAATTACATACAACTAGTTTCTGAGGTATGTGTATTTAGCTCACAATCAAACCCTCTCGCAAGTGATTTATTGAATAAATCATTGTGTTTATCAACTTGGTGCACATTAACCATACACTGTATTTATGTTATAAGTATATTTATGTGATCTATACATTGTAGAGAACAATTCCACAAAGTTCCATTGACACAGGTTGAATAGTTCAAGAGATATTAACCAGTGAAATGTGAATAATTTTGTTTATTTTTAAGAAACCATCACAAAAAGTCCCAAATTTCAAATTGCCGTAACTCGAAAACTACTGAAGCTACAACACTCAAATTTTTGATTCTTGGTTATATTTTCAGCTGATTAATTCAAAAATTGAAGAGATGAATGCCACACCCATTGGTTGTGTTCACATGGAATGACCCTATAACCATAAATATAATGATATGTATTTATAAGTATTTGCACCCAAAAAAAATATTTTAGGTGATTTTGTGAGCATTGTTTTCGGATGTTCTATATCCTATCTCTCATAATGGAGTGGTTTGCCTAGATGCCTTTAGAAATATATATATATATATATATTAACCGGGATCGGATAAGAATTGTGTAATTTGGGCACATGATGCATGGCGCTGTCCCTGGGTCGTGGGAATAATAGCCTCGCTATTATGACTAGACCAAAGTGACCTAACTAGCAAGGTGACCATATTAATTAGCAGGAGTAACTTCCTATAATTTAGCGCTGTCCTAGCATGACTGTAATTGCATGGTGGCTGTATTACTGAGGTGATCGCAAAGCAAGCTTTGACTATTTTTTGTTAACGTATGTACCGATGTAGTCAATGCTGACGTGACACTTCAACAAACAACACGTACTGTTGGACCATCCACATTGTGGAGGTCAGATGGCAGTGTCCCACACAAGTGGCCCAGGTTTACCATCTAATAACCAGACAGTATTCTGATGATGGACTTCCTCCTTGAAATAACATGCTGCTCAATATGACGTTCAGTAGAGACCAACTCCCAGCACACTCTAGGTGTCAAACATTAAAGTGACCTTGTCTGCTCAGTTACCCAGAATCAACCTCTCAAGACTGAGGTGGTAATAGCATTAGCAGCATCTTTGCTGAATCGGGTATACTTCATCCCATTTGCTGTGTGAACCAGGCGCATGTGAATAGCATCAAATAGCATTTCCAGGAACTTCCAGTTAGCCACGTCTGCCTCTGCTAACTTTCTCATTGAGAGATGTGTTTCGAGAGACAATGTCACTTAAGTTCTGGACCTTGAGACACCATCGGCCTTGTAGTTCTAGTCTTATTTTTGTCAGATGATTTTGTGTTTTGTGGTGTGCCGTATACACTTAACATAGCTGTTCTTGTAATAAGAACAGTAACAGAATATTGTTAGTAACCGAATGGGTGTGAGAAAACAAATGACAGACTGAAAATCCTGTTATTATGCCGGGAGTATAACATTATATAATGTTCTTCCCTTGTTGTGCTCATTATGTTATTATTTATATGATTTGTCTTAATCTGATTTGTATGTATTGTATCGAGTCCAATAAATTTGATTTGATCCGTTGTTTTCATCAGTGATAAAGATGAAAAAATGTGCTTTGAACAAAATGAAAGTCAGCTGTCCAACGTAATACTTTGTTGCTGAAAATGTTGCATCAATTGCATGTTGCGAACTGTGACCTCGTGCATGAATACAGCGGATTTTTTTGTATTCAATAACATGGTTGACTTTCGTTTTGATTGTGTCATGTCGACTTACGTGTACACTGTATGTTGAAAATGGAGTGAATTACACTTCATTGGCGTTTTGAATTTAATTAAACCTTTGAACTTTTTTCTGGTTTTCGGGGTTACGACTGAAGTTGAACAGGTAGCTCGTTCAACAGTTAAAATCAATCTAATATTTTACCGCATCTGCATTTCAACACTGGAGAAGAATACTGCGTGCACTTGATTCGCTCTCCTTTGTAACATTCAATTTTCAAAGAAGCGAAGTACAATTCAGCATCTGACTCCATAAAGAATGTTTACGAAGCACAGCAAAATCGGTCATTCTGTAAGGGAAGGTTTTGCACCTTATGGATTATAATTATATGTTAAGAATTCTGAACTTTGTACTTGAATGTATGTACACATCATTTAATCAAGCAACTTTTTTATTTTGAAATCGTCACACTTTGGCACCCAGTCTTGGAGAACCCTTAAAAAAGTAAATACACTGAATCAAGTTAAAAAAACACAAAATAAACAATGATATTGTGATGTCAAATAAGTAGAACATAACGGGAGTTGTTTGTTTGAATTGGGAGGATATTAAAACAAACTACTAAAACAGAGGAGGTCCCGGGCCACATGAAGAGACTAGTGTGCTTTCAAATACATCAGGTGCACTTTGTGATATTAGAAAGGTGGGGTGAAACCTATGGCAGAAAGTGCGCTACCCAACTGGTAGTTTCTAAGTAAGGTGGGTTGTAAAATCTTAATAATTAATTACACAGAAAAGAAGCAAGAATCTGACCAAGAGAGGACATGTCTTAGTGGCTCAATTCCAGTTTGTCCAGAAGAATAAATTACACTAAATGCAATACTGATCATGATAGGTACCAAAATAATGTTCTGTAAATAATTAAGTTGGCACTAGGAATGAACTTGCTTGCTTGTACTGTCAGTTTGTGTATCTTTTTGCTGGAAGCAATTTATTATGTCTTGCCATGCAGTTTGACTGTGGGTGCCTTTAGCTCTCAAGATCAGATTACTTGAGATCTCCTGAGAGTGGATCATTGAAGACTCACCACTGCTGCACTGAACTGGACTTAATTAATCATATTAAGTGCACAGGAGCCAGCTGTAAGCACAATATGTATTCTACACTCCAAACATTCATCAAGTTTATGATTTGTTATCAGTAGACCTAGACTGTGATTTTATTTAATAAATAAAGGAATTATTGTGTATGTTGCCATATATATATATATATATATATATATATATATATATATACTTAATGCATATATATAAATACATAGATATATATATTATATATATATATATAATATATATATGCCAACATACTAGTACAATATATATATACAGGGGTATATATATACATGTATATATATTATGCATCAAACCGATATATAACAAATGAAAATCAAATATCTGGAGCATATTTAAATTTAACAATAAATGGCTCTATCAATGTTCTTGTTGTTATTATAGAACAAAGTTTAACTAGTTATATACCATATTGTGTGCAGTGGTGTGTGTGTGTGTCACTGTGTGGTATGCATGGTGTGTGTGGTGAGCACGGTATGAGTGGTCTGTATATATGGTGTATGTGTGTGACTGTGTGTAGCACTGTGTACATGATGTGCATGGTGTGTTTGATGTGTGTAGTGTGCGTGTGTGGCATGTATGTTATGTGTGATTGGGTGTCGTGTACATGTGTGGTGGATAAGGTGTGTGTTCGATGTGTGTGGTGTATGTGGTTTCTGAATGTATGCGTGTGCCCCTGTCCGAAATACTTAATAGGACATATTTTGATAAATCAATTTAAATGCACATTATATTTAAGAGGATATGACATGAACAAGGTATGGAAGCACAAAACCAGGATAAAAGATTTAACTGGAAAAAAGTATTAAAAACTGCTCTCTAAAACGTAAGTTAAACTATAAAGGCATATATGTTTTATATGCAAGATATTCCTAAGCATGCCCCTCGGGTAAAGCAATAATAATTTAGCCCTCATCGGAAAGCCACAATATTGATCATGATAGTTAATAATTATTGATTTTTAAACATTCAGTGTAGAATATAATTCAAAAGTTGTACGCTAATATGATTAATATAAGTATAACAAGTCCCCAACAATTGTCTGTCGATTGCACTTACCATAAGGCTCATGCTGCGCCTGTTGATATCTATTCTATAGGCATCATCAAAGGTCGAACCAAGTGAGACATCATCTCCCGCTCCCATGGCCAAGGCAGACCCTAAACCCATTAGCGGAGTATCATCTTCCATCTTTATGAGCTCGTAATTTCCTTCCGCAGACATCTTACTTTCTCACCGCATCGGGTTGCCCAAACCACTGACAACAAGCAATAGACCAGGAAGATAAAGAAATTAAATTCCAGGATATCATCGAGCACTTCTCGACGACGCTGGTGCCTCTCTGCCCCGCAAAGCGCGACTGCACCGGAGCCGTTGTTCCCCTTCAGTCGTGAATAGTGTCATTCTTGAATAGAAATTATTGCTCTATCAAGACGCACTGAATACATCGGAGCATAACAAACAACTATTCTTGGAACAATGCAAACACTAACACCAGAAGAATGGTACACATATCTTCGTTTCGCTCGGATTATCATGAATAGTTTCCTCTAAGACTAAGACTGCAAATAAAAGCGCGCTGCAGTCCAGTAAGTAATGTTAATCTTGATCCCTAGTCGGCAGCACTTAAAAGCGTGAAGACGCAACAGAAAACGATAGCGTGTTTTCTTTGCATCGGTTGGTTTTGTTGTTGGTACATATACAACAGTTGCATGAGTAATAGTTGACGGCTTGGAAAATGAGTTTCGCTTTGATATAATTCCATCTAAGGCCGTCACCAAAAGCTCTACACGCAGATTTACCATCACGTGACTCAAATGTTTGCCGTTACTAAATTAATGGCGTTATTACCTTATTGCCGGTGGGTGTGGACGCAGGTTTGGTAACAAACCAATAAATCCGATGAAATTCATAACTCTGGCATGATAAATGACTACGCGTATAACATTAATATGTGCAGATTACTAGATAGTAGATGTAGTCATTGTTAATTTAGACCAATGTGCAGAATATACACTATAGCATCAGGTATGCGACACAATGGATGATAATTGTGTTGTCTTGTAACTTGTTGAGTGTTGAGTGTTGTCTGTTGACAGTGTCCGTGATTATCGATGTTGTGTGGCGTCACTGACGTGGCTAGAGCTTAGTCAAGACTCGCACGTACATAGACATAGGTAACAAGGTCACACCTTTAGTTTTAGTGGACTGAGTAGGACAAGAAGTTCTAAATTCTTCAAATACCTTGGCTTGAATAGGGATGGTTTTTCAAAGTTCAGATTTGGTTGATTTAATATTTTATGATATACCATATGGTGTGGATTGGCCACAACAAGCATAGCCATTAGAAATAACTTGACATGTGAAACAGTTTTAAAATTGGTCAAATACTTTGCAATCAAGATATAATTTTTTTAAAGACGTTGACAATTAAAAATTTAAATGCATATATAAAGGTAGACATTCATATCGGTTTTAAAATAACTATTGTATGACGTGATGATGTGTTTGAATGATGGTTTACTTAAATCGATTCAGTGGTACATGGTCAACGTATTTGTTACAGGTTTTCCCATGGAGTTTACAACAATACTGAAGTTCATTTGTGGTGTTTGAAAAGAGGACATACTATAGGATACATGAAGGTTGGCATTGAAATATGCTGTAAAGAAAAAAATGCTCTAAAGAAAGAATAATTTCTTCATAACTGTGAACATTGGAACATCTATTATTATTCCTTTTTAAACTCACTCTAGCGTGAATGTTGAACAAATTAGGGGTTTCAAGAAATAATACATAATAAACATACACGAGATGGCACCACGTTGCAATTGTTCCATACCAGACCAGCTCATAAACGGAAAAAAGAAAACATGTTATTTCATTCAACCATTTATGATTACCACATGTTTAAAGCGTAAATCCTAAACCTAAGTTAGTCAAACATTGGAGAAACATTGGCAGTGGAACAGGAGGCAAACAATGGAATGACAGATGTGTAGTGTCCATACTCAAAGAAGGACATTTAGCTGGTCATGTGGTGTGTGAAAATTCTGGATTTAACAATACATCTCATGATTCAAGTGTGAAGGACTTGTCAGTGATTTGATGAAGTAATTAGATCGGGACTTACAGCCAAATTTTATTTAAAGTAGAAGATCACTGGCTACAAATGCTGTGTACAGTGCTCTGTACACCTATTAGGGCATGCACATTAAAGGTCAACCACTGTACAGTAGATTCTCATCATAAGGACTCCCAGTTGATATAAAGACACAGTCATGTAAGAAATTAACTACATGTTCAAAATTGCTTAATATTTTAAAGCATAAAACCAGGAGCTTTCTAATTGGAATTAATGAATCTAACTGAATTTTATATATTGTAACGAATTCGCTCTTTAATTATCTTATTCTGATACATCTTCTCTTGTTTTAATAAATAAAGGAATTCCTCAATCTGAAGCTAATGTCAATGATTCAACTATAAACCGTTATGTATTTGTTGGAGTACACTACAGCCCTGTATATGTAGTTTAATTTAAAATGTATAAGCTTGATAAGTTTATACTTCTTTGGTAGCCACTTCATCTGTGTTGCATTTGTCTTGAATTATATTGTACATCATTTAGATGAGGAAAAGGGATTTATGCGATTACATTGCATAACAAGTTTTACGCGAGGCAACCAAGGCAACACTAAAGTCCTAGAGCCAGCCTGCAGGCTAGGTAAACAAGCTGACACTGTACCTTGACCAGGTCAGAGTCCAATAGCCTGAAGGCGTGCCGGCCTTCCCGCGCTTTAGCGTAGTGATACAGTAAAACCTAGTCCGACCATTCAGGACATAAAAGGCCACTGCACCTCCAGCAGCGGCCACATTTGAAATTCCTCGTGTTCAGTTGTTTATCGAATATCGTATCAGTTTTGACTCCACCTCCCTCCCCTCCTGCCATAAGACTAGTTATAAGTATGTATGGGATTTTCACAACACGCACATGTGTTAATTTTAGCTTTGCTGACGCTTTTCCCTGTTTCTAAATGGTACACGAGGTTTTGCCTTAAAGCTTTTTCCTCCTTCAAGTGTACGCAGGGTTTTTAGGGCGGTAATTAAAATAGGATTAATAAACGGTGTGGCGGAAGGCGGAATGGCCCCACCTCTCTCTAGGATGTGGTAATAGTTAGTAGTTTTAATCGTCTAAATGTCTGGGAGGCGTCTTTTTAATAGTTCTGGTGTATTACCATAATTTAAGTATGGTATTCTATAATGTGGGCCTTGTTTTTAGAATGTATAGATAAAATAAATGGGGCAATGTTTAAGACCTCAAATGGCCCACATTTGATTGTATTGTGTTTTAGCTAACAACTCATCCAATTATCGGGTGAATATTAAATAAATGTCAGAAGGTTATTCTGGCCACATTTCTTCCATATCTGGTGTTGTCTTGTTGCATTGCGTAAATAAATTTACTTACTAAGAGGGAAAACATTCCCATTTCGGCTTGCACTAATGATTATAAGAAACATAAGATATATGGAACAGTTTAACAAAGTTCCAATATGTTCTTTATAGCAACTGTCCAGCTTGTACGTAATAATAAAATGCACATTTTCACAATTTGTTTGATTTTATTATTGGTCATATCTATATATATATTTGCAGCAAGAAGACACTGGCAAGAAGAAACCATGGCAGTAGAACGATCTTTAGGAAGTCTGCGTATTCGTTACTCAAAACTTTTGAAAAGAAGACCTGCCACAATTACGGAACTCGTCATAGAAGATGATGAAGTTGTTTATCCACGGGATGACACCGCCTTCTTTATTGATGGGGTTTGTTTCTTAATTTTCTGGTCTGCTCATGGCATACCTGATGCCACATTGGGTTTGGAATTCTGTGTTGTTTCAACTTTGGTTTTGTCAGTTCAACCACAGAATTTAATGCTTGCCCGAGGTGAGTAAAACTCCCGGGATCTGATATTTTGCACTAGCCCCCAGGCAAATAGTTATTTTGTAGTTGTTTTTATCTGCACATTCATTGCACAACACTGAGTGTTTCTCAGAGAAACAAAGGAGGTAATCACAGGAATAAGTATGAAGTGTCAGCACTTTGAAAATCTGCACAGAGATTAGATTTGTTTTTAATTAATAAATTAAATTTTTAGTCCTGTACTTAAGTAATCTGTTCAGTCTGTTTAATAAAACTAAATTGTTTTTGCGGTTACATCTGGCAGCTTGCAAAGCCAGTTGTCTGGCTGACTTAACACCTTGACCTTTCCCAAATACATCCTCATAACTGGCATGTCCTAAGACTTTTGTAGTAGTAGTAGTAGTAGTTCTAGTTCTAGTTGTTTCCAGCACTCGGCAACGTTCTATTAACTGACTAGTCTGTATATATTGTGGTTACAGTGATCTTATGAGGTCTCATTCAACTAGTCAGCCTTTTTCAGAACATTATCGCCAAGCCGACCTTTCTATGCTGGCACTGAGGGTGGTCACTGCCAGGGTGCTTGTCGTCCTCAGTGGTTCTTTTACGTCCCAAATTGAGACGGGACCGACATTAGCGTGATCTCCGAGTCACGAGGGATACACAGTCCCCAATGTTGAGAGCCAGGTTTCTCTTAGTAGTAATGGACGTATCCATGTGAGTTTTCTCGTTGCCCGGAAACCCTCAAGAAATCCCACACTATGTGGCAATGCATAGTGAATGATGACATGCAACATTCAACTTTACAGTGACACCCATTTGGAAACCCCTCGATATAATCTATTTTGGGTATGCCTCTGGTAGTAGTGGTAGCAGTGGTGGTGGTGGTGGTGGTGATGGTAGTGGTAGTAGTAGTAGTAAAAGCTTTGTTTCACAATCGTGACTATATCACATTTCGATTTTCACATCACTATTAGAAACACACACACTCCTGCATCCACAGCTTTAGATATTTAGATAACATAACAATAAAAAATAATAATAAATTCTAAAAATATACAGCAATATATGTCTATATATATAAGAACTGCCTTCACCTTTGTGCACATGTAGAACCGTGAGATGGAAGGTTGCAACACGCACCACAAATACACGGAGGAAGAGATGGAGATACTTTGCTCATTTGAGAGCCACAACTACATGCCGTTCCACAGTGTCATCTACAAACAGTGGCTAAAGGCGAACCCAATGCCTAAGTAAGTTACTGATCTCAACTGAACAATATAGATTTAACAAGATTTAACAAGATTGCCACTCAGAGAATTAACTGTAGATGGCAGGTGGACAGAGAAGCCCTTTTGGCTTATCGAGAGACCAACCCTTGTATTTACGTGTATCCTGCCCTTCTGAGGTATGTGTCGATTTTATTTTTAAACATATTCACGCTACTAGCACCCACACAATCAGCAGATAATCTGTTCCATTTATTTAGAGTCCTTTGTGAAAATGAGAACTTTCTTATATCTAATCTACACTGCTCCTTTACTAATGTAACTTCATGTCCTCTCGTCCTTCTATCTTTCTTAACTGAGAAAACAATATTTCTATCAATATTTTCATAACCATTCAATATTTTAAACACTTCTATCTGATCTCTCAATCTCCTGGTTTCCAGTGTTGTTAAACCACATTCTTTTAGGCGAATTTAATAACTAAGATCCCTAAATTTTGGTATCATTTTAGTCGCTCTCCTCTGTACTCTTTCTAGCATATCTATGTCCTTGCGGTATGGCATAACTCAGTTTTTTTTCTCATTTTAATCGCTCTCTGGGTATCGCGCCAATGATGTTGGTTGCTCTATGAGCATTGCGCACGGCCTAGCAGTTCCTGATGTTGGTTGCTCTATGAGCATTGCGCATGGCCTAGCAGTTCCTTAAATTGTGGGGCGTCCTTTGCATTAACTAATGTTGCTTCCATACAGTTAAAGTGCGGCGAAAAATTAGTTTCTATAGTCTTCAGTGTTGGCTCTGATATGTTTATGTTTGTAAGGGTGATTTGAGTGTGTGCGTCTGTCTGCAGGTACTAAAATGTTTCTGGACGGGACAGCAATTTGATTGTGGACGATTTTGAACATGAGTAATAATCGAAGGTTCCTTCTCCATTCCTCGAGATTTGACTAACCTAAATCTTTTATCACATTTGTTACGCTGATATTGTAAATGTAATCGCCTTTTATGAAGCGGGCTGCACTTCTTTGTAGTTTCTCGAGTGTGTTTATATATTTTTGTGAGTGTGGGTCCCATACTGTGCAGCCTTATTCTAGAATGGGGTGAACAAGGGTGAAAGAAGCTGTTTCATTTAGAATCTGCGGTCAAGACATCAGATTTATCCTATTTATGATAAAGTGGCGTTGGCTTTGTTGCAAGTTTGGGAGATTTGTGTTGACCAGGATAGGTTGTCTGTGACCATTACCCCAAGCTATTTCCCTGTGTCAACTTGTTTTAGTATACGATTGCTAAGTGAGTATGATCTGGATAATGTATTTGAATTTGAAGTTCTGGCGATTCACATTACATTGCACTTTGTTGCATTAAAGTGCATACCGCAATCTTTTCCCCATTTATTGAGACCGTTTAAGTTGGTTTGAAAGACCAACTGGTCCATTACTATATGGGCGGGTCTGTATAACAGACAATCATCTGCAAACAGACGGACATTTATATATTTTTTTTAAACAGAGGGGCTAAAACAGTACCCTGAGGCACGCCTGACTCGACATTGCCATTATCCAAAAAACTCCCTTCTACAAGGACTCTCTGGGTACAGGGTTTAAGAAAGTTAGCTATCCAGCGATGTGTGTTACCATTTATGCCATAATGACTGAGTTAATAAAGAAGTTTGTTGTGGGGTACAGTGTCGAAAGCTTTAGAGAAATCGAGGATAGCAAGGTCCACTTGGATCTTACTATCCCTGAACTTTTACAGATCTTGAAAAGTTGTTACTAGCTGTGACTCTCATGAATGCTGTTTTTTAAAACCATGTTGGACAGGAGTTAAAATATCAGATTCATCAAGATGTTTACAGACATGTGAGCAGATGATATGTTCGAGAAGTTTACACGCTACACATGTTAATGATATAGACTTGTAGTTGGACGCATTGTGGACATTGCCTTTCTAATGTATCGGCGTAACATCTGCCTTTTTCAGTCTAATGGTATTTCCCCTGTGTTTAGTGACTGGTTAAAGAGGAGTGTGAAAATTGGGGCAAGCTCGGTTGTAAGTTCCTTCAACACACGACAGGGAATGTTATCTGGACCGGACGCTTTAGAGGGGTTAATGTCTGACAGTAGCTTCTTGATACCAACAGTGTCAGCATGCAATGTACTTGGATGGGAAGCTTTCGTCTTGGATATTGGGCATGGCTGTGCCATCATCTTTTGTGAAGACAGAATGGAACTGCCTATTTAAAATATTTGCTTTCATTGTACTGTCAGTGTGAGCAACGACAGTCGCCCTCAGGGGAAATATTCCAAAGTTTTCTTGCCTCTGGGATTTTATATACTGCCAAAAAGGTCTGGTGTTATTTTCCTCTAGACTGGTTGATAATACCTCGTTGATGTAATTCCAGTGTGCCTTTCTTATTTCTTGGGCAACAAGTCTTTTAAAGTCGTTGAATTTTACCCAGTCCTAATGGTTTTATGCGTGCTTTGACATAATCTGTTTTTTTTTTTGACATTCGCTTGAGAACAGCTGTCAGCCAAGGGAGATGACATCTGACAGATGACATCCTACTTGGGACAAACTTGTTAATGATCGTAGAAATGTGGGTTTTAATAGAATTCCAGTTTTCATTTACTGACCGGTTAACATGCTCTTGGGAATATGTATTAGCAAAGGTTGATGTAATTTCCTTCATTTTATTCCAATCTGTCGTCAAGAACAGGTGGATTTGACGAGATGGTTTTTTGTGTACTCGGGTCTAATATTTGAGTCTGTGAGGATAATCGCATGATCTGATATACCTGGGATGGAATCACTTGGTTAGAGCTGGCTTGTTTGTGCAGAAAAGATCTAGGATTTTTCCTTCATAGGTGGGAGCACGATGAATTTGGGTTAGATGATCTTCTTCCAGGATATTAATGACTTTGTCGTTGACGGCATTGTTTTCCTTTGATTTCCCTTTGAAGCAGCAATTCTGCACTGCTCTGAAACCTTCATATCAGCACTAATGGTTAACCCTAAGTCCTTTTCTTTTACAGTACAACTTAGTACAGTACCCCACATTGTATATTGTACATATTCGTTCACATATCCTGGGTGGAGGCATTCACATTTCCCAAAATTGAACATTTGTCATTTTTCAGACCATTTGATCAATTTGTCAAGATCATCTTGTAAATAATGTCTATCTCCATCACTTTTAATCCATCTAAACACTTTTGTATTGTATATGCATGTTGGATATTTTTATAGACTGTTTGTAGTTATAAGGTTGACATTGGTCAATTCCAACTGACCTCACGGGCGTTTTCTGTTATTCATCTCCCTACATGAAGTAGCGAAGGGGTTTTGGGGCGCTTTGACGCTTTCCCCTTCTGCATAGGGTTATAGTTTGGCAATTCATGGGTGAGTTCCACCACCTGTGTGTGGTTGGTTCCCCTCACCTTTGCTGTAATTTATTTATTACAATTATATAGGCTAAGGCACTTCATGTATATATTGTATTGTATGGTTTAATGTTTGGCTTAATACAAAGCTCTGGTACAAACTTACATCTGCCTTGTTATTTACAGCAAACTAGCTACGATTCTGAGTCAGTAACACCACTACACTAACAGGGAACACTGTCCCACATAAATGGTTTTCTGCCAGATTATTATACCTTCATATGCATACTATCAATAAAGTTCACTTCTATGACAACTACATACCTCTAAGTGAGTTTTAATCATGGATCAAGCATGTTGATATCATGTAATGAAATCCATTATGCAATCTTTGATAGCCATTTTCTCAAAAACATTTTTCTTCAAATTTCTGCATTTGGAAACGGGATATCTCTTGGAATAATTATGCTATATAAATAATGTGTTCAGTGTTGCATTCAGCATATTCTACTGTGTGCAATGATCATACCCTTTTTTTAAATCATGAATAGTTTGAAAGATATAGCCATATTTGTTGCCAAAAAACAAGATTTTTTTTCGTATTTTACCAAAAAATTATTTAAAAAATAAATACACAACATTTCAAAAAATGCTCTGACATTTCACAATATAATCTATAGAGAACATGGATTTGCAAGAATTATAACTATATATGGATTCAATAAAAAATGGCAGTGTTTCCAAATTTGCCAATATTTGTTCAAAATGGTGGCCATTTTGTTTGTTACCATGGAAACGGGGGGTCTGGCTGAAAAAAGTTCAATATATTTTACTCAGTAAGACCCATTTCATGCATTGGGCAGAAAAATTGAACTGTTTGCACAAATAAAAAAATAATCCTATCTACCTGCCGTGTCTGGCCTTAAGCAGTAATCTTTGATGTGGCACTTTGTCGAAAGCTTTTTGAAAATCTAAGTAGATATCTACTGGTGATCCCTTGTCTGCCCACTTAAGGCGCTTTAGTGATATCTTCCAAAAAACATAACATATTTGTTAAGCTTTTAGAAACCCATGTTGAGATGGGTTTATTAAGTTATGTTTAACAAGAAAGCACTATCTTCTAGAAGACCAACCTTATCCTGAACTTTCTGTTTGCTTCAAACATATGCATAAAAACTCTTGCTCTCATGTTTTATATTCTAGTTAATTTTTGTTCATAGCTTTTCTTTGAATTTCTAATTTCAGATGTAGTTTGGTTAAGTTCTTCATTATAAATGGATTTATGCTCTCTCTAGGATGTGATAATAGTTAGTAGTTTTAATCATCTAAATGTCTGGGAGGCGTCTTTTTAATAGACCTGGTATATTACCATAATTTAAATATGGTATTCTGTAATGTGGGCAATCTTTAAGACCTCAAATGGCCCACATTTGATTGTATTGTGTTTTTATCCAATTATCTAGTGAGTAATAAATAAATGTCAAAAGGTTATTCTGGCCACATTTCTCCCATATCTGGTGTTGTCTTGTTGCATTGTGTAAATGTTGTTTTCGTCATCAATTCCAGTACGTCTATATGACTTCCACATAATTTGTTTGTACTTAATTTTTGTAATGGCTTCTTTCGATAAGTGTTTCTTTTTGGACTGTTTCCCTTGTTTTTTCAAGGGAACAAATTTATCAACGATGCACTCAATTTCACTCTAAGATATTCTAGCATTCTGTTGCTGTCTTATTCTTCAGTGTGTTATTCCAATCTATCTTTGCAAAATATTTCCTCATGTCCTTATATCTTCCTTTGTGGAAATTTCTCCTGTACTGCTTTTTACTATTTCTTTCTGATTTTACTTTGATGGTAAAATGTATATGGTTGTGATCACTACTTCCCAGTGGCTCACATATCTTGACATTGTCAACTAATTCATTCTGTGAGGACAAAACTATGTCTAACACATTCTCACCCCTGGTTGGTTCTAGCACATGTCGAGAAAGGAAACTATCTTGTACTAAAACTAAAAACTTGTGGTCCTCACTCCCCATAGAGATTTCCATTATATATGCCCATGGTTAATATCCCCCATAATGATAGTCCCATTTGCTCACTTCCCTTACAGTATTTTGTACTTTTTAATTCTCTTCTATGCTTATGTTTGGACTTCGATAAACTAACCCAACTGTTAACGTTGAGTTTCCTGTAACTATGTTACACCAAACAGCTTCTTTGCAATCTGCTTCTCTTTCTAATTTTATTTCATAAGCCTGGATAGATTCTTTAATATATTTTAACCCACCTCCCCCTTCTTCCTATTCTATCTTTCCTAAACATTACATATCCTAGCTGTCAGTCCCAATTTGGCATCTGATATATCGGTGGTGGCCCAAGAATATATGTATATATATAATTATATATACAATTAAACATTCTCATATATACAATAAAACATTCCACCCGCATATTGGGAAACATTTTAGTATACTTATAAGTTATAATTATACAGTATGTCTCTTAAATCTAGTATTTCAAATTTTTATGATTAAATTAACAGTATGTTTCAATCAGAATATTTATCGTTTTCGAAAATGGATATATATAGAATTGATAAGGACTTAATAAAATGTATGTATAATTGTACAGGTATTGGTAAAGGACCAAATTATCAGATTAGCTACTCTGTGTCAGATGTGCTGTTTCTGTATATACAAAACAGTTCAATCCATGCATTCATAATTATATAAGTAGTTTTGCATTGATCTCGAGATCACTACAAAATGCACAACTGAGGGATCCAATATGTCACTGTTTGCCTACGTCACAGTAAAATTATATTCGTGACCTCCATCAAGCTTTGCCTCGCTAACAGTGTTTGCATATATGTGTGCCTTACATTACTAATGCAGTATGACGTCTGTTAAATCAGTCTTTTCCACATGCAGTTCTCACTTAAGGAACTTTGCCTTAAGTTTTTGTCATGTTGTTTTGTGGAGCGCAGTGGTGCAGTGGACAGAGCGTCGGACGCTTGGCCAAGAACCCTGGTTTGAATACTGTGCTGCAGAGTTGAATCTTGAGCAAGTTCAATCACTCTATGTTGCTAAAGTTTACTCAGCTGTACGAATGGGTACCTGACTATAGACAGAGGTGGATATTTGTGTACGAATAGTATTTGCGCATTAATTGCAGCATGGCTGGATACTTCCCAGAGAAGTCGAAATGGTGTTCGATTGAAGTCTACCAGGGAGTAAAATGTAAAGCGCTTTGAGCAGTCTGGATGACTGAACTGTATAAGAACATACCTTTTTGTAAAGAAAAACATCTGGGCCGGGCCAGAATTTCAACAAAATATATGATGAAATGTTCAAACACTTCACATGTTCTGCATCCATTTTTTTTAGCTTAATGGACCTCATTGCCAAGCAGTGATGAATAGGTCAGCTAGTTCTTCGCACCACAGTAGAGTATAATTATTTGTAAATGAATATTGTTTCTAAGTTGATTGTTTTATAGACTTGATTGGGACATGTGGTTCACAATGTGCCTGATTGGTATGACCGTTGGAGTCGTTGGGTTTATGCTACATGAAGCAGTTGAGGTGATCACACGTTTCAAGTGGACACAAGCTCTTTACCATATCCAGGTGTGTTTTCTAATATTCATGTACTACCAGTGCCTTTGTATATTGTAACAATGTAAACCGTTGGTGCATTTCACTGACACCAGATACCAACTTTCTTCTTTCCCCATTTTCACATTCCTTGTGAGTAAGGGGGCCACATCAATTGCTATATTCCACTCTCTTGCAAAGTTGCCTTCATCGTTACCTCTCCCACTCTCGACTGTTCACACCAGTCCTTTTGAGATATCTCTCTTAGCATCGTCTTTCCATCGAAATTTCACTCCACTTCTACTAGCCTCTTCAATTTTTCATGCTCTGTCAATATCTCCTCACTTGTCCTTGCCTCTATATATCTCCTGTTTATTTCAGTGCCCTCTGTACAACGTTCATTTTCAGGTCTTTCATTCCAATGTTCATTCCTACATCTTCTATCTTCTCGTATCACTTGACGTATTCTTCAGATCCAGGTGTTCTTTGATAATTCAATAATTTAACTTGGTTTCTTTCCATTTTATTATTAAAAATCTCTGACTATTAAAGTTATTTGTGAAATCTGGTAGAACACTAGTTAAAGCGTTTTTGTCTGTTCCGTTAGCCGGAATCATCATCTCAAGCCAGAGGTGATAGTTATTGGCAGGAAGTGTGCTGAATCAGTTGTGCTTCATCCCACTTGCGATCCTGCTTTTGTGGAAACCAAGTGAATGTGTTGAACATTAAAGCATAATTCCAGGAACTTGTGGTTAACTCTGCCTGCCTCAGAAATACTGCCAATGGTGCTTACAAACGTGCACAGTTTGAACATTCTGTGGGCGCAACATTCAAATTGAGAATGATTTATTGGGCTTATTAAACTCAACTTGGTGGGTAATGTACCTCAAACATTTATATTAGTATCTACCCACATATATATATATATATTACCTGTAATACACTAACTTGGAGGTACTGTTGATGTATCTCTTCCTAGGTACACTGGTACCGAGGCTCATTTGACTCTTTTTGTGTTCATTTGCGTCCTTGGATCTAGCAGTTGACAATGTATAAAAACCCACAAAGTTAGGGCCTAGTTATTTAGAGTTATTTTCGTTTCTCAGTGGACATGTATTGAGTCAGCCATTCATCAAGGGGTGCCAGTGTACTGCTTATGGGGAAATGATATGCTTGGCGACTGCAGAAACAACACAGTCAGTGGGAACAAATTTAAGAAGAGAATACTTACTGCCCTTGGTGTGTTTCTCCTTAGGTGGGCGTAAGCTAGATAAGAACATTACGTTAAAAATGAGAAGCAAACAAGATCGGTTTAATATACATATGCACCACATAAATACATCATCTGACACTGGTTGCAGCACAAGGATCTGGTGAAAGCTTGGCTGTCCATGATGGGTTACAGTATACTCCTCGTCATTGGCAGTACTTCACTAGTTGTGGCAAGTTCTTTCACCTCTCCAATTTATCATTGAACGTACAAGTTGCTGTTAAACTTGAACTCTCTGAAATGGTAGACACATTGCAGCATTCTCAGCTGATCTGCTGTCACCTATTTTGGATTTGATTATAATTGTAATTATAATTTATTTTACTCTATGTTGCAATGAGTTCTCAATTGAAAATAGTTCTCATTTGTACATACATTTACACAATACTCCACTGAGCTGTAGGCTGATTGAAGATCAACCATTAATCAAAAGAAGCTGTTCAAAATTATCTTATATTTAGGGTGTGGAGTATATATTAGTCATACTTTATGGATGATAATATGGCCTCTATTTATGTTAGCCTATCATAGCATCTCTACGTAGTTATGTAATGTATTTTCTGCTGGGCCAAACTAAGTTTGAATTGAACACATCTATCATTAATAAAATAATGTGTATTTATGATATGTTACCCTCCTTGTGGAAATATACCTGCAGTTGTTATAAATTTGCTGTGATTAATGTGTGCATTTCTTTGGCAGTTTATGCGGCCCAGTGCTGCTGGCTCAGGGATACCACATCTCATCAGTTTCCTAAATGGCACGATCATACCTCGGATCTTTACCCTGGATGTGATGATGGTCAAGTTTGTATCGTGCTGCTTTGCGGTGGCCAGTGGTCTTCCAGTAGGGCCAGAGGGGCCCATGATACATTTAGGGTACGTTCTTATCACACTGAACAACTAGTCATGGTTTGATGGTCATGCGTATTCTTTTGTAGACACGTCCATTGTCCTTGTGTGTTACCATCAAGTTTTGTCTTGTTAGTTGAATTAGACATCCTCAGATATTGCCAAAAACTTGCTTACAACATGTATTTTTAGCACTTAATAACATCTTATGATGGACACCTACCATGTAATCAAAGCAATTACATTTACAATTTTAAAGGTTATTTGAAATCCGTCTGACCCCAAAAGTAAAAACTGCAACACAAATTTGGAGCCCCTTGTAAATTACTTGTGCATCGATCAGTAAATTTCAAGAAATAAAATGTGGTGTAAGACAAGTGTGTGTCCTATCCCCCGATCTCTTTTCATTATATAGTGAGATCATCTTGCATACATTAGAAAGTATGCCAGGTAGTCAAGTAGTCATTTACAATATGCAGATGACACAGTACTGATTGTTGAGAATGAAATAGATCTACAACAGATGCTAGATACAGAAATAATGGAAAGTGAGAAAAAAGGTCTGTCCCTGAACAAAAAGAAAACACCATGGTCATCTCAAAGAAAACCTACTCTCCAAAATGCAACATATAGTAGCATATGGCACTGTCTTGAAGCATGTCCGAACGTTTAGCTATCTGGGATCACTAATAACATCTGACAGTCGATGCAACAATGAGATCAAGAGATGAATTGCACAGGCCAAAGCAGCTTTTCACAACATGAAAAACATTTTAACAAACAAAAATATATCACATGAAGTGAGAAAACGTGTACTGCTATGCTACACAGAGCTCATATTGCTATATGGATCTGAATCCTGGACAATAACCAAAAGTTCTTAAAAAAAACATAGAAGCCACTGAAATGTGGTTCTTAAGAAGAATGCTGCGAGTGCCGTGGACTGCAAAACAAAGCAATGAAGTCATCCTTAGGACAGCCAAATCAAAAAGAAAGATCATAAACAAAATTAGAACACAACAAGCATGATTTATAGGCCATATCATGAGAAAGAAAAAGTTGGAACATAGTAACAACAGGAATGATGGAAGGAAAAAGATCCAGAGAATATAAATAGTAGATAGTCTGTCAACATGGTGTGGAAGGAGCACAACAGAACTGCTACAAACTACAAATGACCATGCAGTTAGGAGGGCCATGATCGCCAACACCTGTGACAGACATGGCACATAGAAAAGAACATAAAAAAAATATTTGACATTGTTACAACTATGTCTGTGTCAACATTCTAAAAATAACACAATATTTATTTATTATAAGAACATGAAACTTGCATGAATTTTACAATTTGATATGTTCATATTATAGTAACATACACCTGTACGCATACACACAGACACACACACATTTATTATAAAAACATGAAACTTGCATGAATTTTACAATTTTATATGTTCATATTATATTAACATACATACGCACGCACACTCACTCACACTCACACATGCAATGTAGATATACATATTTTGTGAATGTAATAGAAATGGTTCTACTCCTCATTAAAATACCCACATGTAGTACACCATTTCTACAAATTTACCTTTTCAGTTTGAACCTACATTAATGACAAGGTATGGTACATATTTGTGCTAAACACCTCTGTATAGAAGAGAACTCATTATTTAAGACATATCTATTATGACTTTTTTTAGGAGCCTCGTTGGGGCTGGCATCAGCCAGTATAAGTCAGACTTGATCGGCTACCAACTACCTTATTTTGAGAGGTTTCGTAACTCCGAATCAAGGTAACATGTTTTGGTATTTCGTATACTTTGACACATTTTTGTGTTGATCTGTGGCAAAAAATCAATTATTGCCTGAAATAAATAAACATTTGGCATACATATATATGTGAAATATTTATATTTTCAACTTAGGAATTATGACTCCCTTTGTATGGGTAACACAAAACAGAAATCTGCTTGGAAAAGTTAAATTTGGTCTTTAGGAGATATTTTATTAACTTTTAGTAACAACGTTTCAAATCTCCATGCAATCAATGACTCACATTTGTATGTGAGCTTAGCAAAACTATTCTTGGATTAAATTAATTGCAAATTAAGACAAATTGAAAGAAAACAACATTTCTATTGACCATTGTAGACGTAATTTCATCAGCGCTGGAGCAGCAGCAGGCGTGGCTTCTGCCTTCCACGCCCCAATCGGGGCACTTCTCTTTTGCATGGAGGAACTCTCTTCATTTTGGAACATCAAGTTGGCCTGGCAGATCTTCTTCTGTGCCATGATAGCGACTGTCACCACAGACTTCCTCCAGTCCTGCTTCGCCAAATTCCAATACAATGGCCTGCTTGGTGTCTTAATAACAGGCAATATTTTCAAGGTAAATGGCGGTAATTGGTAAATTGGCAAAATTCATAAAACATCCATGATCGATCATTGGTTTATCTAACCGATCGATGATCGATCAATGATTTCTTGTTTGTAGTGAATTATATTGTTGAAGAGTGACTGATGCTGACAGAGTTTGCTGGTGGCTGATGCTGACAGAGTTTGCTGGCCGTTTTAGACTTATAACTGGCTGCATTACGCAGTGGTGAAGTGGCCGCTTTACAGAGCTAGTTTAACTCGGGCTTCCATGGAAAAATCAAAGTGACAATTTTCAGGAAGTGGCCATTTCTGAGAGGTGGCTTCTCTGACGGGTTCTTCTATAAATGCTGTTGTTCCATGCATTGACAGCATCAGAGCATATGGTAGACACACCAGATGTGTACGCACGCGGCGTACACTTACTGGCTAAAGGATGGTCCTATACGTTTGCAAAGTGCCCCAAAAAAACTCGCATATTGGTGGGTGATGATTTTGTTGGTTATTATGCATTATGGGGAGGAATAAATTGCTACTGTGGCGCCATCTATTACAAGTGGTGCCACCTATTACAAGGAACGTATTATCGATATAAAGACCAGCAAGGAGGAAGTGTGGAGATCAAGTAATGTAATGGCAGCCTTGTCACATCAGCTGAATCTGGCAGCTAATGGCTGTGGTTTTGAATGCCATTTTGGGTTGTCTCAGACCCACGCTATGCATTCGGGGAGTGGGTGGTGGTTTAAACGAGTATGAAACACTATGTTTTTACCTTGTAAGCTTGTGAGACGAGCCTTAACTGATTAAATGTGTGATACGTACTCTAAGATATCTTTGTCTGTTTGTGATAGATGCATCAAGCTCCCGTTGACGATAAATATCACAGTTTTCATTCCCTGTACATTTGTTTATACTTTGCAAACTTATGAGTCCACGCCTAACTGAGTACGTGTGTGATACTCTAAGATATCTTTATGTCTGTTTGTGATAGATGCATCAAGCTCCCGTTGACGATAAATATCACAGTTTTCATACCCTCTACATTTGTTTATACTTTGCAAACTTATGAGTCCACGCCTAACTGAGTACGTGTGTGATACTCTAAGATATCTTTATGTCTGTTTGTGATAGATGCATCAAGCTCCCGTTGACAATAAATATCACAGTTTTCATACCCTCTACATTTGTTTATACTTTGCAAACTTATGAGTCCACGCCTAACTGAGTACGTGTGTGATACTCTAAGATATCTTTATGTCTGTTTGTGATAGATGCATCAAGCTCCCGTTGACAATAAATATCACAGTTTTCATACCCTCTACATTTGTTTATACTTTGCAAACTTATGAGTCCACGACTAACTGAGTACGTGTGTGATACTCTAAGATATCTTTATGTCTGTTTGTGATAGATGCATCAAGCTCCCGTTGACAATAAATATCACAGTTTTCATACCCTCTACATTTGTTTATACTTTGCAAACTTATGAGTCCTCGCCTAACTGAGTACGTGTGTGATACTCTAAGATATCTTTATGTCTGTTTGTGATAGATGCATCAAGCTCCCGTTGACAATAAATATCACAGTTTTCATACCCTCTACATTTGTTTATACTTTGCAAACTTATGAGTCCACGCCTAACTGAGTACGTGTGTGATACTCTAAGATATCTTTATGTCTGTTTGTGATAGATGCATCAAGCTCCCGTTGACGATAAATATCACAGTTTTCATTCCCTGTACATTTGTTTATACTTTGCAAACTTATGAGTCCACGCCTAACTGAGTACGTGTGTGATACTCTAAGATATCTTTATGTCTGTTTGTGATAGATGCATCAAGCTCCCGTTGACAATAAATATCACAGTTTTCATACCCTCTACATTTGTTTATACTTTGCAAACTTATGAGTCCACGCCTAACTGAGTACGTGTGTGATACTCTAAGATATCTTTATGTCTGTTTGTGATAGATGCATCAAGCTCCCGTTGACGATAAATATCACAGTTTTCATTCCCTGTACATTTGTTTATACTTTGCAAACTTATGAGTCCACGCCTAACTGAGTACGTGTGTGATACTCTAAGATATCTTTATGTCTGTTTGTGATAGATGCATCAAGCTCCCGTTGACAATAAATATCACAGTTTTCATACCCTCTACATTTGTTTATACTTTGCAAACTTATGAGTCCACGCCTAACTGAGTACGTGTGTGATACTCTAAGATATCTTTATGTCTGTTTGTGATAGATGCATCAAGCTCCCGTTGACGATAAATATCACAGTTTTCATTCCCTGTACATTTGTTTATACTTTGCAAACTTATGAGTCCACGCCTAACTGAGTACGTGTGTGATACTCTAAGATATCTTTATGTCTGTTTGTGATAGATGCATCAAGCTCCCGTTGACGATAAATATCACAGTTTTCATTCCCTGTACATTTGTTTATACTTTGCAAACTTATGAGTCCACGCCTAACTGAGTACGTGTGTGATACTCTAAGATATCTTTATGTCTGTTTGTGATAGATGCATCAAGCTCCCGTTGACAATAAATATCACAGTTTTCATACCCTCTACATTTGTTTATACTTTGCAAACTTATGAGTCCACGCCTAACTGAGTACGTGTGTGATACTCTAAGATATCTTTATGTCTGTTTGTGATAGATGCATCAAGCTCCCGTTGACGATAAATATCACAGTTTTCATTCCCTGTACATTTGTTTATACTTTGCAAACTTATGAGTCCACGCCTAACTGAGTACGTGTGTGATACTCTAAGATATCTTTATGTCTGTTTGTGATAGATGCATCAAGCTCCCGTTGACAATAAATATCACAGTTTTCATACCCTCTACATTTGTTTATACTTTGCAAACTTATGAGTCCACGCCTAACTGAGTACGTGTGTGATACTCTAAGATATCTTTATGTCTGTTTGTGATAGATGCATCAAGCTCCCGTTGACGATAAATATCACAGTTTTCATTCCCTGTACATTTGTTTATACTTTGCAAACTTATGAGTCCACGCCTAACTGAGTACGTGTGTGATACTCTAAGATATCTTTATGTCTGTTTGTGATAGATGCATCAAGCTCCCGTTGACGATAAATATCACAGTTTTCATTCCCTGTACATTTGTTTATACTTTGCAAACTTATGAGTCCACGCCTAACTGAGTACGTGTGTGATACTCTAAGATATCTTTATGTCTGTTTGTGATAGATGCATCAAGCTCCCGTTGACGATAAATATCACAGTTTTCATACCCTCTACATTTGTTTATACTTTGCAAACTTATGAGTCCACGCCTAACTGAGTACGTGTGTGATACTCTAAGATATCTTTATGTCTGTTTGTGATAGATGCATCAAGCTCCCGTTGACAATAAATATCACAGTTTTCATACCCTCTACATTTGTTTATACTTTGCAAACTTATGAGTCCACGCCTAACTGAGTACGTGTGTGATACTCTAAGATATCTTTATGTCTGTTTGTGATAGATGCATCAAGCTCCCGTTGACGATAAATATCACAGTTTTCATTCCCTGTACATTTGTTTATACTTTGCAAACTTATGAGTCCACGCCTAACTGAGTACGTGTGTGATACTCTAAGATATCTTTATGTCTGTTTGTGATAGATGCATCAAGCTCCCGTTGACGATAAATATCACAGTTTTCATTCCCTGTACATTTGTTTATACTTTGCAAACTTATGAGTCCACGCCTAACTGAGTACGTGTGTGATACTCTAAGATATCTTTATGTCTGTTTGTGGTAGCTGAACCTCCCACTGACGGTAAATATCGCAATTTTCATACCCGCTGCTATGCTTGGCGCCATAGGAGGTTTGCTTGGTGCAGCCTTTACAATTCTACACCTGAAGATCATTCGAATCCGCAGAAGACTTTTTATATTCATCAGATGCAAGTGGGTGAAGAACATGGTGAAAATCCTCGAGCCAATTGTCATAATGGTGAGTCTGGTCTTTTGCCGTAGGTACAGAACAGTGGCATGTTGTTACCTTAAAAACCAAAACTAAAATGAAATGTTTAGAAACAGCTTGGCAGTGCACTATAATTACATGTGATTGTCATCTGAATGCAGTAATCATGATCTGTATGTGCAACTAATCCCTCTCAGTTGCCAATGCGTCAGAAATATGGTGTAGCAGTATGGACTGAATCGCATGAATTTGTGCACCAACTACCAGAGATCATCCTGTTTTGATTACAGCTATGGCATTAAATTGTAACAAGCATATACCATGACAAAGACCAGTTAAAGTTAGACGCTACTAAGAGTTATGATTTACCTCTGCTGTTCAATGCTTCAGGTAATTGTCGCCAGTGTATCTGTGCTGACACCTCCTCTCTTTGGCTGCTCAGAATACCACTGCCAGGTTTCAAAGGGCAATATCACAATGATGCTGTAAGAACTGTTTCTATGATATTAACCTTTATGTGGAACAATGGTAGCTGTTTACAATGGTATCCGTTTACAATGGCACCCGTTTACAATGGTATCTGTTTACAATAGTACCCGTTTACAATGGTACCCATTTAACCATTTAAAAGTTATCGACTATGAATTGCTGCAAGTTTTCTGATAACAAAAAGGCAAATGTAAGTTTGATTTAATTAAATCAAATGGTGTTTTCTTTAGAATAGTTCATTTTATGATACAGTTCTTTTTATTGTGTCCAGAAACGAATTTACCTGTACAGAGACTTTCTCCGTTCTCCTCAAGATTTATTCATCAGGATAATTGACATTGTGTTTGGATAACATCATTGCTTGTAGAATGACATATGAAAGAACATTAACCCGAGGTGATGGGAGCTGGGAGCTTCAGCACGTAAATTATGACATCATCCAACCACAATGTCAGGTGTACCGATGGAGTCATGATAATTAAGACAGATGAAAGTTTCTGTGCAGGTAAATTATTTATATGATATGATAAGCGGAGCTGTATCAAGTGGTAGTATTGTGGAAAAGTCATTTACGTTTCCACACACATTGTTTGAATGATGTGTATGATATTGTAATGCATCTGTTTCAGGTCCAATTGTGCAAATGCAGGACCGGCTCATAATATGCACACATCCATCGAAATGGCCACACACACTTGTAAAGAGGGCGTATTCATAAAGATGCATAACATGACATGGACAAATAATACCTACAGTGAGGGTAAGGTTGTGTGCGTGTGCGTGTATGCATGCAAGCATGCACTGTGTGCATGTTCTTCCACTTGATCCCTTGTGGGGTGGGTCCACGTTACCCACTCCGATCTTCTGTAATTTATTTTCAGCTGTTCTGGTATTCTGCAATACTCTTCCACTCTCAAATGATCATACCTCCATCATTATTTTTTTAGATCTCTCTTCACAGTTTCTTTCAATCTTAACTTTGGTCCTGCACATCTCCTTTTACCACCCCTTCTATTTTTTATACTTCCAACTACTTACACTTTTAGGTTTTCATGCCAATTTGTTTTCTTAATTCCCCATCTTCTATCTTCATATCACTTTGCATATTTTTTGGACCAGGAAATCCCCATAATTACCCATCCAGCAATCTCTTATTATTATTACAACATATGTCTAAATATGTAAGGTCATAATGTGATTGGTTGATGCAGCATCTGATAAACTCATGTTCAATCAGATTGATATGCTGGGGTATTGAATGAAAAAAGTTCCAGCCATCAGAATTGATGACCATATGCTCTGGATGAGTTTATCTACCTATGGTTTACCATCACTAGTAACCTGTCCCTCGATGTAGAGCTCAACAAAGCCATCTGAAAGGCAGCAGCTGTCATGTCAAGGCTGGTTAAGAGGGCATGGAAGAACAGTGTGCTCACAGAGAACACCAAAGTTACAGTATACCAGGGTTATGTTGTTAGCACTCTTCTCTGTGGTAGTGAAGCATGGACAACTTATGTGAAACAGGAACAACGCGTAGGCAGTTTCCATCTCTGATGTCTACATCCCATACTAGGCATCACCCGGCAGGAACACATACCAAACAAGGATATCTTCAAGTGTGCAGGCATCCATAGTATGTTTGCCCTGCTAAGTCAGCGATGTCTGCATTGGCTCAGGTATGTCTGCCGAATGGAAGATCGATGAATGCAGTGAGCTTATCTATGGTACAAGACGTGTAGGCCATCCAGCACTGTGCTTCATGGATGCCTGTACGCTACACCTTCAGCGTGCACTGATCCCTATTACGTCCTGGGAATTTGTTGCACAAGACCGTAGCAAGTGGCGACGTGGTGCGGTATTCAGAAGGTGGAAGATATGAGAAATGGAAGGAGAAAAGAGAGTGTTGGAGAGAAAGATCAACTACCACGCCTCCATAACCAACAAGTTTCATATGTAATATCTGTGAGAGAGAGAGAGAGATTGTTGATCAGATCGGCCTGTGTAGTCACAGCAAATTTGACTGGAAAGAAAGGATTAACTGTAACGCACAACACCAGTGTTTGTCAGGGTAGAAGGATGCAAATGATAAGTAGTTGAGCAGCACTACAGATGGCACTAGTTCGAAGGTATCCAGGAATATGACTAACACGTGATCTCATCAGAATCATCCGTGTTTTGTATTATTCTAAGTCTAGCCACTGCCCATCCAACCAATATGCAGTGAAGGATGTTAGATTTTGAGCGATCCAAAATGGCTTCCAAGCCACAGCCAGTATAGCCACCATGTAAATTCAACTCATGTGACTTGGTTGCCATGTCATTACCCATCACATTGCCCAGTTCTCATGTCCACCATAGCATTATTGTGCATTAATATGTTTCACTCAATAGGCGGAATTTTTTTTCCGCACGATACGTGATAACGACCAAACTACCACCAACCCATTTGTCAGTTGTAAATGGATTTTGTGAACTTATACGACCACGACCACAACAATGGGTTTCTTGTACGTGTGTTGACAGTGGCGTCCTTGATGTATGGCACCATGCATGACGCCATCATGCATATGTTCTCCCGCCGAACACCGCAGCAGTTCGGTTACATGTCAGTCACTGCTGTCTTTGTGTTTCAATTCTTCATGAGCTGCTGGGCCCTGTCTACCTATGTCTCCAGTGGTCTCGTCATCCCAACTTTGTAAGTTTACCATATATATTGATGCTTCCCAATTATGTTCTATATATAATAAATAAACAGTGTTTAAAAAAAATTACAAACTCTTACATAAGTTATCCATATACTAAATCTCCGACATATATATTTTTTAACCTTGTTAATGGCAAAACACTGACAAAAAAGTATGCAAAGTTGGTTTTTATTTGTTTATCTTTATTTTAGAAATGTTCCATTCATCACATATATTTTTACCAACCCAAATGTTCCTAGTTTCATTGAACAAAACATTCTTTCTTCGTTGCTTCCACTGATGCTTTCATGCGTATATAAACACAGGGAAGTGCTGCCCCTAGTGTGAGATCACAGCTTTTCGAGCAAGATTTTAATGCGGCAGATTTTAGCATGCAGCAGAATTGACCAACATAACAATATTGTCTAATAGAAGATTTGTCAAAGTAGAAATATCTGCTTTTCCAAAAATCTTTATACACCTCTTTTGAAAAATGTTATGGTGCTAAGTCGTCTGGATAAAATCATTAAGATTATTACAAAAAGTCTTCCACACACACACACATACACACACACACACACACACACACACACACACACACACACACACACACACACACACACACACACACACACACACACACACACACACACACACACAAAATGTAATTCCTTTACGACATAGTACAATGCATGTGTCCTACTGCAGTGTAAGATATCATACACTTTTCATTCATTGTTCTATTCATCATTCAGTAAGCACTATATAGGGGGGGGTAGGTCAAATAGTGTGCTGTGCAGACATACTTCGATACAAAAGTGTGTTTGGATAGGATAAAAAATTGTTCTGTCAATATCATTGTAGGTTCATCGGTAGCTTGTATGGACGACTGTTTGGGATTGGCCTTCACGACTTGTTCAACAGTACCTTAGGACCGTCGTATCTGGGAACATGGCTGGACCCAGGGGCAATGTCCCTCATTGGGGCAGCGTCGTTCTTTGGGGGAGTGTCACGACTCACCATATCATTGACAGTCATTATGGTAGGGGTCTTTGAAACACTGGTACATGTCAATCAATCATAATATGTAAGAGTATTAATAAGCGTCTTATTATAATATTTTGTTACATTTGGGAGCATTTAAGTGTTTGACCACAAATATTTTGATATTGAGGATCCTAGCACAGTGTCCTCATTTTAGAAGAATATGCCTAGTTATTTAACTTCTTAACACAATTTGTAGCTATTGAGATATGTGTGGTTTATTTATGTTTAACACATGTTGCATTTCTCTAGTCTTTCACCTGCTCATCATCCAAGTACTGTCTTGTTCTATAGGTCGATTACAGGCAAATATGTTTTATTTATCAATTTAATCACAATGCAGCAGTATAAAAGGAAAGGGTTAAAACTGCAAGACTTTACTGTTGACATTGCAAGAAACCAATTGTCCCAAACAAATTACTAACGGCTAGTAGCAATAATTTGGCAGTGTAGCTTGTAGCCTTTTGCTCCTAGCAGCTGGTAGCGTACTCGCTACAAGCAACAAACTGTATATAAACAATCATAGAACTTTTTGTATTGGATATCATATTTGCTTTTATAGACATTTTTACTCGGTCCAAGCTGTTATTAGTGTTTACCCAGTCTAGCTGCAGGAGCAAACTATGTGAACGAGCCTTTATGAGTGAATTACAAAATGATTCACATCGTACAGTAATTCAAAATTTCTGCCCATACACATTACACGTTTGGCATGATGAACCTTGCCCATAAACAAAGCAGATTTTGTTTTTACCATAGCTAAAATATATTGTTAAAGTCCCTTATAGTAAAATATGGTGTTGTAGCCAAATAGCAAAAAACTTAACGGATGACTTTTACAGACCAGCATTGTTGCTGATTTCTGATTACTTTCCAAGTGGGTGGATATGACAAAATACATCAGACAAAAGCTGCAAAGCCTAGTGACTATGATATCTGTCAATGTTTCCTGATGGAGTTAACAAATTGTGGGTGAAACCATACAAAGCATAGCTGTCAATAGCTTCATCGTCTGTCGCTGTTTCCAGATGGAAGTCACAAACGAGATCGAGTTCCTCCTACCTATAATGGCCGCGGTGATGATGGCAAAATTCATTGGCGACTACTTTACTCATCCTATCTACCAATCCCTGATCGAGCTGCGATGTATCCCGTTCCTCAGCCAAGAACCCTTAATCACTGTGGGTAAACAACCAAAGTAATTACACACATCTTAACTTCTCTTTGTTGTACACACTGGGTGACCACTTGTGCATATCATGTATGTGCTTTACTGGGATATGACATGATTTGAGTCTTGCTCTAGAGCATAACATTTACTAACTACAATTCGCTCATTTTCAGCATGCCTGCACATAACCAAAATTGCTCTTCGGTTATAATTAACTCTGATTCCGGTGCTTAATTCTCTGCACACATCATCAGTGACGATGTCTGATGAAAAAGTTGCCAAGAATAATTGCTTGCTGACATTTGCTGCTAGAACCGAATCTTCCAATATAAGTTCATTGACATGTGTGCATAATTTTGCCTATTTTGCATGATAGGGACCATTTCATAGCAGAGTTGGAGCTTGCTTTATGGTCATGTCAGCATCATAGCCATCTCACAATTATGGTTATCCTAGAACAGTTCCAACTGTATTTCTGCCAGTAAAGTATAGGAAATTAAGCCTGCTAATATGAACTCACTATTCTGATCACTGGCCCAGTCCTGAAGGTCACCTTAATAGTGCGGATCCACCGTATCTAATATACATAGGCAAGGAATGTTAAATTGTTTGGTACATCGTGAAAGGAAATTGAGAGTAGAAATGCTCCTTGCAGGTTGAATCTGGAACTGTTTACGGCCGCAGACATCATGACACCTAACCCGGTTGTGGTGCCTGTGGTGGATACTGTCACACATTACGCACGTTTTCTCATAGAAAACGAACATGGTGGTTTCCCAGTCATTACCCAAACACCAGGTGACCTCTCAAGGCCAGTTTTTTTTGGCATCATCACCAGGTAGTTATGACGTTATAGTAACCATAATAATGGGCACTACTAGTTTATTTAGAGATTACATATATTTAGATATTACATCAAACGTCGGACCTACCCTTTCTGGTAAATTCACTAGGTGGTACCTGCATATTTGGGTGTAAATTGGTTGCTTACTTAGAATCCATGCGTGGCTAGGTATTATCACTCTTGGTTATCTAAATATTCCCTGGTTGACCAAATTACATCAGTGAAATTCACTGTACTTAGTTTTCATAGTTATTTTAAATTAAATATAACAATTTAATTCATATATCATGATCAGTGTTATAAGTTCAAATCATGCATAACTTGTATATCAGAGCCTAGTTAATCTAATACACAATTAGGCATAACTGGTGCATTTCAGGTATCAACTGACAACATTGCTGATGGATGAGAGTGTATTTCAGAAACACACATCGACACCAAATAAATATCTTCACTATGAACAGGTAATGCCTCCTGGACTGTACTTTCCACACACTTCACTTTCCCAGGTTTACATACTCCTTCAGTTGTCCTGCCTGTATCTAAGCGTGCGATAGTGTAGTGGTTAGCACATCCGCCTGGCATGCCAGTGATCTGAATTTAAAACCCAGACTGGGCAGGCATGATATTAGGTGTAAAAATGGCTCTCGTGTACTTATGTACTTCCCTTGTCATCCCCATATATTCCTCACGTATTTCCCTTGTCATCCCCATATATTCCTCACGTACTTCCCTCGTTATCCCCATATATTCCTCACATACTTCCCTTGTCATCCTCATATCTTCCTCGCATACTTCCCTTGTCATCCCCATATATTCCTCACATACTTCCCTTGTCATCCCCATATATTCCTCACATACTTCCCTTGTCATCCCCATATATTCCTCACATACTTCCCTTGTCATCCCCATATATTCCTCACATACTTCCCTTGTCATCCCCATATATTCCTCACATACTTCCCTTGTCATCCCCATATATTCCTCACATACTTCCCTTGTCATCCCCATATATTCCTCACATACTTCCCTTGTCATCCCCATATATTCCTCACATACTTCCCTTGTCATCCCCATATATTCCTCACATACTTCCCTTGTCATCCCCATATATTCCTCACATACTTCCCTTGTCATCCTCATATATTCCTCACATACTTCCCTTGTCATCCTCATATATTCCTCACATACTTCCCTTGTCATCCTCATATATTCCTCACATACTTCCCTTGTCATCCTCATATATTCCTCACATACTTCCCTTGTCATCCCCATATATTCCTCACATACTTCCCTTGTCATCCTCATATATTCCTCACATACTTCCCTTGTCATCCTCATATATTCCTCACATACTTCCCTTGTCATCCTCATATATTCCTCACATACTTCCCTTGTCATCCCCATATATTCCTCACATACTTCCCTTGTCATCCCCATATATTCCTCACATACTTCCCTTGTCATCCCCATATATTCCTCACATACTTCCCTTGTCATCCTCATATATTCCTCACATACTTCCCTTGTCATCCTCATATATTCCTCACATACTTCCCTTGTCATCCTCATATCTTCCTCACATACTTCCCTTGTCATCCCCATATATTCCTCACATACTTCCCTTGTCATCCTCATATCTACCTCACATACTTCCCTTGTCATCCTCATATATTCCTCACATACTTCCCTTGTCATCCTCATATCTTCCTCACATACTCCCCTTGTCATCCTCATATATTCCTCACATACTTCCCTTGTCATCATCATATCTTCCTCACATACTTCCCTTGTCATCCTCATATCTTCCTCACATACTTCCATTGTCATCCTCATATCTCCCTCAATTACCTCAATTATCATCCCTATATCTCCATCACATACCTCAGTTGTCTTCCCCATATATCCTTCATGTACCTCAATTGTCGTCCCCATATCTCCCTCACATACCTCAGTTGTCTTTCCCATATCTCCCTCACATACCTCAATTGTCTTCCCCATATATCCCTCACATACCTCAATATTGTCTTCCCTGTATATCCCTCACATACCTCAATTGTCTTCCCCATATATCCCTCACATACCTCAATTATCTTCCCCATATATCCCTCAGTTGTCTTCCCTATATCTCCCTCATATACCTCAGTTGTCTTCCCCTCAGATAACTCACTTCAGTTATCGCTTACTTGAACAGAACTTGAAAATATATATAAATTTAGGTAGGATTGTGGGATTTGTTCTTGAAATATCCCAGACATTTTGCAAACAATGTATTACTCCAATACTGTTGTGGCTCAGTATTGTCAGGTTTTTCATTGCTTTCTCTTTATTGCATAGTTGTAACTGTTTTGTCAAAAAATATAATTATATTTTTAAATGTTGAGTTAATTAATAAAAAATAGCCATCTTCTAAAATTATTAATTTATTACCATGTCTCAGTTATTTGATGGATCCAATACATTGTGGTTAGCCTATGTCACAGTCAAAATTTCTGTGTGACCTGCGTCAAGCTTTGCCAACTATATTTATGTGAATTACATTACTAGGGTTGCATGACATCTGCTTTGTTCAAACATTCCAGCACATAGTTGTCGCTTTAAAAGATTTGCCTTATGTTTTTATCATAATGAGAAATGTTTGAGGCCAGAATTTCAAGAGAATTTAAGATAGAATGTCTGAACGATCCATGTGTTTGGCAACCATTTTTTGATGGCTTGACAAACATGTTGCTAAGCAACAAGGTGATGGGTAAGTCAGTTGAAAGCTTGCTGATCATGTCAACATTTTCAGATGAGAATGGGACATTCTGCCAATGACATAAAGAGCAACCTGAAGTTGATAAGCTACGTTTTCAATCCCAACTACCGGAAACTCTTCATTAACATAGTGAGTTAAGGTATTTTACACCAGCTATTTATAAAAATGTATTTTTGAAAAATCAAAAGAAGAATGACATTATTATTGAATTTATGTGTTGCATGTTTACTAATTTCTAAACAAAATTGTATTTATAACATAACAAGCCAGTTGGAAATAGTAATTTTTTACCTGTTGTATTGCTTTCTACCAATATGTGATCTCATTATATATACATTTCCAGTACGTCAAGAAAACTACCGGGTATATATAGACAAATAAACCAAGTCTTGCAGGAGGTAGTTGTGTTAGGTAGTTAAGCACATAAATGAACTTATTGTGATTATTTTTTTATGTTACCGAAATAACTGTTTTAATTGTAGAAGTCGTACGTGAACCAATCTGCCATCTGTGTACAAGATAAGTTTTCCCTTCATCGGACGTATGTAATATTAACAACACTTGGCGTACGACACCTCACAGTCGTCAGTCCTACAAATGAAGTGCTGGGCATTATCACAAGGAAAGATCTAATGGCTTTCAACATGGAGAAGAAACTAAAAGAGAAAATTGCGCAAACTGCTGAATGATGTACATATTGTGTGTGTGTGTGTGTGTGTGTGTGTGTGTGTGTGTGTGTGTGTGTGTGTGTGTGTGTGTGTGTGTGTGTGTGTGTGTGTGTGTGTGTGTGTGTGTGTGTGTGTGTGTGTGTGTGTGTGTGTGTGTATTTAGGTGTCTGTGTATTTAGGTGCCTAAGGTTCCATAGAAGTGTACAACTGAAATCTTCTAGACCTTCAGTGTTTTCATAGTTGTACTATACTTATCTTTGTTAAAATTCATATTATAACTTCACATATTTGCTCGCAAGCCAAATTAAAACATCATTGTACAAATTAAGGGAATGTTTATGATACACTTTATAATTTAATATCTTGGTTTCTGCAGTTGTCAAATTGTTCTGTAGGTCTCCTGTTTGTGCAACCTTGATTTCCTTTCATGTGACCCTGCTTAGTATTCTGTTTGTGATGGTGCTATATTTAAAATGTATTTTATTCAGTGTGTTTGCTGGAACGACCCGTCTATAGTACTATTGTACTGTATCTATATTAATTTTGTATTGTACTTGACTGCCAATCATGTAATTGCTTCTTGAACCTGTTGGCATATGCTTGTAGGAAGCAACTATACATTAACAGTCCAGCATCCGTGTTTCGTGTTATACTATCTGTGCTGCAGTCATATGTACCACAAGGTGTTTTTGTGACGGTGGATAGACACAGTAAACACCATAGTTGCAAAATATATCCATTTTGTATTCAAAGATCCTGCATCTATAAACATCTCTAACATGTACATATTATGAATAGAAACATGCTCATAAAACAGAAATGTAAATGACTTTGTATTGTATTATATATATATGCAACAGTGTGTGAGCGTGCGTGTGCATATATTATATCCATGTGTGCACATATAATGGGTAGCTACTACCAGAAAATAGCCATAGGTCATATCTCTGTTAAGGCTGAACATATCGTAACCAAATTTGGAGTACTAATTAGTTACATGTATATGATATGTGAAATATGTGCTCATTTGCTTGTGTATTACCATGGCAATGAATGTTTCTTGTGAGACGGAGGGCATGCATCCTTAAAAATTATTGAAAAATGCTCAAACCTATACAACAGTCATTGAAGTCAAACGTCTGCTGAAAACCACCTTATCTAGCAAAGGGGCCTTCTAGCTAATGCTTCTTGACAATTGCATGATCAAATACAGTTGTTAGCTCAAAATAATTTTGATGGTGCATGCCCTCTGCCTCACTAGAAACATTCATTGCCATGATTATACACAAGCAAATGACCACATATTTCATATAGTATAATTCATTTAATTAACTGATGCTCCAAATTTTGAGTATCAATTAGTTTAATTAATACCCATATCCAAGATATGTTAAGTATTAACAGATATGTGACCAGTCACAGGAAAGTAGGTATTAAGTCACAAAATGGAGTTTTGTACCATTTTGGTTTCCACAGATCACAAGCTTTCAAATGATACCCTGTTTGTTGATATATTTTCAGTAATTTTTTATTTATTATTAAAATTGAAGCAAACATTAAAAAAGCAACATTTTAAGAAACGACCATTGTAGCTCATTGTCTATTGTTTTTTAATCAAAGGGTTTGTAAATGTACTTCAGTAGTTTTGGATTGTTTGTTAAGGAAAGAAAAAAGTAAACTGGATATTGAGTATGCATTTCTGTCAACATCACACAATTTATGTGACCTGACTAGACAGCCATTTTTGGCCCGTGTGCAGAATAGGCCTGTGTCACTTAATACTCTGTTCACTAAGGCGGGCCACATTTGGCCCGGGTCACATAAAATTATGGCCTAACCACCATGAAATTATGTTCACTTTAGCCAAGTGACAGTTCCAAATCATTTCAGTAACATCAACATTTTATCAGTCCCATTGATATGGTCATATGACATAATATAACATCGCTGTGCTTCAGTGAAGGCCCTAATCATCAAGGCAACTTGTTGTATCGAACATCTCGTATGTTGTGCCCCGAGATGTCTTGAAGGCTCGGATGCAGCACTCCATAGTGGGTCTGTTGTCATAAGTGTCCTCCCTACACATGTTCACCAGATGAGTCTTGAAGCGCAAGAACTCGCCGGGGTTCGACAGAAGATGGCGAGGCTCCACCTGGTGGAAGAACTTCACCTATGCACACAAAAGACACCTGTCTTAAACCCAGACTGGCCAGGGTACAGAATAGGGTTGTTTTCATCATGTGACAGACCGCAGTGGTTTAGACTGTAAGGTACATTTCACCAAATTGAAGAAAAACCAGTATACATTCACAGGGTTGAAAGTATTGATGTTCTTTTTTATATATTTCGAAAAGGACAAATTTATACCAGTTGGAATTATTATCTTGAAAAATTTCTGATGTGTGTTTTGGACTGAATGCCATATGATTTTTAATGTAAACATTTAACTTTGATGTCATCCATCTGAAAACTTGAATTTTTCGGGTGGGTCATTTCAACCACCCATAACTTTGCAATAAATTAACTTATATGCTTGCCAAAATGTATAAGGTCTGGACCATCTTGACGTGTCACATAGACAAGTTTAAACAAGATTGTAACATGGTTCTGATATTTTACTGGAGACAAGGAAATCGTTTGTTTATTGATGATCAAAGGTTATCTGTGATTGGCTCAATCTCGCCTGGTAAGGTATTTATCAATTCTGCAGACAATGTAATTTCTCCTGTCGCAAATTAAGACGACAGTAAAGCGAACATTAAGCCACAGTTGCACCCTCTGGCCACTCGATTCACCACCGTTTCTGTTTTTCTCCCACACAGAAGAGCATATCACGAACTCAAGTAAATAACGATAAATAACTACATTCTACATGTAGAAGAGTGTAAAATAACTATATTCTACACATAGAAGAGTGTAAATAACTACATTCTATACGTAGAAGAGTGTAAATAACTACATTCTACACGTAGAAGAGTGTAAATAACTATATACTACACATAGAAGAGTGTAAATAACTACATTCTACACGTAGAAGAGTGTAAATAAATACATTCTACACATAGAAGAGTGTAAATAACTACATTCTACACGTAGAAGAGTGTAAATAACTACATTCTACATGTAGAAGAGTGTAAATAACTACATTCTACACGTAGAAGAGTGTAAATAACTACATTCTACACGTAGAAGAGTGTAAATAACTATATTCTACAGGTAGAAGAGTGTAAATAACTACATTCTACACGTAGAAGAGTGTAAATAACTACATTCTACACGTAGAAGAGTAAATAACTACATTCTACACGTAGAAGAGTGTAAATAACTACATTCTACACGTAGAAGAGTGTAAATAACTACATTCTACACGTAGAAGAGTGTAAATAAATACATTCTACACGTAGAAGAGTGTAAATAACTACATTCTACACGTAGAAGAGTGTAAATAACTACATTCTACACGTAGAAGAGTGTAAATAACTACATTCTACACGTAGAAGAGTGTAAATAACTACATTCTACACGTAGAAGAGTAAATAACGATATTCTACATGTAGAAGAGTGTAAATAACTACATTATACACGTAGAAGAGTGTAAATAACGATATTCTACACGTAGAAGAGTGTAAATAACTACATTCTACACGTAGAAGAGTGTAAATAACTACATTCTACACGTAGAATAGTGTAAATAACTACATTCTACACGTAGAAGAGTGTAAATAACTACATTCTACACGTAGAAGAGTGTAAATAACTACATTCTACACGTAGAAGAGTGTAAATAACTACATTCTACACGTAGAAGAGTGTAAATAACTACATTCTACACGTAGAAGAGTGTAAATAACTATATTCTACACGTAGAAGAGTGTAAATAACTACATTCTACACGTAGAAGAGTGTAAATAACTATATTCTACACGTAGAAGAGTGTAAATAACTACATTCTACACGTAGAAGAGTGTAAATAACTATATTCTACACGTAGAAGAGTGTAAATAACTACATTATACACGTAGAAGAGTGTAAATAACTACATTATACACGTAGAAGAGTGTAAATAACTACATTCTACACGTAGAAGAGTGTAAATAACTACATTCTACACGTAGAAGAGTGTAAATAACTACATTCTACACGTAGAAGAGTGTAAATAACTACATTCTACACGTAGAAGAGTGTAAATAACTACATTCTACACGTAGAAGAGTGTAAATAACTACATTCTACACGTAGAAGAGTGTAAATAACTACATTCTACACGTAGAAGAGTGTAAATAACTACATTCTACACGTAGAAGAGTGTAAATAACTATATTCTACACGTAGAAGAGTAAATAACTACATTCTACACGTAGAAGAGTGTAAATAACTATATTCTACACGTAGAAGAGTGTAAATAACTACATTCTACACGTAGAAGAGTGTAAATAACTATATTCTACACGTAGAAGAGTGTAAATAACTACATTCTACACGTAGAAGAGTGTAAATAACTATATTCTACACATAGAAGAGGGCAATAGTCCAAGAAGTGAATGAATGCAGAAAGTGGACCTCTACATCTGGGAGAAGATACTGGCCCCAACATTAGCATAATAATGTGTAAATTACGAGACAACAAAACACTTACGGCTTCTTCTCGCCACAAGCACACAGGCAACCAGCCGGTCTCATCTTGCATCACAAACTTCAACATGTAGACGTACTCAAGCTGAGACATACCTGAGAAACAAAGACTAGGTGAAATACTGGGCCCTAAAAGTCAATCAAATATGTCCAATGCTGCGTTCACGCAGAGCATAAGTGGTTTAACTAAGCAAGTTATCTTCACGTGTACGATCATTGCATGGCTTGGAATAACTGTAGAAAGGACGCATGGCATTGCAAACAATTGTATATCATAAACCGGTTTAAAGTTGTCTCTTAAGATTTTCCTTGTGAACACAGCATTAACTGTTCAAATAGGCACTTCATAATAATCCTGCTGACACCAGTTGAGAATTAATCATTTGCTTGGAGAGGTGACTTAAAACTATTTAGAGTCAAATTTCAAGAAGGGAGATTAGATTGATGTTTATCCAGTTTACCTGAATTATAAATTCTCGGTAAATGTACCCCCAGGTTTACAGACACTTTGCTAATTCAACCTTTTGACTTGTTCCCTGAGTACGTAATTGGCCGTGTACTCGAGACCATACCTTGAGGACCTGTGTATGGTCCACGGTCCTCTTGTGTCTGTAGACAATGTGGACATGTGTAATATTCGACTCCCCCACGCACACCTCTGGTCACTGGGTCGGTCAAACAGGCTGCTTGACCCCTAGGTGCAAATATTGAAATGGTACATTTAGGTAAAAGTCATGTTTGTGTTCCTCTCATTTCAAGTTCATTTTGTGAAAAAACATACTTGGTATCCAATTTACTTAGCTTGTTATATAACTTTTTCTGTAGTTTTTTTTATCTCGTCATATAATCTATCAGAAAACTATGACTTATTTTATATTTTGCCAAGATTATAACAAATTTTTTTGGAATCTCCACGTGAAAGCATTATATGAGTCCAAGTTAAGTCTGTGTTGATGACGTGTTTCCTTGCTCTCGCAAACAATCCACCTTCAAGTTCAATGGTTGAAAGCTAAATATCAGCCTAGCATTTGTTTTTTGGAAGTTACCAGACGTAACGACAAAAATCAATTCATCTCACTATTTAAACCGATTGCGGTTACTACTTAACATCTTTTGACATCAACAATCTAGATTTGCGATGGCTTAAATCAGCTGAGCAAGCCATTTTAAAACCTGCGTTATTATGTTATGCTGTATAAGCAAAACCTGTTCTGACTTATTGACTGTCCAAATATGTTTTAGTGAACTACAAACATAATTTTACTTTTATGTGTTTAATCCCAGGTGTGCGACACCCGACACAATAATCCTCTGTAGCAGTCTTTAATCACAACTTTACAAATAATATGAATGAGGAATCATGTTTTTGCTGAGGTTGCACACTACTATAACAAAATTATTCTAAGATTTTCTGAACTAGTCATTATGCAGATCAAACAATAAAGTTGATCCTGTTTTATTACCATGAGGTAAATTACACTTACATTTCCTTAGCTGCCACTCTTTGTTCAATATGTCCTTGTGGTACGGCTGATCTACAAGTCAAAGGTTAACTGAAATATCTCATCTATGTCGTTCATGTTAAATATAGGTCTGCATTATTGGGGATATTAATTAACAAAGCTCTTAAACACATGGTCACAGTAACTGTTCACTAATGCAAAAACCATGCACATCCAAAATATTGCAGCAGTGAAATTATTTTTTATTACACGTGCACATTAATGTGGCACAGCAAAATCAAGATTAAAAAATATTTTTGGCTCAAAGTTAAAAACAAATTAAATCACAAAAGTAACTTCTTCAAAGAATGTAATGTATTGTAATCTACATTCACTACCTGACAAAACCTCTGTAAACAACAAGTGTGAAATTGTACAACTAAACAAATCAATAAGAAAAAAAATAATACAACTAAAAACTGCAAATACATTTTAATACTTAATTTTAAGTACTGAATAAAAATACTTAAGATTTTTCAGAGTTTCCAGATTTATCTCAAAAGAAACCCCAGCAACTGAAACACAAAACCTGGTGGAATAAGTATATTTTTTGCACAACACATATCTGCTAATATGCTAATTTTCCTATCTGTAACAAGCAAATTTAGGAAAAGGTGTACTGTACCATCTAAAAATCACCAATGCTTCGATCAACTACTATGAACCCAGAAAGAAAATAGTGACCTGTCCCCAACAAGGAAAATAGTGACCTATCCCCTTCCGCAGACTTACAGGAAGTGACATGTGGGACAGAACAGCTGGAGGAACTCTTTCGCGGTGGAGACATCGGGATGGAAGGCGATGACATGACAGCGGACTCGGAACTTGAACGGGGCAGAGTGTCGGGCTACGTCAGACAGCGACGTACACATCACATGGTGATGACTTGTTATCACTGACACAGAAAACACAGAACCAGAATATAAATTATCCTTTGACATAATAAAGTTTTCTCGTTGTAAGAACATGAATATTTATTTTCATAAATTCCTTTGCATGAAGCGGATGAGACATTTTAACTTGTAGAGTGAAGACTACAGAATATTCATTTTCTGTAGTCTTCACTCTACAAGTTAAAATGTCTCATCCGCTTCATGCAAAGGAATTTATGTCATGAAATTATATAATTATCTTCAACAGATTAGCATTTGGGTGATATTTTCCCTGGCTGGTCTTTTATTCTTCACTATTGTTACTAAAATAGCGGATTATACACCACATGTATGAATTACTACAAGACTTGTTTAATGCTGTCTATAATCTCATCAGTAGAAGACAGATCAGAAGTAGTCCGCAAATATAACTTATTGATGCCAATTTAAACAAGACCAGTAAAACAAAAGACTGATAAAGTAGCAACATTCAAATGTTGGTTCCACACAAGGAGTCATTATAAATCACCCCCGTATATATGGGGTACCCCATCTGTAACTGCATCGTCTAGAGCCATACCTGTGGCGGTTCTCAGCATACACCTGGCGTCTTCCCCTGAACGTGAGCCATGACGAGACACAGCCTCAGTCTGACTGCCAATCTCCGTCTTCGCATTCCACTTCCTCATCTTCCTCTTCTCACAACTGTTTCTATTCTCATCACAAACTACGGAGCGAGATTCCAGTTCTTCTGCACCACTGACACCCATCGCTACGCGTGCTAGGATGTCGTCATCATCACTACTGCTGGCGACAGCAACGACGGCATCGAGTCGAGTCTTAAGAGCGCTTACACGGGGGTCATCAGGTGGCAGCACTGTCAGTCCGCGACCGTATGAATTCCCATGGTGGAGGCAGAACTCTATTGTGGGAACGGCATCAAACATCGCAACGTTGGTTTCTCCCGATTTCTTGTGGCACATCGCGTGCAAGTTGTAAAACGTCACAAAATCGCTGGGCTGAAATATCACATGTTGCAATTTGTACTGTGTTCACAGATAACAATGGATGCATATACAATGGATGGTTGGTATCTGCAGATGACAAACAATGGAGCTTAGAAAGATTTTGTCAGTGAATGTGAGTGTAGGCAATCGTCCTTCATATCCTTAGCACTTCTGCACATTATTTGTTGATTCAATGTAGTGACTACAGCAAGAGTTGACAGCGAGTTAGCCACTTCTTTGGTCTTTCATTGCATCTCAAATTATATCCTGTCAAAGACATAACGTAGTGTCAACTTGTTATTTGAACCATTTCAGTGACTTGATATGAAAATCAACTGCGTCACTTCATATCAAGATTTCAGCAACAACAATACTTTTTACAAATTGGAACATCACATATGTGTCCAAGTAAGCTATTACTTGGTGAATCGCCATTACTTACAAGCAACATCCTCAGCAATTACCACTGTAAAAGATTTCTGCAAAAATCGCTAAAATATTGTACTGAGTGATAATCCACAACTATTGCTATTGAAATGCTATGGCATTAGCCTTAAAAACAATGTTACACATTCCTTCACATAGTGGATAATTGTGAGTTAAAACGGTTTGAATAGCAGACATTGTCAATGCCGAACAACGATGCTTACCTTTATCTGAGATGCTTTCTTGAAATGATCATCAAAGACAAATACATCAACGATATATCCATTGGCTTGTTCTGTGAGCGCTGAGTCACATGTCAGCCTCTTTGTCAGTTCCTCGTCACGAGTGTCCTCCTCATAGGTGGCGCTACAGTCATACATCGTAAATGTGACCCACCACAGCGAACTGGGTATTGAGTTACACAGGCATTTACAAACACACAGAATAAAAACAACAGACTTTATGAGTCAAAATTACACCGTTTCTAAAAATGTTACATTTTTAAAGTTCGCTTTATTGTTTTGCAATAAATCAAAAACTGCTCAAGATATTTAAACAAATGAAGTATCATTTCAAGCTCATCACAATGTGAATGTGGTTGCTTTTACACATTGTTGACGCAGGCAAACTACCAAGGGAGCAGAGAAACATCAAGGCTATATGTAAAGACCTCAGGGGGAGGACTGGGAAAAGAGGGTTTTTACAGTGGGAGGAAGATGAGAGGGGAACGAGGGATGAGAGGAGGAACAAGGGATGAGAGGAGGAACGAGGGGTGAGAGGAGGAAAGAAAGAGGGATGAGAGGAGGAACAAGGGGTGAGAGGAGGAACGAGGGACAAGAGTAGGAATGAGGGATGAGAGGAGGAATGAGGGACAAGAGTAGGAACGAGGGATGAGAGGAGGAACGAGGGACGACAGTATGAATGAGGGATGAGAGGAGGAACGAGGGATGAGAGGCGGAATGAGGGATGAGAGGAGGAACGAGGGATGAGAGTAGGAACGAAGAACGAGAGGAGAAATGAGGGATGAGAGGAGGAACAAGGGAAGAGAGGAGGAACGAGGGATGAGAGGAGGAACGAGGGATGAGTGTAGGAACGAGGGACTGGAGGAGGAACGAGGGATGAGAGGAGGAACGAGGGATGAGGAGGAAAGAGGGATGAGAGTATGAACGAGGGACGAGAGGAGGAACAGGGGATGAGAGGAGGAATGAGGGATGAGAGGAGGAACGAGGGAACAGTTGAAAGAGAGTAGGGGCAACAACAGAACGAGCAGCACAGCAGTACAGGGTGTGAACCCTTCTCATGTACTGACGAACAATCAGAAAGAACACCACATAGCTGATGATGTCGACATACCCGTTGACCTTGGTTCCATCCCAGACCCTCAGCAACAAGCCTACGTTCGGCTCCGTCACACACGTCGCTACGACCTGACACAACCAATCAGAACAGTTCAACATCTCACTAAGACAATGATCTCATAAAGAAAATCCATTATACCTTGTTAAAACAACGGTGCCCAGACATATGGAATCAGACAAGCAGTATCTAGCAGGACATAAGAATGTTAGTGAAACGGTGCCCAGGCATATGGAATCAGACAAACAGTATCTAGCAGTACATAAGAATGTTAGTGAAACGGTGCCCAGGCATATGGAATCAGACAAACAGTATCTAGATGGACATAAGAGTGTTAGTGAAACGGTGCCCAGGCATATGGAATCAGACAAACAGTATCTAGCAGTACATAAGAATGTTAGTGAAACGGTGCCCAGGCATATGGAATCAGACAAACAGTATCTAGATGGACATAAGAGTGTTAGTGAAACGGTGCCCAGGCATATGGAATCAGACAAACAGTATCTAGCAGTACATAAGAATGTTAGTGAAACGGTGCCCAGGCATATGGAATCAGACAAACAGTATCTAGCAGTACATAAGAGTGTTAGTGAAACGGTGCCCAGGCATATGGAATCAGACAAGCAGTATCTAGCAGTACATAAGAATGTTAGTGAAACGGTGCCCAGGCATATGGAATCAGACAAACAGTATCTAGATGGACATAAGAGTGTTAGTGAAACGGTGCCCAGGCATATGGAATCAGACAAACAGTATCTAGCAGGACATAAGAATGTTAGTGAAATGGAGCCTGGGCATATGGAATCAGACAAACAGTATCTAGCAGGACATAAGAATGTTAGTGAAATGGTGCCCAGGCATATGGAATCAGACAAACAGTATCTAGATGGACATAAGAGTGTTAGTGAAACGGTGCCCAGACATATGGAATCAGACAAACAGTATCTAGCAGGACATAAGAATGTTAGTGAAACGGTGCCCAGGCATATGGAATCAGACAAACAGTATCTAGCAGGACATAAGAATGTTAGTGAAATGGTGCCCAGGCATATGGAATCAGACAAACAGTATCTAGCAGGACATAAGAATGTTAGTGAAACGGTGCCCAGGCATATGGAATCAGACAAACAGTATCTAGAAGGACATAAGAATGTTAGTGAAACGGTGCCCAGACATGGAATCAGACAAACAGTATCTAGCAGGACATAAGAATGTTAGTGAAACCGTGCCCAGACATATGGAATCTGACAAACAGTATCTAGAAGGACATAAGAATGTTACTGAAACGGTGCCCAGACATATGGAATCAGACAAACAGTATTTAGCAGGACATAAGAGTGTTAGTGAAATGGAGCCTGGGCATATGGATTCAGACAAACAGTATCTAGCAGGAAAACATAATACGTACAAAATTATATAATTTATTCTGACATTTTCAATACTCATGTATTAAATGAACCACAATTTCATATTTGACCATTATTGGGTTAATTTTAATGTTTCCTCCTGAAACATCATGTTTACATGACATGCTACACATCATTTTAATGCCATTCTCAGCGGTACACAGTACACACTGTATGTAGATGTGGAAGTCGTACAAACCGACGTGACAACTTGATGAAGGCCAGGTTGACACATACCTGACAGGTGAGATCAAAGTACTGTCCGACACTGACATCCGACAGTGTAGTGTTACTGCTGTCACGTGTCGGTGTCAGCAACAAGTCACCAGGGTCAATCCAGTTTCGTAGTTCCTTCACCTACCCAAGAAGTGGAAACAGGGATCGACTTTATGGGGAAAGTATGGTAATCAAGATAGATTACCAAGGTATTTAATTCAGTAATCTGTCCAAAAATCGGGTAATTCAAAACCTAAAAACCACAAAACAGTGGTGCCACACAATGGGAATGTCACAGCTTACCAATCAATGTGAAATAATGGTGTTTCATGCCAGTGGGTATACTATTCTTAAATTGGCTGATTTTTTATAAAAATGGCCCAAGAACTTTGTGTCATTTGTGTCATGTGCTCGGCAAAAATTTATCAAAAAATTATTGTTCAGTTATTGCTTGCTGTTCTAAACGACAAGCAAACTTGTCAAAATTAACACCACTGATGTAATGTCTGAATAAACATTGATACTTTGGCATTGTACATCTACCTTGAGACTGCTTTGGCACGGGTTGTATCATTGATCTCAGGACTATGAGGATTTTGAGAATGCAGATGTTTTTTCATACTGCATTACTGTATTTTCTTCTCCCTCAGACAGGCAGTCTGAAGGAGAAAGGTGTAGGATACACCCTCTACTAGTCAGGCAAATCGCAGGCAGAGAGATGCCTCTCAGGAGTTGGATTCATGATCGAAGACACCATTGCCACCAAACTAACAGAACTCCCAACTGGTCACTCTGACAGACTCATGTCAATGCGACTACCTCTAAAAAAACCAGAAATACACTACGCTCACCAGCGTATACGCCCCAACCCTCCAAGCAGACCTTGTTAATAAGGAGAAATTCTATGCTGACCTCGCAGTCTCCTACAAAATTCCCCAGAAAAGGACAAGATCGTTGTGCTCGAAGATTTCAATGCCAGGGTGGGCAGACTCAGAAGCCTGGAAAGGAGTGGTAGGAAAGCACGGGGTTGGCAACTGCAATGAAAAAGGGGCGACTGCTACTTGAGCTCTGCGCAGCGCTACAACTCACCACTACAAACACCATCTTCCAGCAGAAGAACTGTCAGAAGACAACCTGGTTGCTTCCCAGATCTAAACATTGGCACATGTTAGATTATGTTCTAGTGCGTCAGCGTGACTAGAAGGACGTCATGCACACCAGAGTGATGCCCAGTGCACAATGCCACACAGATCAGAGACTCGTACCAAAGTTAACTTCCGCTTCAAACCTAAACCTAGAAATGGTGGAGCCCCAAGAAGAAACCCAATGCACGCAACCTACAAAATGCTAAAAAAAGACAAATTTCCAAGAGAAGTTGCAAACCAGACCCGGCAAGTCAAGATGTGAAGAATATCCATTCCCACAAACGCTATAGAAACACATCAAGACTGCTGTCTTGGAGACATCTGCAGAAACACATCAAGACTGCTGTCTTGGAGGCATCTGCAGAAACACATCAAGACTGCTGTCTTGGAGGCATCTGCAGAAACACATCAAGACTGCTGTCTTGGAGGCATCTGCAGAAACACATCAAGACTGCTGTCTTGGAGACATCTGCAGAAGCACATCAAGACTGCTGTCTTGGAGACATCTGCAGAAACACATCAAGACTGCTGTCTTGGAGACATTTGCAGAAGCACATCAAGACTGCTGTCTTGGAGACATCTGCAGAAACACATCAAGACTGCTGTCTTGGAGGCATCTGCAGAAACACATCAAGACTGCTGTCTTGGAGACATCTGCAGAAGCACATCAAGACTGCTGTCTTGGAGAAATCTGCAGAAACACATCAAGACTGCTGTCTTGGAGACATCTGCAGAAGCACATCAAGACTGCTGTCTTGGAGACATCTGCAGAAACACATCAAGACTGCTGTCTTGGAGGCATCTGCAGAAACACATCAAGACTGCTGTCTTGGAGACATCTGCAGAAGCACATCAAGACTGCTGTCTTGGAGACATCTGCAGAAGCACATCAAGACTGTTGTCTTGGAGACATCTGCAGAAGCACTTGGCTTCTCCACAAAGAAAAACAAAGACTGGTTCAACGAAAACAACAGTGAAATTCAAGATCTATTAGCAAAGAAACAATCAGCGCATCAAGCTAACCTGGCAGAACCATCCTGTCAGCAGACAAAGGCGTCCTTCTGCCAAGCATGTAGCATTCTTCAGTGCAAACTACGAGACATTCAGAACGAATGGTGAACATCCCTAGCTGAGAGAATCCACCTTTACGCTGATACTGGTACTTCTATGAAGCTCTGAAAGCTGTACAAAGTCCAGTGAGGTCCCTCATAACAGACTTAGAGTCCCCTACAGAGTACTGATGGGAAGGAGCTCCTAATAGACAAAGAAGCCATCTTGGACCGTTGGTCTGAACATTTCAGCACTCTCTTTAACACCAGTCCTGTAGTTCAAGATTCTGCAATCGACCACATCCAGCAACAACCAGTTAAAACTGAACTGGACGAGACACCAACTCTGCAGGAAACTGTGAAGGCCATAGAGAAACTGAAGAGTGGCAATGCTGCTGGAGTCGATGGCATCCCACCTGACATCTGGAAACTTGGAGGCCCAACCCTGCACACCAAACTCCATGAACTGATTGTTTGATGCTGGGAGCAGGGCAAAGTTCCTCAAGGTCTTAAAGATGCTGCGATTGTCACTATATACAAGAATAAGGGCGAGAAATCAGATTTCTCCAACTATCGTGGGATAACGCAGCTCAGCCTGCTCTCAGTCACTTGCAAAATTCTGGCAAGAGTCATTCTGAACAGACTGATACCTGCAATCACAGAAAAACACCTACCCGGAAGTCAGTGTGGTTTCAGTGCCAACTGGGGTACAACCGACATGGTGTTCGTCCTGAGACAAATCCAGGAAAAGAGCCGGGAGCAAAACAAGGGTCTAAACGTTACCTTTGTAGACCTTACAAAAGCATTCAACACTGTGAGTAGAGAAGGACTCTGCCACCCTCCTGCATGGTGCAGAATCATGGGTGATGTACCGTCGTCATGTCATCCTTGAACAGTTCCACCATGTCTCTGCATTATCCTCCATATCCACTGGAGTTATTTTGTCAAAAAACATTGAGGTGCTGGAGACAGCAAAGAGCATGAGCATAGAGGCTACACTCCTCCAGGTACAGCTGCGGTAGTCAGGCCATGTCTCCAGAATGGAGGAATCCCACCTGTCCAAGTTGGTTCTGTATGGAGAGCAACAGAAGGGCATCATGGAAACGTTACAAAGACTCAATGAAGAAAGCACTAACTGCATGTAAGATCAGCCACCACCAGTGGGAAGCGCAGACGGCAGATCGTGTTGCCTGGAGGCGGCAAGTGAAACAATGTGCATACACTTTCAAAAGAGGATGGAGAGAACTTGCAGAAGAGAAAAGGAGAAGAAAAAAACAAACAGCACCCTCCAGCCACCAGAGCTTCCCTTGCCGCCGCTGCAACAAAATCTGCCTGTCCAGGATAGGCCTGGTCAGCCACTAGTGCGTATTTGATGTCATACTGTACATCGTGCGAGACAGTAAATGTAATACGTAACAAAATGGTTAACTAATAACAGTTGGTGTCAGGCATCAAAGAATCCAACTGTAAATAAAGTACAGCAACATTTAATAACACACAAATTTCATAGATTTTTTAAAGAATTGCTGAAATATTGTATTGTAAAATATTACATTTTCTGCTGCAAAGACAGATCAATATACAAGTAAAAAGAGAATGTAAGAGAAAATAATGAATTGGTAAGAAGAGATGGATAATGAGAGCTTGGAAAACAAAAAGGGTTGAAAATGGAGAAGAGGAAAACTGGAATTAAAATGGAGAAATTGTTAAGAGAGATGTCGAGAGAGGACAGAAGTGGACATCCGAGAGAATGGTAAGGGATCATGTTAGATGGCTACGACTTATGGAGAAGATGGGACACACCAGACCATGTGCCCCCCCACCTTGCAAAAAAAATTTTTTTTTATTAATTTGTTAATGAACATGTGGCTTACCCTGTCGAGGTCGCTCTCGGTGAGAGTATACATGGTGTTTGGTGTGATAGGCTCCAACGACCCACCCACGCTCCCGTCAAACACGAGGCAGGCGAAGCCGGGACGTTTCTGTCCCTGTAGTTCATCCTTGTAGGTCGAGATCTGTACAAGATGAGAGGAAGATCTGAGAAAACATCACTGGTGGTGCTTACTTGAGGTGTTGTTTCTGTCATAAAAAGTATATATATATAGATTATAAAGCTTAAATATAAGTAATATAATCATTAAATGTTGGTATGACTTGGCTAAACAAAACTAGACAAACTATACCACATATAAAGTATAACATATATAGTACTATTAGTTATAAAATAAGTAATATATTGGTAGTTATTTTCAAATAAAATATATATAAAAAAATAGCAGTAAAATATTAATTAATAACAAAACTTGAATAGAAAATTATTAGTTGTCAATTGAAAATAACAAAATGTACTGAGCCACTCAAGATAATTCTTGTTGTGGTTAGTTTTTTGGGGGCGAAATACTGGATTCCTGAATAATGACAATTGTTAATGAGACCGCTATCTGCCATTACTGGTGCAGTGCAAAATATTGTCAATCGACGTTTGTGGTGCCAGTTTGCTGCAGTGCATATTCACCTTGAGTCGGTGCATTCGGACAATGTCTCCCACCCTCCTGACCGCTGGCAAATGGGTGGTGTCTCGCGCAAACAACAAACACTTGAGCTTAGCACCAATGTGGGCGGAGTCATAGGACGGATCGACTATACTGAGCACCATGCAGTAATCTGGCAGACACAGAATATGGAAATAACAATCTTCCAAGAGTTATTATATGTACTTTTAATGCACAACATGAGGGTGTATTTACAGTACTTTTAGCAGTTATTATTGATCATTTAGTAAATTTTTATTTGTCCTTTTATTGCATGATATATATTAATATATTTTGTATTATTTTATATATTAACAAATGTTTTACTCCTTTTAAATGTGATGTGTATATTCATATACTTTACTTATTTGTACTTTTAATACATGTATATACATAAGATATCTTTCTAGGAAAGTAAACTTTAGAGAGACTTTTAACATTTTCAGATACAAGTTTTTGAGATTACCCCCAAAGTCTTAAAGGGTCTAACTACTGACCCGAACCACGTGACTTGGTCGGCTGCTTGAAGAACTTGACCACTCCAAAGACATTAACGACTGTGCCACTCTGAACGTCCTTTAGTGGCGTGTATGTGTAAGATCTAGGAGCACTTGGCTAAAAGCAATGTCAATGTCAATGTCAACTGTAACCAGATGCTGCTTCACCGAAATTCTTAGAGATATAAGTTTAATTCACACAATTAAGTATGCTTTGCTAAAAAATAATAACATTGGCCTGCTAAAAGGATTACTAAATATAGTTATGTAAAAATTGCTGAAAATGGTTAATACCGGGTAACTGGTACTAACTGCTACAAGGAATATCTCCTCAGCAGTTCTTATATCAAATCTGGCTTAATGAAATTGTGACAAATCAACCAGTACCTTCTTAGTGTTGTTTGAGGAAGTAGTGACTTGCGCAGTGTCCGAGGGTGACTGTCCACCGGTCACACAGTTGGAAAACTGACCAGGTGGGTTCAGAGTGACCACACGAAGTGGTTCTGTAATGGCACTTGTGCTAGGTAGAGGATCGTCTGTCAGCAGTCTGTGCTTGCGTGTCTTCAACAGCTAAACAACAAGACCTAACTGCACATGGCTTCGTTAGGGGATTGTTTTGTGCCATAAAATGGCAAAATTAAAATGTATAAAAACATGACTGGTCTACCAATTAAAGAGATAAAGACAGATAGTTTTCATTGTAAAATCATAGAATGTAAACTGTATCTAGCATCTTGACTGCACAGATATGTTTCAATGAATCAACATTTAAAGTTCAACAAATTCAAAATCTGAATATACTATTGATTACTCAAAATGTTATAGTTCTGCATTTATCTAAAGTAGCTTACCCCTGCCCATGGAGCAATAAACCAAGAGCAGCAATTATCATTAGTATAGTATTTTGGTGTTGACATTGATTCCACTGACCATTTAATTACCAATTACAACATGTCGGTAAACAAATGTAAAAAGAAAACAGTGGTGCCCTCTATGGACAGTTACTTATTCAATCACCGTTTTGACATTTCTCAGAGAGAGAGAGAGAGAGAGAGAAAGAGAGAGAAGCATATAACGCCAACATGTAAGTAAATAACTCCAAATATTCACCTTTATGTTTACTACAGTACCAAATGTTAGATCAGAGGACAATGATCTAAGGATGTGAATGAAACAGAAAGATGCGGGTGGATTTCAGAGCCTTGACGGAGATGCATTTACAATGTACCAAAGTCAGCGTATCTATATATACCGGTAGATAGCACCATGTGGTACACATCATATATATATATATATAGATAGCACCATATGGTACACATCGTAAGTTCTCTTGACAGACACGGTGATCAGCCTTGGCTTGGTGACAATGTTTGGTGTTCATATCAAACTCACTCCCTGTATGTATATGCCAACTTTGATGACTGTAGCTGGTTTGCTCCTGAAGATATGAAAAGAACTCGAACCACAAATAGAGGAGGATGATCGATGAATATGGCAGGTCGACAGAACAGAACACATCATGTGGCCCTTACATTACAAACAGGCATCAATGGGAAGATGTTATAATGATGATGCAGTGTTGCTGTATAGCGGTCTGTACCCACCCACACATGTGCTTCGTCTGTGTCGACTATGACGTGGCATGAATGTGCCACCAGGTCGTTTGGTCTGGTGTTGCTCTCCACAGTTACATTCGACATGGCCAGAATATCCTGCATTAACAAAAGCTAAGTTTCTATATAGTTCTACGTCCTGTCCTTAGTTCCATTAAATGTATTTTTCCTTCCCCTCTGGCAGACCTGTTCATTTAATATGATGCCCATCTCAATTTCTCTGGGAAATCAAATCTCAATTTCCTTGGGAAGCATTCAGCCACATCACAATTATGCAAAAAGAATATTAATTTATATCTACAGCGACTAGCAAGTTACTGTGTTGAAATAGTATCCGTTGTATTCTATTTTTTGTAAAAAGAATCATTGTCAAATAACATAACCTTTGCATCCACTAGTGGCTCAAAAGCATAAACTCATACCCCTGTCTCAAAAAGAATGCCCAGTGATGAAGGATACAGCAGATAATATAAAAGTACATAAAATAAATCAATACTTGTAAGGACTGTACGTGAGCCACGACAGTATCCCTCTACATCAGATCGTCAACAGCCAGCGTGTTGTTTCTTTATTTTATTTCTTTGAAAAATCCAATTACTTCATGATAAGGTGAACTATGAATTTCAGATTCAAATTAAACTCCACCGGTAGCTTGCTACTAAAACAGATCTCTTACACCCTCTTTGGCGACATCACATTCCTCGGCGAATGTTCCCCGTAGGAACACGTTCAACCTCTCATTGCAACCATCTGCAGAACAAAGCAATCACACGTATACATACAATGGCACAGAAATGTAATAGTTATAACATTTAAAATTAAAAAAAAATGTACTTTCCCTTACAGAAAGAAACAAGTTGCTTGAAATGATGAGAGTACACACACTTGTAAATAAAAAGGGTGGAAACTTAAAACCTAAATGCTTCTAAAAATATAAACAGAAACAATTGTAATGAAAACAAATATGTAATGATGAATTATACAAAATAATGCGGAAATGTCACGACACAAAACTATTCTAATTGTTAGTTTTACTGTTTTAGTACATTGATTTGATTTAGCGTATTGAAGTGTATTTTCTATAACCATCAATATTTCACACGGCTTCCCTATCAGTGTGAGTGACCCAAGATTTGCAATTTCAGAAACAAACAGAAGAAAACCACGACTGAGATGAGTACTGTGTAAAAAGAGACTTGGTGAGATTTGGGAATGAGAGAACGAGGATTGGAGATGGGTGGTGGAGATGGCAGTGCACGAGCATTGATGGACTGGTTACCTGAAAGGAAAGAGAAGGAAAACAAACAATCGAGGACAAGTATCAAGGCACGCCTCACATGGGATTACAGGTTGAAAGAGAAGAACAACATGCAAGTTACCTTCTGCAAGCTGAATCTTCAGCAGAGTTTTACTGCGTGCCCACTTCTTCACAATTTTTGCCTGACAAATATAGACAGGCTACAGTTATATACTTATTTTCATTTAACGTAAACGTTTTACATATATTGAAAATAAGATTTAGGACAAATCGATAATTACACATTTTCAGCTGTTAGCTCTCATTGACTGATTCATTTGCCAATATTGTGTAAACTGAAAATTAATACCATAATTACCTTGATGACACAACCTTGAGTATCTATGCCTGGACATAGTTTTGTCAGTGTCAATAGTTTCAATGTTCGGGGCAGATCCTGGTCAAATACTGATTCATTGCCATGTATGGCAACCACACAAGGCATGGCAGCAACTGAAAGAATACATTCATAGACTTTCTGGTTCATCCTCATGTTTGTTAAGCTTTTTGGACATAACTGTCTAATTTGGCATTAATTATGTTAAAACAAAAGAAAGACAATTTTGACTATATATATAATATATATCACTAGCACTGTTGTCTTGATCTCTTCTTCTTCCGTGTGTCATTATCGCCATTTTGATCATGGGCATTCGAACTAGATGAAACAAATCGAACGCCTATGTCCATGTCCCATGACCAAAACGGGCTCAGACTTAGTGCTGTGAATAATACTTGGTAAGCCTTCTTCACAGTCTTGTGGTTACTTCTATCCAGAAGAATACCTATTCCTTAACCATGGATGCTCCAATCATTGATGGCACTACAAGAAATACAAAACACTGTAAATCTAAGATGTAGATGAAAAAAATATGTAATCATTTGTTGATATACTTGCCAAATATAGCTACTAGTAGTAGTAGGTACTTAATTAAATAAGATATATTATCGCCCAGCTAATACTTTATCATAGCCGCTCTTCGCAATCCATATCATACGTCAAGGATAAGTGCTAACGTTAGTGTACCGCTAACGGTTATCTTAGTCAAACAGTATCTTTCAAAATATCGTGCTATTGTCGATGACGACGGAATTATCAAAAACACTGATGTCGACACCGGATAGACAAATCTGGCGGGTATTTTGTTGCGGCCTGCCCTCTATCGGACTGACAGCGTAATATTGTGGGACAAACGATTTCCCCGAATCACCGCATGGGTCCCATCGCCGCATCACGGAGTCTGTAAAATCGACCCTGTGCATTCTTTGGAGACTTTGGCGACGTTAACATTTTCACACCCTGCATTATGAACCATCAAATCTATCTTTGTGTCATCTGGCTTGTCTTATGTGTGCAACATCGATGTTTTGTTCAATCGCATGGTTCGAACAAGACGCCTAATTTTATAATTTTATTTATGGATGATGTAAGTATTAAATATTCACTGAACTTCTGAAGCGAACGGTAAAAAGGGGCGTTACCCGTTTGACAACGTTTAAGAATACGCATAATGCGGCTTAGCGCACTTTTGAGACGTAAATAGCGCCCCAGTTTGCATCAACATAACGCTGCTTGTTTTACGCGCGCGATGCGATGCGGTAACGCACGACCGCAGCGGCTCAGACTAGCGCAAATCGGGTCGCTATTTCGGCTTCAAAAGTGTGCTAAGACACAATATTTTCGTAATATAAATATACCTGGGATGATGTTGAATGGTGGAATTAACACACTGAAGTATCAAAGTTAGGCAAAACACAAGTTATAACGGCGAAATGTAACTGTGGGTCCGGATTCGACACAACTCCACAAGTACCCATATATATATATATATACGGCAACCAAATCCAAAACGGCGACTACCAAAACGTCAACAAGTCAAGGACAAGGTCTCAAAAAGGCGACAAGCCAATTAAACGGCGACAACCAAAAACGGGACAAACCATCACCATGTCGCTGTTGGGAACAGTGGCATGGTATCTTGTGTTATATAACTACAATATAGTCTCTGGACCTTTTATCATTAAATATTTAATTCCTAATATTGGCTTGGTTGTAATAGTATAAGTTCTATCCAAAACAAAATCCTCAGTGGAAGAAAATTTATCATGGTATGGCCATAGGCATAGGTGCAGTTAGTGTAAATGTAAAGACATGTCTGTGTTGATTTTTGTATTGTGTTGTACATAACATGTGTGTATATATATATATATATATATATATATAATGAGTATATTTGTGCACGTTATATTAAAATATTTTGTGACAGTTTTTACATAGCTAACTAGCTGTATCATGTTTTAATTGTGTTTACTTTCTCCTTCCAGGTTTATTTAATGTACACACAAACATGATGGTGTGTGTACACATTTATAATGTAATTCATGTTATGTAAGTTGTGTAATTGAGAGTACAAATATTTTTTAAAGAATATATGGTGTAAGAATAGTCATCACGAATAGTTTGCCATATTTCTTTTTAACATTCTTATTGTCCAATTGTACCTCTGCAGATGGGATGGGGCGATCTTGGTTGCTATGGCAACCCAGCAAGAGAGACACCAAACCTTGACCGGATGGCGTCACAAGGGATGCTGTTCACAGATTTCTACTCTGCAAGTTCAATCTGCTCACCATGTATGCAAAGATGAGATGATAAAACTGAATTTGTGTCATAATTATCTGTTTTTCTAAAGTTCATTGCCGATGTGACATCACTGAAACATTTATTACCCCTAATTTAAATTTAATTTAATCAAACTTATGGAACACACATTTTCTGTTTGGGTTCCAATTTTTAGCATCAAATTTCATTAAACATTTTGTTTTTCTTCAACAGTTAGTATCATAATGCAGCATCTTCTGTCTAGTTCAGATGCATTTCTTATATTTTCTGAAAAAGTCTGCATTAATCACATTGTTTTCCTTTCAGCTCGTGCGTCACTTCTCACTGGGCGTCTACCTGTAAGAAATGGATTCTACTCAACTAATCAAGTTGCTCGCAACTGTAAGTATTTTATAATGTTTTGTTATAAGATAAGAGTAAAAAACATTTTATGTACAAAGACGAGACTTCTGAACTGTCCTGCCTAAAGTAAGACTTGATCATCAGGACCACTACAGGGTTCTTACAGGGTATGTATTATTCACAATACCCTAATTTGAAGTAAATCTGATCAGGGTAATTCTCAAAATCTTCATCACTTTGACTAAAAAGAGATTTTAAAATCGGTACTAAGTATAATAAACTTTTGACTAATTGAACTTGCATTCTTATCTACACTGTTATTGTCAGAGTGAAATAAATAAAAAGATGTGTCATTTTACCTCAAGTTTTAGCATCACATACTGCAACAGTGGATACTTATTCATGATTGTTACTGCTTCCAAGTATTGTAATTGTTTTGCAACATGTTTACAGTAATTGTGTTTCTTTTATAGTTTTGGTGACAGTTGCAGTAATTTTTATATTTGTAGCTTATGCACCACAGGAAGTGCTTGGTGGCATCGCCGCCTCAGAGGTGCTTATATCCGAGGTGCTTCAGAAGGCTGGATACCGCAACAAGATTGTAGGCAAATGGTTAGTAGTTCTGCATCATGTAAGAGGCTAACATTTGATCTTTAACTGGTTTTTATTTTGTGTTGTATGTGTATAGAATTATATTTGTGGAGCGCAGTGGGACAGTGGCTAGAGCTTTGGACTGTCAACCGAGAGAACCCGGGTTCAAATCCTGTGCTGCAGTGTCGAACCTTGGGTAAGTTCGTTCGCTCTACGCTGCACCAGTTCACTCAGCTGTATGAATATGAGTACCTGGCTATAGACAGTGGTGGATATGTATGTACGTAGTCTTCACACATTAATTGTAGCATGGCTGGATGCATCCTAGAGAAGTCAAGATGGTGTTCGACGGAACAGGTCTGTCAGGGAGTAAAGTGTAAAACGCTTTGAGCAGTCCTGAGGACTGGATACTGCGCTATGTAAGAACGAACCTTTTTTAGACAGCATGGTTACATTTTGCAAACAATTGTTTCATCATTTTTCAGTAAAACAATATAATGAAATTATAACTGCCACAATTCTCTGGGCACGATAAAAAACATATTTGTTTAAATGGTTGAAAGAATTTACTTTGGCATCAACACAGAAATACGTTCAAAATTAAATAAGTTAATAGTTTTGTCTGATGATTTTACCAAAGCTACATAAAAAGGTTCCTAACTGAGCTAGCATGTTGTACGTAATAGTTGGCTACCAGGTAGGTTTGTTTTTTCACAACATGAATTTGTAAAGAGACAAGCAGAAAAATGAACTGAGGTCAGAGGTCAGTACTGAACTAATGCAATGGCACACCCAGGCAGACCAGATTTTACCCAGATCAATTCCCTCAAGGAATATGTGGCTGCTAAGTATGACCGTAGCCTGGCAGAGAGATGGAGCATACACAGTTTGGCATAACAGACATTTTACTGGGGTTCTAAAGCGCACTGTCTTAACGTTGGGCTCTCTATTGGGAGAATTGGTGTGCATATCCTGCTGGCATTTCGAATCTTGGGCATTTTTGTTCACTCCACTTTGCTTCAGTTCACTCAGTTGTTTAAATGATTACTTGCCTATAGACAGTGGTGGATATACTGTATGTGAACAAATAGCCTTTGTGCAGTAAAGACGACTTCAAGTTAGTGTTGGAATGAACTGGTCTGTCAGGGGGTAGGGTGTGAAGTGCTTTGAGCAGTCCTATGGACTGGATCACTCAGTCACTCTACTCTTGACTGAGGTGAATGTTAGGGTGTACGCCTGTGTGCCTCGTCGACTCCCTGTCACCACTGCTCTCTCTCTCTCTCTATCCTGTGTTGCATACGGGAGATCTTTTGAGCGCCATCTCCATCCATTCTTTCACATTGTAAAACCACATCTTTCTGGTTCTTCTGCACATTCTTCTCCTTTTCCCTTTGGCAATGCTGTACATTATTCCCTGTCTTTACACACATCTGTTCGTTCACGCATTTCTAGCCTCTTTATAGTTATATTTGCGTCATGTTTTGTGGTCCTTACTGCACAGATACTGTTATATATAAAACAACTTACCGTTGCATTAGACAATCAGCTGACCAATGAATGACCAGCCTAGCCTGTGTGTTGTTTGCAGGCACCTGGGTCACCAGGCTGAGTACCTGCCACTACAACACGGCTTTCACGAGTGGTTCGGTGCCCCAAACTGCCACTACAAATACGATGATAAAATAATCCCCAACATCCCTGTCTATAAGGATCACCTTATGACTGGCAGGTACTTCTTGTCTGCTCTTTCTCTCTTACTTTGTCAAAATTTTATTGTTATATAATATTTAAATGTATGATACAATCGTAATGCACATAAATGTAATATCGTCAAAATTTATTAAACTTCTGCACACAAAAAATGTGTGAGGTGTTTTCAAATATATTCTGATGTTTTGTAATTATGATTGTAAATTTATGCATTTGGGTTTATTCATTGAAAATGTACAAAGGCAACATTTGACTTAAAGTGGTGGCTGCTACAGTAGTAGTCTAGTTTCATCTTTGTAGTCTCTTTGACCCATTAACAAATGATCCTTTAAAAATCTGCAGTTAGTAGATGGTGTTTATGTACGTAAATGCTTAGGGTCATTATTTAAATTGTCAAACAAATTAATTATTGTATTTGTTTAAGGTATATACAAGTATGTATATATTTAAAACAAAAGTATTAAATGATTCCGCTAAATACATCGTGTTCCAGCACAATAAGTGAAAATTATAATTCATATCAAGCCAGATGAATTTGTCTATTTGTTTGTTGCTTGCAACAAGCACACTTGGTACACATCTGACATTGTTGATTGTTGATAATTTATACCTCTTCGATAGTCGCTGACACCTCCATCAGAATACTAAAAACTAACTGCACCCATCATTTAATTTTTGACAAAGTCTGATGAGAAATGAGGAATTATTTTTTATGGCCTAATCTGAAAGACACTTTGAACAGCTGACTTATGATATTAGTAAAATGTGGGGTCAAATAAACACTTCCTGTCCCTTCAACAGGCCTTTGTTTCTCATTTTTAACATACATAATTGTTGGGATGTGTTTTATGATGTTTTGTGAATAAACTTCTAATGTCTAAATGTTGCACAAATTAAACGTATGCCATGTTCAACATTATCTAGTTCTCACCGTATCACAGTACACCGATAGCAGACCTGTTCACTCAAACACAAAATGTTGTTGTTGTTAGATGCTGTGTCATTTAAAAGTGTAGGCTGCTCAGTGAATTATGTTTTCTTGCAGGGGTATATGTGCATAATCCAGGCTACGTTTCATTTCTATTGTTACTTAAATCTAATTTTTTATTGGGCACAAAATACGTTCGGTTTGTACTGTTTACATTATTTTTAATTTCCTTTAATTGTCACTTGAGCATGTTATTTTAGATCTTGTTGAACTAATGAATTATGTTGCATGCACTGAAGGTATTACGATGACTACAAGATAGACCACGAGACCGGCATAGCAAATCTTACACAGATGTACATTGAGGTAAATTATTCTTGTGACTTATTATTGAGATCCTGAAACTGTTTCTGTGGGTAAATTGCAGCTATCAACAACCTTGTTTCAAAATATGTTGGATATTATTTTCTACTGAATATCTTACGTAGGTTATCATAAATATGCGATCGATATATTTATAGGTTTACTGGTACAACCAGTTCAGTCATAGGCAGGTGTGAGGGAATGCATTAATATGCATTCGTGTATGCATTCGTGTACACATTCTGCATGCGTGGTTACATAGTTGGTTGACCACATATTTTAGTCAATTTATTTTGTTTGACCATTGTCAGATACAGGTGTATCTGTTATGCATTAATGATTTTATGACTCCATAGAATTTAGCATGCTAGGTAGACATGTGTGACATCAGACTCTACATGTCCGTGTACTTGCTGTGTTTGCTGGTAGGAGGCTCTGGTGTTCCTGGATCATCAGGCGAGAGCGAAGCAGCCATTCTTCCTGTACTGGGCGCCGGATGCCACACATACACCACTCTATGCCTCAACAAAGTTCAGAGGTCGCAGCTCAAGGGGATTGTGGGTATTCTCATCCTAGATCCAGAAAACTCTCACCTGTTGGTGTGTCAAGATGTTACGGGGAAACTGGGTGGGAATATAACATGGAATGTTCGTAGTATATTATATAAAAATTCAAACAATTTGTCTTGTACCAGTAGCAAGTAGCATCAGACCATTTAAGTATCCGTGGGTAAGTAAAAAAGGTCTAAACCAAGCAGCGTCCAGAACTAAGAACCAACTACAGAATAGAAGAGGTATTTAAAACTGGTCATATGAAAACAAAAACTGCTTTAAAATTGCTAAAGTAATACAAATAAAATGCAATAACAGTTAAACCACATCAGTGGATGTGGTTTACTATGAAAGGTTTTGTAAATAATCATTGAGTGCATCTTAAAGAGAGTCATTTGGTAGAGATTTAAACAGTATCTCATCCCATGATTGTTTTGCAGGTACGGAGACGCAGTAATGGAGATAGATGATGGAGTTGGCCAGATACTCAACAAACTCGAGCAGCTCCACCTGGACGACAATACATTCATGTTCTTTTCTTCTGACAATGGTGCTGCCACCTATGCATTCACAGAAGGCAAGGACAGTTGTCCACAATGTTCATTCCACCACTGTTTTAGTTGAAATATCTCTTCGCATAGCAAATAGATGTAAAATGTATTTGAAATTTGACTGTTGCAGTTGATGAGATGTTTTGTTGATGAGATATTTACCAATGTTTTGTCAAAAGTCTACATTATTAGATTCACACTTTTTTAGTTATGTTGATAACCAAATATCTATGAATGGGCTAATCTTGAATGAATGGTGCTAATAATTTAATGTTTTGTTTCAGGCGGTAGCAATGGGCCATTCTTATGCGGGAAACAGACAACATTTGAAGGGGGTTTCCGACAGCCTGCTATTGCCTGGTGGCCAGGGAAGATCAAAGGTGGACAGGTGAGCCTTTGGTCTGGACATACCTTTCATTCTGTCATTCTTTGTCAAACACATTTATCTTGAAATGTACACATTTTAAACTTGAATAAAAAGACAAAGCATTGGTGCATGAATTGTCCTGTATTTTGTATGTGAAGTCAAAGTAGGAATAACATTAGTAAATACAACAATGTTTCAAGAAGCTTGTCAATAAATACTCCCATTTTACAGAGGTAACAAAAATTGATAACTTGTTTTATCATCAAATAAACCTCTATTTTGTCAATAACTTGTGTATTTGTTTCAGTTTTTGTATCCATATTTGAATTGTAACTGGAACATTTATACGTAAGTAGTGCTGTTAGAGCTGTATAATAAATAGTTATTTCTATGGTTTTTTTGATGAAGGTGTCACGCCAAGTTGGGAATTTGATGGATCTGTATCTGACAATGCTAGATATGGCCTCTCTCTCACGCCCCCAGGGGGTCGTATTTGATGGGATCAGTCTGCTGCCAACTATGCTTAATGGAACCAGCAAAGATAGGTTTGTCTTATACATTTTAAAATATGTTTGTACATATATATATATATATATATATAATACTATGTATGCATGTGTATGTAGTAAGTGTATGTATGTTTATGTACGTGTGTGTGTTGTGCATGTGTATGTGTGCGGGGTGCGTGCGTGCATACATATGCACATGCATGCGTGTGTGATGCTCATGCGTTTGCATAGCATATTTGCAAGAACTTGATTATCTATGTTTTTGGAGAATCTTCACTGCAACTGAAATGCTATATTTTACTATTTACGGATGTGTTAAGATAAGTAGTAACTGCAGACAGACATTCAAACAGGTCTTTTACTATTAAAGGTTCTCATCATCTCTCAGTTTGGTTTGGAAGAGGCATTTGTTTTAAGATTAAGCAAGTAAAACCAATGTCCACACATACAACAATGTAGTAAAGGTGTGGATCTGATATAATGCAAGTCTATGAAAAGTGTAGGCAGACATACAGTCAGAGGATTATTTTCGGTACTTTCGGTTTTGTTCCGGCAGACCAGTGTTTTACTACCGTGGGGACACTTTGTTCAAAGTGAGACTCGGGCAGTATAAAGCCCATTTCTACACCTGGAATACACCACAGGAAGCACAGGACATCGTGAGTCTAACAACATTCAAATGTTTACTGATTGTCGTAACTTTGGGGCCTTTGTAGCAGGTGTAGCATCTGGAAGGTTTCTTTTGAATTTGAACAATGTGTTAATCATGTTTATCAGCATGTATTTTATAATTTCATATGTGATATAATATGATATAATTATGCAGATACGGAACCATAGATTAGAATATGTTTTTCTTCATTGTATCAAACCAGTTGTTCTCACATTAATGCTACGTTATATGTCAAAATGTGGCCTATGTAACCTAGAGTCCAGGAGACTAGTATAGGCTTAGTGGCATGTTTAGCATATGTTATAGTGCCCATTTTGTTTGTTTTAAACTTTAAAAAATTGTGCCAACCAAGGTTCCATGTAATACATGACAACATATTTTATCTTTTGCATCTATAGTATAATAATTATTATTATGATTTCTTCCTTGCAATGAATGAGTGCTCTCAATGACAACCTATTAGCTGTCCACAAGTTGAAGTTGTAGCGAGATGCACAGACTATTAAAATGAGAATGAACCATTATGATGGTGTTCGGTTGCTAGGGTTACCATTACTGCCCTGGTCAGCGCATCGCTAATGTGACCACTGAACAGATGGTCAACTATACTGACTCCCCACTTCTCTTCCACCTTGGTCGTGATCCGGGCGAGAAATTCATCATCCCGTGAGTTCACTGACACCTTATATCATCTTCCTACTTCACTGTTAGTAATGAAGTAACCTATCCTGAGCAGTATACACAGTGCTAAAATTATGTGTTTAAAATTTACAGCAAAATATGTAATGTAGATGAAGTAATGACACAATAAAAAAGCTTAGTGGAGAGACATTGGATACAACAGTTGACCTTAATTAATTTTGAATTATTTTTTACAGCTATAATAATACTGGTTTTAAAGTAGATTGAAATATGAAAATTCTTTTCTTAATTTACCCACTGTTTACAGCAAGATTTAATTGCACTGTACTAACTATATTGTTGTGTAATGATACAATAAAAATTTGTGTTATACATAACTGTTATTATTATTTTTAATATTTTATTTTGTTATGTGCAGTTTGGTCATAGTTCTCACATTGTCAACTCTGGCAATCCCACGTTAACTAAACATGTCAACTATCAAATATAATACCAATATAAGGTTTTTCATTTTACGGTGGTATTGGAATTATTACGTTATAAGTACAGTGCAATATCCATTGTACAGTTGTCTCAGGTCACACATTACTGAGTACTGTGTAGTGTCTAATGTCTCCAGGTCACACATGACCAAGTACTGTATAGTGTCCAATGTCACCAGGTCACACACGGCTGAATACCAGGCAGTGATGCCGCGCCTTCTGAAGACAGTCCATGAGCACCGCAGAGATCTGCATCCAGCCAAGCCGCAGTTCAACTGGTGTGACCTTGCCATCCAGGTGGGTCACCTTCAGTGGCGTAGTTAGCCGTGCGCACGTGCTTCCATATCAATTTGTTAAACCAAAATTTTTATTTAAGACAGTGGCCGCTGGAAGCCCTGATAACGTTGTACCCCTGGCTGGTGGGCAAGTGAAGGAGGAGTGGTGGTCAAGTGAAGGAGGAGTGGTGGTCAAGTGAAGGAGGAGTGGTGGTCAAGTGAAGGAGGAGTGGTGGGCAAGTGAAGGAGGAGAGGTGGTCAAGTGAAGGAGGAGTGGTGGGCAAGTGAAGGAGGAGTGGTGGTCAAGTGAAGGAGGAGTGGTGGGCAAGTGAAGGAGGAGTGGTGGTCAAGTGAAGGAGGAGTGGTGGTCAAGTGAAGGAGGAGTGGTGGGCAAGTGAAGGAGGAGTGGTGGTCAAGTGAAGGAGGAGTGGTGGTCAAGTGAAGGAGGAGTGGTGGGCAAGTGAAGGAGGAGTGGTGGTCAAGTGAAGGAGGAGTGGTGGTCAAGTGAAGGAGGAGTGGTGGGCAAGTGAAGGAGGAGTGGTGGTCAAGGGTGAAGAACATCGGAAAGCCATTGACGAAGAAGAATAGGCTTTCTAACTGTTACCTTCGAGAATGACACGTAGCTTAACTACCTAGATCTAGTTTTGGAAAACTGGAAAGCAAATTCCCAACAATAATGAACCTGCCTTTCTTGAAGCTAACTAGATACATTCTATTAATTAATTTGTCCATCAATGTGGACAAATTATTTAAAATATAAGTGTCTTGTAAAATAATCCGCTTCTAAGTTTTTCCCCTATCTGCAATGGATAAAGCATCTGTTGAAGCCTCCAACACAACTGGTGAAGCATTGGCCACAAAGTGTATACCGGTAGTTCCACGGGAAGAATATGGACTTCTGGTGGCAAAGATATGCACTCAGTGATATGAAGAAGCTGCCAAAATGGCATCCAGCGTGGAGTGCACACTGCATTCACTTTGTGAGACAAGATGGGCCAGTCGTACAAATGCACTGTACACATTGAAGTCTGCCTTCTCTGTTGTAGTCACTCTCCTGGAATATTTGGAAGATGCATTGGGATGTTTCTAGAAGTTAATTATCTATAAAGAAATTTGACTTCATCGTAACACTAGTGACCATGTAGTGAGCATGTCCACCATAGTCTGCTTCCTCGCTCTACTACAGGTCAAACAGTGTTCCCTTGTACAGGCAGCCAATGGTGCAGCCTCTGTAGTCTCACAACTGCAGCAGAATGTGTAATGCGCTGTTTGATAGTAGAGCTAGCAGGACAATTTGAGCAAGAAATAAACACGTTATCCAGGCAGCAGTAACTGTTGCTATGATATACACTAAAGGTTTGTATGCACTTTATCAGAGATGGATGTCATCTAATAATAAAAAGATAACTTCTTCTGCGTCTAATTCTTCAGAAACCAAGCTCACTGGCCAATGTAGGAGTCGTGTTTTTCTCCATTATTGCAGTGCCGTTTTCTTTCAGTTGTAAATGATAAAAATTATGTACTTCCTAAGAATATCATTGCAGTTTAGCTAACAATACTGTTTGTATATACTAATATTTGCATTTAACTACTTAACATGATGATCAAGTCTCACTAATTTTTATTCATTACTTTGTCTTAATTATGGATTAGTGTTATTTTTCAAGTGAAATGAGTTAGCAAGTACTAGTTTTAGTTTAAACTTTTTGATAGTACCCCTAATTGAGGCTATTGTGCATGTCATATTCAAACTTTTTCAGTATATAACGTATTAATACAAAACATACAAATTTTGAAAGAATGCTACTTTATTTCAGAACTGGGCTCCAGAAGGTTGTGAGAAGATCAACAGGTGTATGATGGCCCCAATGTCTTACCTGTACAGGTGTACCTGGCCCTACTAAATGCCAGGATGGTTTAGGACAAACGCACGCTAGCAGCAGATGGTCATCTAAAATCATAATTTTGCCAATACCAATTGTCTGGTGGATGCCTTAGTACACTTGGTACATGACCCAAGATGTAGTTGCACAATGGGTGTTTGCTTGACAAACTAGGACTAGAATGTGACATATCATTGGGGTTTTCACCTCAGATTGTTTATTATTTTAAACGTTGATCATTTTATTGATCGAGACATTCCCATTGTTTTGTGGTCATCATATCGGAAGACATCCCACTGAGTTGCTAACAAGCGCGTTACTTATTCTGATTATTTTTCATTTGGTTGTAAAGTACAGTACTCCGGTACTCATCTTCAGTTGCTTGTCTTGCTCCCAGAAGTCTTGAGCACCGGCAGTTGCTAAGTAACAGGCAATGCTGCTGCTAGACAGTAGAGTCTCATACTTTGATAGGTATCTATTATACATTCAGAATATTTTGTTTACATGGTAATGGTTACTGAAAATGTTGTTTACTGTGTAATGCTTGCTGCTCAAACATCTGGTCATGGTAGTTCAGTGTACTGTGTGCAGCGAATGTATTCTTGACTTTGCATTTGATTTGAAAAATCATGGTTATATATAAGTAACAATCTGTTTTATGACCTGTACATATCACACAAGTAATGGACAGACCTGGATTTAATTACAATTGCTACGATAACCAAGTACCCTGTCAACTTTAATCTTGTTGTTTGGCGTAATTAAAGTTGCAGCCTGTAATTGTTGTAATTGCCCCACGTGACTGATTACAGTCTAAGCCAAGACATGTATCGGTAATGGACATTGTTAATTAAACAGTTTCTCCCAATGTAAACTGTTCAGTTATGCACGTGTGACAGTACACAAAAATTAAGTTGGTGACATTTATTGTTTTACAAAATGTAGAATATGGTGTAATCATAAGTCAATCTCTTCAGTAATAGCAACATTTAAGTGGACTAATGTTCTTTAATAATAATCAAGATTTTAGTAATTTAATCTAGGTCTGATCCTGTACACTGTCGTACTTCTGAGGGCATTTCCTGTAAGTTGACTCTTATTACTGTGTTGCTACATCAAGCTATTTAATCGTGTAGTTATTCTAGTCATAGACTTTTAGCCTTTTTTGTAAACTCGTGTAGAAGAAAACTACTAACATTGGTAGTTTTATAGGATTAATGTGGGGGAGCTACTATACTGTGAACCACTTTGCAACAAATTAATCAGTTTGGTCCAAAGTATACTGGTCTTCCCCATTGACATCACTTGGCACAATGTTTTCCTGCTATTATTACGCTATGTTTATTTTATAGCAACATTTATACAAAGTTACATCATTTTATGATGCCGATATTGCAATATTTGAAATCCTAGTAGTTTACTTATACATTTATGGACATTTACTGTATTCTGTCTTATTACTGTATTTAATCTGTAGATGTTCCAATTATATGCAATTTACTTATAAGTTGTAGTACAGTCTTTTGACTAGTACAGCTGTAATAAAATATTTTAAACACCTGTGGTTTTATTATTCCAAGTTGTTTAAAGACAGTCCAGATGGCACGTGATAAAATTATTGGCTTATTGAAAGTCTATCATTTTAATTTGTGTATATCACCTTTGTCAGATACATCCGTTATTGTTTATTCATGCAGCTTGCATTTACACTAGCATTCTGCAAACCATGGCCCGTAGGCCAGATTTGGCCAATGGACTGTTTCCAGCTGGCCCACATCAAGAACTGGAAAGCGTAAAAAACAAATGTGAAATATATACTTATGGAAAAAAAATTTAGCAGTCGCTAGGCTGAAAAATACTGCGTTTGAAGTTCAGTTTTGCGTTCTGATATTAATTTTTCGGATATTTGTACGTTGAAGATGCTGCTTCAGGGAATGCTGCCGTCCTTCAAAATTCATGCCGATATCGATAACTTTCTACATTTCAAGTTTACTAGATCATTTTGCTGCAAAGACGTGCATATTGACGATGCCAACCCAGTGGTTGTTGGTGTGTTGGACAGCCTACAGACCATCTTCAGTGGTCGATTTGCCGACTTGCTGCTTCTTTGCAAGTTTGTTTCAGAAATATGTGACTACAGCTTCAATGCAGAGTTTTAACTGTAAAACGATCACATTTTATTTGCGTACACGAGACTGCACTCTTGTCCTGAAAAGGACACCATATCAATGTTCAATCAGCGTAAAGAATACCTCCTAACTAAAAAAAAAACCCTGTCTTAATTCAAGATCATCCATAGGATTTCTTGAATGGAAAACCTTGTAGTTTATTTCTTTGTTAGCACAATAGATGCACACCAACTCACAGGCCCTCGCACATTGTGCATCGGTCACAATATGGCGGCTAAACAATGCATCATGCTAACATTGTGAATTTATCCTCGGTTCAATCTACACACGGGAGTGATAAACCAAATCTGATCAAACATAATTACTAGTAACAAGTAGTTTCACTACTGTAGTTAACAGCAATAATAAAGTTCTGTGAAACGACACTTCCAAGTGTACCCAGCACCGGTACTGACCATGAAAACAACACATAGTGACTGCAGGTATTGTGATATTCTACCTGAAAGTAGTTAACCTGTATCAAACTAAACACTGCTGCAATATCCGCATAACGTAAACTGCCCTGGGTAGATCAGATACTTGCACCAAAGTAATAATAATAAAAGGCAATTATGATCCTTAACCATCGCGGTTAACATGGTTATATTCAAAGACACTCGGATGTTATGGAAATCGGTCCAGATTATTTTTGAATACTGGACCTGTTACAGTTTTGTCAAGCTAAGAATACAGTCCTTAGTAGTCCTTATTTATAGTGAATTGAAGAACAGTCATTTTATGGTTCACAACATGCATGTTGTTAAAACGGAATGTCTATAGCAGAACAGTTGTTAAATGCAAATCTCCCTTCATTTGTTTAACTTGGTTTGTCACTCAATGATGTATAACGTATCAGAACAAATACTGTTCGTTTACAACAACCTACAGCACCATCAAACTAAATGAAGATAACAAAATTATGGTGAATTCTCAATCTGCTCCACTAATATCACCTTTTCGGTAGCCACAACAAAATGTCCAAAGGGGATAGAGTGGAACCCAAATAATCTGTAGCCCAACAATCCAGAAACCTTGACATCACGTCACGTGAACAGAATTTCCCAATGCTAATATACCCCATTATGTGCATGAATTGTTTATCCGGGAAAAAAGGTAATCCAGACATAAACTGGAGATGATCTGCATTAAAGGATCTCCATTGTATAGTATTAATGCTTAATTTAACAGTCCATGAAGGGTACACACAGCAACACATAGTGAGATGCACAAACCCTCGTCTCTTGGTATTCAAACGACACCAAACAATCACTGAAACTGGTCTTAACAGTCCACACTGGAGACACCCTGAACATCCTTCCAACGGGTCAAATGTCCATCCCTGTTCATGGGTCTTTCTCCATGGCAAACAGGTCCCCGGCAGAGGGAAGGGGAGCGAGGCCACCAGTGACGTCCGGGAGCAGGCTAAGATCTGGGAGACTCTGGATATGTGACTTGAGTTCATTCCGGACACATGCCACCTTCTCAAGTTTCTGCTTGTGTTCCTGAAGAAGTGATACACTCGTGTTTGATTCCGACACATGGTAAGGGTTTAGCACATATTTTGAGAAATTATACTCAATAATTGTGTATTTTTTTGAGACTTTTTCGTGAAATTGTACTTGTGTCAAACTCAGAAACCAATAATTATTATAACAATTTACCCAGGATATATTCCTAATGATCCTAACTGCAATATAAGCAGTCAGTTATGGGTCAATTCTATTAAAACCTCAGATTTTTTGGCATACATAAAAACCCTTGACACAATTTTCACAAAATAATTCACTATATATTACATGTCACCCGGGCTGGTTGTGACAGGTTAAGTCATAGATAATAATATGAACATTTTAGATAAACCCTGGCATAGATGAGAGCTCACCGGGAACCTCAGTTTAAAATGGTCAAAGCATTTAAAAATTCCTCATTGGGTGTAATTTTTAGTAACATGATTATAACTAGAAAACGTTAATAAAAACCACAACAGTTAACCATAAAACATCTGAACAAACTATGAGTACTTTGTAATTCCACCATACCACGAGCCTATTTTGTGCGACGTTTAGTGATTCCTTCTGAGCGACGATGTAGTCAAACAACATCTTCGCTACATGTTTCCTCTCCTCCAGCTCGGCAGTGAGACGTCCATTGTAGTCGGCCAGTAACAGACACGCCTCGTCCACCGTTGCCATTAGTTCATTCACCGCGTCCTTGTCTACGAACAAACATCTCAAACTTACACGTCAATCTTATCAAAAACGTCTGATTAAATGTGACAACAAATAGTTGACTGAGATGCACCATTACCCATAATGATAAAAAAGCTTTTGGTCAAAACTTATGTTTTTATATATAAAAACACTTTAGCAGGTGCTAGCGAAACTGAACGCATGTGCTCACACACTGATGATTGATGTATATTTGTGTAAGTTTCAAACTATTGATGATTTTTAGGATGTTCTGTACAAGTTTTGTAATTAGCACTTGGTTAGCGTAATCACTTCCACAGATAGTCTTCCAAATCTGAAAACACAGTTTCGAGGGAATATCCTTTGAAGTCTGAATAACCGGATTTATTTCTTGATAGAGGCATACATTATCCATGAACAAGACTGATTTAGATGTAAGTAATTGCTACAAAAGTGAACTGTATTAATTGTAAACACACAAAGCTACCGGAACATGATGAAAACCCATTGAGTATTTAGGATACAGTAAAGATTATAGAAAGTTTAGATACATTTCAGTGTCATAATATATGCTCAATAGAACTTCCAAGATCTAAGTCTAACGTCTGGGTCTGACAAATTATACCTTTTATTTTTTCTAAAAGTGACACATCAGAGACCTCTGGTGGCAGTGCAGCGATGCGTTCGCGGACAGCTGCGTCACATGACGCCGAGTTGTCAAGATCTTGTAGCGCCTTCACTAGGTCCTCGGCCTGGGGGAACAACAGCATAGTGTTAGATGTAATTGTGGGGAAACTAAACTTGCGTGTACAAAACTGAATGTATATGTGTATTGCACTTCAGTAAATGTGTTAACATTCCTGCATGTCTCTATAGCACACGAACAGCATCTTCGGCATCTAGCAAGAAACTGGTCGTGAATTAATATGTAAAACATAGTCTATCTAGCAACACAATGGTTTCTGCTATATTTTATAATAGTAATTTTACAATAACAAAGCATAAAATTAATAAATTTCCATGAAATACAATGGGACATCACACTTAAGGTCAGCCTCAGGACTGAGCCAAAGTGACCCGAAAAGCGACTAATATCCTATATTTTACTATCATGGAAATAAATATTGACTGTCATAATGGATTATCTCAGAATGTTGATGTCCAATATCAGACGAAATCACTTTTGTTTGGGGGAGGGAGGGTCAGAGTTTGACTGGTCAAAAGACCATATGTCTATGTTGTGAGTTTGTGCCTACCTCCGGGGGGTCACCTGCCACATTGTTCCGTTCCTTCTCAATCTCCTCTCGCAATGTCAATTCGACCTTCTTCTTCTTCCTCACCGGCTCAGGTTTCGGACTGCTGTCTGCCACTGCAACAGAGGCTACCATTGGTCAGATGCTATCAGGTGTTTCCAGGCCACTTAAAAATAATTCCTGGTTTCTCATCAGCATGTGCATTTAGAAACATGTGCCGCAAACTACTTTTTGTTTAAAACCTACGATTTATATCTGGTAAAATGAATATGTCTACCCCAAAGGCAGCCGTTTTGTGGACTGTTGTAGCATGCAGGCTCATGGCACAACTGGTTACGCTGGCCCATGACATGGAACGCTTACATCAAGGCACTTCAATTCGAACACACTGTACCTGCTGGGTCCCATATGAATTTTACATACATACATACTGCACAAAGGTCATTTGTTCACATATTTCCACCACTGTCTAGCCAAGTACTCATTACTACACCAAAGTGGACTCCTACCGAAGCATTTCTTGAGCTTGTTCACAAATTCTGCATCAAAGATGTTGCGTTCCTTCCAGATGCCGAGCATCCTGCCCATGGAGCCTCGAGTCTTGATGTCCACCTCGCTGCAACAATAAATGTCAAAGAATGCAACATTTGTTTAATAACAACTTAATAGCAGTAACTTTATCAACGACAACCGTTACAAGACCCTAGCTAGGTGGAACCAACAAGAAAACCTGACAGACACAAAGACAGCTGTAGGAGATGTGCAGCCGAGGAACTAAAGAATTATGGGACCACTAGGAAAGAAAAAAGAAAGCCGCGAACCATACAGTGTAAAGAAGCTCTACTCAGAACAAAAAGGAATAAGTAAATAATAACCGGATCAAAGTCTTGTTCAAGAGGGTACACACAATTTGTTTATTGTGTATTGTATTTATTTTATATATTAATGAAAAATACTAATAAATATTTAATTAGAAATGAAGTAATGTTCTTTATCCATATTTAAATTTGAGCAGTATTTACAAATAGAACATATCTGGTAATTATTATGACTGACTTAATATACCAGTACCAGGTCCTATTCTACTTTGACAGAAAGAATGGTTACTTGGCAGATATTCTGTATGCTTTCGGTAGCACTGTTTTGAAGTCGCGGTTGAACTCGGGCCCTTTCTTCCGACTGTTTTGTATCACATCATTGGCTAGGTAAAAGTATGTCAGCTTCTTCTCTGGTTTTGCTGAAACAAAATCATAACTGCATGAATCCTTCTGCGCAATATAATTTCTGCAGTCTGTTTCTGCATCTGGCTTCAGTCATCTCCAGTTATGGCGTACCAAATGTTTATTGCTAAAGACAATGACGCACCATCTTGAGAGTGGTTCAACAACAAACACGTAGTGAGTGGATAACTATAACATTGTTATTAAGTATAAAATGCACCGTATATCCAGACAAAGTTTCTACTCAAAGGCACTAATAGTAAAAGCAGTATGAGGTGAGAGGGTGCAGCATCACCTGCCAATGTCCATGGGTCTATATCCCCAATGGGCCATTGTTCTCCAGCCAGAATGCAAGATTGTGCCAGACTATACTGGTGCGTATTATTCACATGAGTTCGCCTGTGCGGGGCCAATGTCAACAATATGCAGAAACGTTCTTTGTCATTAATGATCTCTCCACCCCAATCAGTGACTTCAGTGCCAGTTCAACATAAAATGTTTTAATTTTATGATTATTATAAATGTCATTCAAACACACACACACACACACACACACACACACACACACACACACACACACACACACACACACACACACACACACACACACACACACACACACACACACACACACACACACACAAATTCATCAACTTGACTTTGAAACTGACCCTATACCTGCATGCCATATAATTACTACACTTGTCGGTTGTCTCATTATTACACCTGTAATTGTAGTCTTGGTGGTGTAACTGTAATTGATTTGAAATTGTAATGACAAATGAAAAGTAATTGTAACTGATATTTGATTTTGGGAAATTTGACCCAGCCCTTAGTAGAACAACTCTAAATAAGTGTTTTTTTCTAAATACATTGTCAATTGGTAGATCAAAGACCAACGGCCCAAGGAATCAAACGTACAGAGACATCAGGGCCTGGAAAGAGATACTGCCAGACTGACTCCAAAGTAAATGTGTTAAGTAATTTATATATATATATATAATATATATATATAATATATATATATATATATTCGCAGTGGCCGAGTGGTTAGAGGGACCGGGGTGCTGTGTCGAAACTTGGGCAATTTCGTTCATCCTTCGCCCCCCCCCTTTCCAATCCGCACCGGCCAGCGTGGAAAGGTAGGCCAACAACACCAGCATGCAAAGTACAATGAAGCAAAGCCCCCGGTCCCCAGCAGCATCGAAAGAGTCTATGACCAAGGAGGCGGTTCGGGTCAAGTAGGGCTACGTGCAGGGGTGCTAAAAATCTCTGGGTCAACAAGAGCCGCCGAGAGAAGGTAAGTAGACCGAAGATAGCAACATGTAATGTAAGAACACTACTAAGAGATGAACAGATACAAGAACTGGAGGAAGAACGTAAGGAAACCAAGTTGGTAAGGGATGTGATCGGGATCGGAGAAGTCAGAAGAAGAAAGGAATGCTTTACTACCTTACAAAGCAGCCATCTACTATACCATTCCACAGCGAACAACGGCCAAGCTGGAGTAGGCTTTCTCATAAACAAGAAATGGAAAGACAATATAGTGAGGGTTAACAGCATCAGCCCCAGAGTAGCAGAACTTGTTCTGTGTATAACAAAGCGCTACAAACTGAGGATAGTACAAGTATATGCACCAACAACATCATACTCAGAAGAAGACACATACAACTTCTACAATGACATGGATGAGACCTTAGAAAAGCCAACCCACTACACTATAGTGATGGGAGACTTTAATGCGCAAGTAGGGAAACGAACAAACATTTCGGAAACGGCAACAGGCAAATTTGGCCTAGGTGTGAGAAACGAAAGAGGTTGGCTCTTTCTTGATGTTGCCCATTCTACCATGGTAGAATCAAGAAAGTACAAAATCATGAATACCACGTTCCAGAAGAAAGCAGGGAGGAGATGGACATGGACAATCCCAAATGGAGAAACGAAGAATGAAATTGACTACATCCTGACAAACAAGCCAGACATGGTCACTGATGTAACTGTCATCAATCAAGTCAACATTGGAAGTGACCACAGAATGGTAATGAGCAAACTAGACTTCAAGGCTGAAAGGAAGAAGTTGGTAAACAAGAGACCACCGAGTGTAGATACCACACAAATCAGAAGAAAAAAGATCGAATTCCAACTCGAACTGCGAAATCGATTCGAGACACTATAGGAACTAGATGACATCGACACCATGAGCGAAAACATCACTGAGATGATTCACCTAAGTGCAACAAGTGTAGCCAAAGCAATCAACAGGCATGTAGAGATGAGAATATCGTCACCGACACGAACACTAATGAAGAAATGGTGGATAATGGCGACCTTAAAAAACAAATAGAGTATGCAGAAATATGCAAGAGCATCAAAAAGAAAGCGAAGGAGGACATCAGAAAGTACAAACAAGAGATCATACGAGAAATGATTATGTCACCAAAGAGCCTGAAAAAAGCCAGAAGAACGCAGGCACTAGGCCGAGACAGACTGATTACACTTCTAGACAAGCAGGGTAGAGAAATACAAGACGATATGATGATGGAACGAATAGAGGAATTCTACACCGAGCTATATGACAGTGAACAGAGTACCATAATTCACACCGACCCGAAAGAGGTACCAGAGATAACACCATGGGAAGTGGAAGCTGCGCTAAGAGATATGAAGAATGGGAAGACATCAGGTAACGACCATGTAAACATTGAAACATTAAAAGCAGGAGAAGATATCATCTAAAAAAAGACACTGGCTAAGCTGTATAATAATTGCTTATCAGAAAGACGAATACCCATTGCTTGGAAGAATGCAAAGATGATGATAATCTTCAAGAAGGGAAATAAGCAAGACTTAAAGACTTACAGACCGATATGTCTGTTATCAAACATCTACAAATTACTCACAAAGATACTAACGAATAGACTCTGGACGAAAACCAACCAATACAGCAAGCAGGATTCAGAAGCAGGTACTAAATGACAGACCACATACACGTCGTAAACCAACTGAAAGAGAAGTGCCGAGAATTTCGTCAACTACGAGAAGGCTTTCAACTCGGTGCAAACTCAAGCAATACTAACATCCCTTCAAGAACAGGGGATAGAAGATGTGTACATCGATCTCCTGAAAGACATCTACACCACCAGCTCGGTGACAGTCCACGTACACAAAAAGAGCAACAAGATCAACATCAAGAGAGGAGTATGACAGGGTGACACCATATCGCCCAAGCTGTTCATATTCCCGCATGATCCCAGTGTCTCCAATGGAGTTTCGGAACTCGGAAAAAAAGAAAATGGTAGCTGAACTAAGAGTAAGATGTCTTTTGCGCTAAATTTTACTATTATAGTATGTGCCCACATTAAATCAGAATTCTGGTGTAGCTGATGTTGAATTTCTGGTTTATGACGATGGTGGGACTGGGGTAAAAACTGTGCGGGCTAACAGCACTGCGTTACTAGTCGGCACTTGTGTCGAATCCAGATCTTTTGAAGCCCCAATCAAAACAGTGCATCCTATTCACTAGTCAGCACTTCGGACCCTTTTGAAGCCCAAATAACGACCCAGTTTGTGCTAGTCTGCGCCACTGCGGCCTTGCATTACCGCACAGCATGTGTCAAATATGCGATATAGCAGCGTATGTTCATGCAAACCAGGGCGCTATTTATGCCTCAAATGAGCGTAAGATGCAATATTCTTAAAGGTAAATATGCCTAGGATAATGTTGAATGATCTCACTGAGGTATCAAAGTTAGACAAAACTCAAGTTATAACGGCGAAGTGCCCACAGGTTTATTCAACTATTGCTCTATGCCGTTTTTGTGTGCCAAATATGGAATGTGATTCGTAAGTTTTGTGCTAAATATATAATACATATTCCGACAAAGTTGTGCAAACAAACTTTGGGGAAAGTTTATTTGAGTGAAGTACTTACAAATATAAACCACCAAAGTTCACATCTCATAAAAGATGCCTATTGCCCCAAACTGTGTATACTAACGGGTTATCAATAACTTGTGTTAGACAAGACATTATGTTTGCACAGAAATTGGATATACTAAACAACGTATGCTGTTTTATAAAAAGGACACAATTTGAGAAACGTTCTTGCGTTTAATAGAAACATACTTTTGTGGCATTCCAGAAATGATTGTTTAATTAATTGCATAGCATGCTAGCAAGAAATAAAATATAATCTTTGGAACACAAACTACCAATTTATAATAATATTATAATAATTTAAAGGTGATGATGAAAGAGTCTTCAAAGTTCAGATGATACCACTGGATGCTTTCCAGAGAAGTTGATATGGTGTTCTGCCAAGGAGTAAAGTGCTTTGAGCAGTCCTTAGGACTGGATACTGCGCTATATACCTTTTACTGACTCTGTCACCATGGTAACAAGGCCTAGGGTTAGGGCAAGAAAACATTACCACAACCATGTACCAGTGGTCAAGTGGAAACCACACCTCAACTGAGTACCAGTGGTAAAATGGAAACCATACCTCAACACGACGAAACAATCATGATTACTGACTTTTATCAATCACGTGTCTTGTTGTTTAATATCTGCCCCCTATATTCAAAAGTAAAGGTTAACACATACCTCAGAATGCATCATTTTAAAGCTAGTCTAAAAAAAATCTCTGGGGGAGCATGCGCCCAGACCCCCCTAGCAATGCTTCGCACCTGTGGCACTCACATAGCCCCACCCCTACCACCTCGCCCATCATTTTATCCAGGGTAAACACTGCATTGAATCTACAATGTTTTGGTTTTACCTCCGTTATTCCTAAGATACACACAGCATGCTGAAAGGGATATAGTGACTAATTTTTAGACATTATTATTAAGATTAATTGATTCATAATATTGAAGCTACTGTGGTTATCGTTGACTGAACTTCTGAAGTGTCATTAATAATATAATTATTTATACTTGTATCTTAAATCTTTGAAAACATATACTAAGTCGATTATAATTAACAGTAACTTATGTTTCTAAAATTATGGGGGCATGTAGCATTAACATGTTACGTGTAAACGGCATTAAACAAAGTACCGAAATCCCATATGTTCTTTACCTTGTTTGTTCACATACCTTTTTGCAGGGATTTTACCCAAATATCGACGATCGCTTTGGAATGCCGTCTGTGATGAATTAGCCATAGTGATAACGTCTGAATACTTTGCTGCGAATTGTTAAGATCATCCAATTTCTTTGCAAAGTTAGATTCTGAAAACGATGTCATTATTGCCAATCCGCGTCACAATTTCTGCAAACAATTTAGCGCATCTTACAAACACTCAGCAGCCACCTCGCCTTGCAAGCCACGCTTTGTTATGATCTCGTTTGTAAACGAGAACTAAGCAGACGAGTCTATTACATTAATTAGGGTAATGTGACCGATAAGATTGGGTTTATAATAAAACATATGTGTTGTTTGATCCTGTGATAAGCAACTAATTTATAATTTTAAGAATACAATGTATTGTTTATTAAGCAGTAACCAGCCTATGCCAAAGTGCGTAATTTATCAATGGTGTTATTGACAGTTATACCTCCATCAATATAGTCAGATTGCCCGTGTATGGCGCTGGATTCGTGTGCTGCTGTTGATAGAGCATTTGTTTTGCGGATAATTGTCTAGTTTTCGCATACAGATATGCCGTACGCCAACCAGCCAACGATAGCTATAACAGAATTGACAGATGAAAATCTAAAGTTTATTTTAGAAGATACCGATCTGAGGTATTGTGGAAATTGTAAAAACTAAACGAATTGACGGTCGATAATAGGTGTAAATAAAATTTTCTTGACGTTTAGATGGGTCTTAAAGTTGCGTTATTGCGTATTTTGCTGCGAACATGCAAATCGTTTTTGGTGCGTCTGCTTGTCTGGCAGCCAGAAAAAGTTGAAACGTCAAAACGTCACATATTTTATTGGCACCGATTCGTTGCCATTGGTCGTATCAGGTTGTGCATTTCTTGTTTTTTTCCACCAGGTAGCTCTGCAACTCGCCTCGGTTTATAAACACAAACCTGTAGAATCAACATGTAGTGTGTAATGGCCAGATACAAGTCCGCCTATTAACTATAACCTGAAAAACAACAAGAAATTCATATATTAATTTTTTTTATAGTATAATTTATAGATTGAATTGAAAACAAATTCTTAGAAAAGTAGTTTTGAGTAAAGTACTTATGATTATTGAACGGTTGACAAAATATCACAAAAATATGCTATGTGTACCATGTTGTACTATTTACATCCATCTGCATAATGTAATACAAAGTTCCATCACGTGACCAGTGAAAGAATACACATCAGCAGGCTATATATAGATTTAAATTAATTAGATCTGCCAATGAGACTGATTTGACTCGGATTATGTATGATGACATGTAATGATCGTTGGTGTGCACAGAACTTATCAACTGTTTCTTATATTTTTCAGTGTTGCAAATGCTATCAGAAGAGTCTTCATAGCCGAGACACCAACGATAGGTAGCAATGTTTTTCATGAATACATTTGTAGAGCTCTGAACATTTCACTTTTGTATATTGAACACACACATGCTATTTTATATATGATTGATGATATACATTAAATTGGAAAGATTCCACATTTTTGAAAACTATCTTTTTATTACAATTTTAAAATAGTTTTTTACTGTTAAAATTAACACTATGATTTAACCTTGGTACAAGGATTGAACATAATGCCGTATTATATGAAGCATTATATACAATAAGTTTACTGAGATGGTACATTTTCAGCTATTGACTGGGTTCAGCTTGAGTCAAACTCCACTGTCCTTTGCGATGAGTTCTTAGCACAGCGTGTTGGCCTTATTCCTCTTACATCCGATGAAGTTGTCGACAAAATGCTCTACAGTAGGGTAAGTTAGACTTGATGGTCATGGTGCACACCTTACAATTCACTTCTCTTAAAAAAGGTGTAAACAACTTATTTATAACAGTACATAACTTAATAATATTCCTTTGCACATATACAGTTTTTAAGTTATCACAGTATCGTACTAGATTGTCCCAGTCATCGGGTCAGTTCTATTTTGTCAATTCAAATTCCAGTAAATTCCAACAAAATCAATTCCAATGCTACCTTGCAAAACATTAAATTCCAAATTATCAATTCCAACCAAAAAAATCCTTAAGAAAAAATTATGTTCAATTCATTTTACAGTTCTATTTGTACTGCAAAACGTAGAATCATATTAACTAAACATGATTAAAAAACACTATTCATTCATAATTAATCAAGTTCATTGACTCATGGCTGCTGCTTCAAACAATTAAATTTCAACAAAAATCAATTCCAATTAACTTTCAAAAAAACAATTTCAATTCCAGAATTGGAATTGAGGATCAATTCCAGAATGGACTTGACCCTATAGATGCCTGTTTCATACTAATGAACAACTAAACATCAGTTTAATTGCTAAAATCTAATACACTTTTTGTATGCATACTTAATCATTAGATTATATATAATTAATAAATTACTTCTTAAACGTCAATATCCTCAGAGAATCCGAACTCAGTGGTGCAACAAAACCAAAGGATTAAGCATTCTCGTACTTGTGTGCTAAGCGAAAATCATCAACCAATGTAAATATAAATAAAATAAGTCTATTGATCATCAAATGTGTCTTGTGTTGTGCAGGACTGTACATGTGACGAGTTCTGCAGTGACTGTTCGGTCGAGTTTACGTTGGACGTCCGGTGTACAGACGACCAGACCAGACACATCACCAGTGCAGACCTCATCTCCAGCAACCCCAAAGTTGTACCTGTAAGAGGCAACTCATGTTGCATTGGTTTTATTACTCTGTTGGTTGCAGCATTCCATGTTTCTTTCCAGCATTTTTCATGTCTCCATTTCTTGTTTCTTGAAAGTTCTGTTTTAAAGCCAGTCTCGTAAGATTTGACATAATGGATTAACCTTACAATACCACTATTGATTGATATTACTTGCAAGAAAGATTACTGGCTAGTAAGTAAAGTTCAATTTGCAACATTGATTAAACATATTGCACGGCCATAATAACAGTAAACAACAAATTTTCTGATGACAATTTTGTTTACCGTTTTCTACATTTATTGAAGGTGCTGTTAACATATATGGTGGAACATGTTTGTATTATATTATCAGTGTCTGTGCTTGACTAGGCTGGTGTGCCTCTTTAACTGCACTGCGTGTTCTCTGTGGAAAAGGGTGACATGTCATATGCCAGTGTCATGTTGACAGGTGACATCTCGACACAGAGAGGATGAGGGGGAATATGGAGACACTGAAGGTAGGTCTTGTGTGTTTGGATGGAAGAAAGTTACAGGAAAACAATGATGAACAAAAATTTAAATTTTTGTATTAATTACTGTTTCATACATTATAAAAGTACCTTTATGGCACAAGTACTGTGTGTTTTGAAAGTTATATATGTATGCATACAATGCCACACGTTGATTTATCAAAATGATAACAATCAGATTAATAAACATTATAAAAAAATCCTGATGAAAACCAAGACACTGCTGAATAGTCTGTTTGTATTGCAACTGATCAACAAAGATTACCCTCGGGCCCATTTCAGACATGAAATCGTAACATAGTTATACTAAAAATTATACCAATAATTTTTTTATTAAGTCTGAAAAACATACTAATAAAATAATACTACCATCGATTACTGTGGCTACTGTAGCCAGTCTGTCACATGACTTCAGGTGAGGGATCAGTTTAGTCAGTGTCAGCTGTTGACTTGCAGATATTCTCATCGTGAAGCTGCGTAAAGGCCAGGAGTTGAAGCTTCGGGCGTACGCCAGGAAGGGCTTTGCAAAGGAACATGCTAAGTGGAACCCAACGTGTGGCGTGGCCTTTGAGTATGACCCAGACAATGCCCTGAGGCACACCACATACCCCAAACCAGAGGAATGGTGAGTTACAGTGGCGTGTGAAGGACCATGGATTGGTTCCTTCTATGATCCATAAGGGATCATCTCAGAACATCAATGTCTAATATAAGACAAAATTACTTCGTTCTACGCCAAATGAAACTGCCTCAGACACCCTTCCCCAAACAAAAGTAATTTCTTCTTTTATAAGTCCATTGCCAGTCCTTTTGCCCTTACAGCAGAAAACAACTATCCAAAATGGTTCTCAACAATGAACAAAGTTATTAACTCATAATATATGCACCATTGAATGGGCTGACAGGTAGAATCATAACAAAAATTATGAGATGCCAATATTCATACCTATTCTAAAAACGTCTCGTCTTTGTTGTCATTCACCAATCTCATGGTAAATATTTAACTAACATATGAAACTACATGTTGGATATGGTACATTTTACAGATCCCAGAATGATTTCAAGGATTCAAAGAACTCTAATTGTAGCATAATAAAAAACAAAATAATTGCTTGTTTTTATGCTTTTGTATGCAAATTGAAATAAATAATTGACATAATCAGCCAATTATATAAGACTGTGTTTGTAATTCTGCTATTGTAGCTACATGTTAGTTTTTTTCGTCAACACTATGGTAGTAGCATTTAATTAACTGTATTCCTGTTTTAATTTATGAACATTTATTTATTATGTATTGTAAAATAGTGGTTTGTTATTCTTTTCCAGGCCCCACAGTGAATATTCTGAACTTGAAGATGATGAAGGTGTGTATTTTAACGTTTCAAGCTTACTCAATTGTAAAGCACACATTGGTTTTCTCACAATGTGCGGATGATATTATGTGAATGATTTTATGATCTTATCACATCAGTGTGCATGCATGCTAATTACCTTTATCTACACATCTAACTGCTTCATGTTAAATACCAAGTTTAGGATATAAACAAAACTACATTATCAGTAAAAAAACACAGGACAACTACTTCATCGTGCAGCTATATTTTGCAGATTTGATTTTTATATAACCACACAGTGTTTCCGGGGAAGGCGGGAATAGCTTGTGTACTTTGCCCTTTTTCCATTGTAGCACAAGCACCATTTGACCCAAATGGGAAGCCAAACAAGTACTACTACAATGTGGAGACGTGTGGCTCGCTGAGACCGGAGAACATCGTTCTGTCAGGACTGAATGTTCTCAAGAAGAAGCTGAGTGACCTACAGACACAGCTGAGCCAAGAAATACAGAGCGACAACCTCACCATTCAGTAGACTTGCTCTGTGTCTCCGACTCTCCATCCTGTGAAAGACGCTGTTTCATTGCAACTACAAAGACAACTCTAATGGACTTGGCAGTCATACAAAATTTTGCTAACATTTCCTGTGCAAAAATCTTCTCTGCAGAAAATCTGAGAAAACATTAATGGTAGAATTAAGCATTTACGTTGATTCTGGATTCTGACACGTTTATACATCATCACACCGAAACATCTTTTATGCTTATAACTGTAACACACAGTAACATTACCAAAATGTCTAGTTGTAAATGCCAATTCATCATAAGTACAGAGAACCTCCTCCAGTTCAGCTCTGACATGCCCCAAAATTGTGGTTAACGTTAGAAGGTTTCACTGTCATAAAGGTGCTTTCACAGCAGCTCTGTTATCATCAGCTTTCCAGGTATCATTCTTTTGTCAAAGAAGGCAATGTCGGTGTGTCATATTTTGTTCAAGTATACTAGGTTTTTTTTTAATAAAGAAGTGAACAGAGTTTGTTTTATGCACAGAGAGCCGAGTATTTTGACATGCTCCAATACTGACAGTAGTCGAGTGAAGTGGTATCTTGCGCACAGAGATGAGCTGCTAAATTGGAGAACAGCAGCGTATCTGTTTCAACAAGTTGGTTCCCATAATGAATTAATGATAAGGCCAGGTACTTGTAAACCAAACCACTGCAGCATGTCATGCTGAATTACTGCAAATCGGTGCAGGTTTTGTAAAATATATGATTATTGTTATAAAATCTACATGTGCTTTACACATTTTATTGATTTATTGTAGAATTGAGTGATAACTACAAGTGATTAAGTAGAAATAGGTTTTTATTAAATTCTGGTACATTTTATTAAATTGTTACATGTGCAGTTACTGTGCTGTAAGTAAGCTACTATAAAAGTATTACACCTGGAAGTATAAATAATTGTTAAATTTCATTCAAGTTTGAATGATGTTAATATGAGCAGAGATTTCTACACTACAAATTATTGGAGATTCATACAACACACGTGTATGTAAATTCCCATTCCTGTGTGTTCTTTAAAAGCTTAAGATTCAATACTTAATACTTCTTTGTTTCAAGGTAGCTGCCTGGAAACCTTTGTGGTAAACAATAATTTAATTACATGACAAGCTCTTGGCCAGTAAATAACTTGAAGAGGAGACGACTTCTCTCAGAGAGAAATCATCACCATGAGAAGGGCAGTTGTACAACGTGGTGGATACATACCTCAGTCATGACATCACAGGATGCATTGCATGCGTGTGTTTGTTGCGTATTTCAGTGCTTAAGTCTGCTATTCAGTGGAAAAACGTAGCAAGTCACATTCTGTAAGTTCTATAAATAGAAGTATATTTAATTAATTTATAATATGCTTTTTCCTTTCTTCCTATAGCCTGGATGCAGATATCACCCTCAGTTTTTCTTTATGGAAGGTTAAATCTTTTTCTTTATGGACGGTTAAATGAAGTTTGACCGAATTACTAACTAACGGTACTTTAAATTTGCACTTGCTTGATTCTGCTATTGCATTTTACAGTGTTACTTTGTAGAGAAATTGCATAAGACCTAGCAAATCCTAAATAATGTCGAGGTTTTTTAAAATGCGACTGGCTAGGTTTATACGTTGGATGGCCGAGGTATTCTCTACTGCATCTGTTGTCATGTCACTGCCGGCCTCCATCACGACAATGATTGAGTGAGATGATATGAATGTGCTAGCACTGGTGGCAAGGGTCAGTGGTCCCAGTCACACTTGAATGGCTTTGAAGATGGCCCCTTGAGGCACTTGTTCAACTTTTCACAGCCAGGTGGTGCCCAGTTCTGACGGGAAACAAACATACGGCTGTATTCACATATAACCCACAGATAACAGGTGTGTTTATTACGGCATGCATGCTTGTGCATTAGCTATATTTATATAACATTGTCATTTTATTATGATTTAACTCCACACTGAAACATGTTTCAATTTTTTTTGATAGCATCAACTATTTTCCTAAACATTATGAAAAAGCCAACAAAGCCAACTGTCAAAATAAAGATGACTTGGAAAGTGGGCAGTGATCAACGACTGTCACATTGCATGAAGCATTTGCCACAGTCAAGGTAGTTGTGATGAGGAATGACTACACATGTGGAACCACTGTTTTATAATATCCTGATACTTTAAAAAAACATAAAAATTGAAGAGGCTACTAGGTATGTGAACAATGGCCTTTTGTTATTCACATGACAATACATTACCTGAACAGCGTTGTCACACCAGTTCAACTGTGGCTTGCCACGGACTAACTGTGCTTGGTGTTTGGTCACAATTGCCCTCAGACCAGGCATCACCTTCTGGTACTCTGGGGAACTCGGCCTGTTAATAAATAATATTTAATAATGTCTTTGCTAGTTTTATGTAGAAGAGTAATTTGATTAGAACACTAAATTTTATCTAGTAGCATAATTACTTCCAGAGATAACCAAATTTTAAAACATGGCTTTGTGAAAATGCCCATGAATGGTTGATTTAATGGGATTAATTACTTGCCAGAGGCATGTTTATTTATTAATAAAAGTGATTTAGAGGTATGTAATTGTCATAAAACAAAACAGTAGTAAAGCACCCATGCACAACTATCAAAATATGGTGGTAATTTACAAATATTTTCTAAAAAATTTCCATTTCTCTCCTTAAAATGTATGCAGTTGTACAGCACACTTTGTGTTTGTAATGTTAATAATTCTATTCTGCATGGCATTGTAAGTCATGATATTTAATTGAACAGGAAGTTGCAAAAGTTGTAGTGATCAGAAACATTGAGGAATGGAGACAGACTGGCCACGTACTTTATATAGTTATGTGGTAATTAAGGATTTCAATACTACCATTAAAGACTTGCATAGTTCTAAAACTAACAATTCTGGTTGATTGGCCTGTCACGTAAAAACCTATATTTAATCAGGTACCTATCCTAAAGTGTCTGCTTACTTGATGACAAATTTCTCGCCCGGATCTCGCCCTAGGTGGAAGAGAATAGGTAGGTCTGAATGGTCGACTTGCTCCGATGTTGTCACGTTGACAACCATTTGACCAGGACAGAAACCACAGCTCTGAAAGAAGAAACTCATCCATTCAGTTCCATGTCAACATTTCTTCAACACTATGGCAACTCACTGTCACGTTTTGGAGAAATTAATAAATATTATTTATTTATTTATAATTATATTAATAATAATCTGCCTTGAATAATATACATTTCTGTCAATACAGAATAGTGTATATTCTATTTACCATCCATGGAGCCAAAGGAAACAGAGAATCTGGGCGGAAACAAATAGAATAGACTTCGGAGAGGTGGAAAACACTTGTTATCATGCACCTAGTCTGTTATTTTGTATATAATGCAACGATGATTTACACATTTGTATTTAAGTAATGTAACAGTAATTGAAAGTGAAAAGAACATGGTGAGAAAGTTATCAAATAGAATCTCCGCACACAACTTGCTCCACAGGCGGAGAGAGACTGGAGTGGTCTGGAGAGACTCTTCAGTTTGTTCTTTTTGTCTGTGGATAGGTCACATAACTTCTCTGTTGGAGAGACCAATAGAACATGCCCATGATGAAGATAACACATACCGTCTTGAGGAGGTGTTCTGGTGTTGCCCAGGTCCACAGATGAGCCTTATAGGGGCCATAGCGCACTGCCATCAATGCATCACCACGGTAGTAGAATAGCGGTCTGCAACCAAGAACAAGAGTTGAGTATCCAACAATACCGGTCTGTGCCCAAGCAGGCCTGAAATTAAGAATACAGACCTGTACTAACGACATACATATATTATATATAACCAAAAAGATAACTAAGAATGTGCATAATAATTGTTATGTTATTGGTAATCATAAGATTAAATAGAAAATACTGTAAGCACATTCAATACTGACAGGGATATAGTAAGACACACACAATACCATCTAAGGGTACACCAGACACATACAATACAAACATCACAGGGTTCGTATTAGGATCAACACAAAGTAGGATAATAGTTTGTTCAGGATTTCAGCATAAGCTTTCGCAATGAGCCATTCAACTTCTATAAGGCTCAGAGTTGAAACTGGAGCACCAGTCTGTGAAGCAATAATAGAATAAATAGATAATAGAAATAATAAAAGAAATAATAGATACCTATCAAAGTGGGTGTTATTCACGAGCACAGAAGCAAGACTGACACCATCTAGGTGTCTGTCTTTCGGTCGGGTGATGCCGGCAAAGTCGAGAAGAGTCGTAAACACATCCATCAGACTTCCTAGTTGGTGAGACACCTACATAGGAACATGTTCAAAAGTGTACCTTCTGCATGCATGCGCTGCTTCCAGGCTACATTATTAACAGCAAACGCTACTTTTGTTTTACAAGTTTTCTTTCAATATTTTTTATTACAACATACATGCTTAGTAATCACAAACCTTAGTGATTTTTTATTCACACTCACCAGTACAACATTAATTGCATCAGGTTATGATTACTTGTCATTGTGACATTCATTATAAAATGGTAAACTAACACACTTCCTGTATTCCCACAAAGAAAATGCAATATATGAAGAGTTTCAGGACAAAGTGCAATGTACCCATTTTTTTTAACAAAACCTTCTTTCTGTGCTTCGTCCGGAGAGCATAAATGGAAACATATATCATATTGGAATATCTTAAGAACACAAAATCATAGCAACTGACATCAAGTGCCAACCTGTTTTTGTACATTTCAATTTTGAAATTTTGCCCCGTGAAAATTGGACTTGATTTGGTGCTTATCACATTTTGTCGTGGAACCTTTCTGATCTTTCTGACCAAGTTTTAACTACACTGCTGACACCATATACCTGTAGTGTAGGTATCTTTCCCGGCCACCAGGCAATGGCAGGCTCTCTCATCCCTCCTTCAAAGGTTGTTTCTTTGCCACACAGAAAAGGACCATTGCTCCCTCCTACAGCACAACACATTCCAATTCAACATGACACGTATACAATGCATCTTACTATAATTTATTTTATACATGTATATTTGTTAACGTTTTTCTCTTAGACGGCTTGAACCTCGAGCACCAAACTTTCAGGGCTTAATCTACGTCCCCAGGGGATGGACGTAAGACCTACATTTTTTTCAAAATACCCCATCTATGTCAAGATTCTCATCTTTTATGGGACAAATCAGTTGTTCAGAATGTAAAATGTAATATGCGCATAAAAAATTAACAATCGCAGAAACCAGTGAACACATTAACCAGGGAACACAGTAACCAGTAATTCATTAAATAAAATTCCAGCAGTGTGCTCTGCTACTGATATGAACACAGTATTAACTATTTTATAAATGACTCCGTAATTAAAATAACATAAAACAGACAGACCTCTTGTCTCACCAATCTTGGCAGCTCCATTGTCGGATGAGAAGAACACAAAAGTATTGTTGGCAAGACCAAGCTTAGAGACTTGTTTCAAGATTTCTCCAACGCCATAATCCAGTTCTCTCACTGCGTCTCCATATCTACATCAGACCATGTATCTACTATTTACCCACAACATAATCATGAAAGCATCTCCTTCAAGACACTGATGTCCACTTGCCTTCTCTGCTCACTCGCTGCCGTGGACCACTGGTCTGTGTCCTACCGATGACAATGTATTGAAAAAACGATAGTTATTTACAATTATTTACCGACATGTTTATGATATGATCTGCTTTTCTAGAGGTCCTCTCTCATACCTGAGAGAATTGACTGGTGATCAATTCACTAGATGGCGCCAAAGTAAACAAGTGGTTTGTTGCACCCTGGGTGGGTGTAAACTAGTCGCTATGGTTATGATAACAGGTAAAAGTATGTTCTTATATAGCCGCAATAATATCGCAGTATTCAGTTCTTGGTACTGCTCACCCCAGACTGACATGTTCATTCAAACACCATGTATACTTCTCTGAATTTACTACCCGAAGACTATTCTTACACATCTATCCACCACTGGCAATTGCCAGGTACTCATTTATATCACTGAGTGAAATGAAGCAATGTGGTGTGAACGAAACTGCCCAAGCGTTGAGGGTGATCTGAACAAAGACTTTCTCATTTCAGAGTGCAATGGTCTAACCACTGTGCCACATGACATAATGCTGGTAACTGTCTATGACTCAGCTATTGCTTTGTAATTAAAGTGTAAGTCCTTTATCAGTTGTTTAAATGAAAGACTGATGCCAACTAAATATATGAGCAGCAGCAACAGTTATACTTCAACAAATGCAATCTATACAACAAAACAAAATGAACTGTATTATACATAATTTACTGAAATGCATCAATCACGTGAAGACATTATTACTGCCTAGAATACAGCTGTAGCAGTAATGTTACAGGCATAATATATTTCATGCTTTTAATTAAATTAATGGAAGCACATTTTTGTAGAAGATTCCTAAAATAAATATGATATACAAAGTGACATACCGGCCTCTTGCACTAGTTCCTAGAAACTTCCTAGAAGCATACACAGGCTGATGTGTCGCATCCACAGCCCAGTAGAGGAAGAAGGGTTTCTTAGAATTTGCCTGTTTTTCTAGGAATGTCACGGCTTCCTGGAAATGCAAATAAACTGACTGCAGTGTCACTATCGCATTTCTCAAAACAGCTTGCATACTTCAAGAATTTAAAACAGTGAATACAGCAAATAATGGCATAATTTTAAGCAACACAGACGTACCTGGATATACAACTGTGTTAGGTTGGATTCCCCGGTATGGCGGTCTATCTGGAAGTCTTCATAATATCTAGAAGTAACAAAGAAATATAACACTCTCCACGCATGTGATGGTGATATAATTATGATTATAATAACTCTACTTAACATTTATCGGTAAGCTTCCCATTATTTGGGCATGCAAACCTATCAGAAAAAAATACATTTTTGCATAATAAAAATATAAATTACTCCGGCAGTCTCTAAATTAACCAAGTACAACTATGTAATATGTCACAATTACAAAAATAATAGCAGTTAGATACACTGACATTTCAACAAAAACATTTTGTTTAGTGTTGTTATATCAAGTATATAATTATTCAACATAAAATAGGACAAACTAATAATACATTTATTCTACTGTAAATTGTTTTATTACTGCAGACCGAACCTTCCCACCATATCATTGTCTCTGTATACAGGAATGTTTGGCACAGTTTTGTCATCTTCTGGTCCAAAGTGGCAGTTAGGTGAGCCAAACCATTCATGGAAGCCATGTTTCAGGGGATGGTATTCAGGCTGATGGCCTAGGTGCCTGAAGAAAATAGAAACAATAAAATAAGCATAAAAACATTCAGTAAATTATAGATAAATAGAATCTTTTGTTGCAATTTAACTGTACAAACTTATACAATATATATATGGCTGAATTTGATTTGTTTTTACTTATAAGCAATTTACTAATAAACATGGAGAATAGTTGTTATCTTACACGTCTGGAGTAAACAGATTTAGATAGACTACCATCCAAAGCAATAGATATAGTTGACAAGTGGACATGGAAGCCATTGACTAAGAGAGAGTGCAATAGCTCCGACCATATTACTTAAAGATAAATAGAACCGTTTCTTAGAAATTGATCATACGTATGAAAGTGAAACTAATATAGAAAATTACTTCTTTAAGTATCTCCACTTGTTATTTTACCCTAAAAGGGGGATTTTGAAGTGTACAGGGTTCAAAAAGGCCAGCTCATGCATTTCTGATGTTTCTGTACTTTTGGCTCTAGTCCAGCCAGTTTTTGCTAGCTCGTGTAGTTACCTACAACTGTTTGTCACATTCTGTGTTTTTTCTATGACTACACCGAGTTATGTAAATCTACGTAAAATGTTTCCATACGAGCACTATTTTTTACACACCTAGCAGCATTTGTTCTATAATTTTTGCAACATTACCAGCTAGCATGGACTCAAAATGCATTTTTTCACAAAAAATGTTTAATGGTGTTTTTCTGTAAAACACGGTTGTATGCAATACAATAGAATACAAAAATACACTAACTATAGTTATATTTTAAAACATTTCATTGCCCTTTAGGTTAATACATGAAGGAGAACATTAAATTTATCTACCATTTCCCAATGATCTTATTTCTGTATCCGTTCTGTTGGAGCAGTTCCGGGAGCAGAACTTCAGTCGACGAGATACCACCAACTATCACCTGTGGCGTGTAAGCTGCAATATGGACATGAGATGTCCTAGTAAGGCACCAGTCATGCTCTACACAAACCATTTATTGCCCACCGTCAAGCTCTTGGCCTTCCCTGAGATGTATTTAGATGTCAATATGCAATTTAATATAAACCCATTTTCTATAGGGTTCACATCAGCAAATTCATAATCAATTTCCAAAGTTTAAAAAAAATGTAATTACATGTCTTAGAACTGATACAATTATTATAAATAACAAAAAATAGCAACGTGACAACCTACTACAGTATGTACTGTAAAATATTAACGCCAGACACAGCAGGTAGATATGATTATTTTTTAATTTGTGCAAACAGTTTAATTTTTTCTGCCCATATATGCTTAAATAGTATTATAAATACTTTTCGTCTGTAGGTTTCTTATCTGTAAATACAAAAATATTTCAATTTTTTATAAAAATAATTGATCTTATTTGTTCATACAGGCTATGCGATGTATTTACAGTACATTTAATGGTAATTTTCATTAATTAAAACACAATAACTTGTTATTACACATTTGCTTTTATGAACTATTGCATCTAGTCAACAACTCTTAGGTACAATGTGGTGAATGTAGTATTTATAGTCACATTCAGTGAGTGCAACTTTCCATTTCTGCCAAATGCATTGTCAGAGTAGAAGCCGTTTCTGATGGGAAGTCGTCCGGATAACATCGCTGCACGAGCTGAAAGACACAAAATCTCCATTCTTAGGTCAGCGGAAAACAATACTATTTTGCAGTCAGCTAGATAATTAATTTTTATTAGCTGTTTTTATCAATCTGTTGTAGACAGATTTTGAGATTGCACTACCCTATAATTTGTATGTGCCCATGAGCTTGCGTGTCCAAGGACAGTGACGTAGTGGTTTGTATTGTATTCTCCCTGATGCACAAATGTAATGCTACTTTTTTAAGACCAGCGAATCCTCACTTGTCTTTAAATGCTAATGCAGATACGAAATCTCAGCAAATTTTGCATAAAAACACAAAATAAATCCAAACACAACAGGTAGATAACTGAATTTATATGCAGTATAAGTAAGACAACTTTAAAAGATCGGTTTTATTTTGTTTATTTTCTATTGTAATTTAGTAAATATTACTACTAGGTGCTTCACATTTTTGTAAAACTTGGTAATTCTCATAAGGCTTTCTATATATAACAAACAAGAGACAGTTTTAAAGATAGCCGCCAACTTACAAGGTGAGCAGAGAGGACTAGCTGAATAGAAGTCAGTGAAAAGCATTCCTTCCCTGGCCATCCTGTCCAAATTGGGAGTCTCCATTGATGGTTCTCCATTTATACCCAAGTCTCCCCAGCCCATCTAAAAGAATATACAGTTCGTACATTGTAAAAGTGTTGACATGTAAAACTTTATATTTTTATTAAAATAATTAATATTTTTTACAAAAATATTATGAAAGAGAGTACACTGATCTATAAAATACACTGCATAGCTTTTGGGAAGATGGTCAAATTTGTGCATTAAAAGAACAATTTATATTAACATTTTATATTAAACATGGAAATATCACCGAAACAAGGCTACGTGTGTATACATTAATACTGGGCTGCAGCTTACAGATATAGGTCATTTATTTTTAGTTTCACTACGACAAATTTACTATCATGTAATATTCATTACTTCTGAGATCTTAGATGTAAAACTTCTTTAAAAAAAGTGTAAAAATAATGAATTAGAAAACACAAAACTTGCAATATTTCCAGGAGACCACATAGATGAAACAATGAATGATTCCTCATTCTCAGCTCGCAAAACAACAAAGTCACCTCAGAGTCAGAAAACATTCCCTGGAATATGACACATCAGGAGTAACACTTACTATGTAATTGCTATAACATTTTCTACAATCTGTGATTAGGAAAATCAAATGTATACTTACATCATCCATCAACATAACTATGAAGTTTGGTTGTTGATGTCCATGGCACATGTCAAAGGTCATCAGAAATCCACACAAGACTATTAGGTCGGGGTTAGTGACAGTCAGTTTCCTCATCCTACTCTTACGTGCTGATGTCCGAGGTCGTGCCAGATCTGTTGTTCTGGGACTATGAACTGGGGTTACCTAAATGAATCATATCAGTCAATACAGACAATATATGCAAAGCAAATGGGTGCGTACAATGCCTCCCCCCACTGAAGCAAGAGTTCCACTTTAAAGGGAGATCCCGTTTGAGGAATAGTTCCATTCAATTGACAAAAAAAGAAACACGATTATCTGAACAGCCCTCCTCCCCCGTCTTCTGATTGTCACGTTCAACAGCATCCAAAGTTCCAATTAAGGTCGAGTGTGACTCCAGCAAAAAAATCTCCAACAGGACCCGCAATATCCTATGTGAGACATACATTGTGACCTTGACATATGTAATACAAATCCCCAAATTGTATGGTTCGCTTTCCATAAAAATGCACCCCTGGCAAATAAAATCTTCAACCCTACCGACCTGATGCATGGATACATCAACCCAACTACATACACATACTGTCAGACTCATAGACATAGTCAGATCAGATGATTGTCATAGATTTAGTCCTTTTGGCATTACCCCGGATTAACGTACTAATCTCAATAATGGATTAATGAGCCTGAGCCAAGGCAGAGACAGCTCTTGTCAATTCCAACGACACTGACAGTGTCACTGTCAGTCAAGCCTGAGGCTGAGCCTGGGCTGAGCCTGAGGCCAGTGTCAGTGACAGTGTCAATGACTGAGTGAGGGTACCGCCCCGAGTTTGTTGGGCTGTTTAAGAGTTCTGCAAACTGACAACAACACTAAAAGTTTCACAAAACTGATGGCAACCACCTAGAAAATTTGAATGCTCAATCAATCATAACAATAAGTGTATCACTTTACGTCGTTCTTTGTAAAACATCGAGACAAATTGTTACATGTCCTGGGACTGTCAATGCGTGTTGACGTTATTCTTAGCAAATATCTATCGCCAACTGCTGGGTAACAGTGGAACTATTTTGCTAGTCCTAGTTGCGGGTAGATGGCGCGATTTTGACATTTACAGATTGGAGGTGGCTCGGTTACTTTCAACGCGATCTCTTCGGAGATCTTTAAAACAAATCATGTTTTCAAATATAACGCGATATACTCGATGTGCATCAAAATGCAAGACGTTGCACACACAGACGCGATTATACCAGGCCACACGTGTCAAGGTAATTGAGGTGATGCTGTATTAATGCCCTATTATCGCTCAACCATCGGTGTCTGGAAAAGCTGCATTCCTTCGTTTGACTTACGGATCATCTAAGAATGTCGATGTCTGATATCAAACATAATTACTTTCGGTGATCTTTTACTTTCAGACCTAACCATGGAAACGCCCACCTACAGGTTACAGCCGCCAAACTTCTCACATATCTTACATACATATGATATACACATACTACGTTACAAAAACAACTCTACTCTCTAGTCTAATATACATTCCTATATAACGCTCAAAATTCATAAAACAAACTCAAGTAAAACTCGACGTCGCCACTGGCGACTACACATAGCTGCATGGTTACCGTAAAATTTATATTGTGTCGAGGTATCGCTCCATAAATGAGCTTTGCAGAAATTTTGTACAGTATGTGGCGCCATCATTACTGTAGCCTGTAGGTGCACATGTTCACGCGCGATATAAATATATATAACATATCGTTAATATACACGAGTGTCTGTGCGTGTGTGTTAGTTAAAAGATTGGCATTGTTTCTGTTAAAAAGTAGCTCGATTAATTGTAAGGCATAATTATTATCATCAGTATTGTTTGCAGATAATGAAAGGTTAGAATTTCGACTTAATGTAAAAAACAAAGCTAGTCTTACGAATAGCCAATGATTGTGTTCCTGTGCTTGTGTGCACGTGTGTGTGCACGCGTGTCTGTGCACGTACACTAATACTTTCTTTTGATAAGACAATTAATACAAATTATTATTCTATTAATATGTTATAATGGTAACATCGTATATGTGTTAATAATATTAATACATTTTGGACATTCATTACCTGTTAGTCATAATGAATAAATGATATTTAGATGTATATTAACAATATACTATATATATCGCGTGCGAACATGGGTACAGTAATGGTAGCGCCACTGTACAGAATTTCTGTGAAGCTCATTTATGGAGCTTCAACACAATATCAATTTTACGGTAACCATTCGGCTACGGGTAGTCGCCAGCAGCGACGTCAAGTTTTACTTGAGTTTGTTTTAAGAATTTTGAGCATTATAGGAATGTAAGAGAATTTTTTTTAACATATTGTGTGTATATATGTATGTAAAATATGTGAGAAGTTTGGCAGCCGTAGGTAGGTGGTTGTTTTCATGGTTAGGTCAGAAAGTAAAAGGTCGCCTTGCTTTCATTTGGCCTGAACCCCCACATCTGTCAGAAGAAAGTTTGCAAACATTGATATGATAGTATGAATAGAGTAACATTATTGCTTAATATTGATTGATCTTCGTCGATTCACTCTGCCATTTGCCTGTCGTGCATTAACTTAGAATAACAATAAGACAACAAATTATTATTCTCGAAGACATATGTTACTTTTGGTGGGCCAAAAAGTGTAGTAGGTTGACGAAGTGTTTTCTTCGAATGATGAATGCTATCCACCAGATGGCATCACATAAAAAGTACTTTGACAGCTTAAAATGAATAACAAAATGGTGCATTAATTTTCTCCAAGTTCACGAACAAAGTGAGAGGATGCGAAAAGTCCATACTATCGATGTCCAACTCCAATACAAAACTGCCTCTGATCACCCTCACAAATGAATGTAACTATAGTAGATATTGGACATCAACATTCTGAGATGATCCCTTACTAACACAAATTATTTACTGTTGCATCATCAGGCAAGTAGCCAGTATTCTGGAGCATGAAGTCTGCTGCACAACGTAAATAATCACAAAGTACATTATTAATTCAGGTTTTTATGAATTAATTAATTAAATCTCTAGCCTCGGCTCTAACAACACGAGTGATTTTGAGTTTGACAAATCACCATCAGTCGCATGGCAATTTGTGTACAATGATTGGACAAAATGCCACAGCGTCAGTAATTTGTTTACATTAGTTGGTTGCAATCTCACAAGCCAGGGGTGGTAGTTGATAATATACTACCCCTAGTGGATATCCTACTCAATGTACGGAAGTTAGCAGAGACAGTTGTATTTTTCTTAGTAATTGACCCAGCCAGTCAGGACTGTACAATCCATTAAAACAGTGCAGATGCCCAATCCTAATATAATTGCCCATTGGACCATTCTCATTAGCAGCTGATGATAAGTACTGTTTATTCAAATATTTACTTCTACTTCCCCAAATTTAGATGTAACGTTAACAATGGTTGGCCAAGAAAAAAGCCAAATCTTGGTGGTAAAGCAATGATATTGGCTCAACTGATCTTCAGTCTTTCGCAAGGTGATCTCCCACGGGATATTGAGACTGACGTAATCAGCAGTGCCACCTGGTGCATGGTGGAGGATGGTTGGTTGTGGAAACAGGTTGTTTACCACAATAAAAAGTAAATATTGGATGTAATTTGTTAATAAGTCAACATGAAGCTATATATTACATTTACAGGCTAAGTGAATGTCATGCTGATGCAGTTTTATGCTTTCTTTTTTAGAGTTTGCAACAGAGAAGTGCAGTTTTGTCAAGTTCATTGACTGTCAACACTACAGCAAGATACAACAGCCTGCTTTTGTCTCACAGGGCTGCAATCCCTGGTTTTACTCACAGTGCACAGTTCTCAACCAAAACGAAGTCTAAGTTACCAAAGCACCATCCAGATAAAGGCGACTTGATATATGTGGGCAAGCTGTCAACCATGGTTCGCTACATAAAGGCATTCTCTGTGTCAACCAGCATGATCGGCATAGGTGTGCAGCCACTCATATTCAATGCAGCCAATCAGTACCCCACGATCTTGAAGATAGCGATGGGCGGCTTTATGTCGTTCTTCATCTTCCTGTCTCCGCTTCTGCTTCACCTCATTGCTAAGCGGTACGTGATAAACATGTATTACAACAGAAAGACCGACAGATTCACGCTGTCGACGTACACGTTTTTCGTCTACAGCAAGGATACGACTTTCACGAATGCCGACGTGGAAGTTCTCAACGTGCCAGCCATGTTCACCAACCTGAAAGTGAACAATATACCTCTACTTGTCGACCCAACAGCGTTCACCGACAGAGAGGCTTACGTTCGCTTAATGAGTTACGACAAACCGATGGACTGGGAACTGCCCCCCGATGACAGGATCACTCCTGGCGGTGACAGCAAAGACGGATCTGTGAAACAGTAGTATCATGGTGGAATCTATATAGCAATGTCTCTGGTGTGGACAATTCATGAAGAGTCTGGAATTTACTAAATGTATTAAAATGTCCTATTCAGATTTTTCGGAATTATTTGTTTCTGTGATTGAACATCAACATCAAAGGGTATACTATTGCGGTTTATTCAACAACATAATACATGCACGGTACACAAAAATGCCAAGTATACAATTGTAAATCACAGTTTTGAAGTCGAAAAGGGCAAGCAGTGTCTCACTTATAACACTTGCCCAAATTATAATTGATATAATTACAATCAAAAATATGTTACAAATAAAATTAACGATATGTTATATAACATCTACGTTTGTGTCGCTGCTCAGATATTTATCATTTTAATTTGATGCTCAAACCCAGTAAGATATCAACAAAAGTCGGGGAGGTTGATCAGTGTTGCAATTGTCATCATATAACCACTTACAAATTTGCATCTACAAATATTTTGATGCCATGTAAGTAACATATTTTTAGTTTTCAGTTTTGTTATTCACAAAGTGATACATTAGTAAATGAAAAAGACACCGTCGGTAATCGGCCTGTGATGTTCTTTGTCCCAAACCGACCTTTGGAAATACTTAGAGGCCCTGTATAGATTGCGCTATTCCACGGCAGAAGTATTTTGTCGGCCGACGCTTGGCGTCTGCGGCTATTTATAGAATAGTCTGGTGCAGGCGATATGTTTGCCGTCGTTAGTTCTCAGGAACACAAGAGAAGCAAGCGGGCGCTGAATCTAGTGATTGTGTTGTTGATAAGGATTTATTTATGACATATACTGTTGCAAACTAACAATACTAAATAAATAAATCCTTATCAACAACACAATCACTAGATGCAGCGCACGCTTATCTTGTGTTCCCAAGAACTAACGACGGCATTCGTCCGCCATTACCGAAAGAGTGCCCTGAAAATACCGTTTTGGTGTGATGTGTGAATTTTGTCGAGCACTTTGACATGGCACATGTTAGTCCAGTGAATACTGAATGTACTACTGCATTAGATCTTTCACGAGGTAGCAATAAATATTGCAGCACGCACAATATTTCAAAATCTGTCACCAGCTTGGGGCGAAATTAAGGGGTGTCAGGTTTGGGTGTATTTTTCTGAAAAAAAATGAGGTATGAGAATTTCACGAGTTTCCACAGCACTTGTGTCAATGGAGGTTAAATATGCTGTGACATTTTCAAGAAAATCGTAAGACAAATTTTGCAAGAAATGAAGGAAACATTATAATGGCCGCCTATGTAAAATTTAAATGTGGTCTTAACCCTTCTGCCGTGGAATAGCGCAATCTGTCCAGTGCCCCTTTCACACCTGAAGACGGATGGTAGAGTCTAAATCATGGAAGGAATATATAAGCCGGGCACGTAACCTTTAAACCATTGCGGATAAAATGTGTTTACTCTCCTGCGAACCATGGTTACCTACAGTATACTGCATCATTTCAAACACTCCAGTACCATAACTGTGTCATTTTTAATATTTAACAATGTCACAGTCCCGATAAGGCCCAGCTTCGTCAACTTGGACGTATCGTCCTATTCCATCGAGGAAGTTCGCGAACAATCCAAGGAGCAAGACGTGTTGATTCTGATCTGTTTGTTTGTGTGCGTGCGTGCGTGTGGTGTGTGTGTCAGTGGCGTAGTGTGAGTTGGTAGTTAGTGGCGCTCCTCCCGCCCCAATATATAATTATTTTTATGTTTCCTCTCAGAACCAGTTTCGAGATCCTTATAGTGTTGATGGAGTCGAACCAAATCAGTCGACGTATGCTGGTACGTCAAAACTGTCGAACCATGGTGATTAAATACCATGAGATGTAGGCCTACCGTCAAGGTCAAAGAAGTTCTAGGCGTTCATTGGTGAAGAATCGGGGCATGTCTCAATATTTCAGCCGTCAGGAATTGTGATATTTAATTTTATAATCTATTTTGAAAATATAATAAAATTGAAGTTTTGCTATTTTGAAAATACCCATTCCCTATATCTTCTTATGAAAAACCACAGTATGGAAACATTGTTGCCAACACCCAAATTTGACCCAAAAGGAGTATTGCCCAAGACACTGAACTGTTATATAGGCGCTATATACCAATAAACAAAGAAATAAGTCATAAACCCGGGCAAACATTGATGATTTACTATTATGAAAGCACCCAGCTCACTCATCTTGTTTCCTAGTAAAATATCGTAGTATAATCAGATTAGTATAAAACAAAAAAATCACCTACAGTATTTAACGTGTTTTCAGTCAAAGTTTACCAACGTGTTATTTTGTTATTTTTTACTAGAATAACCTAATCAGTCAGGGATAAAATGAGTTAACTATCTTGAAAGCATCCCCCACTTATAACGATCGTTTAGAATGCTGCAGTATAACCAGTGCTAGTGGATGTTTCAACTATCTCTGGTGTTAAGTCATTAAGAAATATAGTTTCGTTTCGCTGCCATCTAAAAACCTATTTCATATCCTCCCAGTTTGTGCTTACCACATATACCTTTATTCTAAAAGTAATCAATTGCATGACAAGGGTCGCGTTCAGAGTTCGCGCCAAGATGTCGCGATCCGTGTCATCCGTCGAGCTTCGCCGCCGGAACGATTAAATTTATCTGATCTAATGTGTAAAAGTTCCATAATTTATCATAAACATAGTTAGGTTAGTAAATTAACCAACCTTTACGAAACTTGCCCGGTGAACAGAAGAGTACAACACTTATTGTCCTGTTTTTTTAAATAATTTGAATTAATATTCTAGGTGTCAAACAGTCAAGTACCATATCCTGAACACCACACTGACTCCAGGATACACAAAATGTATTTTACAACTATATGGAACACAAAATGGACATAATAATTGATACTAAAGGCCCTTCACACAGTCTTGCCTACTCATCAGCGATAAGGCTCCCCTTTCTGAGATCTACAAACATGCAACTAGCAACCATACTATTTCGGCAACCATACAGCCACACATTTACACGATTTCTTATCAGCATGGGCATTTTAAAATAGATGAAGCTAAACTTTATTGTATATTGGTTAAATACAATTATTAATCGAAATTCGCGTTCCAGCGCAATAGTTGAAAAATGATTTGTGTTAAGTCAGATGAATTTGTCTACCGGGTTTGCAGGTTGTAAGAAATACATTCGCTACACATCTTAAGTTATTGATTGTTGAGAATAGCCTCTTTGACAGTCGGTAGTTACCTTAATCAGCATGCTAAGAATAAAAAGTCACACCGCTCGTTTATATTTTAACAGAGTTCTGATGATAACTAATTAATTATTTTATATGGCTTAATTTATGTGCTCATAATTGTTAAATCATCGTCACCCCGTTCATTCACCAGTATTTTGTCTGCACCTGTCACCTGAGTGACTACAATTAGGACTCATAATTTTACGTTTGGTGTAAAACTGGCTCCTTGTGTATTTGTTACCCCATGCGTTTACATAACAGGAGACCCTGGGATAGTGTGAAATCCTTCTGCATGGCTAATTGGATGCGCTGATCCTTTGACACGCATTCCTCTAATGACTGCCCTTCTCTTAATGAGTAAATAAACAGGAGAATGACGCTCTGTCGCTCATTGGAATAATACGTCTGGATGTTTGTCAGTATTTATTAAAGAATACAAATCCTTGAAGTGTACTAGAATTTGATAATGGCCTTAACCTAAGACGTCATCTGTGGATTATTAGTAATAATGAAAGCCGAGAATATTAAGAATGGTAAAGTCTTCATGGTAAACTTAATGTAGCAACTTTGTACTTGACTGCTGCATGCCGAATCATGTGTTACAACTGTGCCATATGGATCTTATTGCAGAAATGGTTTTGAGTTTGCATTCTAGTTCTGATTTCTTGTAGTCAATTTCGTTGCAGATTTCCGAAAAGTGAATTAAGAGATATGTTTGTTCTGTTTGTAGGAATGACGACTGCGCTGCGATGGATGTGTTGTTGCATCCGTCAGCGACCCGGCGAGGATCTACCGGAAGATGAACAAACACAGATGACGATTGCTGAAGACGCGTCCATCTCTGCGTCTTCGACTTAATCGACCAACCGGAAGAAGAACATCACGAGACGACATCTGGCAGCTACGACAACGGCGGCGGCACGCCCATCTCTGCATCTTTGGCTTCAGTGGTCGACGTGTGTTTAGCTCCGCACAGGACGACTCAGCGTTACATTTCAGGCAACTATCTATTGTTTGCCGTCACGTATCATTTCTATCTGCATTCGTTTTGATAATTAGGTGTCTTTAGCTTAATTGGTCTATCTTCATTTCTCCATTTCATGAGCGCAGTTCACTATTAATAGCATGACATGATTATACATGTTATTATAATAGCATGATTATAATTGATTTGATTGTTTCATTATTATTATAATAACATTATTATAATTGATTTGATTGTTTTCGTTTGCAGCTCCGATGGTCGCAACAGAGATGGCTTTCCTGCGGCGATTCCCTCCTGCAGTTCTTTTTCAGATCGACGACTTGGACACTGACGTAAGGACTGCCCTTCTCCAAATGAGCACACGGAAGACCCGACGTCACGGAGTGAGTCATTTTGTTATATTCTGTTGCTCTGTTTGTTTGGTTGAATTATCATACAGTTTCATTTCGATCATCACTTTTCGATAGTAGCCAACTTATGGACTGTACTAGTGCACATAGATTGTTTCCGTCTACAGTTGCAGAAACTCAGAGGACTCCTGACCGGCGACGAGAGGACATCCACGGAGACGATGCGACGCGAGAGGAGACGACTCATCATCGGACTGCGGCATCTACTGGACAACATAAACGACTATGCGACTTTAACAGAGGGCTGGTGTTGACCATTCTGTATTGTCACTTTTTCATAGTTAGCAAAATTGATTTGCAGTTGCCTTAATGGTGACTGTTTCCAATTACGTATGCACTGGACATGCTTCGGATGATTGCAGGCAGTTGACTACCATCCTCGGACCGACGGCGACTTTCATGACGACGGCATTCGCTCAGCAACTATTACATTTGACCATTAACCACAGACTATGCGACGATGCCCCGACAGCCCTACAGATCATCACCAAGAACGAGAAGATGCAGCAGCCACGATACCTACACTGCACCAACGGATACACGGCGACAACCACACGCTTCAAAAACGACGGCAAGTGCTTTGTGGTTCTGCTGTTGTTGCAACTTAGGAAGATACAATTGAACAAAGTGTATGCATGTATAACCGTGACACAGTTTACTTGCGATTGTCGATTGCAATGCTATCAAGGATAGTATTGGACCTTTTTGCTCAGTGGTCTTACGTATTGTATTTTGCTCTTCCAAGCTATCATAGAACAGTAGACAAATTATGTTATGTGTTTTTGTTCCATGTGGTTTGCAGAACCTTCTGCAAGCTATTCTACTGCGCACGACGAAACATCTGGACATGCTACAACGAAATAGATACGACCAATACATCAGAAAGTTAATCACGACAGGATTCCAGGCCAACATTCTTCGTGACTGCGCTCGTCGGTAAGTCAATGTTTCTTCCAAACGTTTTATTTTGTTGTTTGAAGAATGTATGGTGTTGTGTTTGCTGTATTTTTATGTGGTCATTTTATGGCTTACCATGCGTTTATTTCAGCAATACTTCCTGTCTGCAAGTGTAGCACGGGTAGCCAGGAAATCTTATATCGTGTCCTGTCTCGATTTATGGAATTATCCACCCACGAGAAGAAACAACGAGCGCAAGTTTCTCTTATACTTGTTTAATTTTACTCGAAAGACTCGTTTTAACATACATATTTTAACACATTACATTATTATGTGTATTCTAAATTACAGGAAACAGAGACATCGGGATTTGATTAACCGCAATGATCGACCGGCACCATGACCGTCACCACTTACAAGACCGAACCGGGCGACCAACTGACAGGGAGGGTGATACATTTTGTTGCAGATGGTTTATATAGATGTCATACTGTGTCATTAAAGCTTTGGTTTCAGGCACACCTTCCACACTTACAACGCGTGCGCACGCACACGCACACACAGACGTGAGCGTATGTGTGTGTGCGTCTGTGTGGTGTGTGTGGTGTGTGTGGTGTGTGTGGTGTGTGTGGTGTGTGTGTGGTGTGTGTGCGCCGTGTGTGCGCCGTGTATGCGCCGTGTGTAGTGTGTGTGTGTGTCTGTCTGCATGTCTCTGTGTGTGTGCATGTGGTGTGTGTGTGCGCCGTGTGTGCGCCGTGTGTGCGCCGTGTGTGCGCCGTGTGTGCGCGTTAAAACTGTTGGAATTGTCTGCATCTTCTGCGCGCTTATGTTCTGGCTGCTCCAAGCCTATGACTTGGCGCGACTCCTGATGTGGTCATCCCCATTTGATTCGCAGCAACGGTATCTAACCCGCCGCATTCTAACTCGCCTTAGTTCACGTCCAGTTAGCAGTTATAAAAGATATATAATATATATTATTATATTGAAATATTTATCCTTCCTCAATACATCACCTTGGACGAATATCGAAAAAATTAAATCTACGAATCATCCCAATGGGTCCGCTAGATCACATACAACATTTTAGCCACATACGTACAAAACTAATGGAGTAATAGGTCAGAGAAAAATATAATCTAGTGTTGTAAATAATAATTATAGCTCTTAATCCCGACGAACTTATAACGACCTTGCGATTAACACACCATTTGAGATTAGTATTAAAGAACATTGTGTTAAAAATGAGGAACATACTATAATTCTGTTCATACTGGTGTTTGGTAGCAGTGAACTGTGAATTAATAGGAGTATATATATATATATTTAATTTATATTTATTTTTCACACTCACATTGTAACATTGACGTACAACTCGTAACATAACCATTAAATATTGTATAAATATTACAAATTGTACAAAATATATGTAGATATAGCAATAACAGTACATGTATTGTAGATATAGTAATTCATTTTAATTTCTCCACAATAAATTATTGTTAATTCCTGATTATAAATATAAAATTAAACACAACAACTAAATACAATATTGAATAAAGCATCGATTGAGTGGCATGCGACATTAAAATACGTAATAAGAACATGGCACCAAAGCAACCCGAGTCATCTAATACCCACAAGCTCAGCAAGTCTGACGTCACTCAACTTTTTCACACTCAAATTTTTCACACTATTGTGGAGTCATGATTATTATGGCACAGACACTATGGAATCAGATACCACACTTCCTAGTGAAGAGTGTGTTAGCAAGATATCACATGTAGGTTTACATTCACAAATAAACCAAAGTGGTTACTCTTGAATTATTTGGCCTATTTTTAACTGTATCAACACTGTATTACGATAAAAATGCCATAGTGTTTTATTGTGTCGATGTTGTCATGAACCCAGGACGGAAGCTGCAATATAATATTATAACGGCGAAATGCTGATCATACGGGTGCTTGTCTGTTTAATTTCCATAGGTGCGCGCCATATGGCTTCGTAAGTATCACGGGTTTCTCGAAATCTTACGGGCATAGGAGTTTCCTTATGGTTTTGTGCATTTTGAATCTACTACACAAGTTTGACAATTGGCTTGCGAATAAGAGATCATCGGTTTAAGACACGTTCGAAGAGCAAGTCTCACGAATTGTTTAGCTGGTTTATCATCTGCGCCAAAGTCTCGCGAGATCTAATAATTAAATGCCAGTTTGCACGCGAGCTCACTATGAATATGGGGCAAACCAGCGGAAGTAAGATTATCTTACAGGTCAGTTTTGGCACACATGAATTGCAATACTTCCAAATTCAACCACTCAGAATAAGTGTTATTGTTTCGATACGGTTTGATCAATCCAACTGCATGCTATTTAATAGTATCGCATTTGAAATATTGGCTAGTGCTATGCTGTTCCAAATGTGGGGAACCGATTGTTCCTAAAGCGTGCCAGATATCAGTTTCATATTTGGCACGTTGCCTAATGATGTACTGTTATTTAACGGATTTCTATTCTTGCTTAATATCGACTTTATATAAAATGCAATTACATTTCATGTATAATTATGCTTTTGTAGACAACTCTAATAATCGTCGTTTGAGCTCGCGCGTTCATCGAACAGTCGCGCACGCAAAAGCTATAAATACAAAATAACCAATATCCATGACAACCAGAAGACATGTATAGTATATTCTATGTATAATAGCTGGTGCCACAAAACGTGTACGTGGGTAGGCCTCTACCAACTGTCATGCCTACATAAGGATTTCGTTTGATGTAAACGACACTGTCCATATAAGTGTCAATTAATGACGTACGATGCTATAAGAATAGGTCACCGGTGAGCGAAGTCAGATGAGGTAATCCAACGCAGTGTATGTCATTCGCCCGAGGAAATGTTCTGTTCTTACGCTGGGGTGCTGCGACTGTTGATAGTCGTTCTAAGGACTGTTTCAATAGTCGGCACTTATTCCACAACGCTGTCGCTGCAATTTCCAACAATGAAACATTACAATATAGAGAAGGTACACAAATCCAAACAGTTCACGTGAACACCTGCTGATAGTTATCACTGAGGCAACAGTTGTAGTAATTTTGATAATAGTTCAACGACTGGCCATTTTTAGCAGCGGGCGCCATTACGCCACTAGCTTCGTCGTTGTAGCCATTCCAGAACGCGCCACCGTTGTTCACCAGGTGGCTACTGACAGCGCCCCCTGTCTTGACAATGCCCGCATGAGACATAAACTCGTTCTCAACACTACACAATTCGTTGCCACGTACGGTGAGCGTAGCATCGTTGCTGACGTGCTTCGTCGTGTAGTGTGCTGGTGCCATCGTCCCCATCTGTTGGCCGATGCTAGCGAGGATATCGTTAACTTCGTCGACGTCAATGGCGGGCGGCGTCTCAAGAGTGACGCCTAGCGGATGAGAAGGCGGTCGGTGGTCGACGGCTAGCGGTGGCGGCGGGTCCATGGCGCCGACTAGCGGCCCCGCTGGCAGTAAGTGATTGAAGGGCCGCTGGTTGTAGGGGCCACACGTGTACCTGTTGGTGATAGAGCCCGCGTGGAAGTCGAGGTTGCTGATGTGTTCTCGTTTGATGTTAGCGGTTGCCGCCAGGAGTGTCGTCATGCGCAGACTGGACGTTGTCGGCGTGCTTCTGTCTGACGCCCCGGAGCTAAAACAGCCCAACAGCAAGTTAATTAACACTACACTGTAATATATATCGTTCTTTAATGCACATTCGGTAAACATTTATCACAAAAGTCCATTGCAAATGTATCCATTCTCGTAGAAGCAATTTGTCGACAGATTCATAAACCAAACAGCCGCCATATAATATTGAAACAAGTTGCAAACAGCGTCTTCTTGCTATTATATACCCCACGAGGTGGCGCCACCACACACATGCGTGGGGTATCGCAGCGATCAGGGGACTGTTTTCACTAACATTCTTAAAAGCTGTTAAGGTCGATTTTGCTTCAGAAAACCGATTTTGATCCTTACCTATGATCGGAAAAGAAAAGTGTGTTTCACTAACAACAAATTTCGGTTTAAGTTGTTGGCACTGTCTACGCTCTTGTAAACTAAAAATTGTCAACAACGACGCTCCCATCAAAACATTGCACCATGTGTGACGCGGAAATATTGTCTTCTGTGATGTGTCGGCGGCTTCTGCAAGATTTTGTTTTAATTCTTCGCACAGTAAACAAAAAGTCATATGTTGTTGACAAGTGGTTATTGGGCCGTATTTTCAAACACTTTTTGACAACTGTACAATCTCTTGCCAAATTGTGCCAACTGTGTAGATTATCGATTATCATGAAGGACATATCGCTCTTTGCCTTAATAATTTAACGATCACGTCAGTGAAACACAATTTGAAAATACTCCTTGATTTTTTCTTCAGATTCTGTTCTAGGATGGATTTTCCTTAAGAGTTTAATATGTTAGCGAAACAGTCCCCAGGTAACGTTGATCTTAGATGAATAGTGAGGCGTATACTCGTGTGAGGGTATTGACTCTGAGCCATGGCATGCCTCCACTGCATTTTGGCATAAACAAAACTAATGGGCGACTAAATGTGTCCTCGTGATCCCCTTTCAGAGATCATTGATATGTAACAGTTTAATTACGTGCGTCGATTAGACCAATTGCAAAGTGACGAAAGCGAATATTCTCAAAATGGACGGTGAAAGGAGAAGAGGACGACCACGACTGAGGTGGAGGATTGTATAAGAAAAAGATACATTTGACGGGATTGTGAGAAGAATGGCGGTGAACAAAAGATGGGGATGATGTGTAGTGGAAACAACAAACAGTGACGGAATAAGAAAAGAAGGAAACAAAATCGTGGACTAATATCACCCGGGACTATAGCGAGAAAGAGGAGCGCAATAACATTAGCCCAATTATCGCGTGGGTCGAGATAAATATAAAACACACCTAAATCCACTATCGTCGTCCGACGTCTGGTCGGTGAAGCCACATCTCGGCTCCATATACCCGTACATGAGGTCGTTGAACCCGAGCAACGGTTCTTTGCAGTCGTACGGCGGCAGGGGGAAGTTGAAGGTGTCGACGGCCGGGTAGCCGCCGTGGTAGAGCGCTGTGGCCGGGCGAGGCGCTGGGTACGGGTAGGCCGGGGACGGGACCTGTCTGCCGTCTTCAGGCTTACACTTCTTCGGTCTCCCCATGCGGATGGCTAAGGAATGACAAAGAGAAGTGGATACGTGTTGCTATCACAGTGCTTGTGCTATCGTTACTTATTGCTACTATCGTCATCATCACCAGCATCGTCGTCGTTGTTGTTATCGCCATACAACAATAGTTTTGTCATAATATTATCTTATGAAACAACTACAACGCTGTAATTTAAGGAATGTGGTTACCTGAACTGACGTAATTTGTATCTGCAAACCATCCCACTATATGATGTCGACTACATCACTACGGGGCGATATGGTTATGTTTATAGTGTTTTTTTATGCCAGTTATATGCGTGTTTGTGTCTACTACATGACATTTGGACGACTCAAACATGACAACGGGGGTCTGCGGGAACGCCTTTCAAGAATTGCCCAAGCGTTGATACGATATGAGAAGAAATACAAGTTAAGAAGATGATAACAACAACAGCCACAACGTACCCTACCACCTGTCTATATATTAATACGCTAACGTTGGACCACTGTAATTGCATCTCTCCCGAGGCTCCGATGTCCACTCGCCACCTTCTATGTTCGTCAGCTTCCTTTGACCGCTGGACTCACATCTAACAATTGGCGATATATTAAAAAGCATTTATTTATTTTTAACATACTCTGTTTTTCTACAAAATATTGTTCTGGTAACGAAAACTTAATGGTGACGTACACATGGCGCCACCATAGCGGTGATAATGGATGCCCTTCGTTTGCTACTCCGTTGGTAGGTTTAAGCTGGTTACTATAATAAGCTGCATATGTGTGTGTGTGTGTCCTCACCTTCCCTCGACATGCCGACCCCGAGACATTTCTTGTAGCGGCAGTAGCGACACGAGTTGCGATTGCGGGGATTGATGAAACAACGCTTGAGAAACTTGCAGTCGTACATCGGGTATTCCTTCAAGGCTCGCCGGAAGAATTTCTACGAGATACGGGTCAAAGTTTCAAACATCCAACTACATTTACGAGACGGTAAACATAATACAGTTGTAACGTGCAATATGTGAAAACATGTAATAGCATTTTCTACTTGGATCGACCATCTAGACATGACGTTAATGAACACGTAGAGAACTTGCACGAACAGAGCATTATAGGCATATAATTAGGCCTGCATCTTTGTTTTTGACTGATAACATTTCAAGGCTAGCACACCACTAACACTATATGTTAACGCTCAGTCTGTTAGTTCTTAATCGTATTTATTTGGCCAACTGCGCCTCTATTGCAAAGAATTACTAAATATAAATATATATTCACGCTGGAGCATGTTAGACTGCAAAAGGTTACTGTTTGCACGATAACGTAGGAAACGGTAGCTTCACCACAAACAGGTCTATCAACAATGCGTTATGTTCGCGTAGGCATACATTCTAACCTAACCTAGGCCCCAACTGGTGGACAACATAGATATTGGCAGTCAAATATGAAGCAGGACTGGTCATTTGGACGGCCTCACCTTACACCCCTCGCAGGTGGTCACTCCGAAGTGGATGCCGTTGGCGATGTCCAGACACACCCGACACAGATCCTGACCGTCTCCTGGCTGCACGGACTCGGGTTTCTCTGTCGGAAGAAGAAGGAAATACAATCTTCGTAGAGGCATCATGTTGTTGGGTATATTTACATCTCAAGAACCTTTCTTGGTTTTTTTTCTGTATAATTTTGACCGCATCTCGAGGCCTTCTTCAGCAGACTGAATTTACGGTCGTGTCACATGGCCGTTGTCATGTGACACAAGCTGGACCATGACTGGCAGGAGCTCCTGGCCGACGTCTCTGTTCAGCGAAGGCTTCCCCTGTAGATGTTAATCGCCTCCATGATCTTTCTCCTACGCCAGTTCTCCTCGAGGTATAAGATTATTAAGATTATCTAACACTGGTGGCCTGTGTTCAACTTGTATTCGCTTATCGCTGATAGGGGTTGACGACACGATAGATGTTCCTCAAATCGTGTGCCCAGTGCCCTCGCTGTTTCTCCTATGTAGTGTTGGTCGCATTCTGGGTATTGGATGTCTTGTACTACCCCATATTTTGCTGCCTTGTCTGGTTTTTTTTAGGTGTACCAGTACCAGCAGGGACATCGGGGTGTTGATCGGTTTGTGGTACACTGGTATGTCATAGGACTTGAAAATCCTTGCCAATTGTTCAGATATAGGGTAGACCTATGGCATGTTGTCTTCTGTTGGTTTCTTTGGTGTTGACATTCTCTTTACTGCTTCTTGGTTGTGGTGTTAAACATCCAAGGTTTGTAACCGTTCCTTTTCAGACCTTTCTTGATGTGCTCCACCTCTTTGGTCTTATCCTCCTCCTCAGTTACCAACTGTTCTGCCTTTTGGAAGAGTGTCCTCACCACTGATCGTTTATGTTATAATGGGTGGTTTGAATCCCAGTGCAAGCAAATACTGGTCTGTGTGTGTGTGTGTGTGTGTGTGTGTGTGTGTGTGTGTGTGTGTGTGTGTGTGTGTGTGTGTGTGTGTGTGTGTGTGTGTGTGTGTGTGTGTGTGTGTGTGTGTGTGTGTGTGTGTGTGTGTGTGTGTGTGTGTGTGTTGCCTTCCGATACATCTTAGCTTTGGTTGATCCTTCGTCCTCCAGACATATACATGTGTCTAGAAAAGCTAGTGTGTTGTCATGTTCTGGTTCTGCTGTAAACTTGATGTTATCGTCCATTGAATTCAGATGGTGTGTGAACTGTTCTACTTCACTCCATTGTAGAGGTGCTCCCCTGGTGCCTCTTTCTTCAAAATGTTCCATGTACAGGTATCTGGGATAGAGGTGAACCCATGGACGCTCCCTTCTTATGCTTGTAGAACTCTCCATTATAACTGAAACATGTGGTGTTTAGACAGATTTCCAACAGTGTGGTGATCTGGTCTACTGATAGTTCACATCTGTCTTTCAGTGTTGTGTCCTGGATCGTCAGCGGGGACGCTTATGTTCTAGCTTGTCATATGACGTAGGTCACGTGACATGACCTTAAATTCAGTCTGCTGAAGAAGGCCGCGAGATCCGGTCGAAATTATACAGAGAAAAAAAGTTTCTTGAGAGGTAAATATATCCAACATGAATAACCAAGAAACCGGATCATCACTACATTCCCAGCAGGCATCATGTTCTTATTGTCTGCGGTCGAGTGCAGTAGGCATAATGACGTAGCTCAAACCTAAATTGCGGAATCTACTCTGTGTTCTGGTTTAAATTGGGTTCCAATATTATTACAAGGGATTTTGAAATCAATCTTCGGATGGTTTCAACCACTTCCTGAAAATAACGTATTTACACAGCATAACGTTTGGTATCCATAAAATATCAACAATTTATTGTACGCTGATACCAACTACATTTCCATAAGCCTGTTAATTTTAACCAGGAATTAAGACTAATGGTAATCATGTGAGATGACAATATATTATTGATGTTTTAAGTATCATATATCTAGATGGTACTCAAACGTTTACACATATTGTTTTATTAACGCGCTAAATCTTAGTTCTTTTGTTGTTATTGTGGTTTTCATATTTTTAAGATTATGGGTGAAAAATCTAAAATGTTGGAAGTAATGCCTCGCAGTAATTAGAACTGTCTAATGTATGCTTGCATTATAGTGCACACAATGTTTAAAAATTAAGTCAGAATTTTACTAACGTTTGAAGAAAACAATTGCCATACATTGTAGTCAGGCCAAACACGTGCTCTCGCGCAATGAAAACGGCATGTTTTTTTAAATCTATTTTATCATTATTTATTCGTCTATATAATTACTGTATTTGTTATTCTGCTTGTACAGGTTCCATGTGTTAACTAATTTATTATCATTTAACTAATTTCTAGCATTTACGTGTTAAGCGACTCTGAATAGATGTTGTCTAACTTTACGGCGAAACACAAATGTATTTATTGTATTATTATGTTGTGGGTCGTTGTACAATACATAACGGTCCGTATATGGTTATAGTTCTGCCGCTACTCATATTGAAGTCGGGAAAACCAGGCTTTTGAGAGCTGACACATCCGATGTTAGATCGTATGTTTAAAGGATTTTGTAGTCGCGCACCTTCGCACAAATGAGACGTTCAATTCATTAGCATTCAACCATGTGAAGTGACCTGAAGTGACCCACGGCGTCTCCGGTGGACACACTAATAACCGGTTGTCGGCCGATTGTTTGCCGTACAATAGTTCGATAACCAGGGCTAGGGCAGGTGTATTACAAGTTGTTCCTATACCACGATGCATTTAATATATCGGCGGTCGTTGCATGTATAGTCCTTTTTAAGTTAGATCAAACAACGTACAACACAATAGCTACAACCAACTCAGCAAAGCTTCTTGGAGAATGAATTAAATCATAGTCATAATTCGCGAGTACCACATGCTGACTAAGTCGACCAGAATAGCTGGCAATATAACCTATTCGCTAAGTTCATAGTTTTGATTTGTACCAATTTGCGGAAATGTCAGCCCTATTGAGTTATAATCCGGAGGTTTTGTATATTAATTATTTCCCTTTTTAAACCGGCAAGACTGTTGGTGTATTGTTGTTTGAACGGTCACCGAAGTATGACAAGCGGCCACTTCTGTGGGCGTGGGTAAAACTGACCATTAGCTCGTAAATGGATTCCTTTTAGAATGCTTTCTATGTCAGTAAACATTGGTGTCAGTGATTATTTGTGTGAACAAATTTCTATTGTTGAAACACTTTCCGCATTTATAATACAACGCACACATTTGAATTAAAATGGCGACCTGTCGGGGTAAAGACAACACCTAGACCCATTGTAGTGTTGACTATTTGCTACTCACAATGTTCCTTTGGAGGACTCGTTTGCAATAATTCTATTTTACGGTAAGTGAACTGTGATCATAGAAGGAGATTTACCATCTACACACTACCTACGCACCATAACACAAAATAACGCTATACCTATAGGCATACATGTACACCTGTCTTTGTGTTCATGTTATTACTGTATCTCCGCTAAGATAAATGGAATGATCTATGTGCAAAAAGCATACATCTATTTACTGTAGACAACGGATGTGCACTGAGTTCAATTCGAAATGGGATATGATTCAATTCGCCAGAGTTCATTGGTGTATTATTCAGTGACGTCACATCAGACGCAGACAAAACAAGTGACGCGGCTTTATATTCCATTCGACCTTAAACGCTGCCCACTGACGCAGAGCTGAGACACCCAAACGAAAGAGAAGCCATCGCATGCCCACGTACGGTTTCAAGAAGTGCAATGGTCACCGAACCGAATACGTCTGATGGTATAACCACGCCACCTGGACATATCCGGTTCCGGGTTCCAATCCAATAGCCGACGCATACCACAACACCCGAGTCAGCATATATTGTATCCTAGCCGCAAGACGGTTCCTGTAGGTCTGTCTCGTTCAACTGAATATGGTTAAACACATATAGAGACTATGAGATTGAGAAGATTAAAGAGAATCTGTTAAGAAATTAACTGTATATAAAAATATTGATACATTTTTTTCACAACTAAGAAAGTTAGACGACTAGAGGTCATGAAGTAATTTTCCTGAATGAACAGTGTAGATTAGACATAAGAAAGTATCCATTCTCACAGATGTTTACAAGAAATTAACGAATACCTCAGAGGGGTTGGTTTATATATATAGCCTAGACACAAAACAATATTCGGCTCTCAAGAACTCGATGGCACCCTTGTCCACGTGACATTTAAATTTTTGCACTGGGTGGCAATCTTGTAAAATTTTGTTGAGCGTTTCAGAGATCTATAACAGGTGGTTGGATGGTCTGGTGCTGTCCTCGTGACGAGAAAGTACTCAGTTCGAACCCGAGGCCGGCGGCAAAGCAGCACTTTTGTATAAAAAAGCAATTACTCGACGCGCCTTGCACCTGGTATAGGAAGTAGGCATTGTGTGGACGAGACGTCAGAAGCCATAGGTTCCTTCTACCTAGTCTCTCTGCAAGGAGGCGTATACTATCCGACACAGGGGGTAAATGTATACCCTGTCATGAACTCTGTATATCAAAGTATATTTAGTCGTGCACGTAAGAACTGGTGGTTTTTGTACTTTCAGTTATTTATTATAATTAGATTTGATATCAACATACAATGCAAAGTAATAAATGTTGTGCGATAAAATTAATAACAAAATATATATGTAATTATTTTGAGAAGGCTTAACACTTTATTAGTAATATGCATTCATCAGTGTCCCTTCAGCATCATCATCATCATCATTATCATCATCATCAGCAGCAGCAGCAGCAGCAGCAGCAGTAGCAGCAACAACACACCATACTATGCACGCGTATTATGTTGTTGCTGTTGTTGAATACACTTTCCTTCACACATTAATTAATTAATGAAATTACACTATAACTAAACAAAGAGGTGTTTTCCAACATAAAGTTGCATGAACAAAACCAATCTTTCTAACATTTTCTAAAAAGCACAAATCACCACATTGTTCACGACCGTAGCCAGCGTTTCACAACGGGGGGTTCACATTTTCCCAATCTCCAGGGGCGCCACGTGTGGGGCTATGCAATGCAGAGGGCGCCACCTGTTCACGTGGGAGCTTACCCCCATAATGCAGAGGGTCGGGTTTCTAGCTGAAAGGACATTAAAGTGGTGTCTGAGGTTCGTGGACCGTGTGATTTCATCTTATATTCAAACACAATATTACCACCACCAGCAGGCCATTAGCGAGGCTGTCTCGGGGGGTGAGGGAGTGGTATTCATATATGTGGTCTGTGAAAATGTGTCCCATTTTGTTGCTGATTAAGCATAATTTATAACCAATGTTATTCATAAAAGCCAACAGGCAATGATACTATATTATTAACACAACTGAATTATTTACTGGAAACACTTCACCATATGTGCATGTTTTAATATATATACACATAATAATATCATAAAGGAGGCACCGAGGAGTATCGGTGTGTCCAAATTTTTTTAGAGTAAACTCTTAGTGTTACAATTTGGTGACATTAACAATGTGATTTTCAGTCAATTAATAAATGTTATATGTAGCTGATCTGCAGCGCAAAATGTCCACAATTTATCAATAACATAATTCAGTTAGTAATTTAATAAACCTTTTAAAATGCGAACCATAAATAGAAGATTAGAAAACATTTCCTATTGTGGAACTTGAATTAAATTATAGGTATCAAACAATCGAGTACTGTAACCTCTAAGCCACACTGACCACAGGAAACGTTAACTGTATTTGGCAGCTAACAAACAAAATGTACGTAATAATTGAGAATAAAGATTTTTCACACTTTCTTGTCGAGATTAGCCCCCCCCCCCCCGTTTCTGAGATCTATAACTATGCAACCAGCAACAACAAGATTTCGGCAACCACAACTAAGGCCACATAATTAACGGTGTCTCACCAGGACGCGCATTTTAAAATAGGTGCCGTTAAACTGTATTTGTTATTGTTCAAATAAAATTGATTTGTGTCAAGCTAGATGAATTTCTCTACAGGTTTGTCGCTTGTACGAAATATACTCGTTACACATCTTAATTGGTTTGCAGAGAATAGCCCTTTGATACGTAATTAGTTCAATCAGCATACTAAAACAGCACCCATCATTTACATTTTAACAGAGTTCTGACGTAAGCATAGCATTATTTTTATATAGCCCAATACACTGTATCTGTGCTCGTATTTGTTCTTTAGTCAGTGTTAAATCACTGTCACCCCTTTCACCCACTAGCATTTAACTTGATACTTACGAGAATCATTGTCATTATGCAGTGAAATGTCGATATCAAATTGAGTCACTCACATAAATCCTTTAGTATAACTCTGTCTGTTTTGTCTGCATCAGTCACCTCTGACTGACTTCAATTTGGAGTCATGTACCTTTAGAGTAAAATTGGCTTCTCGTGTATTTGCTATCCCTTTAACATCTGTATCAATCAGGCTGCCCTGACATGCTGGGTAATGTCTGAACAGCATCCAGCAGGTTTTAAGAAGGGGTCCACGCTTTTAAGAAACAGGTAATAATCTTAACGTAAACAATTAGGGGTTCACGTCTTAAAGATTAAATTTGAGGGGGGCTTTCACATTTTGGAGAAAGGAGGTTTCACAAAAAGGGGGGTTCACGGGGTTCATGTGAACCCCCCCCCCTTGCTAAGGGCCTGTTGTTTGGGTAAGCAAACATATAATACGACTAAGACATAGTTTTTAGACAAGCAGAACTCACAAAATGTCATCACAGAAACCAATATATTTTCGAAACAACTTGGGAGTAATGACATTCAAGAAGCAGAAATGCCATCGGTTTGTCTGTATTCGACTAAACCGCCGCGGCTACCAAGGTATTCATTACGATCGTTCATCTGTGCGTGGAGTATTAGTAATAGCGTCCTAACCGTGGACACCTTAGACACAATGGACAGACACCATGTCGCTGTAGGTATACTTGCTAGAGGGCTTGTGATATGTGCTTACAGTAACACTAACCTTTGCGGGACATGCCGACGGAGAGACACTTCTTGTAGCGGCAATACTGGCAGCGCATCCGGTTGACGCCCGTGATGTCGCACGCCATGTTCTCCGGGCAGCTCAGAGTCGGCTTCCCGCCTTTCGTGCAGCGGATGAAGAAACTCTGAAACAGCATGACTGATCAGTAGTAGACTCGCACAAATATATGATTAATTAATAATAACAATGTGCAGTTGAACGCAGATGTACACTATTGGCAGACAAATCACATACATCTGCTCATGAAATACCAACTCTCGTTACTTTTTTCACTTTGGTGTTCATATATCAAAGGGCATGTGAAATTGTTGATGGCGTCTGGTATGTATCGCAATGCTTAAATAAAGGTAAATAGAGTAATTATTAACCATCAAAAAAGATATCCCAGCTGCCGTGGTGATGTTCTGTTCTTTGTTTTTGAGGGTAGTTGTCACCGACTGTTATAGTCATTCAAAAGCAGCGAAATGTCCCTGTCTTTGATTGATGCCCCCAAACAATACTAATGGACATCAATGAATTAGCAAGGACGTGGTGACCTTATAAAGCAACAAGTTCCGGCTGGCTTGTAGATCATGAATCCATTGGGGCTGTAGACCTTTGTGCTTAGGAAACATATGGACAAACGTATCAAGTTC